>CM039119.1:4096377-4696377 GCA_022036555.1 Microstegium vimineum
AAAATACAAAAATTGATGAGACGTCACCTCCTTGCCTCCCTTGCATCCAAAATCTCGGCGATTACATCCTTGATGACAGATGGGCTGCTTCTCGCTAGAGTCTCGAGGCCATTTGTCGCCATGACCGCGCTTGTGTTCCCGCAAGAACCGATGAACTCTAGGCACATCTTCTTAAGCTTGCAGCACTGGTGGCGCTCCGCTAGCGCCAACATCGGCAAGACCGTGCTCACGCTGACATGGTTGCACAGCTTGTTCTCAGTCAGCAGCTTCAGATCTTTCAGCTCATATCGATCCGCAGCGGCGAGCAAATCCTCGGCTACTTCTTCCGGCGAGTTCATGGCCACCACCTCCGGCGGCAACGTGTCGGTGTACACGTAGTGCAACAGAGCCTCGAACGCCTCCGGACGCATGTCGGGGATGATGCGCACGTAGCTGGTGTCGTTCTCCTTCGCTGGTCCGAAGAGTTCCTCCATGAAAACCGGCGATCGGGCGGCGAGCACGGACTTGTGCGCCGCGAACACCATGCCGCGCACCTCCAAGTCCACGTCTGCTCCTTTCTTTGTCGCCAGGAGGTGGCCAAGGTCGGCGGACAGCCCAGAGAGAGGCGGCGCTCTGGCCTTCTGTCCCGCCGGGACAGACGCCGGCGGTCCACTCACCCCTGCGACGAGTGGATCTGCTCGAACAGGCAGTGGCGGCGCACTCGACATGGCGACAGGTGGCGCCGGCGAGGCAGACTCTGGCGGCGGCGGTGCTGCCGTCACCACCGACGATGGTTTCGGTGAGGGTGAGGCAGACGACAGCGTCACCCTCACCCTCAAAACAGATGGCGTCGGCGTCAACGGTGGCGAAAGCACCACGGATGGTTTCGGTGAGGCAGCCGGGTGCGTAACCCTCACCCTCACAACACATGGCGTCGGCGTCGGCGGTGGTGCAGACGGTGGCACTCGCTCCACGGATGGTTTCGGCGAGGCAGGTGGCGGCGGCGGCTGCGGAGGCACCTGCACGACTGATGGATCCGGCCGGCCGGAGGACGAGCGCAACGTCTGGACGACGGCCCGTTTACTGCTCGCCGGAAAGACGGTGAGGCGGCACTGGATCGAGAAGCGATCGTTCTTGAAAAGCGCCGTCTTCTCGAAGTCGTCGCGCAAGACGAAGCGCTCGAAGCCGTGCGCGTTGCTCCGCCTGCTGCTGAAGGCCGCGGTGACCGTGCTAGACATGAAAACCGGCCACCTACTATTGTACACCTCGTGCATCATGAACCTGAACTTCACATGGACGACGTCCTCGGCGGCGGCGGCGTTGTTGTCATCGTCCAGCAGGAGGAAGAGGGACATGGATGCGGTGGTGCCGGCGAGCCTGCCGTTGGGGTACAAGGCGATGCGCCAGGAGTGGCCGCCGGCGGTGATCCGGTCGGACCTGACGTACCTGCCGTTGCCCAGCATGGTGGGCTCCGACCAGGAGCCGATGGTCATCGTCGTGTAATTGTCGAAGAACTCGCTGCGCGGCGACGGCGCCGACGACGACGACATGGCCGTTCGATCGCAGGAGAGGCGAACGAAGATTTCTAGGGCTCTGGCGATCGAACGATAAGATATATATGCAACTAATCGAGGCAGATTTTATCGCGCGTCACCACATATATGGAACATAAGGCAGATGATTTCTTGTGCTATGCAACGTCACATCACAACCCTAAAAAAATATGGCTATTTTGTTTTTTCCCACGGAAGGTACCAAATTTTCCTTAGATGCATGCCGCATAAAAGTCTTGGGCCGGCGGCTGGATACACCTGCGGCCTGCCTCTCTCCTGTTCTTGAAACTCCTTGATCTCTAATGTACTAGCCTCTCCCTACAATGACGGATCTAGAATTTTAATGTTAGATCTTTCGCTCTGCCGTTTGGGACAAAATTTCAATCAATGTAAGGTATTCTTACTAATGGAGAATGGACTTTAGATTCAACACATTACTCTCAGACTAGGGTTGGGCCCAGAACTAATGTGAGTATTAGTCGTGCTTTCAAATTTTATGGGCTTCGAAGAACCTTTACTCCCGGTTCATAACATCAATCTAGATTTTAAAAAAATCCTATATATACACAGAACTAAAGGTAGACTCTTTAGTCCTGGTTGGTGTTATTAACCTAAACTAAATGACCCTTTCGTCCTGGTTGGTATCCACCGATGATTTAGTTTAAAAAAACATCCGATCTAAAATCACATATATTATGTAGGTCGGCTGGTAAGCTATCCCTCGTAGTATGGGAGACATTATTTTTTTTCAAGCTAGAAGGATATATAGCAACCGGGACAAGTCCGGGATCCGTAGTCCGAGATAGAAAAACCCTCATGAATGGAGGGAGTTCCACTATACCACTGTCAGCATAAATGGTTAGGAAGAGGTAGAAAAAATAACACATAAAATAAGGAAAAGGCTTGCACGTTATTATTGTTTTTATGAAGGTAGAGAAGAATATTTGAAGTGCTGCGACGCAAGTCTTTTGACGCGCGATCTACATCTGATCGTTGGAGCCAGATTTTTTTTCGATGAAAGAAGAATTATATCATGTGATAGCTGGGTAGTCTAAAGTGTAGGATCATACTTGTGTGTCTGAGGTCGGTGATCCCTAGGCAGACTCAATCCTCTTGATCACACCATCACCTCCATCACTAGGATGAACAAGAGGGGATAGAGGGACTCTGTCGGGGAAACTCACAACCACAAACCGTTTGGCCCGCCATGCCTTATCGTGAGTCATCCATTCATGCATCGTAATTCGCACCCCACTCCAGCTGTGTTGACGGCCGCCCCGACCTCTGTCGCGCTGGGCGCGCCCTCGGTCAACTCCCCTGCTTGCATGAATCATGTGGCAGTTCACAGTCACATGATAGAGACCGGCCGGCCGGCCAGGCGGTTGTGGAAATTTGCTGTTGGGACTCTGCCTGCAGCACGCCTCTCATATATGGTTTATGTGTATCGGCCTCCCATGAATCTACATCTAAAATGATGAGATTCTGAATTCCAGCAAAAAGTTCAGTCCAAGTTTTGAAACCTGACGACTCGTAGTTAGTCGCACCATGAGCAGTTGGTTGTACGTATGTGACCAACAAATATTCTAAATTCTTTTATTTTTATTAGATAAAAGATTAGATTTGAAAGCAAACATGTAATCGTATCAAATTTTAGAATCCGATCCGGTTTCAGAAACAAGAGAGCGGCTATATATATATATATATATATATATATATATTGCATAAATATAAATCTTCCAAAAACTCATCTGCATCGTTCGTAGAGTACCTAGGTCGTCGCCGCCGTGTGTTTACATATATAGAATAACGAAAATCCGTCGATATGTCGCCGGTACCGTGGGTCGTCTACATGCCCTTAGATGCGTGGTGGCCGGAGGCGGAGAAGGAGGAGGTCTCGGTGTCCACCGTCGCCGCCATGGCGGTCGCCACCGGTCACCACATGCTCAAGATCGAGGGCTACTCGCGGCTCAAGGCGATGCACGGCGAGAACGGACTCTACATACAGTCCTCTGCGTTCAAGGTTGGATGTCACACCTGGAGGATCCGATGCTACCTCAACGGCGACACCAAGGAGGACGCCGGCTACGTCTCGCTGTTCCTGTACTTCTGTGGCGCCGCCGGATCCGTCGTCCATGCCGAGTTCGAGCTCGCTCTGGTGACTCACCTAGCAGGCTGCACGACGCCGCCGGCAAACGGTGATTGTTAGAAATAAACCTGACCAGTGTGTGCTCTGGTTCAGAACGCGTGCGTGCGTGTGTGTCAAGTTGTGTTCGTGACGAGCACCCGTGTCTGCTCGTGTTGGAGTCCGTCGCTAGGTGTGGGTCTGGTCGGTCCTGCGCATGTGTGTGCAGCGTTGGGTGCCTGGCCAAGTCAGAGTTGCACCGGTACAGAAAACGTTTTCACAGACGGTGGTAGAGGCATTTATACAGCGGCCAAGCCCACTGCCTGTACTAGGGGTCAGTACTGATCGGCCCACAGTACAGGCGGCGGGCTGTAAGCCGCCTGTGAAAAAAGGGTTTTCACAGGCGGCTCACTTTGTCAGCCGCCTAGTTATTTACACAGACGGCTCACTTTGTCAGCCGCCTGTGAAAACCCATTTTTCACAGACGGCTCACTCTGTGTGCCGTCTGTGTAATTATTTTTTTTATTTCAAATTTTAATATTTTTCTCCACACTGTACTATATTTGTCCACACACACACACAATATATATATATATATATATATATATATATATATATATATATATATATAAGATATGTAAACATGAACCATAAAATTGCATCATACATACAACACATATAAATATTACAGATGTGTTCACACGAAATCAAACATCAAACATAAAATTACATATAATACACGTCATTTCAAGTTATGAGTTCAACCATTTGGTGTTTACATGTCATTTCGTTTCAAGTTTAGACCTGCTAGGTCTGTCAGCGCTCTAAATCCTTCACTTGCTAAATCACCGGCTTCATCAAAATATGATCCGGTACTTGGAATTATTTCTCTCATAATAAAACAACACAAGTCTGCTACTATATTTTCCATAGTTTTTAGAGTGAATGACACGTCCTTTCCTTTGCTTCTCGGCTGGAAATAAAGTTTAAAAGCATCATTGACACATGTCCAATATTAATATTTCCAACTTTAATGAGAAAACTTCATACATAGATATTTTTTACCATATTTTTGTCCCTGACGTATCGTCCCCGCTGCCTTATGAACTCACACACATAGTATCCACAGTAGACCAATCCAGGTGGTTGCTTGTGGCACTATGTAATTAATGAGCAAAAGATTAAACTAAAATTGTCATGCCTTGTGTATTATTTATATGATGATATGTGTTCGGACAACTTACCGGATAATGGTGTTGTATCGTCAATGGCACACTAGGATCTGAGCGGGCGGCGTCGACCGGTCCTTTTTGCTTCTTATAAAACCGCCATGCCCTGTAGATATCGAATATAAAACACTATAGTTATTTAGAAACTCTAATTCTTATAAGTACGGATGTGGTTGCATGTTGGCTCACCTTTCTAAATGAATCAGGAATGTTTGATACGACTGAGGAGGACAATGTAAGGAGTCTAGGACAAGCACCTTCCCTTCGAATGGATAAATATAAAAAACAATCCAATGGTCACTGCATGAATAAACGAGTGAGCGACACATGTACTTAGGGTTAACACAATAATTTGAGGTACGTATACGAGGTCACGCTTACCCAAAGTTGTAGGGTGCCAATATAAAATCCCTGTACTTATATCTCAGCATTGCTCTACCGAGATAGAGCGCATATGTGTCCTCGTATTTTCGTTGCAATTCCTTTACAGCTTCTGCAACTTGTTCTGGTGTTTTGTCCTTCTCTATCTTTGCTCTATCTTCATTTGTAAGTACAAATTTGTGCATATTTTCTTGTAACCTGATTGGACTTAGGTAACCGACCATCGTGCCTGTAGTTAACGATCTCTGCTCGTGGTCTTGCAAACTACATACAACATCCACATATTAGAGTTTATCACATTCCAAATTTAATAATAACAATGTGTGTACATGAGTGATACTTACAGGCACCAGATTGTAATGAGTTGGACGTCAAGTTTCCTATAGTTCAACAGCAGGTGCATGTCCTCGAAGATAACAAATGCCTCGCTTTTATCCTTGCCAGTAGCAAACACGTCTGCTGGTATGTCAACACTAACTGCATGTACGCCAACATTCACTGCTCTCATGTACCAGTCATGAAACCTTTTTATCGTCCATGGACCATTTTCAAGCACCGTCCATTGCAGCATAGGCCTTCCGGGCACATAATTACTGGGGACATTGACATAATCATCAACCGTTGGCTTTCTTATATCCTTAAGGGTCAATGGTGTATTTGATGGCGGTTCGACATGTACATCGCCACTTGGGGCTTTCTTTGTTGGTGGCACGGCTTCAGTTGCTTGGCCGGCGGCTTCCTTATTCTGTGACGGTTCGAGCTCAACGACTCGTGCCGTCCGCTGCTTTCCAATCCCTTTCAGAAATAGAACTGTGCCTGTTGCTTTCCCCTTTTTTGGCTCATAGGGAGAAACCAATTTTGGAATTGGAAATTTCTTTGCCTTCTTGGAGGCCAATGCTTGTGGGGGAGTTTGCTCTGCTTCCTTATGCTTTGGTGGTGGCGGGGGAGTTTGCTCTACCTCCTTCTCTGGTGTTGTGTCCTTCTTGGCTGACGGAGTCTGCTGCTCAGGCATGTTCTTGGTCAGCCCCTCGAGCTCATCCAGCGAGAATGACATATCATGTATTGGGGATGACGACGGTGGCTCATAAATATACGGGGATGCTGGGGCATGCATTGGCGATGCTGGCTGTTGACTTGTTTCGGCCTCTTGGGATGCTTGATGCACTTGTGGAGAGGGTGCCGTTGGTGGATCAATCAACCTTCGTACCATCTCGGCAATTGTATGAAGTTCTTGATTGCTTGTCCAAGCTTCTCTATACCCTCAGAGGTCGGGATGTCGATGAAGTCGTCTTCATATGCACTCTTGACCGTCAACACTTCCACCCTGCAGTATGCATCTTGCATCTCGACACCATGGAACATACGTCCAGGGATGGCATTGCCTGTGGCCACTTGCTTTGTATGTTGATTCCTAAGTCCATATCCAATTAACAAAGAGCAAGACCAAGGTTTATCAATATCGTCAACTGGATAATGGTCCTTATTTGATGTTGACGCTATACTGCTTTGAAAGGGCATAGATTGTGTGGCCGTCTCCTGGCTACCCAAGGGTTGAGCTGGGACATGCTGCATATATGAAGGAGCTTGTGATGACATCTGTTGAGCAGACACTGCTCCCGCCAACCGCTTCATCACTTCAGGATCAGGGTTTTTAACGAAGTCTTCTATCAAATCCCTAAATTTTTTGGCAGCCTGCTGCTCAAAAAAATCCTTCAATTGCTCCTTATGTCGTTCTCTTTTCTTATACATGCCTTTCCACTCTTCACCAAACCCTTCTTTCCAGGTGGTTCTGGATGAGACGCCCCGTACACGACCTGGATGCTCGGGGTTACCTACAACATGATATTTAATGTCAGTGTCGATTTGTATTTTACTCGAACAAAATGGAAAATATAATTTTGTTACCTAGAGCATGGGAAAGGTTGTCCCTCTCCCTCTGTGACTTGAAGGCACCTGTCTTTTCTAGGTTTGTTGCTTCCAAAACCTTCTCGGCAACTGGCTTGATCTCATCGGGATAGGAGATCTCATCGCTCTCAGTGTTTGCCTTCCGAGCGCGAAGCCAATTCGCACTTCGTTCTGGCACTATATCTGTCAATGCCAACTTGCCCTCTGTCCTCTTTGCTTCGTCTTCTGCCCTCCATTTAGGAATCTTGGTCTTGTAACCGCTAGTGCCGAGGTGGTGGTGTACTTGTTCTTCTTCGCAAGTCTTGAGGCGGCTTGGCTCTTAGCCTTGGAGTCGTCGGAGTTTTTTATGACACTGAAACGTGCCCACTGTTCTGCTGTGATAGGGTACCGCTTCGTTGGGTCCCGCCCCTTCTGTAGCCACTTTTTATTCATATCGTGCCTATAGCCCCAGAATGATATTGCTAACTGCTTCATGACATGACCCTTGACCAAAGCTTCTGTTCCCTCCGGTAAAATAAACTTAGTGCACAATCGAGTCCAACAATTCGTCCTCTTTACTTCAGGCACCATACTCCAATTACTTCAGGTGATATCAAATTCTTCCTTTACTAACCATCCAATGGCGGCCCTAAATTTGGGTAGCGCCTCTAGAGGTGCTAAGGGCTCTCCGCTCGGGCTAATCTCTGTAATCCTATAAACTTCTTCTAGAAATCTATTCCTTCCTCTATCTCCTCGTGCTCGATCACTCTTTTTCTGTGTACTTCTTCGCTCGGAGGAGGTCCCGGTCATTTGAGGTGTCGTGTCCTTATGAACATCTTGTGACTCTACCTCCATTTCGGCAACAACTTGAGAGAACACCTCCTATCAATTCAATTGTTAGGTACATACATACACATGCATTATTCTCTCGTATAGACAATCTACGAGCATATATACCTCATCATCATTTGGCTCATCTTTAGTCTCGTAATTAGGGTCACGTTCCAACTCAAGACGGGCCTTCTTAGCTCTAGGAGATTCACGTGGTGATACGCTTGGGCTCCTATAAGGTTCGGATCCAGAGGAGTCAGATCCAGGTGTACCTACCTGGGCATCGGCCTGCTCAGCATTTGATAGCAACGGCGGTCCCGCGGCGGGGGGTCGAGGGGGGGGGGGGGGGTCGCCCCCCGCGGGTTTCAGGGCAGCGCCCTGAAAACCAAGCGGGATTACATAGATCGCATCTATGGAATCACTATGAAAATCTCATCAGACTGATCTCATCAGCCCAAAATTTGACTGGGATTACATAGATCGCATCTACTCCCAACGCGCATCACATGCGCCCGGCTTCTGACCTAGGTTTCAATTCGATCAATCTAATTGATCTCCAACTCGCCTTGACTGGATTTACTTGCATCTATTAACTCGGATGGCGGAATTCCGACCGGTACGAGTAGGTTGATGCAATACCATCGCAGCAAGAGATGAACCAAAGTCTGAGATTCATCATAAAACCTGCATATCACCATATGCTAGGATCTGAACCTATAACGAGGTAGTAACGGCTCTGATACCACTGAAGGAAAACGAGGTTGCTACGCTAGCCGGAAAACAAAACTTTTCGACCTCATAGACCAGGATCCACTGCTAGTTACAGGTTACGTGATTACCACTAGACGCGCAGGTGCAGCGGAAGACGACTTGATGTAGTCGTGCGCATCACAGCAGGCAGTGCAGTTGCGTGGTCGTCCGTCTCAACGTCCCCTTCGCGCGGTTCGTCCTTGTGCTCCAGATGCAGCACCTTCGAGGAATCCCACACGTGCAGGGAGGAAGCGTTGCGCCTCCAGACTGCTAGGTCCGCGAGGAGCAAAAGGCGCGAGCGTGGGGAGGCGACGGCGGCTGCCAAAAGGCGTGGATCAATTCGCCCCGCGCCCACCCCTTGCTTATATAGGCGTCCTAACGAGCTCCCACGGTGGAGGCCCATTAGTAACCCTAAACCTAGTCTAATTCGGGTCCAACCCGAATTAGGCTTCCAGCCCCTTAAGCGTGCGACCCTATGGGCTCACGCATACATAGACATGGCCCAAGTACTCTTACTCGACCAATAGTTGATAGCGGCCTCTAGCAAGGCGTGTCAACTCCTATGCATACGCTATGATCATATCAGACGAACCACTATGACCATGTACAAGTTATTCCCTTCGCCACTCGATATATGGTTCAACTCGTGAGTTAACACTTAACCCAAGCACGGCCATGCATTTGTTGATCCAATCACATGAGTGATCCAGTGATATCTCTCTCAGAAGAGAGGGGCAAATTCCATCTTGATTGTCTATGTCTCATAGCATGTTTCCCAACCACCCAAGGACCACCTTTATAACTATCCAATAACGGAGTAGCGTTTGATAGTCTCTAAGTAGATCGTTTCACATCTTGAGTACATACCACAATCTCAGGTCTAAGGACATAACGTACATGACATGAATAGAGACTTTCTCTTTTGGGTCAGTCCAGCCTACATGTCTCACATGTGCCCACATTATTAGTTTGACATCTCCATGTCTATGACTTGTGAAACATAGCCATCAACTAATACATGTGCTGGTCTAATATTCAAGTGTGCTCTTACAAGAATGCCGACCAGGGACAACTTTTAGAATAACCATTCAAGTAATTGAGTTCCACAAACTCACATAATTGTCAATCAATACTAGTTGTCTATAATGGATATTCAAAGAACACTTTATTAATCATGGATACAATCAGAATATAATCATCTACATGATTAGCTCTAGGGCATATTCCCAACAGTACTCATCTGCATGAAATATAAGTATAAAAATGGATTACATAGCCTAATCAATTAGCGAACCTATTATTAACAAACCTAATTAACTAACACTAATTTGCAAACCCTAATATTAAATAGGGAACACTAACTCTAATTATGCATGAAATATAAGTAAACTAACTAAATTAACCAACTAAATTAACTAAGTAAACTAACTCTAATTATGCATGAAATATAAGTATTAACATGAAATATAAGTATTAACATGGAAAAAACACTAACTTAATATAAGTATTAACACTAAATTAACTAACTAAATTAACTAAGTAAACTAACTAAATTAACTAACTAAACTAACTAACTAAATTAACTAACTAAATTAACTAAGTAAACTAACTCTAATTATGCATGAAATATAAGTATTAACATGAAATATAAGTATTAACATGGAAAAACACTAACTTAATATAAGTATTAACACTAAATTAACTAACTAAATTAACTAAGTAAACTAACTAAATTAACTAACTAAACTAACTAATAAAGGGAATAAAAAACTAACTAAATTAACTAATTACTAAATTAACTAACTAAATTAACTAAACTAACTAATAAACTAATTACTAACTAACTAAATTAACTAACTAAATTAACTAAGTAAACTAACTACTAAATTAACTAACTAAATTAACTAATTACTAAATTAACTAAACTAACTAATAAACTAATTACTAACTAACTAAATTAACTAAACTAACTAACTAAATTAACTAATTAAATTAACTAAGTAAACTAACTCTAATTATGCATGAAATATAAGTATTAACACTAAATTATAACTAACTAAATTAACTAAGTAAACTAACTAAATTTTCTAACAAAACTAACTAATAAAGGGAATAAAAAACTAACTAAATTAACTAACTAAATTAACTAAACTAACTAATAAACTAATTACTAACTAACTAAATTAACTAACTAAACTAACTAATAAAGGGAATAAAAAACTAACTAAATTAACTAATTACTAAATTAACTAACTAAATTAACTAAACTAACTAATAAACTAATTACTAACTAACTAAATTAACTAACTAAATTAACTAAGTAAACTAACTAAATTAACTAATTACTAAATTAACTAAACTAACTAATAAACTAATTACTAACTAACTAAATTAACTAACTAAACTAACTAAAAAAAACTAAATTAACTAATTAAAAAAAATGCAAGGCGGCCTGCCAGGCCCAACAGGCCTCGCCCAACAAGCCAGACAGGAGGGGCCGCCGCGCGGCGGCGCACATGGCGGTGCCGGTGGCGGAGCTCGGAGCGGAGCTCGGCGGTGGCGGTGGAGCAGCTCGGCGGTGGCGGTGGCGACGGAGCCTACCTCTCGGCGGTGGAGCAGCTCGACTGCTGGCGGCGGCAGTGGCGGCGGCGCGTAGGCGGTGGAGCAGCGGCGGCGGTGGAGCAGCGGTGGCGGATTTCGGCAGCCTGACGGCGTCGAATTTCAGAACTCGCGCCTTCGGTACTTAAAAACTTTCGGTAGCCGCGCGCAGAAATTTATTATGTAGCACATTAGTACAGGAGGGTCATATTGACCACCGCCTGTGAAAATATTTTTACAGGCGGTGGTCAATGAGGGCCGCCTGTACTAATAATGACGCCTGCCTGTACCAATACATTAGTACAGGCGGTGATAAATGAGGGCAGCCTGTACTAATGTATTAGTACAGGCTGGCGTCGCCCTCGTTAACAGCCGTCTGTACTAATGTTTTTTTTCATTTTCAGTTAGTTTATTTAGTAATTAGTTAATTTAATTAATTAATTTAGTTAATTAATTTAGTTAGTTTAGTAATTAGTTAATTTAGTTATTTAATTTAGTTAGTGTTAGTTAATTTAGTTAGTTTATTTAGTAATTAGTTAATTTAATTAGTTTAGTTAATTAATTTAGTTAGTTAATTTAGTTAGTTTAGTAATTAGTTAATTTAGTTAGTTAATTTAGTTAGTGTTAGTTAATTTAGTTAGTATATTTAGTAATTAGTTAATTTAATTAGTTAATTTAGTTAGTTAATTTAGTAAGTAATTAAAGGTTGTTTATTCCTTTTATTTAGTTTAGTTAGTAATTAATGATATGTTAATTAGGGTTAGTTATTATTTCATGTACTTAATTAGGGTTTGTAGATTAATTTAGTTAGTGTTTATTAGTTAGTTTAGTTAGTTATTAGGGTTAGTTATTATTTCGTGTACTTAATTAGGGTTTGTGGATTAATTTAGTTAATTAAAGGCTTATTTACAGTACTGCAGATTTCAACATCACTGTCGGGTCTGGCAAAACCGGCAATGATGAATCTTCACTGCCGGTTCCAGCCACGAACCTGCAGCGAAGGTCCTCATCACTGTCGGTTCGTAATTTGAAAATTCAGATATGTAAATTGATTGTTTGAGCCACTAAACAAATTCAAATGAAAAAGTTGTGAACTACAAAGTTTCATGACTTTTCGAGATCTACAACTTTCATGTAGCAAGTTTTTTCATCCGAGGTCGTTTACAAAAATTTAAATTTCAAATTTGACACATTCAAACGTATTTTTCAATGACAAGATGATTTTAAATGAAAAAGTTGTGAACTACAAAGTTTCATAACTTTTCGAGATCTACAACTTTCATGTATAAAGTTTTTCCATCAAAGGTCATTTACAAAAATCAAAAAAATTAACTGTACAGGTATATCAGTGCTGGTTCCAGCCACGAACCGGCACTGAAGCTCCTCATCACTACCGGTTCGTGGCTGGAACCGGCAGTGAAAGTGGCCATCATATCACTGCCGGTTCCAGCCACGAACCGGCAGTGATGAGGAGCTTCAGTGCCGGTTCGTGGCTGGAACCGACACTGATATACCTGTACAGTTAATTTTTTTGATTTTTGTAAACGACCTCTGATGGAAAAACTTTCTACATGAAAGTTGTAGATGTCGAAAAGTTATGAAACTTTGTAGTTCACAACTTTTTCATTTGAAATCATCTTGTCATCGAAAAATACGTTTGAATGTGTCAAATTTGAAATTTAAATTTTTGTAAACGATCTCGGATGAAAAAACTTGCTACATGAAAGTTGTAGATCTAAAAAAGTTATGAAACTTTGTAGTTCACAACTTTTTCATTTGAATTCGTTTAGTGGCTCAAACAATCAATTTACACTCGGTTTAGTATAGAATATGAGGAAGTACTAACGAATCTAGACACAAGTGAGTCATGGGTGGAGTGGTAGAGGAGGTACCGCGCGAGGGTGAGGTCTCAGGTTCGAATCCCCGGCGGAGCGCCTTCGCAAATTTTACACGAAAAAATGATGCGCGACTTGCGACTTGCCCAATGACGGGCGGGCGGATTAATACTGCGCTTGTCCCATAATTTAATTCTTTTTTTTTGATTTTAAAAACACGATTTTATTCTGGAACTCATCACTGCCTGTTCGTAATGATGTTCCTCATCACTGCCGGTTTGGCATAACCGGCAGTGATGTGAACACTCATCACTGTCGAAAGCGCAGTGCCGGTTCAAAATCCGGCAGTGATGCGGGATTACGAACCGACACTGATTTGCCTTTCTGTAGTAGTGTTAATAGGGTTAGTTATTATTTCATGCACCTAGGGTTCGTGAATTAATTAAGTTTTTAATTAAAGGTTTGTTAATTAGGGTTAGTTAATATTTCATGTACTTAGGGTTAGTAAATAATATAGAATCCAAAGGTATACAAGAAGGGGAAAGAGGTTTTAATTAAGATTTGTTTAATTAAGTTAGAAAATAATATCATAGTCCAAAGGTATATAACAAGGGGAAATGTAAACATCTGCTTAATAAGAAAAAGTAGCATTAGGTACAAATGATAAGTGATACATTAATTAGTTACATGATAAACAATCTAGCGTGCTAGAGTCCTTCCTTGTCCATCATGGCGCACCCAGGGCAAAGAGGTTTGCGGGATACTTTTCTCCACATTTTTTATCTTTTCTTCAAAGTTTGTAAAAAGAGACATCTCGCTGAACTGATTAACATCATCTAAATCCATTACACCATCAACTCCTACAATTTGTTGCTTTTCAGGGATTGCTACGTGCTTTGGCTTTTGGGTACTTTTCTTTTCATTCGTAGATAGAATTTGTTCCACATAGAACACCTATGCAGCACGGTTAGCAAGGATCCATGGATCATTTTTGTAACCTACTTTACTTAGATCAAGAACTCTTTGACCATAGTTATCCACAGTGACATGTTTATCTTGAACCCATCGACATCGGAACACTGGAATCTGCAGGCGTGGACCATATTCAACCTCCCATATGTCATCAATGAATCCAAAGTATGTAGTTTCTTCACCAGTTATATCATCTACAGCCTCACATCGAACGCCACTATTCTGGGCCATGCGCTTGGTGTCCCTAAAACTGGTGGAAAATGTAAAGCCACTAATGTCATAGCTCTGCCATGATATGACCTGGCTTGATGGTCCAGATGCTAAAATCTTGATGGTTTCTGATTCATCTGTCATGTCCAAATCTTTAGCCATGCGGTGAATCGACGCTTGTGTTCCTTGTGTACCCAATCATTTGTGCATCCTGGATTCTCCTCACGAAGCTCTTTCATGTGCTGCTTGGTGAATGGGTCCATTATTATGAGTTGTTGTAGTATGCTGTAATGTACCTCTAGGACTATGTTGTAATCTGGCGGGATGAATGATTTTGGTCCCATCCTTCCTCGTCCACCAAGCCTTCCCTCATGTCGCAACGGAGGCAAACCAATTGATACCTGGTCTTTTAGGAGATTATTACATAATGGTCCTCCAGACTCAATGACCTCTTCTGTAGTGTATGCCTCTATCATGGAACCCTCCGGATAAGCACGATTTGACATATAGCCATTCAATATTGACATGAAACGCTCATACGTCCACATTTCATGGAAATACATGGGGCCCAATGCCTCAATTTGCGGCACCAAATGAACAATAAGGTGTACCATGATATCAAAGAACGATGGGGGAAAGCACATCTCCAACTGGCTCAATGTCTCTACAGCAAATTTCTGTAGCGACTCTAACTCATCATGGATAATTACCTTCTCAGATATCTTATTGAAGAAGTAGCACAACCGTGTGATTGCCATCTTTAAAAACACTGAATTTATAGCCCTGATGGCAATAGGAAGAAAAGTGGTCAGCATTACATGACAATCATGTGAGTTATAGTTGGTGAGTGTAAGGTCTTTCATCGAAACAAGACTCCTTATGTTGGAGCAGAAACCAGATGGAACTTTTAAATTCTTCAACCACACACACATTGCATGTTTCTCATCTCTGTTCAGGTTATAGCTTGCTGCCGGTAGATGGTACTTCCCATTCTCTAGGAGTACAGGGTGAAGTTCTTTTCTGATCTTTAAATGTTGCATGTCAAAACGTGAATTGAGACCTTCCTTTGTCTTGCTCTTTATGTCTAGCAAAGTTCCAACTACGCTGTCAAACACATTCTTCTGAACATGCATACCATCGATCGCATGTCGTACATCTAAGTCTTTCCAGTACGATAAGTACTTAAAGAAAATAGACTTCTTCTTGAATGTGTCCCCCTCATTTGCCTTCACAACCTTTCTTGGTTTCCCATCTTTGGTCTTTTTTCCAAACACAAACTTGACATTCTCAACTATCTTATACACTCTGTGCCCTTTACTATAACCTGATGGAGCAATAGATTTTGATTCATCCATATTGTCAAAGTACTTATTCATCTTTTGTAAGCGGTACTTATGGCCTGCCGGTAGCCACCTCCTATGCCTCATGTACACTATCTTGTTAGATGAAGGAAGAGACACGTGTCATGTTCCATCTATGCACTCTACACAACCAACCTTTCCCTTGAACTGGCCTGATAATGAGAAGAGAGCAGGATAATCATTAATTGTGACAATAATAATTGCTCTCAGTGTGAATGTCTCTTTGCGGAACGCATCGATCATTTTGACACCCACTTCCCATAGTATTTGCATCTCTTGCATTAAGTGCTCTAGAAATACATCCATATCAACTCTAGGTTGTGTAGGTCCAGAAATAAGAATGGTTAGCAAAAGATATTTTCTTTTTTGACACAACCATGAAGGAGGTTGTATATTGTCATGATCACTGGCCATGTGCTGTGTGTGCTGCTCCTCTCGACAAATGGATTCATTCCATCAGTACTCAGAGCAAACCTTACATTTTGTGGGTCCTCAGCAAAGTCTGGATATTTCTTATCGAATTCTTGCCATTGCTTTGCGTCGGCTGGATGTCGTAACTTTCCATCATCTTTCCTTTCATCAGAAGCATGCCAGGTCATAAGTTCCGCATCATCAGGGTTTGCAAACAAACACCTCAAACGATCAACCACAGGGAGATACCATATCACCAATGCAGGAATTCTTCTCAACGCATAATAGTCCACTTCGATATTGCTAGTGGGCTTTGAACGTTTGTCTTGTTGAGTCTTTATTTGCGTCTTCTTTCGCTTCCTCCCTGAAGAAACAGAGGCTGCATTCTCTTCCTCTTGATAATCTTTATTCGTCTTGTACCTACTAGCACCGCAGTTTGGACAACTGTCTAAGTCTTTATACTGATCACCCCGATATAGGATATAATGATTTCTACATGCGTGGATCTTCTCAACACCCATCGTAAGTGGACTGACTAGCTTCTTTGCATAGTACGTGTTAGCAGGCACTTTGTTCTCCATAGGAAGAAGGTCTCCAAGTACACACAATAAATCATTGAAACTAGCATCAGACCAACCATATCTAGCTTTTATCGTCAAAAACTGAAGAACACCTCGTAGTGTCGACCACTCTTTGGTACAACCTTTCGACTCGTCGTACAAAGGCTCTTCTGCTGCCTTCTTCAAGGCTTCCATTCGCTTCATGAAGAATATTGATGGATCCGCACAACGGTTCATTATTGCATCTAAGAAATTTGCATCTTCAATGGCATCAGTGTTAACATGCTGAGTTTCATTAACATCGGACGTAGAATTATGAGTTTGATTGACATCTGGCATAGCATGATGGGTTTCATTGATATCTGGCATAGCATCACATTCATTGAGATATGGCATTGGACCTTCCACATTAATGTTACTTGCAGTGTTGTCAGTTGTCCGCATATAAGGTGTAGAACTACCCTCACCATGTTTTGTCCAAATCAAGTAGTCCTCCACAAATCCTCTGCAAACCAGATGAGAAGTGATTGCTTCCATATTGTCAAATACCACAATATTTTTACAGTCTGCGCATGGACAACATATGTGCTTCGCCTTTGTTCTCTGAGCATGTATCTTCATGGCATCAATAAATTTTTGGACCTCCACTACATAAGATGGGTCTAATCTTGATAAATTGTACATCCATAATGACCTATCCATATTTATCTGTAATTAGTTAGGAAAATATTGTATGTCACTCTAAAAACAAAATGAAAATAATCCCTCATAACTAAGATTCTATCCTTCATCAATTAAATAGATATGAAAACCTACCTCTTACAGAATTTACAAAATAAAAAATTTAAATAATTATTTAAACTCATTTTTATAATTATAAGAATTAATTAAACGGAGATGGCATCTTGATTAACAAACCCTAAGTATAAGCAAAAATAACAAACCCTAATTAACAAACCCTAAGTACATGAAATACTAACTAAATTAATTAACTAACCCTAAGTACATGAAATATCTAACCCTAAATAATAAACCATCAATCACTAACAAAAAATTATTGAAAAACCTAAGCTACATGAAATAATAACTAACCCTATTTAACAAACCCTAAGTATAGACAATAATAACTAACCCTAATTAACAAAACATTAACTACTAAATTAATTCATAAACCCTAAGTATTCTATTACATAGATCTACTCACAAGAATTCTAAAAAGTATTTATTTTCTATAATCCGAGCAAGATATAATTTACTATGAATTTACAAAAAAAATAGCTAAAACTCTCTCTCTTGCCCTAGCTATGAACCCTAACCCTAGATTTAGAGCACCTCCAATACAAGAATTGAACCAAAGAATCACTAAAAAAATGGCGGCAATGACACTAACTAACTTTTTGGAAGTTTCTCACTAAAGAAATGAAGTTCAAAACATCCCCCTTGGAATCGTCACTTCTGTGTCGGCCACTGTGCACACAGCACGGGAGTAACTGTTCTTGTCTGGAGGTGGAAGAAGAGAATTTATTGTAGCATTAACACAAGCGGTTGGTAAGGAGGACCGCCTGTGTAAATACATGTATATTTATTTACACAGGCGGTTGATAATGTCAGCCGCCTGTGTAAATGGTATTTACATATGCGGTTTTCATTGTAAACCGCCAAGTATTTACACAGACGGTAGAGATGGGAGAGCCGCCTGTGTAAATTGTTTTACAGACGGTTCTCTTGCTGGGCCCACCCTATTTTTTTACTGGCGTCATGAAATTGTGAACCGCCTGTGAAAAAAAAACAACGTGGCAGCAAAAATGATTTTTGTAGTAGTGTTGGTTTGCTTCATCATCGGAGAGGGCGAGCGTGGAGCAACGGACCAAGCAGCGGCGAGTCTCGTGCGAGTGGTGGCTTGCAAACGAGAGAAAAACGGATCGCCGTTGGGTCTGCGTACGTGCGCGTGAAGACCGGGACGTGAGCTCCAGGCTGCTGCGCCACTCTGATGTATAAATCCATCCCGTAGATGGATGTGTGTGCGTGTGTCGCGTCGTGTAGTTTGCAATTGAAAAGGCCAACATACAGGCCGTCTGTCCGGCCGGGGCGTTCGTCGCCAGCTACTCGTGTTCATCTTCTACCTTCGTCTCCGGACTAGCTTGTGTTCCTGTGCGTGAGCTGAGATCGTCGCTGTCCGGGGCCAACAGTGATCACCAAGGCACGCTGAGCATCGCGTCGAAGGGCGTACGCTCCTTTGGGGGCAAGAAGGATAAGGTCTACTACAGCTGGGGTCGCCCGTGTTTCATCAGCGTGAAGGAGCTGGAGCAGTCCAGGTTCCTCAGGGACGACTGCTTCGCCGTCCGGTGCAAGGTCACCGTCGTCAAGAAGAGGACGGTGGCGGAGAAGGCCGTGCAGGCGGACGACCTGGCGAGGCTGGGGATGCTCTGCAAGTGCGACGATGACATGTGCAAGCGCCATCACGCGAGGCCTGCTGCTGCTGCCGAGACTTTCTTGGAGAGATTTGCCAACTTCTGCTATTCCATCTGTCGTGGTCGTCCTGTTTAGAGATCCGGTAAAAATTATCTTGTCATCCAAAATCACAATTTTATTAGCTAGCTCACCTATGTGTAATACATATATTCTCTAGTAATAATGTTACTTTATCAGAAATTTATTTGTCAACTGGAAATCCAATTTTACTAGTCCACCTATATGAAAGTGTGTGATCTCTCTATTATATTAATATATTTATCATATATATACTATAGTTCTTGATGTTTAATGCTTCAGATTCAGCTTATGTAATTTTGGAGAGAAATTGAGCAATTCGTTTTTTTATTTTGACCGTGAAATTTTTCCATAAATTTGGTAGTCTGGTTTACCGGTGACCTCCGGAACTTTTTTTTTGCGCTATTGGTTCTTTTCTACATATTATACTATCTTTAACTATCAATTTTTTTTAAAAAAATATAGTTTCACAACATATAAATTATATTTTATGAAAGCATATTTTGTTGTGAATCTGAAAATAGACGGCTTACTCGGCTGATCGTTTCTGTAGCTGATTAGGCGATTTATGTTGTTTTTTATTGTTTTGTTGTGAGAAATAAATTATGTGTCTAGAAAAAATCTAGCTTCAATCCATGATGGTTTTAGACCATCATAGATTAGCCCGAGGCCTATTTAGCCAAAGCTAAAGCCCAATGTTTACGGCAAAAAATAACCGTCATAGGTTGAATATAGCCACGTCATTATTATTATGACGTGGATGCTAACATCACAAGCAGTTCGCACGTGTTTATAAATAGACATTAGTGCAATAACATTCATCACAAGACACACCAATCATACAAATAGACATTTATTTATTCATATAATGATTTGATGTAGACAATGGATTGAGCATATACAAGCTAAGTGTTGTTGGCTCTGAAATAAAAAAAAGTACAGCATACTACTTTGCTATTAAACACGAGCTGTAGGGAAACGTTTGGTAGTGTTGCTGAGCTGGGATATAGCTCAGCTGAGCAAGCTTGCCGGTTTTAGCAAGGTGGACCTTGCCGCTGCTGCACGATTGGTTCTTTTGCCAAGCTAGAATCATGGTTTGGTTGCAGACATAGTTTGCCGACCTTGCCGCTGCATTTTTCTTTGTAATTTGGTGTCCATGTATATGGAAACAGGTACAAGCATGCGAATCAAATTGTTCTTAATTGCATAAGATAAAATATATCTAAAACAAATATTGTCTACTTAAAATACTATCCGTACAGCATGATGTTCCAGCACGGGGGCATTTATTTGGTACTCATACGAAAAGCACAAAATGTGCATACTTATTGAAAAGTTTAATCTAAACTAAACTCAAATTGGAGGTGGATAATTTTTAACAAACCACCTCTGGACGTACTCCTTGATGGCTTCTAATGGTCTTCCCTTCAACATAGCAGCAGTCTTTTCATTATTTGCAAGGTACTCTTGTAAATCAAGTCGAACAAATAATGGATATTCCTCCATAGCATCAATTGTCTTGAATAATTCTTTATTTGGATGACTCACATGAGTGAAGCGCATGGTGTCAGTCATATCACGTAGAACATGAGTCACCTCTGAGATTGCACTATCATCACGCTTAGTCCTCTTCACTTTTTCAGGCTTGCTAGCAGCAGGGCGCTTACTAGATGAGCTTCCCACATTATTGCCATCCTCTTCAGCCAGGCAATCTGAATCATACTGCAAACCTGGGTCAACATCCTCACCATGATTCACATTCTTATCACCAATTAAAACCTCATCCTGAGTGGAAGAAATATCATATGGTGCCTGTAGAACAGTGAACTCCCCAGTGGCATGCTTGTCTTGAAAAATGAATTCCATCTCATCATAGCAATGGATAGGGACGTTTATAAACTTGGCCCTTGGATCTTTGTCCTGCACGTGTCCAGTCTTAATTTTATACAATATTATCATAAATAAGTAACATAACCAAATCAAAATTATAAGGATAGAAAGGCTTACATTCTGCATCCTGACCACCTCTGTTTCATCATAAAGTACCATTTTCTTAACATCATCAAAGTTTGCTCCACTTAAATTCTTTGCTTGTAGTATAACCTTCCATTGCCCTTTCAACTTATGATACTTGTGATAAACTTGTCGTTGAGTGAAATTTGTATGATATTTTCCATTAATCTGTTTTGCGCACTCCTCATGATGTACCTCACGAAAACCATTAGTCTCCCCCCAGCTTGTATCTTCTCCTTGTAGTATCGCAGCATGTCCTCCACCACCTGGGGCTGCCATACAACATTGTTTTCTGCCATCCCTACATGTGACAGTACTTAAAATATTTTCAGTGATGCAAAAATTCATATACTTCATAAGCCATGTGATTGTTTATTACTTCATTTAAGCAAACTACATTTCATTCAGAGAAATCCACTATTACAATTAAAATGCTAGAAGACATTGCAACACAAAATAATAAATAGTTTCATAGATGACTCGACAACACACATCAACCATGCCTTACATTGTGCCTATTTCTCCACATACTATTAGCTATGACATCCCTGTCTCGGAGTACTTCTCTTTGTTCCTCACGTAAATCTCGTTGAACACGTCCAATAGTTCTTGGATAGTTCTGAAACCAATTCTGTTCACTATATACTAGTTCATCAGGCCCCCCATTTTGTAAGATCCAGTTATGAAGAATACAACATGCTATGACAACTCGTACTTGTGAAGGGAAGGGATAATATGGTCTTGTAGTTAGAACTTTGAAACGATTTTTTAGTGTCCCAAATGCTCTCTCGACAGTAGTGCATAGGGATGAGTGCCTTAGGTTGAATAGCTCATTTGTTGTCCGCGCTCTATTGCCCCTCCACTCACGCAAATGGTATCGAGTTTGACGAAAAGGAGGTAGAAATCCTCTCCTTGCTGAATAGCCAGCATCTGCAAGGTAGTATTTACCTACCAGGCCATTGGGAACATAATTAATATCACTAAGTTGTATATGTAAGCGTTCCAAAGGTAGACTAGACACCAACCTTGAGGAACTTGAAGGACATTTGGATGCTCAAGAGAATGTCGTAGGACTGTGGAATCATGTGCGGACCCCTCCCAACCAGCACATACATATGTGAACATCAAATCAAAATCGACCACTGCAAGAACATTTTGGGTAGGAAAGCCTTTCCTACCACGGAACCTATCTACAATCCTTGATGGAACATTACAAGGAATATGAGTACCATCAATTGCGCCGATGCAATCCTAGACATTCAATTGGTATAGGAACATAAGTACATAATAATATATTATTAATAAGCTATTTTGATATAAATTAGAGAAGGGTTGTACCTTAAAATAGGGATCAAACCGAGGGTTGCCTACAATTTTTGATGGTATATCGAGAGAGCGATGCCTAAACATTTCAGGTCCAAGTTGTCCAATTGCATATAAAAATTGATTGAGATATCGGCTAACAGTTTCACCTGACCTTGTGAAATGAAAACTAATATCACTGTTTTTCTTATGATGTCCTACAGCAGTGAGAAACATGGCAATTTGTTCCTCGACGGTACAATGCCAAGTATCTCTAAGTGCTTCCATAGTACGTAGTTTTAGACACAACTTGAAAAACACTGCCTTGCCCATGCGCAACTCTGAGATGCAGTGTTTCTCCTCACCGCAATACAATTTTTGTAGATATTTCAACCTTTCTTTATTCCTCTCTAACAATGAGTATCTTATAGGATCACCAGTATTATGTCGATATATCACCAATATAATCCATGCTAAAATAGAAGCGCTAATGAATGCAATCATTCTATTAACAATAGCACTGTCATCCATCTATAATAATCAAACAACAAAGGACAAATTGTTAAACTACCAAAAAATACAGAGTAAAAATCAAATAAATTATTTGATACAGAGGACATATGTAGGGTATCACGAAGTTCATACAAAAGCACACTAACTACAAGATTTTCACCATTTGCTTTAGAAGAGAAAGAGAAAAAGAAAGAGAAAGAGAAAGACCTATATAAGATCTCAGAAACTTTAGTCTAGATAAATACTTAGGGGATCGAATAGAAATCACAATATTATAGTTTTAGATCTGCAAATTGCAGTGTGCTGCGCACACATCAAATCAAAGCTCAATCGTAAAACACACCAAAAACTATAAAATATTAATCCCCAATCTACAGTAGTCCTCAAGCGCACTCCAATCACAATCTATTTCAAAAAGGAAAAAAAATAAACATTAAGGATTCATTACATACCTTGCAATCCGAAGAAGAGGAGAAACCCGCTCTCCTCCCTCTGCTGAAGAAGCCTCAGCAAATTGATCCGTCCGTCTTGCAGCAGTCAAGTTGGAGAGGACGAATGGGGCTGCTGGGTGGAGGTGCGTGCAAACTAAGATCTGGCTAGATTTATGGAGGTGTTGGAGGAAAAATCGCATGGGATGCTGAAGTACATGGCGAGATGAACGGGGAAAAGTGGAGGTCGTAGCGGATGAGGTCGCTTCGCGCTCATTTTTCTTCGGCACGTGCGTGATTTGCCGTTGGAGGCGAGCTGAATCGGCTCTCCCTCAGGAGTGATGCTTTTGTGGGCGAGCGGGGCAAGGTCGTCCCCAAAAGCTGGCAAGGTCGTCCCCAAAAGCTAGCTTTTTTTGGATTACCAAACGCCGTGACTTGCCTAGCGAGGCTATTATTTTCCTAACCTAGGATCCAAACGCACCCGTAGTTGCCGCTAGAGAGGAACTGCAATTGTTGAACTGCACAGCATACTACTTTGCTATTAAAATTACTGTTTATTTTAAAAACACCACAGAATGCAGACTTCAAACAGAGATGAAGAGAGCAAATATAAACATGTTACTGCTGCTGCCACCTAACAGATGCAAAGCACGGATGGCTTGTCATTTCTCCTGCAACTCAAAAATCCAGAACCTGAAACACATCATTGAGCTGTTGCTGAACTGAAACAAGCCAAGACTAAATCTACAACTGTTATATATAACTGAAAGTCACATTTTTTGGGTGTTTGATCAGTCAAACTGCCTAGATCTGCATCTCCTCTGGAACGGTATTTGTATGAATGCGATCGTACCAATACAGTAGAACAGATCAACCACAGCCATTTCAGTTGCAATCGTACTTAGCTATCCTCTCTAAATTTCACCGCTTAGCCGTTTCACTGCTAAAAGATTGCTTATGAAAATACAATCTGCGTTGCCCCAGCCAACCCATGGAATAATTCTCTAATGCTAAGCCGGCCTGTCGTTGAGCAAAAGCCAAAAGAAGAGTTTTCTTTTGTTCTGACAGTAGGATTGGCCATTGCCAAGATAATACAGGATGAACTTGCCTAGTAGCAGTGAGGTGCTCAAATGCACGTTTTGAAGTGTAAATATTTGAACCCCAAATATATGCCCAAGAATCAAAACCTTGTAAATCCAAAGATTGCACAGTGACTGAAAGCTGACTGAACTGCTGATAGGCTTCCTCATATAACGGCAGATAAACAAGATCAGGTAGAGTAGAGGACTGGCAAACCTGTTGTACAGAGATGTATATGTCCTTCGTAAAGGAGAAAAGTACCGACAAACCTTGAGCAGTTGTGCGTAATCGATAAGGACTGTAAATTGTTTTATTATCAGATATAAGCAACATGTAATTGAGTCAAATATCAGAATAATCCAATTCCGGTTTCACCAACAAGAGATCTGCTATATATATGTACATCTTTTTGCATAATAAATCTTCCAAACCCTAAGTCACCTGGCCGGTTGTTTAGAACTCATCATAAAATAATGCAGTCGTCATTCTACGACGTGCCCGTGCCCTTAGATGGAGGCGTCGCCACGGCGGTGGGCACGGGGCACCACATGCTCAAGCTCGAGGGCTACTCGATGCTCAAGGCGACGCACGCCAGGAACGGCAGCTACATAGAGTCCTCCGCGTTCAAGGCCGGAGGTCACACCTGGACGATCCGTTGCTACCTCAACGGCGAGAGCATGCACGACGCCGGCTTCGTCTCGCTGTTCCTGCACCTCTGTGGTAGTAGAGACGCCTTCAAACCCGTCGTCCACGCCACGTACGAGTTCGATCTGGTGCCTCACCAGGGCGGCGGCGCACCGGTACCGCCGGCGCCGGAGACGACGACGTACGGTGATCACCAGCTGGGCGAGCCGATCAAGACGACGACGCACGGCGTACGCTCGCTCGTCAACGCCTTTGGCGGTGGCTTTGACAACACGTGCGGCAGTTGGGGTCACTCGCGGTTCATCAGCGTGGAGGAGCTGGAGCGCTCCAGCTTCCTCAAGGACGATTGCTTTGCCGTCCGGTGCACGGTCACCGTCGTCCAGGAGCAACCCGTGAAGGAGAAGACCCTGCAGCTGAACGACATGGCGAGGCTGGGGATGCTGATCTGCAAGTGCGACGATGACCTGTGCAAGCGCCATCACGCCAGGCCTGCTGCTGATGAGACTTTCTTGGAGAGATTTGCCAAGTTCATCTATTTTCCATGCATCCAGTGAAATTTATTTATCACCCGAAATTCCAATTTCGCTAGTATATGTACCTATATACGTGAAATTGGGATATTTTCTTATTCTTTTTTTGCGCAAAAAGATGTGATACTTTACTAGTTCTTGATGTTATACATGCATGGTTTAGAGAAAGCTGATGCATTTTTGTGCACAAATTGAGCCACTGTTTTATTTTTATTTTGACCCTAATTTTTTTTCGATGAATCCGGGATTCCTGTTTATAGGTGACCTCCAGTATTATTATTACCTTTTCTTATCGATAAAGTGAACCATGATGTTTTTTTTTCCAATCAATACTCTGTGGGTGACAAACAACACATTCACCCTATTGGTTAGCAACATGTCTATTGACCGTGATGCGCCTAACACGACTTTATCAATCTTATAAGATCTATCCACTTAGGGTACGATTGGTTGGATGGAACCAATCTGTGTTTCCAAAATCCACATCCAATCTGCTTTTTTCTAAGATTAATTTTTTTTGCGGCGAAATAAGAATTATATTATATAATAGCTGGTACATCAACATATTACAAGCACTCTGGATTATACTAGATATATCCAGAAACTGATTTCCATCTAAATTGTACCCACGCTGTGAAAAGCTCCAAATATCAAAACCAAACCTTTTTGACGCTTCGTATAGATGACCGCACAGGCAAATACTCGGCAACAGCAACAACAGCAGGCCTGAGAACAGATGTCCAACAAACAATGACCAACATTCCTGTAGGTGGAGTTGAGAAACTTCTTCTTTCTTGTCTTCCTTCTCCTTCTTTCTGCCACCGCGAAGAATGAGGAAGACGCATCTAAAACTGATTCTCCCTAGTCCTTCATCGTGGACAGATCTAACCAAGAAAAAACGGAGAATAGACCAGAGAAAATTATTCCATGACGACGACATCATCTCCACCTTGATGTCACCGTCTAGAAATAAAAGTCTTTATGTCGACATGTCGATGACGTCATAGATGTCGCCCTCATCGTTAATGGATCCGCCATGAAGAAGACGATTGCACCGTGCCCTCTCGCTGTCGCTGGAGAGAACCACGAGGAAAAGATAAATCTCTAGTATCAAGGAAACTTGTGTCGGTGTTTCGGAAACCGGGGTACCTAACATCGACGAGTAAATTTATAGCTGCGCGTCTAGGCTCGGATGGTTGCACAGAGGGGACACAAGGATGTATACTGGTTCGGGCACGAACGCCCTACATCCAGTGGATTTGCGAGTCTCATGAGTCTCATGTTATTCTGTGCACGGGCGTGCTCGTAGTAGGGGGTAAGCATGGCGAGAGAGGGACATGGTCCCAAGTCTCTGGTGTGTGCGGGGTAGAATCATGGCGAGAGAGGGACATGGTCCCAAGTCTCTGGTGTGTGTGTGTTCATGAGGGGAGGAGTGTTCTCCAAGAAGGAGAGTCCTTGGTGGAAGTGTCGTGCCTTTGAAGGCTATCAAGGAGTTCTCCCTGGTTTGGGTTCATGCCTCCCCTTTTATAGCACAAGGGGAAGGCATGTGTTACAGGGTTTTGGCATAAAAGATCATATAAAAGGAAAAAGAAAAAGGAGCCTGAGGGAGCATGTCGCTTCCCCTTTCTCGGGAGTCTTCACTACCGTAGCGTGACAACGGGATGGTTGTCCTCATCCCATTCACTAGAGTATGGAGTTTTGTGGCCTTCCCCTTTGCTGTAGCCACTGTGGCTATCCTTGTAGTGATGTGAACCTGTGGCCATCCCTTCCATCCCATCTCTTCCCCTGTAGCTTTCCCCATAGGGGTTCCTTGGGGAAGGAGTGATGGAGCAGAGAGAGGCGGGGGACATGACCGGCTTTCCCCATAGGGGTTCCTTGGGGAAGGAGTGATGGAGCAGAGAGAGGCGGGGGACATGACCGAGGCCATACCGATGATGGTACGGGGGCATGTGCCTCCACTGTTGGTCTGTAGCTATCCTTGTAGTGATGTGAACTTGTGGCCATCCCTTCCATCCCATCTCTTCCCCTGTAGCTTTGACTTCTCCTTGGGGAAGGAGTGATGGAGCAGAGAGAGGCGGGGGACATGACCGGGGCCATACCGATGATGTACGGGGGCATGTGCCTCCACTGTTGGTCTGGGTCCCATTAGAAGGATTCTCCCAGAAGGGTTGTCGGATATGTGAAATCCTCGAGGGTCGCCCCTTCCCCGAGGATCGCTTCCAAGGGGTCTTCTCCCAGAAGGGTTGTCGGATATGTGAAATCCTCGAGGGTCGCCCCTTCCCCGAGGATCGCTTCCAAGGGGTCGGGTGAAAGATGTGCTCCGAGGGGAGGTCGGGAATGGTTCCCGAGAATGGTCGGTCCTTCCCCCGAGGGTCGGTCCCAAGATGATAGATGTGCTCCCGAGGGGAGGTCAGGGAAGCGGAGAGTGCCTCCCGGGAAGCGGTGACGTCGGTGACGTGATCCCTGGTCGGACGAGACGGAGGATGTTGCTCGAGAAGGGTCGGTCCTTCGCGGGGAGGTCAGCAAACAGAGAGTGCCTCCTAGGGGTTGGCTTAGTGGGCCTTGGTTCTTCTTAGTTTATTTGGGCCTCTGGTTTGCAGAAAATGGGGGCCTACCAAGATACCTGGTTCATTTTCCCTCCGACAACTTAAACATGGAAATAGAACTGCACTCCAACAACTCCGTTCTCATCTCAATTCCCAATCCTTCTGCAATTGAAAAAACAGATTTCATCCCGCCTAAATATAAGCATACTTATGGGTCGGTCAATCTGAAAATGTAAAGATGTATGGTAGGAAGGATTAAAGAGTAGAACATATTTCCGACGTAAATACACGAGAGAGAAATAAAGTATAAAATATTTAGAGTGATTTGAAAATAGTCGTGATGCAAAATTGCCTTTAATATTTTTTAGGAGTTAGATTTTGGAAATTACATTAAAAAAAAATTTAGGAGTTAGATTTTGGAAAGTCATGGAGGAGTCCTGTCCAACAAATATGCTTCCAATTTTTTTTTTGTGACTTGTAAATTAAGCCACCACCGACAAATTAAAGGATACCTACGTCGAACGTTCCCGATTTCATATCAATCAATCAAATAATATACGCACGTCGTTTCCGACTCGACCTCTGGGTAAAGATCGAGCTGGTATATTTGCCCATCTGTATCCAAACGAAAGTCTCGTGCTATCGATCGATCGTCGCCGTCGTTTGTCAAGGATCGAACTCTTTACGTTTTCACCAATTCGATCGTGGCGAGGTCGAGCTATGTGCCCATAGGTACCGATCCCAACAATGCCCTACAGACGTCGGGCTCACCGGCCGAGGAGAAGGAGATCACCGTGTCCACCGTCGCCGCCACGGCGGCCGGCGCGGGGCACCACATGCTCAACGTCTCGGACTACACACGGCGGCAAGAACGGCAGCTGCATAGAGTCGTGCCCGTTCAAGGCAGGAGGCCACACCTGGAGGCTCCGTTGCTACCTCAACGGCCAAAAAGAGGATCGAGGACGCCGGCTTCGTCTCGCTGTATCTCCGGCTAACCGACGCCGACGCCGACGCCGCTGGGACCGTCGTCCACGCCGACTTCGAGCTCGCTCTGGTGCATCACCAGCAGGGCAGGCTGCAGGTGCTGCGCCCGCCGCCGGCGGCGTACTGCGCCTCGGCAATTCGCCCCTTCTCTCACCCATATAGATGGCCATCGTGCCGTGCCGGCATGGCCCGGCGGCCCGGCGTGCCGTGTCGTGCCTGGCCTGCACTGTGTCGCGCCGTGCCATGCCAGGTCCGTGCTCATGCTTGGGTGGCGGCCCAAGGCACGACCCGTGGGCTGTCGGGCCATGCCGAGAGCACGGCCTGCCTCGCCGTGCCGCTGTGCCGAGCTGCGTGCAAGGAAGGGCGCGCGGCACCGCTTGCCGATGCCGGAAGAGGAAGAGGGCGGCGGAGTCTCGAGGTTGAGCTTGGGGCGGACGACGAAGGCGGAGCAAGGGGTGGAGCTCGGGGAGGATTAGCCCCTGGCGCCTCCCGCCGGCGAGCGCGCGGAGGAGAGGGCCGGTGCCTCCTGAAGACGACGACGAGGACGCGGAGGGGAGGAGCTGCGGCGGCGCGGGACGCGCGACGCTGCGCGAGCGTGGGGCGGGGCGGCGGGCGGCGTTGTGCCTGCGCGAGCGCCGAGAGGGAGTGCGGGCCTGCGGCCGGTGCTGGGGACGCGCGAGGTCGCGACTTCGCGAGTGTGTGCGGCGGCGGGGGGGGGGGGGGGTTGAGGCAAGAGCTAGGGTTTGGGATGGGTTGGGGCGCTGGGCCGGTTGGCAGGCTGAGTGGAAGCCTGTAGGCCTTTTAGCAACTTAGCAGGCCACTCGTCACCGAGCCGTGCCCGTGCCGTGCCACGGGCCAGGGTGGCGGCCCAGGCACGGCCTAGTGCCTCAGGTCGGGCCGTGCCGTGCTTCGGGCCGGGCCAAATGCACGTGCCACGGGCCGTGCCATCGGGCCTCGGGCCACATGGCCATATATACTCACCCAGCGACGGAAATTGGCTGTCCGCGATTCATCAGCCTGAAGGAGCTGGAGAGCTCATTGTTCCTCAGAGACGACTGCTTCGCCGTCCGGTGCAAGGTCACCGTCGTCGAGGAGCGGCCGTGCGTCAAGGAGGGGCTCGTGCTTGCGCAGGACCTGCAGAGGCTAGGGTTGCTCTGCAGGTGCAGCGATGCCACGTGCAAACGGCACGACGCGACGCCTATGCAGACCCTTTGGGAGACGTTTGCTAGGATGTGTCGTTCCATCTTTGGATAACTTGTGTTTGTCCTGAATTACTTTTTTATTGTTCGTATGCTCCCTCGTATTATATTTAGAAGTCGTTTTAGATAAACTTTAGATCAAATATTGGAAATAGAAATCATCGATAACTTTTAAGTTATTAAGATTGCAAATATTAAAATTATGAGCCTGATTGATTACTTCTATTAACTTGCATAGCATATATATATATATCCTATGCAGTATACCTAATTTTGAATAAGCAATGCAATTTGATGTTGTTTGGTTCAACTGGGTAGGGAATTGTATAGTATTATGCGTTTGATTGGTTGTATGCATAACCGTATAGTTTGTATACTGGGCGCATAGTGGATGCAATGCAATACTTACATAGCTGGATACGATCGATTTTTAGGGGATAGTGGGATGCAAGTCCAGCCCATTTTGAGGTAGTGATAGGCCGTATAAGACTATATACAGTCAACCAAACAACCTTAACTGGCATTCCCAACCAATCAGACCAGATATAAATAGATTTGTCTTGAAAATACATATATCATTATTCCATAAATATTTTTTATAAAAACAAGAGATTAAACTTGTGTTTGGGAGACCGTTCACTATTCTAAACGACTTCTAAATATGATATGGAGGAGTACGTTGGGAGAAAAATAAAAGTTATGTGTCATTTCGTCTTTTTATATATATATATATATAATATATATATATATATATATAATATATATATATATAATATATATATATATAACCCTAATCTCTTACCATCGACCACCGCCTCGCACAAATATCCTAGGGCCATTAGTGGCGTTGATGGTTGGTTGACAAAAATGATCATTTGGACAAATTACATTTGCTATTATACAAGTTTTAGTTCAAATGGATGCAAGAATGAACATGGATAAGGCAACATGAAGGTCAACTTCTCAACACTTAAAGTAAGACCAATGAGCTATGTTGAAGACCTTATAGAATACTTATATGAACTCCAAGGCATCGAGTACGAGAAGTCGGGACCAGAAAACACAAATAATAACAGAGCTTACTAGTGGCTATCTATAGCCACTGAAACTCTCTAGTGCAGCTCTAGGAAAGGGCACTAGAAGTTAGCGTGAATGTCACTCCATGGCAACTGAACAATGCACTGGAACTCTTTGGTGGCATCAGAGCTTAGCTCTGACCCTACCCCACCATGACGCGGCTCATCGGACTGGAATAGAAAAGAAATCAGGTATATGGGAAGGTCAAAACACTAGAGTATTCTATAGACAGTATCTATAATAGAGACAGTGATGTCATCAATGTAGAACAATCGTGTTTAGGAACTTTTGTGGGATGCGATAGTCCTGAATCATGAGAGTTACTTTTTATGGGAACCATTCTATCTCGTTCTTCATCAACTAAATAACACATCATAGAACTATGCTCCGCAAGTAAAAGGCCATCTAATGAACTAAATATCGCCTTAGTGGAGCCACTACCTATTTGAGGGCTAGTTTGATAGAGTTTCACTTTCTGGTTCTTGAGTTTTAGACCTCGAGATTCTATTGGAGTGATCCTGGTGAATAAGCAGGTGATAAGTGATTTGTGAGTGATTCCACCGAAGCTTGAATGGGGAGAGGTAGAAAGACGGCTTTTAGCTTCCATTCCATGATAGTATAAATAGAAAAGTGATTCTTGTCAGCTCTCTATCAAAATCTAGTTGTCCTTATCTATTTGGTAGAGCTCCATGTAATCTATCTCGAAGAAATTGGTGGCAAACTTTACCAAACTAGCCTTTAGACCACCGCCTTCGATTGTGTTTGAACTTTGATTTGGTGAGGACTAGTTAAATTAGAAGGGAAATTATTTGAGGGGATTATTAAAAGAGAAATTGAAGATGATTAAATCTTCTAATCCTCTCTAATCCCCTCGGAGAGATGATTTACCGAACAAAGCCTCTACAGAGATACGTGGTGTCAAGATTCCCAGTATTTGACATGTTTACTACTCGTATTTGCTTGTGGCTATATATAAGAGAAAAAAAAAACTACATCCACATCCATCCTGTTTCCTCTCCTAATAATCACCGCGCGCATATCGCGATCCATCAGCCAGCCGGCGCACAGCCATGGCGTCGACGGCGCCAGAGGTGTCCGTTTCCACGGTCGCCGTCACGGCGACCTCCACGGGGCACCACATGGTCAAGATCGAGGGTTACAAGCGCCTCAAGGACATGCACCCCCACGGCGAGTACTTCGACTCCTGCCGATTCCAGGCGGCAGGCCACACCTGGAAGATCTGTTGCTATCCCAACGGGTTCCGTGCTGCGGCCGCCGGCTACGTACATGTCCCTCTACCTCGTGCGTGACGACGACGAGGACACGGAGGAGAGCTCCGGCGTCGTCCACGCCGAGCTCCGGTTCGCCTTGGTATACGTATACCCCCGCTCCAGGTTGCTGCCGTGGCCACCGTACGCCAAAACGTGCACCTATCCGATCGATTGCGAGCACCAAAGACAACTGCACTGGCTTCCGGCAGTTCATCACCCTCAAGGACCTGGAGCGTTCGGGGTTCCTCAAGGACGACTGCTTCGCCGTCCGGTGCAACATCACCGTCGTCGACAAGTCTGCCGTGAAGGATGAGCTCGTGAAGGCGGCGGACACGGAGAGGATGGGGATGCTCTGCGAGTGCAACGACGACCTCTGCAAGCGCCACCACCGGAGGCCTTCCGAGACCGGCAAGAAGCTCAGGAAGGCGTTCGTTAGGTTCTTCAGGTCCATCGGAGGATAACTATATATGCAGCATTTGCTATTCAGGCATATTTGATTTTATAGTTTCTATGTAGCAGTTCGTTTTCCAAACCCAAATAAATAAAAGTAGCTGTGTGGTTTGATCGTATGCCAATGTGTCATTGTGTTTCAAATGTCGCTGCTAGAGAGTTCTGCATCTTAACGATACTACTATTTGTTAGGTTCATAGGATCGTTTAGGAGCGGATCCAGTGGAGTTTCGGGTAGGTAGATACATGCAGTTCGTATGCTATGCACAGAGAAGAGAGAGAACGGTAGAGTACAGACCGGATCCGTCAACGGGAGGTGGTGCAGTGGCGGCGGCGGTTGCGCCGGGGTTCGGGTTGGAGTTGGAGGTGGAGTCGCCGCCCGCCATGTTGGTCGCAGTAGCGTCGGTGCTCGCGTCCTGCATCCGGGTGCTCGCCGGCGTCGATGGGGAATCCCGTCGCTGGCAGCGCCCCTCAGATCGGTCTAGGGTTTAGATGTCGGTGGGGAACTGGCGGCTAGGTCAACCTCGTGACTCGTGTCCCGTCTCGTACCTAGCGCCCCGACCCCCACCTTGTCTTTATAGCGCTGTGCGACGGGGGCCCACCAACCACAAGGTTGGGCGCCCCCGATCAGGGCGCAGATCTAAGGCCCGTTGGTCCTAACGGTGGGAGATCAACTTCTAACATTCTCCCCCTTGATCTCACATAATTCTTATTCATTCTTCAATTCTCATTCTAGCTCAATATTTCAATTCTTTCTATTCCATCGTAGATTAGTGGATAGAGCATGCTTCATCGTCACAACAATTCATGTCATTAGACTGACAGCTACTACACACCTTTCTATTTTGAAAATAAATTTTCATCATTCTAGGCCCTTCTTGTTGTTTCGGAATCATAGGCTCTCCCTTAAACCCATGCCGGCTATGTGTCCTCTGAACACACTGGGTGGAAGGCCTTTTGTGAGCGGATCCGCTAGCATCTTTTCTGTTCGTATATGCTCAAGATTTATGATATGATCCCGAAGTTTATCTTTCACAACATAGTACTTTATGTCAATGTGTTTGGCAGCACCACTTGACCTATTGTTGTGGGCATATTCTACCGCTGGGTTGTTATCACAATACAACCGCATCGGTCTTTCTATACTTTCAATTATTTTCAATCCGGGTACAAATTTCTTCAACCAATTTACCTGCCCCGAGGCCTCATAACAAGCTATAAACTCGGCATATATTGTCGAGGATGTAGTCACTGTTTGTTTCGAAATTTTCCATGATATCGCTCCTTTAGTGAGAGTAAAGATATATCCCGATGTGGATTTTCTTTATCTCCAGCATAATCGGAGTCTGAATACCCCTCTATGTGCAGGGAATCAGATTTTTCATATGTCAACATGAGACCTTTCGTACCTTGCAAATAACGCAAGACTTTCTTCACTAATTTCCAATATTCAATTCCTGGATTCTTTTGATATCTGCCAAGTAACACGGTAACAAAAGCTATGTCAGGGCGCGTACACGTTTGAGCATATTGCAAACTTTCAATTGCCGAAGCATACGGTACCGCTTTCATTTGATCAATTTCATATTGGTTCTTGGGACACTGATGTTCCCCATATTTATCGCCCTTGACAATCAGAGCAGGAGATGAACTACACGCATGCATACTAAATTTCTTCAAAACTTTTTCTATGTATGCCTTCTGCGACAATCCAATACCCCTTTTTTCTATCTCGATGAATCTCAATTCCCAAGACAAACGAAGCTTCACCGAGATCTTTCATATCAAAGTTCGAGGACAAGAATTTCTTCGTTTCCGATAGCAGATTGACATCACTACTAGCAAGTAAGATATCATCTACATATAGGATCAGGAATATGTATTTCTTATTCTTAAATTTCACATAGACACAATTGTCCTCGACATTTTCTTTAAACCCAAAACCTTTTATGGTTTTATCAAACTTCAAGTACCACTGTCTCGAAGCTTGTTTCAAACCATAAATGGATCTTTTCAGACGACATCCCATATTTTCTTTTCCTTTTACGACAAAACCTTTCGGTTGTGCCATATAGACATTTTCATCCTAATCCCCATTTAGGAATGCGGTCTTTACATCCATCTGATGTAATTCTAGATCATAGTGAGCTACAAGTGCCATAATAATTCTGAAAGAATCTTTACAAGAAACCGGAAAAAGGTTTCATTGTAATCAATCCCTTCTCTTTGGGTAAAACCCTTAGCCACAAGTCGCGCTTTGTGTCTTTCAATATTCCCTTGGGAGTCATATTTTGTCTTGTAGACCCATTTGGATCCTACTTTCTTAGCTCCTTTAGGAATGTTTTCTAGAACCCAAACCTTGTTGGTGTTCATAGATTTCATCATCTTCCATGGCCCGAAACAACTTTCATGAGTGTTCGCTTCTCATGGCTTCTTCAAAAGTTATAGGATCATCTTCCATATGGAATTCTTCAGTTGCATAAATTTCATAATCATCTGGGATAGCTGACCTTCTAGTTCTTTGAGACCTTCTAGGGGCCTCTGGCAATTGGTCCACTATGGGCGGTTGTTGTTCTTCCTCATCAGCGACATTTGGTTCTACAGGCTCCTGATGGACAGGTTCCTCTTATTCATTTGTAGTCGTTATGGGAGAACTCATAACAGGCGTTGTCACCACAACGTCCTGTACTGCTGGTGCAACATCGGTAGTAGGTAACGTAAAGAATGGTTCTTTAACCATCGGAGTAGGTACATGTACCCGCTTCTCCTCAAGTCTAATTTCACGTGTTACCTTGCTCCCCTGATCATGTCATCCTCCAAGAACACAACGTGTCTTGTTTCAACAAATTTTGTGTGTCTATCAGGACAATAGAATCGATATCCTTTCGATCTTTCTGGATAGCCAATGAAATGACAGCTGACAGTCTTGGAGTCTAACTTTCCAATATTCTGGTTAAAAACCTTTGCCTCGGCTGGACAGCCCCACACACGTAAGTTCTTAAGTGAGGGTTCTCTTCCTGTCCATAATTCATACGGTGTTTTCTGCACCGACTTGCTTGGTACTCGATTAAGTATGTGAATGACGGTTTTCAGTGCCTCCATCCATAAACCAATCGGTAGTGTGGAGTAACTCATCATGATTCTCACCATATCCATTAAGGTACGGTTTCTTCTTTCAGCCACCCCATTCTGCTGAGGCTCCCCCGGTGTGGAGTATTGAGCGACTATGCCATTTTTCCTGTAGGAACCTTGCAAAAGGACCTGGAATTTGGCCATACGGGGTATGTCGCCCATAATACTCTCCACCACGGTCTGATCGAACTATCTTTATTTTCAAGTTGTGTTGATTTTCAATTTCGGCTTTAAATATCTAAAATTTATCCAATGCTTCTGTTCTTTCTTTAATTGGATAAATATAGCCATAACGAGAGTAATCATCCGTGAATGTTATGAACGAATCATAACCATCCACGCTTTTCATTGGGAATGGACCGCAAATGTCCGTGTGGATTATTTCTAATACTCTCGTGCTTCGTTTAGCATCTTTCTTTATTTTCTTAACATATTTTCCTTTGATGCAATCAACACATTGTTCTAAATCAGAGAATTCTAAATGCGGAAGAATCGATTGTTTCACTAAGCGTTCTATTCTCCCCCTCGAAATATGGCCCAAACGACAATGCCATAGCTTCGAAGAGACGCTTTCATTTCTCTTCCGCTTCTTGTTCTCATTTGTAGATTGGAAGACATTCACATCATTCACAACATCACATTCATGATTCACATTCTCAACAAGAGATAATAAAAAAGCTTGTCTTGTTGGAAGGCAAGACCAACACACTTATCATTATTATCAAATATTTCACATCTACCATTACCAAAATGATAGCCAAATCCATCATCATCGAGTTTCGAAACACTTATTAAATTCCTACGCAAAGAGGGAACATAGAGTACATTTCTGAGCTTAAGTACAAAACCATCTTTTAATTCTAAAGCTAGATCTCCAATGGCTTCAGCTCTAGCTTGTACTTCATTCGCAACTTTAATCGTTCTTTCTCCTCTTTGCAGGGTTCTCCTCCCACTTAACCCCTGCAAAGAATTTGAAACGTGAATTGTTGCACATGAATCAATCCACCAAGAGGTGTTCAAATAACATAAAAACAAGGATTCATCTACAAATGTGATAGTATCATCACCTTTCTTCAGTAGCTTTTTCAGGTAGACTGGGCAATCTCTCTTGTAATGCCCTCTTTTGAAGCATTCCTTGCACTGGTCTTTTTCAGCATTGTCATATTTTCTGAAGTCCTCATCCTTAGAGTCCTTTTCTTTTCCCTTTTCAATTGCATGTTCTTGTGGCTTGGAGGGAGAGGCTTTATTCCACTGGGGTTTCCCCTGTGGTTTCTTGTAATAATTCTTTCTTTTATTGTCCTTCATGAGATGAGCTGATTCACACTATGCGGACTTAAGTCTCTCTTCCTCCTGAACACACATTGCAATGAGCTTTTCAATATCCCAGTTTTCAGGCATCATATTATAATTCACAGCAAAAGTTTCGAATTCTTTTGATAGAGAAAGAAAGACCAAATAAATGAGGAACTTATTATTGATCCCAAAATCCATTGTCTTTAATTTTGCTGCCATTGTGTTCATTTTCAATATGTGCTGACGCACACCACCACCATTGTATTTTTCAGATACAAGTTTAATGTATCATGGTGCTTGCTGTGGCCTTGGAAGACCCAGTAAAGTGACTCTTTACCCTTTCGAGGTAGTCAATGGCAGTGATGCATTCTGGGATAGACCCTCGGATTTGGTCTTCAATGGTGGCTTTCGCCACCAACAGGCATTTTCGATTGGATTGAATCCAAAGCCTGTGTTCAATATCATATTTCCATTCTGACTTCAGCAAAGTCACGCTTTCGGGCGTTAAATGCTTCGTCAGTTTCATCAGTTTTCTTCTCCGATTCCTCTGGAATAGTAGGACACAATGAAGTAATGGCAAGATCAATCTCTGCCAATGCAAGTTCCAGCTCGTACTTCTCACGCCACACCCGGTAGTTGGTACCGTTGAGTGGTGGAATGTTGTTTATATTCACCATTCCTTTAACTCCTGAAATTTGTCCAAAGAAAAGTGAGAAACATTCATCATATAAATTACATGTCATAACTCAACGTTGGTCAAATTAAAACATACAATTCATCTATACAAAAATTCTACATCACCGTTAGGCAGAAGTAAAATAAATGCATAACAATTCATTATAATAATGTTATTAACAACATTGGTCAGAAAATAACAGTACTATAATTTCATCAAAATGTTCAGAGAATTCATAATTCGCTCAAAATTAAATTATCCTGTTGGTTCAAATTTAATTAAGAGACAAAATTCAATGTTTTCTTCGCATCGGAAACAATAATAAAGTTCATAATATTATTTTCCAGAAAGAATTAATTCATATTATTATTCTCTGAACGAAAATTATCGTTGGATAAAATTTGTGCAGAGAAAATTCTCATCAAAATTCGATTCAAAATCATTTGAATACAAAAGAATTCATAACTCTTTCTGGAAAATAAAAAAAATCAAAAAGGTTCACTGTTCATCGCGCGGGCTTGGTCAAACCAATCGGCCCAGAGGCTAATTCGGCCCAACTAGCCGCGCTCGGGGCTCCCCCCTCCCGCCCAGGCCGCAACGTGGGCCTGGGCCGGGAATCCGCCCACCCACCTGGGCTTAATTCGGCCCAGCTGAATGGGGCGCGGCCGTGGCCGTAGGATCTAGGGATCCTAGATCGGACGGTGGCGCATCGTTTTCGGGAGATCAAAAACCGGCTTTAGGCCGGCTCCCCCCAAACCCTAGCATCATTCTGATTCCTCTCCCTTCCCTTTCTCCCCCGCGCCGCACGCACACAACCGAGAGGGAGAGAGCGGCCGAGGACAGCCGTCCGAGAGGAAAACAGGGCCGCCGCGGGACCCCTCGCCGGCGCGCGCGCTTCGCCCCCACGGCTGAGCGCGCCACCCGTCGAGCGGCTCTGTGGTGGTGCTGCTCACCGCGCACAAAGTCAAGGTAGGGTTCGAGGTTCTTGGTGTCGGCGGTGTCTGTGTCGGTGCCGATTCTTTTCTTCTTCTGTTCGATCCCCTATCCTTGCACCCTTGCTGTTTCGAGTTTGTGGCCGCGGTGAGGGTTTGTGTGATTCAACAGATCGGATTTCGAGTTTGTTCTTGATTCGTTTGATTCGGATCTGATCTTTTTGTTCACGTTTTCGTTCGTCGTCCCTAACCCTACTGTTCTTCAATTAGGGTTAGGGTTTCGTTGTGTTTGAGCCGATTCGGCTCAGATCCTAATGGATCCCCTCCATAAGAGGCTCTGATACCATTGTTAGGTTTATAGGATCGTCTAGGAGCGGATCCAGTGGAGTTTCAGGTAGGTAGATAGATGCAGTTCGTATGCTATGCACAGAGAAGAGAGAGAACAGTAGAGTACAGACCGGATCCGTCAACGGGAGGTGGTGCAGTGGCGGTGGCGGTTGCGCCGGGGTTCGGGTTGGAGTTGGAGGTGGAGTCGCCACCCGCCATGTTGGTCGCAGTAGCGTCGGTGCTCGCGTCCTGCATCCGGGTGCTCGCCGGCGTCGATGGGGAATCCCGTCGCTGGCAGCGCCTCTCAGATCGGTCTAGGGTTTAGATGTCGGTGGGGAACTGGCGGCTAGGTCAACCTCGTGACTCGTGTCCCGTCTCGTACCTAGCGCCCCGGCCCCCACCTTGTCTTTATAGCGTTGTGTGACGGGGGCTCACCAACCACAAGGTTGGGCGCCCCGATCAGGGCGCAGATCTAAGGCTAAGGCCCGTTAGGCCGTTGGGCCTAACGGTGAGAGATCAACTTCTAACACATATTGTGTTTTCATTTTGAGTAAATATGGATTTTCAACGAGAAGCTTCAGCTATTTTTCTTCTTTGATGAACAAAAGGAAAATCATGATTGAGATATATATAAGAGCATCTCCAAGAGACTCTGTAAATATAATAGCCAAATTTAGTGATTTAATTACTCTCTAAAATAGATAATAATAGATTACTCCAACAGACTTTGTAAAATGAAGAGTCAGATGGCTAGTGAGGTAGGCTATCCAAAGATAGAGAGCGAATGAGGTGGATGGAGATCTTCTAAATTTGGAGAGTCGTTTACAGAGTCTGTTGGAGACATCTTTTTCTTTCATAATAGCCAAATTTACATTTAGAAAACGATTTGACTAATCTCTTGAAGATGCTCCGTGTACCTTTTACAAGAAACACAAACATCAAAACTTACACGATGACGATTTTTATACTTTGTGAATTATTGAAAAGGTTTCTTTGTCATAATAAATGACAAAGCGATTATTGTGTTGTTCTGTAGCAACAATCTTTTTTACTTCTTAAAAACAGAATATCATGAGATGACACATGTTTTACAACAAGCATCAAAGTGGGTGTAAGCACAATTGATGTCTGGTTGATCACTGTTGGGAATTGATTTGCATATGGGCCAAAATCTAGGCTATGCATGGTGGATTGCCCAAAGTGGCCCACGTAAGCAAAACCTTTGTGAATATCCTGGTTGATGTGTTCGGTGTTTGTTGCAACAGCAATATACATGAAGTTTTAATCTCAAAAAAAGTATACATGAAGTTTTTTTTACCTAGCTTTTCTAAGATTTTTTACTTGGATCATTATTAATACATTTAGAATTAGTTACATTATTATTTATATATAATATTGATGTTAGTAGGTTTCATCATATATAGTTATGTGTATTTATAATATTTATGTGATTCTATTATTATAAATATCATTTTCATACAAAATAGGTGGAGCTAAGCTAGGAGGATGTGGTTTATGGAAACCAACATCACTGAGTTATTTGTTTGTGGTGTTTTGGTTGATAGTATTTGTGACAGTAGTAAAATAATCGGTTTGGACTTTGCTACCTGTACCGTTGATTTCCTTGAAGTGTTTTGCGAGACCCCTAATGCCCAATATATACTCCCTTCATATATCCTTTCCATATTGCCCAAGTGTTGAGGAGGGTAGAATCTACATTAGGTGTGGTGGGCGTGGCTAGGGTTCACCTACCCTTTCAGTGGTATATTCACAAAGGTCAAGACAATAGGTTAAATGTCAAGGCTTGTGTTTGTTGTTCCCTCCTTGGTATCTATGATATGGCTTCTTGACCAAGTGTCTTTGTCCTAGCTAGGACATAAGAGACTAGATATGTGCATGTAGATAGGTATTTATGAGATGCATATCCATGTGCATAACTAAAATCCCTCATATTTCATGATAGAAGTAGAAGTACCTTGTTTTCTCTAGGTGAAAACCTTATACCCATTCTTGGGCTAGTGATCGAGCATTGTTGGTGAAACTTCCTTGAAGGAGTCATCAACTCATCATGCCCCAAATGTGTTTGATGGTTCTGTATGGGTCTATGACACTAGAAATGTCAAGCTGGATATTTTGGAAGTTGGAACTTCTATGATGAGGCATTCAAAAAGCTCGACAATGATGGAGATCAGCTTTTCTCCAATGTGGAATGCCAGAGCTGTGTGGATGCAAGCTCACCGATGCTCACTAAAGCGAAATAGTCAGACATGTTGGCATTATTGGTGTGCGATTGCATGCCTTGGTGTCCTCAACTATTGTAGAATACTAGAACGAGTTTGTGCAAGTTTTCGATCAAGTAGTGATGACAATGGTGGAGCAAGGATTTTAATGTGTACTCCTAAGCCAAAAACTTCAAATCAGCCATTTTTTTTCCTCGTTTATCAAAGATCTACAAATACAATCTCCGTGAAACATGGAACATATATTGGTAATAATTAATATCATGCCAAACCTGTCTGAATTGGGATATCATGAGTATGAGATTTTAGATTTCTCTCTTAGCCGTGGTCTCCCGATGCCCTGATGTCCCAACCTTTATAGCTTACCTCTTACTTCCACTCTCCTAGAGACCATGAGCGAGAGAGCTGGTTGCAGCAATGCCGTTACAAGCACTATTTCATGGGGGGGGGGGGTCAATGATAGCCCACCATAGTTACTAGCTGCGGTGCCATCTAGGATTAAATCGATTTGGATTGATAATTAGTTATGGGATAAGGAGAAACATGTGTGTGTGTGTGTGTGTGTGAGGGAGAGAGAGAGAGCAAACATTGACTGACTGAGCATTCACCATGTGGTCATGCACATGGTGAAGGCAGAAATGTAACATGTGGACTGAATTGAGTTGTTGGTTCAACGTTGCTCTAGCCATTAGCTTGTTGGACTAATAAAGAAGAACATATTGCTTGTAATTGTGACCTTACTTGAGATGGGTGATTGGATTTGGATTTACCCATGAACATGAACATGAAGTGGATGAGTGCCACTAAACCTCTTGCACACATAGCACATTAATTGTTATCAATGATCAAAATCTAGAGCTGTTTGAAATGCTCATGTTTTTCACACGCCTAAAGGCCAAAGCCAAAGCGTTTTTTTTTCCACTTTTCAGTCAATTATTAAAAAAACAAAAAAGAGAGAGAGAGAGAGAGAGGAGGGATAGGACTTTGGAGGTACGCTCCACCTCAGTCACACACTCCCTCACACTCCAATGGCCGCCGCTCTCCGCACACCCACCTCCACCTCCGCCTGCCGCTCCACACCCCGAGTCCGAGTCCCACCTCCCGCCGCCGCACCCCCTTCGCCTCCCCACCTTCGTCGCCGTCTCCCGCCTCCAAAACCCCCACAACCGCGACCCACCCGGCACTCCCGCCCCCGGCTCCGCCTCCTCCCTCCGCGGCGCTCCTCGCTGCCGAGCGCGCCTCCTCGCGCCGCGCCGGGAGCCCCGCTTCCCTGGCTCGGTCTCCACCCCAACCAGCTCCTCCGTCCCGAGGCGGAGGACGCTGTCTTGCGCCGCGCCCTCCAGGTGCGCCGCGCCGTCGCCGCCGAGGCCTCGTGGCCGTGCTCGGCGGCGGGAAGGTCGGCGGCCTGACCTACATCAAGAACCTCATGGTGCGGATGGGACCCTTTGTAGACCGCGTCGTCGTCGAGGCCGCTGCAATGCGGCGGGACCGCCCCGACCTCGCCCACATGTCCTTCAACGCCCGGGCAAAGGCGTACAATCCAGGAGTCCGGCCTTGTCGAACTAGTCAAGTAAAGATCTCAGCTTTTCTTATTTCATCTTTTTATTCGAATTATTTCTGTTCAGTATGCACAAGAAATTGAGATTCTTTCAGTTGCCAGAAGCATTGCAATTTGTAAATAATAAAAATGCAGTTTTTGTAGTTTATTAGGCATGTACTGTAGTTCCTAAGACGCCAATTAGTACTGAGATTGTTACATTGCATACTTCAGGTGGTTCAAGCACAACTCAATGACATATCCCCAAATCGCGAAAGTCGTTTGTGCATGTTCTGGCGATTTGGGGAAAGTGAGGAGGATGATAAAGTGGCTTAGGTCCATTTATGTAAAAGGAGATTTTTTGGGCCGTGTCCTTGCAAACGGCGGATCCTTCTTGAACCGAAGCTTTGAAGAATTGGAAGAGGTTATTGGCTATTTGGAAAGCCATGGTGTCAGGAGAGACTGGATTGGTTATGTGGTAAGCAGATGTCCACAGTTGCTGAGCTTGTCAATGGATGAGTTGGAGACAAGAGTCAGGTTTTTATATGGATTTGGGAATGGACGACAAGGACTTTGGCACAATGGTCTATGATTATCCAAGAGTTCTTGGATTTCTAAGCCTGGAAGAGATGAACAGTAAGGTGTTTTCTTGCATTTAGTTCAGTTCTATGATATTTTTGCTGCACGTTGGATATGTGTAGATGCACCTTTCATTTTCTGCATTTTATTTACTGCTGCTTGCTATGGGCAAGCAAGAGTCATTTTGATATTCAGAATGGTTTATGATTGAGTTGTATCTGTTCAATAAAAAAGTTGTACTTCTGGAAGAATTCTAATAAAGTTACTGATATACTTTAAATACTGTTTTCAGTTCTATGATATTTTTGCTGCACGTTGGATATGTGTAGATGCACCTTTCATTTTCTGCATTTTATTTACTGCTGCTTGCTATGGGCAAGCAAGAGTCATTTTGATATTCAGAATGGTTTATGATTGAGTTGTATCTGTTCAATAAACAAGTTGTACTTCTGGAAGAATTCTAATAAAGTTACTGATATACTTTAAATACTGTTTTCAGTTCTTGAGTCTTCACGTTTATTCTTCTAGTTGCTAATTAAATAGCATTACTTTGTCACAGGTTCAATATCTGAAAGCGTTTGGTTTTAAGCTCTGAAGAACTTGGGAGGTTGCTGGCTTTCAAGCCACAGCTCATGGCCTGTAGCATTGAAGAAAGGTGGAAGCCTCTTGTGAAATACCTGTATCACCTTAACATATCACGGGGTGGCATGAAGCGAATGTTGATGGTCCAACCTACAATATTCTGTCTTGATTTGGAGACAGTCATTGCACCAAAGGTAATCTATTAGTTGCTTTGACACTGTTCAGACACTTCAATTTGTGTTATTCACAGAATGATGTTATGATTTGTGAATCTGCTATTTAAAAATATTGCGATTTGTTAAACTCTTAAATTATCCAATAGGACTAATTGTTTCCTTATTTCTGTGCTACTGGTGTACTGAAGTCTGCTATCCAATCATATGTTTTAGGTACAATTTCTTATAGATATTGGTGTGAGGACTGATGCAATTGGCAATGTGCTTGTGAAGTTTCCTCCTGTATTAACTTATAGCCTGTACAAGAAAATACGCCCAGTGGTATGTTCTTATATCTCATTATTATTATTATTATTATTATTTATATTTTCAGTTTCAGTAAATATTGATTTGTTTTGTTTAGATTAGATTGTATTGCATCCGTTTTTTATACTACTTCCAGTTTTGGTAGGAAGTTACTGTACATAATGTAGGGAATTCTCTTAATTGGCAACAGTATAGGTAACACCATAATAAGTAGTCTCAGAAAGCCTCATTCTATCAAAGGCACTAAACTTCTAATAACTGGAGCTTTGATAACCAAACCTTTGAACACAATAGCGTGTTGGTACTTACGTACTTCTTAATATTGGTTCACCATGGTGAGCTAACACAAAGGCAGTCACATTGTGCATCATTTTCTCAGTGAAGCTGTTAGGTATATAAAAATCTGAACCTTATATGCATTCACTTAAATTAAACATCACAAGTTAGCATCAGTGAATTTGACAACTGTCTGAGTGTGTTGTTTGGAATTGCTGGTGTTGTGGTGAATAACAAGGGACATAATTCTATCCAAGTGAACCTGATATGAGCCTTGCAGCAATGATGTGCAGTTCTTGAAATTAAACATCCAAAGTTAGCAACAACAAATTAGAGTTAGATAACTGTCTTTGTGTTTTGTTTGGAAATGCTGGTTTTGTAGCCACCGACAAGGGACGGAATTTATCAAGGCACTGTTTATTTTCAGTTGTTAATATTTTTTACTAATTTCTTAATCTACTCCATCTGTCTTACACCACATGTGTAAATGGTAGGTTATATTCCTGCGACGAAAGGTGGAGTAAAAACAAGATGACATTGGAAAGGTTATTGCCTTGGATCCACAGCTCTTGGGCTGCAGTATCGCACATAAGCTAGAAGTCAGTGTCAAGTACTTCCGGTCACTGGGCATCTACCACTTTGTGCTGGGTCAGATGATGCCGACTTCCCAACGCTTCTCAGATACAATGTGGATATCCTAAGACCAAAACACCAGTACTTGAGGCGTGTAATGGTGCGGCCACTGAAAGATCTCATCGAGTTTCCACGGTGAGTTTGGAGCTCATGTTTTGCTTGTAAAATGAAGAGACTTACAGCTTAATTATTTTTTGTCATTGTTGTGACCCTCATCCTCTAATGCCTGTTACTGGATGGTTCCCAGGTTCTTCAGTTACTCCCTGGAGGACAGGATAGAACCTCGGCACAAAACTTTGGTGGCGAACAGGATAAACATGAAGCTGCGGTACATGCTGACTGGCTCTGACGAAGAGTTTGCACAGAGGGTACAAGAGGCTGTTGAGAGGAGAGCTAGATTGAAGCTAGAAAGGCTTGTCCGGAGACATTTTCAGGTTCTTCAGAGACATCCGTGGAAACAGAAGCTACAGTAGCAGCAGCAGCAGCAGCATGCCAAAATAACATAGAGGTCGTGGATTAGATAGATGAATGCTGATAGCTCTGCAAAAACAAGCATAGCGTTGCTTCCTTACCGTGTACATGTTGTCAAAGGAAAGGAAAAAAATTACATGTGTTTTACTGTCGGTAAGAATGTAAAAAAAATGCTGATGTTGTGACACCAAACGAATTAATCAAGAAGATGAAAAATTGTAGACATGCTGTCATCAATCGAAATTAAGATCATACATATATATGAGTGAAAATACATACATAAATGAATAATTGACCAAATAAAGTATGGAAAAACTTTACACAAAAATATGGAGAATCATCATAAATAAAGGGAGAAGCTGTGCACAGCGGAACACAACTGCAGGTTTGGGTGCAAGACATTAGTTCTCTTAGGCCTTTGGAGGTGGCGCCTGGAATGGCATTGTTGGCACGCTAGGGATGGAGGAGGGCATCGGCGGCAGCGTGACCTTCGGGATCGACGGCATCGGTGGCAGCGTCAACTTAGGCACTGCAGGCACGACGGCGGCGGGAACGGGCGGCAGCGGGGCGGCGTTCGGCATGGCAGGCACACTAGGCACCGTTGGCACGGTCACCGCGGGGACGGATGGCACCGCAGGCATTGGTGGCAGCGTCACCGCGGGCACCGCCGGCATCTGAGGCACGGTGACCGCGGGCACGGTGGGGACAGCCGGCACCGTGGGGTTTTGGCAGAGCCGGGACGCCCGGCATGGCAGCCGGTGCCGCGACGGGCGCCGTGGCGTCGGCGAGCAGGCGAGCCGCGTGGCAAGTGTCGCCGCTGCCTATGACTAGCATGAGCACCACGGAGACGGCCGCTGCAGTGAGGCTCGAGGTGGATGCCATTGGTGGCTCAATGCAAGAACTACTGGTGCACAGAAGTTTACTGGTGGCTCAAGAACAAGCAGTTTGTGATCGATGCAAGAAGAGACGAGAGATGGTTAGCGATTTATAGCTGTTGGACGGAGGCCCTGATGAAAAAAAAAAACTTGGAGCAGCTCGTCCTTTTGACATTGGTCATGGACGTGCCATCACCTGGCATTGGTTGTTGGCCTTCCGAGCCGTCTAGCTCAAGATGATGCTTTTAGTTTTCGTTCGGTGAGACGACGAGCCATGCATCGAGGTGGATCACGTCGCAATCCATATATATTTCTTCCAGAGTTTGGTCACCATCTTACCGAAGATGGATCGTGTAGCATGGTTCAGCGGTTCACCTTCTTGGCTAATCTTGTTCAGCTGTTCCTCGACCTCCAGCGGTCAGCGACATGTTGTAATCGGAAAGCGACAAATAGCGCTGCTCTATTTGATACAGTATATAAGAGGAGTATACGTGCTATTGGTGAGTACGGACCAGGGTTTTAAATTTCAGAAGTATAATTTTTTCGTCTATATACGCACAAAATTCGAGCAAAGTTTCACTGATTTTTTTTATACACTTCAACATATAAAGTTTGTTTTTTTTGTAAAAACAAAATAATAGCATGAGTTTTAGATCTCGCCCACCTCTCCTTTCCACGCGCTGCTGGCCTGCTAGCCACGCCGATGGCCCAGATGCGCTCTCGTCCTTGGTGGCCTGCCGCGGCCCGCACATCATTCCTGCCAGCCCAAGATCGCAATACGTGCGGCCGTTCGGCGTTCCAGCGCGTCTTCACGCTGCTGGCACTGCACAGCCCCGCGTCGCCTTTGTAGATTTTTTTTACCACACGTCCGTTCCTACGAGACAACAACATTTCTTAACTAAAAACATACTGATCCTACTATAAAATAACAGAGAAATTAAATACCAACATTAAAGTAACATTTAATCAAGACAAACAAAGTTCTTAAAATAAACACATACACACAAAGAGTGGCGTGTCACAGGTTCCCAATTGTTCTATTATAGTGCCCATAAGTTATTATGGGACAACTAAACATTTATACTAAAAATATATAAATCACTCGATAAGATAATAATACTATAAATTAAATACCAACGTTAAAATGATAAATTAAAAAAGAAAATAAGCTCATAAAATTAACATAGTCAAGGATAAACATTCATGGAATAGGTGCATGAACAATTAGCTTCATGATTTTAATTATAGACGTACGAGATATACTTGCAAAAACGAACTCATCCATACATCCTTGAATTCCATGAAGCTACGAGAACACTGAGCAATCTAGATAGTTTTTAATGGCGCATTAACTAGCTATTTTTGTGCACATAGAATGCCATAGCTGTAGCCTGGTAGTGCTACAGAAGGTCCTCGAACTTTGCAGGGATAAGGACTGGCAACAGAAGGTTATAATTAACCTAGCTCTTCCTATTAATCCTTACGCTTGTTTTTTTACACTTGTTGTTATGTTGTACAATGAATAACAATGGACACTGTGTGTATCTACCGTGCATATATAGATGCTACAGATCTCATTGTGCTTGCAATTTGTATTTCAGATATTTTTGTTGGTTATCGTTTGGAGGCGTATAACTAATCCAGCTGTGAGTCATGGGCGCTGGATGCACGTCGATAATTCAGATTCTCGCGACAGGAGTTTGCAGACTAAAACTGGTCTTTCTTTTCCTTACAAACTTAACCAAAACGATATTAAACTTAGAGCATCTTCAAAAATCTTTCTAAATTTCATGAGATATGTGACACTCTTTGTCAAGCTTGCATTAGGATCATCATTAGCCCTAAGCATAAGCATTGCATTGCATTCATATTTTGCATATGACATCATTTTATATGTATGTTTTGTTATTTATGAAATTAGAACTGAATAGGAGTTATATGCTCTTGCTTTAATTAATACTTGATTAATTAAGTTTAGTTTCTTATTAAAAAGTAAGAGTAATCCCTTTTCCCAAATTGATTTAATTAAATGTGAATCCACAACCTTTGAAATAATAGTTTTCAGGAAATATGATCTACATGAAAAAATATAGAGAATATTATTCTGAGCAACTATGGTGTACACTTCAAATCCTAGTTTTGAGTTTTTAAATCAGTTTTGAATCAAATTCGGTTTGAAATAAATAAAAGAAAATGAAAAAGGGAAACAAACCCGGAATGGGCCGAGGCAACCCATTCGGGCCCAGCCGGCCTTGCGCCAGCCCGCGTCTGCGCCCGCGCCCGCCAGCCACGCACGCGCGCTCCCGCGCCAGCGCCCGCGCCCGACCGGCGGCCGCGCCGTATGCCGGCGTTGCTGCCGCGTGGCCGACGATGCCTGCCCGCGGACGTCGACAGCCTCAGCGCGCCACTCGCCTTGCGCCGCGCCCTGCCGCACTGCACCGACCAAGCCGCTCGCCCACTCGCCGCCTCTGCCCGCGCAGAAACGCAGCGCCGCACAGTGCCATCACCTCGCCGTCGCGTTGCTGCTGCACCAGCGACCGACCGGCTCCACGCCCGGTCGGGCTCGCCATCAAAGCGCGTATCCGCGCTAACGGCGCCAGGACCAAGAGCGCAATCGCTCTTGCCCAACAACCGCGCGCCGCAGACACCCGCTGCCGCACTGACGCCGTAGCGTCGAGGCCCCACCGGCCGCGCCGGTCGGCCACGACCACGCCAGAGGGAGCGCCTACACCCCAACCCCTCTCGCAACCGCAAGCACGCATGCTCACTTACTCTCTTGCCCGCTCTGCTCTCGTGTTCGCCGCGCCAAGCACCGAGAGTGCCCAAACACCCCCTTCCTCGCTGCGCCACCATTTGAGCTTCTCTGCTCGATCCACCTCGCACACCACCTCGCCTTCACGTGCACACGCCCTGCTCGCCTCAGTTCCGCCAGCCGAGCTCTCCTCTCGCCGAAACGTCGTCGCCGTTCCTTGGCTCGCAGTCGCACCGCAACCGCCGCAACGCGCTCGCTGCTCTCCCGACTACCTCCGTCGCCTCCATCTTCGTGGTAGCACCACTAGAGGTAATAGAGGTGAGAACGCCTTCACACGCTTGCTCATTCGCACTGGAACAACGCAACACCGTGCACCATGTGCCATTGCCGCCGCCGCGGAGCTCGCACGTGGCCGGACCTCTTCGGAGCTCCTCCGGTCCAACCAACACTTGCGCTGCACTCACCGCAACATCGTGGTGCTCACGCAACCGCTAGCCAAGCCTAACACCGCCGGTAACGGCCCCGCCGCGTCGCACCGCCGCACTGCTCCGCCACTGCACGTCGCCGGCCACTTTCGCGGTCGCGCTGGTTCAACCAATCGCACCAGCCACTTCGCGTCATCACCACGAGCACGCCAAGTACCGCACCGCCGTCGACGAGCTAACCGTCGGCGAGAACGCGCCGGTCAGCGCTATGCTCTATAAATGGTGAAATAAATTGTGTTAGACTCTATAAATGAAGATATTTTTGTTAAAAATATAAAAGTAATTTTTGGAGAATGTCTTCAGGACTAATGTTTAAATAGTTCTTTTCTGCATTTATCAAAGTTAAATGTGTTCCTGCATGTTTTGACCAAATAAAAATGTAAGGTTTTTATACTAGCTTTTTAATCCTGTGTATAAGCTAGGAAAAGTATAAGATGTCATGCTTATGTGAAGAAATTAATTAATACCTATTAAAATGTGTTTCTGTTGCTTTCTTAGATTAATTCCTGTGGTAAATCTATTCTTAGATAAATCATGAAACTTTTTGTGTAGTCTCTGTATGCGTTGATCTGTCTAAGAAAAATATAATATGTGATGTGTTTTATGGCAGAAAAGATACTTGTAGTTCAAGTGTTCTTTTCTAGGGTTTTCTTTGGAAAATCATATAGAAAATAATCTGGTAGTGTTGATCATGGAACTTTCTTGATAAATATGTTTCTAAGCAAAGACCCTGTTAAAAATAAGTTAGAGCATGTTTCACCCTGTTAGACAATATGTCTAGTTCTAAGTGCTTTTTCTGCATTTAATTTCATCTTTTTGTATTTGCTGATTGGTAGCTTTGTAATAAGTGAATTTTCTGCAGTAGTATCTAGTAGGCTTGCTCTGTCCCCCATAATTTTTGTAGATTTTTCTGAGTAGTCTATAATAGGCTTGTTTTGTAATATGGAGCTAGGGTGAATAATTAAGTTAGTTCTAAAAGCCATCTTTGAGTGATTAAATCGTGTTCAAGCATCATCCCTGCACTATTAAGTTTACTTATATGCATTGCAATCATTCAGGATCAGTAGAGGAACCCCAGGTGCCACTTCCAGAGGAAGGAGTCCAGGAGGTGCAGGAGCTGAACGAGGAGTACCACGAGCTCGGCGCTAACCTCCCCGAGTGCCCTGACCATCAGCCCTCTACCTTTACTCAAGGCAAGCCCCGGAGCATTCTTAAGCCTCCCAGCAGTTTTATAATTAATCTACTTGAGTATTTTATACTATGATGCATTAGGTGACAAGAGTTGATTGAATCCCAAATTGATGCATTACCTTCCTTGACTATTGAATTACCTACCTTGTCAACCTGATAAATAATAGTAAAAGCAATTGCTTAGTCTGCTTAGAATAAATGGTTACATTTATATTTATGTTCGTATTATCCCATGGGGTAGTACCGATCACGGTTGGCTATATTTGCTGTCGTGGGAAAGAACCAATGGTAGTAATGAAATGCGGTCAACTGGAAGGCAAGGACACCAAGTGGTTTAGATTTGGGGCAGTCCGTCCGTTGGATCGTATAGGTTTATATACGATGGTGGCCCTCTTACATCTTTGAATGCGCCCTTTCACATAGGGGTCGTTGCGAGTATCGACCCCGAATCCGAGTAAACACTGTCTGGGCCGACTCTCAACCTACTTTTGGCACCCTCTAGTTTGGAGATACGACCTGCCCCGTGGTGGCCAATTGATTTCTCCAATTGGGTGGATTACACTGAGATCGCGGCGGTACTACCTGGACTTTGTTGAGCGGTGACCCAATGCATGGACCCGACGGGGAAAGTGTGGGCGTGTGTTAAAGGTGATCTTGCTAGCTGGTTGTATATCGATTCGAGTCGCCGCCTTCCACCGGATAGTGGGGGATTATGCTGAGCTTCACCACGATACATCTCCATGTGACATCATAATGGTTCTACTAAAATATTGATGAAGGAATTGGATATGGTATTATTATATTGTTTGATTAAATCAAGTGAGTGCTCTAGTACAGGTGCAAAACCTAGAGATAAATAATAGGATGGAAAATGGATGCTCTCTAATATTTAAGGTTATTTCATATTGCTCGTGTTTCCGTAAAAGTAAAGCTTATCCAGATCCACATATATAGCCATGCATATCCTTGGAGTCTTTATTTTCAGTTAGACGGGTTAGTCTAGCTGAGTACATTCCCGTACTCAGGGTTTATCCTGTTTGTTGTAGATGGCCAAGTATACTTTGGCTATTGTAAGCACTGTCTCTATCCTGTTGAGGGAGAAGAGGAGTAGGCTTTGGGCAAGGTCTCCTACGAGCTCATCTTTTGCTGTTGTTGGACATGATCTCATTGGCACCCCTATCTATTAATGGTAGTAGTGTGGAGTAAAACTTTGGGTTCGAGTTTCAAAACAATGTTTCTTTTGGCCACGTGTGTTGTGGCGTGAGTACTACTTTATTTGGATCAAAGTGTTGTAATAACTTTATTTCGTACTTCAAGTACTCTTGTTTTATTTGTTGGTCCGTTCGAATGTGCATACCTGAGTTTGCGCGATCTTGGTCGGATATACGATTGTTAGAAATCCTTTGAGATTTCCGGACTACCGGGATTATATGGGCTCAAGTGCTCTAAGTGGCTGTTAAGTCGGCTACTTTAGTACTTGATCTCTTATAATTTGGATGGTTCTGCCACAATTGGTATCAGAGCCGAGTTCAGGTATCCTCATTCGTTTGAGCAACTTTTAAATAAAATGTGTATGCCAAAACTATTTTATAAACTAAGTTTGGAAAACTTAGGGTGCCAGAGTCTAGTCCTTAGCCCTATACTAGGAAATCAAGTGGCTTAGGATTACTAACTTGGTTCAGGGTTTTGCTCATGCTAGATCTTTAAAAGGTGTCGGGGTATCATTCTTTGGAAGGATGATACAAGTTTTGAAAATTGCATGGAAAACTATTTGTGAGATGTGATAGTAGACCTTCCATCCGTTGATTTAGGGAAGTGATATGTTTACTTAAGGATATGCGAGCTTTTACGCAAACATATCTGTGAGTATGAAATGCTGGGTGGGTTTTCCGAGCTTGGTGCATGAGGTTTTGGTAACTAACTGATATGTACTTAGTGCGTATCAGAAAGTGCTCGGTGATTTTTTTCTGCATTGGGTTTTGTCCTTTTTGGGCTGAAATGAATTTTCTGTAGGTACACTAACTACGTATCTGTGTAGAACGAGTAATTGCGTAATGAGAGAGCGTCTTGCCACCGACTAGAACGTTAGGACTTACGAGTCATTCTAGTTGAGTGAGAACATAATTACGATCATGCATCATGTTTATATTCTTGTACCATGTCTCATACCTCCCCTTAAATTGTAAATTGTCCCCTTTTGATAAAAATGATCAACTTAATATATGTCTCACGAGAGTTCGAAACCTCTTTTTCTACAGATGCCTCGCACCCATCTGACCGCCAAGAAGGCAACCGGAGGAGCAGGAGTTCCTCGTTACCCGTTGACAAGGAAGATGACCAAGGGAAAGTTCTTGACGTACTTTGGGCTGCCGACTATCCTTTGGCGGGTTTTGCACGCCATTGGGTATCCCGAGGGTAGGGAGCCCAAGTACTCTTGGCAGAAGCAGCAGTATGGTCAGGATTCTCTGGTCCATGTTCAGGTCAAGGTGCAAGCCTCGGAAGGAAGGCCAGATTGGTCTGGTTGGACAATCATCACCAAGGTAGCTTGCGCTAAGGATGGTGCCAACAGGGCAGCATACCTGGTGCTAAAGAATATCATCGCTCGCTTTCCCGGGGACCTTGCAACAGCTTGGCCTAGAGTGTTTCCCCGTGGGTAGGCTTTTCCTGTGGATTGGACACAGGCCGAGGGTACAACACTGGCAGGAGATGAGGAGGAGCTCTTCTACTGCGAGACTCCAGCCATGAGTGCCACCGGAGCTCTTCTTAGCACTTGTGAGAGTTTGGAGCGCAGTCTTGCAGATGTGATAGAGATTCACGACGCCACTCTTGAGAGCAAACGCTAGTTGCAGTAGGAGTTCAAGATAGCCGTTGCACACCTTCAGGCAGAGTTGGCTCAGATGACTCTAGAGTGTGACCAGGCTCAGACTAGGGTGGAGGAGGAGGTCGCTGCTCACATGGTTGGGGAGCAACTACTCCTCGAGGACACCAACTCAAGGAATGAAGCTTGGACCAAGTCAGAAGGCTTGTAGGAGAGAGTTGTAGAGTTAGAGGGGCACCTCAACGAGCAGCAGGAGTACATCAACAACCTACACGAAGCTTTCCACACTCTTCACCACTAGCAGGTAGCAGCAGCTGCAGCACCTACACTCGAGGAGCCTGAGCCACAGGACGGAGTGATCCTTGGTGCTGACCCACTGGAGGAGGACATGGCTCCAAACGAGGCCTTCACCGACGAGCCCTACCTCGACACCAACGGAGAGCACTACTACTCTGACAGCGACTGAGCGCTAGATTAGGAGTTTGATCTTTCACGCTGAGAGCTTTTGTATCATTGTTTTTAAGACTATGTTTAATTTGGATCTTTGTTATGTGTAAGCCGAATTTGGATTTAAGACTAGATGTTGTTCTGGCAAAGGATATGGAATGTTATTTGTATGCTTATGACGAGTAATTGATTCTGTGATGTTATGTAGAAAGATGAGTAATTATATTTGGTTGTGTGCTTAATATTACATTTTGTACAACACGGTATTTATTCATTATTCGATGTAACATCACCTAATTATTGCTTGTAATGGGATATACAGATGTCGGCTAACACTCGTCGCAGCACCCAGGGTGATGGAGAGGCATCCAGGGAGGACCTGCCACCTCCATGACCACCTCCGATCACACCAGAAGCATTCTTTGGTCAGTTTCTGTGCAGCCAAAGGAGTGTGGAAGAGATGTAGCGTCAGATGAATGAGACCTTGTGCAACATCACCGCCAACACGGCTCAGCAACACAGGCAGTAGCAAGGGGCCGCACCTAATCAGTACAGCTCCTATAAGGATTTCATGGACACCCTCCGTCTGATCTTCAAGGAGGCTACTGAACCGCTGGAGGCCGATGAATGACTAACTCCATGACACAGAAGTTCCGACTTCTGCGCCTGACCGAGGAGCTGAAAGCGGAGTATGTCGCGCACAGGCTGGAAGGACCGGCAAGTATCTGGTGGTCCCAATACCGTGATAACTTGCCTGCTGGAACTGCGGTCACATGGGAAAGGTTCTCCACAACTATGCGCCGTCACTACAACCCAGAAGGCGTGATGGAGATGAAGCTCACTGAGTTCATGAGACTTGCTCAAGGTACCAGGTCAGTGACAGAGTACCTCTCCAACTTCAACCGATTGGCTCGCTATGCCACTGACTTCGTCAACACCGACACTAAGAAGATCGCAAGCTTCAAGAGGGGCATGAATGCAACCCTCCTGTCCAAGATGGGAAACAGTTACCGTACCACGTTCAGCGACTTCATCAGTGACTGTCTGAACCAGGAAGCCAATGACAATAGGTTGCTGGCTGAGACCCGTCGTCGAGTCCCAGAGGGAGGATCCCACCAGAACAGGGGTCCTAATGCTTCAAGGCCAGCATATCGTCCACCACAGGTTGGTGCACGGTTCCGACCACCTCAAGGGAAGATTACCAATGTGCGTACTCGTCCCGCTTACCAGAGGCCTTTCACTGCACCTCTGCCGTAGAACAAGGACAAAGCTGGAGGATCCGGAGATGGAGGGCAGAAGACGCCCTATGTTGTGGGACCATACTATAACTGCGGTCAAGCAGGACACCTGTCTCGTTTCTGCACAAAGCCTAGGAAGCAGTTAAATCAGCAGAAGCCTCGCATAGGGAACGTCCACCACACCACCTTGGAGGAAGTGCCGAAAGGAGAACCCATCACAGCTAGTACGTTCCTTGTTAATCAATGTCCTGCAGTTATCTTGTTTGATTCTAGAGCATCACATTCATTCATTAGTGGGAACTTCGTGCTACGGAGTCAACAGAAGGTGGTAGAGTTGGAAAAGGAGTATCAGATTAGTGCAGCTAGAGTTGTACTATATACTCGTAAAATGGTAAAGGATGTAGAAATTATGATGGGGACGACATCGGTTAATGTCAGCCTCATTGTGATACCTGAGCTAGGTCTAGATGTCATTCTTGGAATGAAATGGATGAAAGCTTGGAGAGTGCATCTAGACATAGCCCAGCGTGCAGTATCTATCACCAACCCCCGAGATGGAACCACTTTTGGAATCCTCTTACCTAAGAACCCGAATCAGTTGGGCATCATGTTTGCTATCACTGCAGAGTTGTTGAATAAGATCCCTATAGTTTGTGAGTTTCCAGATGTGTTTCCTGACGATCTTCCAAGATTGCCCCCGGACAGAGATGTTGAGTTTGCTATAGAGTTGGCTCCCGGAACAGCACCTATATCCAGAAGACCATATAGGATGCCACCCAACGAGTTAGCCGAACTCAAGAAACAACTCTAGGAGTTGCTGGAAAAGGGTTTGATCCGTTTGAGTAGTTCACCTTGGGGATGTCCCACCATCTTTGTGAAAAAGAAGAATAAGACCTTAAGAATGTGCGTGGACTATCGCCCTCTCAATGCGGTTACCATTAAAAACAAATATCCGTTGCCTCGGATTGATTTGTTGTTTGATCAGTTGTCTAAAGCTAAAGTATTCTCCAAGATAGACTTACGGTCTGGTTACCATCGGATTAAGATCAGAAAAGAGGATGTACCCAAGACCGCTTTCTCCACGAGATACAGTCTCTTTGAATATCTAGTGATGTCCTTTGGGTTGACAAATGCGCCTGCGCATTTTATGTACTTGATGAATTCGGTGTTCATGCAAGAGTTGGACAAGTTTGTAGTGGTTTTCATCGATGACATCTTGGTATATTCGGAAAACAAGAAGGACCACGCAGAACACCTAAGAATAGTGTTGAAACGGCTAAGGGAACATAAGCTTTATGCTAAGTTTAGCAAGTGTGAGTTTTGGTTAAGCAAAGTGCCTTTTCTGGGTCATATCTTGTCAGTAGAAGGTATCTCAGTGGACCCCTCAAAAGTGCAAGAAGTCATGAATTGGAAAGCACCCGTTAACGTGCACGAGGTTCGCAACATTTTAGGATTGGCCAGATACTACGGTTGTTTATTCCAGATTTTTCTAAGATAGCTAAACCCATGACAAGGTTAACCCAGAAAAACAAGAAGTTTGAATGGAGCCTAGCATGTGAAACCGCGTTCCGTACCTTGCGGACCCTGTTAACTACTGCGCTAGTTTTGGCACAACCAAATCTGGAGGAACCTTTTGATGTGTTTTGTGATGCATCAACCATTGGATTGAGATGTGTGTTGATACAAAATGGAAGAGTCATTGCTTATGCCTCACGACAACTTCGACCTCATCAAGAGAATTACCCGACGCATGACTTGGAGTAAGCAGCAGTGGTGCATGCTCTAAAAATATGGAGGCATTACCTAATGGGTAATTTGTGTCATATCTTCACAGATCATAAAAGTTTGAAGTACTTGTTTACCCAGGCTGAATTGAATATGAGACAGAGGAGATGGTTAGAGTTAATCAAGGATTATAACTTGGAAGTGCATTACCACCCTGGAAAAGCAAATGTTGTAGCAGATGCTTTGAGCCGCAAATCTCATTGCAACTTGTTGCAACCTCTGTTAGAAGATGGATTTGATCTAATGCATCCTTTGGTGCTAAATAATACTACGATCCAATGTACCCTGGATAGTGATATTATTGAAGGACAGAAATCAGATAAGGAGCTTATGCAAACCAAACAAAGGCTGGAAACCAATGAGTCTCTGAACTTTAAAGTGGATGGGCAAGGAGTCCTATGGTTCAATCAACGTTTGTTAGTTCCCAAAGACCAGGCTCTGCGAGATAGAATTCTCAACGAAGCACATAACTCGAAGCTATCGATTCACCCGGGCAGTAGCAAGATGTATCATGACCTTAGGACCAGGTATTGGTGGTCTAGGATGAAATTGGATATTGCGGAATATGTCGCGAAGTGCGATACATGTTGTCGCATTAAGGCAATACACATGAAACCTGCCGGGTTGTTACAACCTTTATCTGTACCTGAGTGGAAGTGGGAAGATATTAGTATGGACTTCATCACAGGGTTACCTACCACGCAGAAAGGAAATGACTCAATATGGGTTATTGTGGATCGCTTAACCAAGGTAGCTCACTTTGTACCAGTCAAGGTTACCTACCGACCACACTAGTATGCAGAGCTATATGTTCAGAATATTCTGAGACTACATGGTATTCCCAAAACCATCATATCAGATAGAGGATCTTAGTTCATTGCTCGTTTTTGGGAGCAATTGCATAAAGAGTTGGGAAAAAAGTTGTTTCGAAGGTCAGCTTATCATCCTCAGACAAATGGACAAACGGAACGAGTGAATCAAGTGTTGGAAGACATATTGAGAGCATGTGTTGTGTCAGCAAAAAGATCGTGGGAGAAATGGTTGCTATTGGTAGAGTTCTCATACAACAACAGTTACCAGGAAAGTATTAAGATGGCACCGTTCCATGCCTTGTATGGATGAAGGTGTAGAACCCCGGTCAATTGGGTTGAAACAGGAGACAAGGGATTCTATGGTACGGATTATGTGAAGGAGGTAGAAGAGATTGTTCGAAATATTCAACAACATATCCGTGCAGCTCAGTCCTGACAAAAGGGTATGCAGATCAAATAAGGAGACATTTAGAGTTTCAAGTTGGTGACTATGTGTACCTTAAGGTATCATCTATGAAAGGCGTCCGCCGTTTTGGAATTAAGAAGAAGTTAGCACCCCGATATGTCGGACCCTATCGGATTGTTGTTAAGAAAAGAAAGGTAGCTTACCAAGTACAATTACCTCCAGAGATGAGTGCTATCTTTCCAGTGTTTCACGTATCTCAGTTCAAGAAATGTCTTCGAGTTCTAGAAGAAGAAGCAGTACAGAGTTCTGACATCGTGATTAGATCAGGCTTGGAGTACTTTGAGAGACCAGAAAAGATCTTGGACACAAAAACCAGAGTTACTAGAAACCGAGAAGTGAAGACTTTCAAGGTTTTTTGGAGTAATCATGGTGCGAACGATGCAACCTGGGAGACCGAGGCCTACCTAAGAGCAAATTATCCCGTCTTTTATAATGAGTGATACGAAACACAAAATCTCAGGACGAGATTTCTTTAAGGGGGGAAGGGGTGTGACACCCTGTGTCAAGCTTGCATTAGGATCATCATTAGCCCTAAGCATAAGCATTGCATTGCATTCATGTTTTGCATATGGCATCATTTCATATGTATGTTTTGTTATTTATGAAATTAGAACTGAATAGGAGTTATATGCTCTTGCTTTAATTAATACTTGATTAATTAAGTTTAGTTTCTTATTAAAAAGTAAGAGTAATCCTTTTTTCCAAATTGGTTTAATTAAATGTAAATTCACAACCTTTGAAATAATAGTTTTCAGGAAATATGACCTACATGAAAAATGTAGAGAATATTATTTTGAGCAACTATGGTTTAAACTTCAAATCCTAGTTTTGAGTTTTTAAATCAGTTTTGAATGAAATTCGATTTGAAATAAATAAAAGAAAATGAAAAAGGGAAACAAACCCGGAATGGGCCGAGGCAACCCATTCGGCCCAGCCGGCCTTGTGCCAGCCCGCACCTGCGCACGCACGCGCACACGCGCTCCCGCGCCAGCGCCCGCGCCCGATCGGCGGCGCGCGCCGTACGCCGACTTTGCTACCGCGTGGCTGACGATGCCTGCCCGCGGACACCGACAGCCGCAGCGCGCGACTCGCCTTGCGCCGCGCCCTGCCGCCCTGCACCGACCAAGCCACTCGCCCACGCGACGCCTCTGCCCGCGCAGAAACATAGCGTCGTGCCGTGCCATCACCTCGCCATCGCGTCGCCGCTGCACCAGCGACCGACCGACTCCACGCCCAGTCGCGCTCGCCATCAAAGCGCGTATCTGCACTAACGGCGCCAGGACCAAGAGCGCAATCGCTCTCGCCCAACAGTCGTGCGCCGCAGACCTGCCGGCGCCGCTGCACCCGCTGCCGCACTGATGCCGTCACGTTGAGGCTCCACCGGCCGCTCCGGTCAGCCACGACCACGCCAGAGGTAGCGCCTACACCCCCTCCCCCTGTCGCAACCGCAAGCACACACTCTCACTTACTCTCTCGCCCGCTCTGCTCTTGCGTTCGCCGCGCCGAGCACCGAGAGCGCCCAAACACCCCCTTCCTCGTTGCGCCACCATTCGAGCTTCTCTGCTCGATCCACCTCGCACACCGCCTCGCCTCCACGTTGCGCCACCAAGCTGTGTTCGAATAAAATACAATCTAGTTGTAGCTGCTGTAGCAGCTGCTCTCAATAAAGTACACATACTGCGTAATAAACTAGAGTGCTAGTTTCCTCATCCAACACATTTATACATAGCTCTTTATACATATGTCCAAGGACGTGACGGTTGATTCTACGTATGAACCAACATGGCACCAAGTGAATAACAAAACGTTCATGAATCATGGGCTCAAGGTACACTACTATGTAACCTTTGCAAAAAAAAAAGGGTGCACTACAATGTAAAGCATTTGTAAAGGCTTTGCTCTCAATAAAGTACACATACTGCGTAATAAACTAGAGTGCTAGTTTCCTCATCCAACACATTTATACATAGCTCTTTAGACATATGTCCAAGGACGTGACGGTTGATTCTACGTATGAACCAACATGGCACCAAGTGAATAACAAAACGTTCATGAATCATGGGCTCAAGGTACACTACTATGTAACCTTTGCAAAAAAAAAAGGGTGCACTACAATGTAAAGCATTTGTAAAGGCTTTCTCTAGCGCGGTCTCTATAAATCAACGATTTGTAGAGACGACGGTCTACAAATCAAGTTAGAAATCATGTTTCTAGAAATGACAAATTCGACCTAGAAAAATAGCAAATTTTTAATCCTGAGAAACCCTACCGACAAAAAAAAATCGGGAGAACTACACATGCATGTGTCTGCCATTGAGTAGAAGATAATTCCTTCTCTTTCACTTTAATGGATATAGTAATGCATATTTCAGTCCTGAACAAATTAAAAAAAAACTTTGAACTGGCATTTTTTAGATTTCTCTAATAGTACAACTTTAGTTTAATATAGGTCTTTTCGCCATCTAGGCCCATTTGGAAAATTTTAAAAATATGAATTAAAAAACATTAATCCTAAAACAAAATTTATATACTCTAAATAATTTCAAATGAAAAATTCATCAAATAAAATTTTTATATCTCTTCGAGTAAAACAACTTTGGTGTAGATCATTTCTTCATCCGAGATACTTGGAAAATTCAAGAAAAAACTTAAAATTTGAAAGTTTAAACTTAATTTCTAGGCGTTCAATGATTTCAAATGAAATGTAGTCAGCTACTTTTTCCATCTAAGGTTATTTGGAAAACTCAAAAAATGAATTTTAAAATCTAAAAACTTGAAATATTTTTTTCATAAAATATGAATTCAAATGGAAAAGTGATCAACTACATTTTTTTGTATTTCTAGATTTAACACAGTTATTCCTTCAGTGTCTGTCAAGATAGAGAAATTTCTATGATGATTTCGTCATTCTTCAGATCTGGTGACCACCAGCCTTGTATTTTGGAGGTGCTTGTGACACCCTGTGTCAAGCTTGCATTAGGATCATCATTAGTCACTAAGCACATCATCTCATTGCATTCATGTTTGCATATGCTATCATCTCATGTGTGTTTATATGCTTTAAAACTAGAATTGAATAGGTGTTTTGTGCTTAATCGTGTGTTTAACCTGTTTAGTTACCCTGCTTAGTTTTACCAAATAAAAGAAAATGGAGAAGAAAATCAGAATCGAGACAGGCCGAGTACCACCCCTCGACCTCGACCCCACCACCCGGAAGGATCGATGACGGACTGAGGGTCTGAGCGAACGACCCCAGGCCAAAGGCTCGACCGAACCCGAGGCTCGATCGACCAGTCAGTCTATCGACGCCCCACCCTCGAGTTCTAACCATTGACGTCTACCCTCGATGACGGACTGAGGTTTGGACGAACGACCCCGCACGGAAGGCTCGACCGAGTCGGAGGCTCGATCTGCCGAAGGACCCTACCCTCGATATCGACCCTCTCCCGCACGCTCGACCGCACGCACGTGTCGCGCACGCTCGCGCGCACTCACCCGACCGCGGCTGAACCGTACGTCGGAGTCATCCGCCGCGTGGCTGCCGATGCCTGACCACGGAAGTGGAAGACGCCATCGCCGCCGCTTCGGCTCTGCGCCGACATCGCTGTCGCCGCTCGCGCTGTCTCACTCATATCTGAGTTAACGACGCTAGCACCAAGTCGGCACCGCTTTTCCGCCGCTGACGTCCTGCTTCACCGCCGAAGACCTGCCAGCCGCCCTGCCGCGCGCCGCGCCGTCGTTTCGCAATAACGTCGCCGCAGTGCCGCGTCCGATCAGCGCCCCGCCTTGTCTTTTCGCAGTCAAGCACGAATCCGCGCTAACGGCGCGTCGACCAAGTCGTGACCCGCTCTGCGCCGCTCGCCGCAAGCACGCCAGCGCCGCTGCCACCATCGCGCCATCGCGTCACGTCCCCTCTAGCAGCGCCGGTCTGCCATGACCAAGCAAAGAGGAGCGCCTATACCTCCACCACCTCCCGCACTCGTTTGCACTCATCCACACTCGCGCAATCGCTCGCATTGCCTCTGTTCTCGCCAGCCGAGAGCTCCAAGCACCGCAAGCGCCCCGTTTTCAAATCCACCACCGCCCGAGTTCCCTTGCTCAATCCCTCTCGCCCTAGCCTTCGCTTTTGCCCCGCACCCACGTTGTTCGCCTCTTCTTCCCCAGCCGTGGACTCCAGTCACCAGAACGCCTTTCGTCGTTCTTCGACTCCGAATCGCCACCGCACCGATCAACCGCGTTCGCCGTTCACCGTCTCGTCTCCGACGCCTCCATCTTCGTGGAAACTTCGCCGAAGTTAACCAAGGTGAGAACGCCGTTCTCCTAGCTTCAGTTCAACCCGTGTCATCACAGCACCGTTGGCCGTGCGCCATTGCCGCCGCCGCGGAGCTTGCACGTGGCCAGGTTTCCGCAGAACCTTTCTGGCTCAGTTAGCCCTCGAGCCGCACTCGCCTCTTCACCACGATGCTCACACACCACAGCGCCGAGCTTCGCTTTGCCGATGATCACTTTGCCGATGATCACTTTGCCGATGATCACTTTGCCGATGATCGCTTTGCCGATGATCTCTTTGCCGATGATCGCTTTGCCGATGATTGCTTTGCCGATGATCACTTCACCGCGTCACACCGCTGTGTTGCACCGCCACCGCACACCGTCGACCCCTCTTCACGGTCGCGCCAGTTCAACCAACACCACCAGTGGATGCGCGTAAGTCATCCCGAGCCTAGCACAGCCGATCCTACCGCCGAAGGCTTCACCATCGGCGAGAAAACGTCGATCCGCACCGTTCTCTGTTTTCGATCGACGGTCGCTGGACCTCGAGTAATCGAGGGTCATCCTCGAGTAATCGAGGGTCACGCTCGTCTGTTGCCTCGACGTGCCTCGAGCCCGCTCCGAAAATGATTTCCTATTCTGTTTTTAGTTGTATGCCATGCTTGTTTGTTTATATCTAGAGTTGGTAAAGTCTTGTTGCTAGTTTCTGTTAGAACAAGTTTTAGCCTGTTTTGTCCTGCTAGCTAGTAGCTCGAGCCTTAGTAGCTTTGTGGTAGTTCTCTTTTGGTGTCGGCTTAGAATCTCTGTTGTGTGTTAAATCCTGTTCAAGCATCATCCCTGCACCTTTCAGTTATTTATTTATGCATTGCAATCATTTAGGATCCGTGGAGGAACATCAGGAGCCCATAGAGACAGAAGTCTTGGAAGTACAGGAGCTGTACGAGGAGTACCAAGAGCTCGACACTAACCTTCCTGAGTGCCCTGACCACCAACCCTCAACCTTTTCTCAAGGCAAGCCCCGGAGCATTCTTAAGCCTCCCAATTTTTACAATTAATCTACTTGAGTATTTTATACTGTGATGCATCAGGTGATAGGAGTTGTTTGAATCCCAAATTGATGCATTACCTTCCTTGATCTCTGTTTTACCTACCTTGTTACCCTGTTAATAAGAAGTAAAAGCAACCGCTTAGCATGCTTAGAAATAATGGTTACCTTTCTTTTTATGTTTTGTATTATCCCTTGTGGGTAATACTATCACGGTTGGCTATATTCGCTATTGTGGAAAGAACCTATGGTAGTAATGAAATACGGTCAACTGGAAGGCAAGTGCACCAAGTGGTTTAGACTTGGGGGCAGTCCGTCCGTTGGATCGTGTAGGTTTGTACACGATGGTGGCCCTCTTACATCTTTGAATGCGCCCTTTCACATAGGGGCCGTTGTGAGTATCGACCCCGAAGCTGAGTAAACACTGTCCGGGCCGGAGCTCGCTCTGTTGTGAGCACCCCTCTAGACTGTAGGCATGATCTGCCCCGTGGTGGCCATCTATTTTCTACAATTGGGGTGGACCAATGCAAGCCCGCGTCGTTTACCACCTGGACTTTGTTGAGCGGTAACCTAATGCTGACCCGACGGGGTAAAGCATGGGCGTGTGTTAAAGGTAATCTTACCAGCTGGTGTATATCGATTCGAATTGCCGCCCCCACTGGATATGGGGGATTATGCTGAGCTTCACCACGGTACAACTCCATGTGACATCTTAATGGTTCTACTAAAATGTTGATGAAGGAACTAGATATATGTTATTATATTGTTTGAGTAGAATCAAGTGTGTGCTTTAGTGTAGATGCAATAACCTAGAAATAATTAGTAGGATAAAAGATGTCTGCTCACCGCATCATTAAAGTAAACTCCTTTAATTTAAGCATTTCTGCAAAGTAAAGCTTACCCAACCCCAGATACAGCCGTGCATATCCTTGGAGTCTTTATTTTCAGTTAGACGGGTAAGTCTAGCTGAGTACATTCCCGTACTCAGGGTTTATCCCGTTTGTTGCAGATGGCCAAGTATACATCGGCTATTGTAAGCACTGTCTCTATCCTTTCTACGGAGAAGAGGAGTAGGCCTTGGGCAAGGTCTTCTACAAGCTCATCTTTTGCTGTTGTCGGACCTGACGTTGCGGGCACCCCTGTCTTTTAAAACTTCAAGTTCAGTTTCAAACAATGTTTTATTTGGCCGCAAGTGTTGTGGCGTAAGTACTACTTTTATTTGGAACAAAGTGTTGTAATAACTTTATTTCGTACTTTAAGTATTTCCGTTGGATTTGTGGCTCGTTCGAATGTGTATCCCTGAATGTACACGATCCTGAGTTGATGTAAGAAATCCTTCGAGATTTCCGGACTACCGGAATTATATGGGCTCAAGTGTTTTAAGTGTAGCGAGTTAGCTACTTTAGCACTTGATCTCTTATAATATGGGCGGTTCCGTCACAGCTGGTATCAAAGCATTGTTCAGGTATCCTCACTCGTTTGAGCAACTTTTCAACTAAACGGGCATTTTCAAAACTATTTTTATAAACTACTTTCGAAACTTGGGTGCCAGAGTCTAGTCCTTAAGCCTTATACTAGGAAATTAGGTGGCTTAGTTATACTAACTTGGTTCCGGGTTTTGCTCATGCTGGATCTTTGTAATTGCCGGGATATCATTCTTGGGAAGGATGATACTAGGTTCGAAAACTTGCATTAAAACTATTTGTGAGATATGAGAGTAGACCTTCCAACCGTTGGTCAAGGGAAGTGATATCTTGTTACTTAAGGATTTGCGAGCTGTTACGCAGACATATCTGAGAAGTATAAAATGCTGGGTGAGTTTTCCGAGCTTGGTGCATCAGGTTTTGGTATCTAACTGGTACGTACTTGGTACATATCCGGAAGTGCCCTGTGATTTTCTGCATTGGGTTTTGTTCTTTTGAGTTGAAATGAATTTTCTGTAGGTACACTAACTACGCAACCGTGTAGAACGAATAACTGCGTAATGGGAAATCGTCTTGCCACCGACTAGAACGTTAGGACCTACGAGTCATTCTAGTTGAGTGAGAACGTAGTAACGATCATGCATCATGTTTATATTCTTGTATCATGTCATCCCTCCCCTTAAATTGTAATCATCCCCTTTTGATAAAAATGACCAACTTATACCTGTCTCACGAGAGTCGAAACCCCTTTTTCTTCAGATGCCTCGTACCCGTCTGACCGCCAGGAAAGCGACCCGAGGAGCTGGAGTCCCTCGTCACCCTTTGGCAAGGAAGATGACCAGGGGAAAGTTTTTGACGTACTTTGGGCTGCCAACTATCCTTTGGCGAGTTTTGCACGCCATTGGGTATTCTGAGGGCAGTGAACCCAAGTACTCTTGGCAGAAACAGCAGTATGGTCAAGATTCGTTGGTCCAGGTTGAGATCAGAGTAAAAGCTTTGGAAGGAAGGCCCGACTGGTCAGGATGGACGATCGTTACCAAGGGAGCTTGTGCTAAGGATGGAGCCAACAGGGTAGCATATCTGGTGCTAAAGGACATCATCGCTCGTTTTCCAGCAGATCTTGCAGATGCATGGCCAGGAGTGTTCCCACGTGGATCAGCTTTTCCTGTGGATTGGATGCAGACTGAGGAGACAACTCTGACAGGAGGCGAAGAGGAGCTTTTCTTTTGTGAAACCCCAGCCATGGGTGCCACTGGAGCTCTTCTAAGCACTTGTGAGAGTTTGGAGCGCAGTCTGGCAGATGTTGCAGAAATCCACAGCGCCACGATGGAGAGCAAGCGCCAGTTGCAGTAGGAGTTCGAGACAGCAGTCGAGACCCTTCAGGCAGAGTTAGCTCAGATAACTCTGGAACGCAATCAGGCTCAGGCTAAGTTGGAGGAGGAGATCACCGCTCGTGTGGTCAGCGAGCAGTTGCTTCTTGATGCCACCAACTCCAGGAATGAAGCTTGGACCGTGTCAGAAGATCTGCAGGCTAGAGTTGCAGAGTTGGAGGAAAACCTCAATGGACAGCAGGAGTACATCAACAACCTGCACGAGGCTTTCCACGTCCTCCATCAGCAGCAGGCAGTGGCAGCAGCTAGAGCCGTCGAAGCACCTGTACCTGAAGAGCCAGAGCCACAGGATGGAGTGATCCTTGGTCCTGACTCACCGAACGAGGACTTCGCCGACGAGCCCTTCTACGATGACAACCTCGACGACAACATCGGAGAGCACAACTACTCCGACGGTTACTGAGCGCTAGTTTAGGAGTTAATCTTCCGTGCAAGGAGTTTTTGTATCTTGGTGTTGTTTAAGGCTTTGTTAAATTTGGATCTTCGCTATGTGTAAGCCAAATATGGAATTTAAGTCCAGGCATTGTTCTGGCGACGAATTTGGAATGTTATTTGTATGTTTATGATGAGCAATTAATTCTGTGATGTTATGTGGAAAGATGAATAACTATATCTGGTCGTGTGCTAAATGTTACATTTTGTACAACACAGTATTTATTCATCATTCAATATATCATCATCTGATTGTTGCTTGTTAATGGGCTATACAGATGACGGCTAACACTCGTCGCACCAACCGAGGTGATGGAGAGGCATCCCAGAGAGAGGACTTGCCACCACCTCCACCACCTGCAATGACACCGGAAGCGTTCTTGGGCAGCCAAAGAAGTGTCGAAGAGATGCAGCGGCAGATGAATGAAACTCTGCGCAACATCGCCGCCAACACAGCTCAGTAGCACAGACAACAGCAGGGGGCCGCACCTAACCAGTACAGTTCTTATAAGGATTTCATGGACACTCGCCCTCTTATCTTCAAGGAAGCTACTGAACCGCTGGAAGCAGATGAATGGCTGCACTCCATGACACAGAAGTTTAGACTTCTGCGTTTAACGGAGGAGTTGAAGGCGGAGTACGCCGCACACAGGCTGGAAGGACCAGCAAGTATCTGGTGGTCCCGGTACCGTGATAACTTGCCTGCTGGCACGGCAGTTACGTGGGAGTTGTTCTCCACAGCTATGCGCCGTCATTACATCCCAGACGGTGTGATGGAGATGAAGCTTACCGAGTTCATGAGGCTGTCCCAAGAGACCAGAACAGTGACAGAGTACCTCAGCGGTTTCAACAAGTTAGCTCGTTATGCCAGTGACTTTGTCAACACGGACGCCAAAAAGATCGCTAGCTTCAAGAGGGGTATGAACGCCGCTCTTCTGTCCAAGATGGGAAACAGTCACCGTATCACCTTCAGTGACTTCATCAGTGACTGCTTGAATCAAGAGACCAATGACAACAGGTTGTTTGCAGAAACGTGTCGTCGCATCCCAGAAGGAGGATCCCATCAGAGTAGAGGTCCCAGTGCTTCAAGGCCAGTGTTTCGTCCACCACAAGTTGGTGCACGTTTCCGACCACCTCAAGGGAAGATGACCAATGCTCGTGCTCGTCCCACATATCAGAGACCCTTCACTGTACCTCTGCAGCAGAATAAGGGTAAAGCCGCAGCACTTGCAGCTGGAAGTCAAAAGATGCCATCTGTGGTAGGACTGTGCTTCAATTGCGGACAAACAGGTCACCTATCTCGCTTCTGTACGAAGCCCAGAAGGCAGTTCGGCTATCCTCAGCAGCCTCGCACAGGGAATGTTCATCATACAACCTTGGAGGAAGTACCAGAAGGTGAGCCCGTCACGGCTGGTATGTTTCTTGTTAATCAATGTCCTGCAGTTATCTTGTTTGATTCTGGAGCATCGCATTCTTTCGCTAGTGGGAACTTCGTGTTGCGGAGTCAACAGAAGGTGGTAGATTTGGAAAAGGAGTATCAGATTAGTGCAGCAGGAGCTGTCCTATATACTCGTAAGATGGTAAAGGATGTAGAAATTACCATGGGGACGACATCGATACATGTCAACCTCATCGTAATACCTGAGCTAGGTCTAGATGTAATCCTTGGTATGGAATGGATGAAAGCTTGGAAAGTGCATCTAGATATCGCCCAACGAGCAGTATCTATCACCAACCCACGGAATAGAGTTACCTTTGGAATCTTCTTACCTAAGAACCCAAATCAGCTTGGAGTCATGTTTGCTATCCTTGCAGAGTTGTTGGATAAGATTCCTGTAGTGTGTGAGTTCCCAGATGTGTTTCCTGACGATCTTCCAGGATTACCTCCAGATCGAGATGTCGAGTTTGCCATAGAGCTAGCTCCAGGAACAGCACCTATATCTAGGAGACTATATAGGATGCCACCCAACGAGTTAGCCGAACTCAAGAAACAACTCTAGGAGTTGTTGGAAAAAGGTTTGATCCGGCCGAGTTGTTCACCTTGGGGATGTCCCGCTATCTTTGTGAAGAAGAAGGATAAAACCTTAAGGATGTGCGTGGATTATCGCCCTCTCAATGCAGTTACCATCAAAAACAAATATCCGTTGCCGCGGATTGATCTGTTGTTTGATCAGTTGTCTAAAGCTAAAGTGTTCTCCAAGATAGATCTATGATCTGGTTATCATCAGATTAAGATCAGAAAAGAAGATGTGCCCAAAACCGCTTTCTCCACAAGATACGGTCTCTTTGAATATCTAGTGATGTCTTTTGGATTGACCAATGCGCCTGCGCATTTTATGTACTTGATGAACTCTGTGTTCATGCAAGAGTTGGATAAGTTTGTGGTAGTTTTCATCGATGACATCCTGGTTTATTCGGAGAATGAAAAGGATCACGCAGAGCACCTACGAGTAGTGCTGAAACGGTTAAGAGAGCATAAGCTTTATGCCAAGCTTAGCAAGTGTGAGTTTTGGTTGACCAAAGTACCTTTTCTGGGTCATATCTTATCAGCTGAGGGTATCTCAGTGGATCCCTCAAAGGTGCAAGAAGTTATGAATTGGAAAGCACCCGTTAACGTGCATGAGGTTCGCAGCTTTTTAGGATTGGCCGGATACTACCGTCGTTTTATCCCAGACTTTTCTAAGATAGCTAAACCTATGACAAGGTTAACACAGAAAAACAAGAAGTTTGAATGGAGCGCAGATTGTGAAACAGCTTTCCGTACCTTGCGGACACTGTTAACGACTGCACCAGTTTTAGCACAACCAAATTTGGAGGAACCTTTTGATGTGTTTTGTGATGCATCAACCATTGGATTAGGGTGTGTCTAATGCAGAATGGTAGAGTCATTGCCTATGCCTCACGACAACTCCAATCTCATGAAGAGAATTACCCGACACATGACTTGGAATTAGCAGCAGTTGTGCATGCTTTGAAGATATGGAGGCATTACTTGATGGGTAATCTGTGCCACATCTTCACGGATCATAAAAGTTTGAAGTACTTGTTTACCCAGTCTGAATTGAATATGAGGCAGAGAAGATGGTTGGAGCTAATCAAGGATTATAACTTGGAAGTGCATTATCATCCTGGAAAAGCAAATGTTGTAGCAGATGCTTTGAGCCGCAAATCTCATTGCAACTTGTTGCAACCCTTGTTAGAAGATGGTTTTGATCTAATGCACCCTTCGGTCATAAATAATATTGTTATCCAGTGCACCTTGGATAGTGATATTATTGAGGGACAGAAATCGGATAAAGAGCTTGTGCAAATCAAACAAAGGTTGGAAACTAGTGAATCTCTGAATTTCAAAGTGGATCAGAAAGAAATCCTATGGTTCAATCAGCGTTTGGTAGTACCTAAGGATCAAGTCTTGCGAGAAAGGATTCTCAATGAAGCGCATAACTCAAAGTTATCGATCCACCCTGGTAGCAGTAAGATGTATCAAGACCTGAGGACAAGGTTTTGGTGGTCTAAGATGAAGTTGGATAACGCAGAATATGTCGCAAAGTGTGATACGTGTTGTCGCATCAAGGCAGTGCACATGAAACCTGCCGGGTTGTTACAACCTCTTTCTATACCTGAGTGGAAGTGGGAAGATATCAGTATGGACTTTATCACAGGTTTGCCTGCTACTCAGAAAGGAAACGACTCGATATGGGTTATCGTTGATCGGTTAACAAAAGTCGCTCACTTCATACCAGTCAAAGTTACACATCGACCTCATCAGTATGCAGAGCTTTATGTTCAGAATATCGTAAGGTTGCATGGTATTCCTAAGACCATCATATCCGACAGAGGATCACAGTTCATCACTCGTTTTTGGGAGCAGTTACATAAAGAGTTGGGAACAAAGTTGATTCGAAGTTCCGCTTATCACCCTCAAACAGATGGACAAACGGAACGAGTAAATCAAGTGTTGGAAGACATGTTGAGAGCATGTGTCGTATCAGCAGAAGGATCATGGGAGAAATGGTTACCGTTGGCTGAGTTTTCTTATAACAACAGTTACCAAGAAAGCATTAAGATGGCACCGTTCGATGCTTTGTATGGACGCAAGTGTAGAACCCCTGTAAATTGGATTGAAACAGGAGATAAGGGATTCTATGGTACGGACTATGTGAAAGAGGCAGAAGAAATAGTCCGCACGGTTCAACAACATATCAAGGCAGCTCAATCTCGACAGAAAGGTTATGCAGATCAGAGGAGGAGACCTTTGGAGTTTCAAGTTGGTGATTATGTGTATCTTAAGGTATCACCAATGAGAGGCGTTCATCGCTTTGGAGTTAAGAAGAAGTTAGCACCCTGATATGTTGGACCTTATCAGATCATCGCAAGGAAAGGCAAAGTAGCTTATCAAGTACAGTTACCCCCAGAGATGAGTTCTATCTTTCCAATGTTCCATGTATCACAGTTCAAGAAGTGTCTTCGAGTTCCAGAAGAAGAATCTGTTCCAAGTTCAGACATCGCGATCAGCTCAGACTTGGAATACATCGAAGAACCAGAAAGGATCTTGGATACAAAGACAAGAGTTACCAGGAATCGAGAAGTAAAGACGTTCAAAGTTCTTTGGAGTCATCATGGTCCCCATGATGCAACCTGGGAGACCGAGGCCTACCTAATCGCAAACTACCCCGCCTTTTATAATCAATGGTACTAAAACTCAAATCTCGAGACGAGATTTCGTTAAGGGGGGAAGGGCTGTGACACCTTGTGTCAAGCTTGCATTAGGATCATCATTAGCCACTAAGCACATCATCTCATTGCATTCATGTTTGCATATGCTATCATCTCATGTGTGTTTATATGCTTTCAAACTAGAATTGAATAGGTGTTTTGTGCTTAATCGTGTGTTTAACCTGTTTAGTTACCCTGCTTAGTTTTACCAAATAAAATAAAATGGAGAAGGAAATCAGAATCGAGACAGGCCGAGTACCACCCCTCGACCTCGACCCCACCACCCGGAAGGATCGATGACGGACTGAGGGTCTGAGCGAACGACCCCAGGCCAAAGGCTCGACCGAACCCGAGGCTCGATCAACCAGTCAGTCTATCGACGCCCCACCCTCGAGTTCTAACCATCGACGTCTACCCTCGATGACGGACTGAGGTTTGGATGAACGACCCCGCACGGAAGGCTCGACCGAGTCGGAGGCTCAATCTGCCGAACGACCCTACCCTCGATATCGACCCTCTCCCGCACGCTCGACCGCACGCACGTGTCGCGCACGCTCGCGCGCACTCAACCGACCGCGGCTGAACCGTACGTCGGAGTCATCCGCCGCGTGGCCGCCGATGCCTGACCACAGAAGTGGAACACGCCATCGCCGCCACTTCGGCTTTGCGCCGACATTGCTGTCGCCGCTCATGCTGTCTCACTCATATCTGAGTTAACGGCGCTAGGACCAAGTCGGCACCGCTTTTCCGCCGCTGACGTCCTGCTTCGCCGCCGCAGACCTGCCAGCCGCCCTGCCGCGCGCCGCGCTGTCGTTTCGCAATAACGTCGCCGCAGTGCCGCGTCCGATCAGCGCCCCGCCTTGTCTTTTCGCAGTCAAGCACGAATCCGCGCTAACGGCGCGTCGACCAAGTCGTGACCTGCTCTGCGCCGCTCGCCGCAAGCACGCCAGCGTCGCTGCCACCACCGCGCCATCGCGTCACGTCCCCTCTAGCAGCGCCGGTCTGCCATGACCAAGCAAAGAGGAGCGCCTATACCTCCACCACCTCCCGCACTCGTTTGCACTCATCCACACTCGCGCAATCGCTCGCATTGCCTCTGTTCTCGCCAGCCGAGAGCTCCAAGCACCGCAAGCGCCCCGTTTTCAAAACCACCACCGCCCGAGTTCCCTTGCTCAATCCCTCTCGCCCTAGCCTTCGCTTTTGCTCCGCTCCCACGCTGTTCGCCTCTTCTTCCCCAGCCATGGACTCCAGTCACCAGAACGCCTTTCGTCGTTCTTCGACTCCGAATCGCCACCGCACCGATCAACCGTGTTCGCCGTTCACCGTCTCGTCTCCGACGCCTCCATCTTCGTGGAAGCTTCGCCGAAGTTAACCGAGGTGAGAATGCCGTTCCCCTAGCTTCAGTTCGACCCGTGTCATCACAGCACCGTTGGCCGTGCGCCATTGCCGCCGCCGCGGAGCTTGCACGTGGCCAGGTTTCCGCAGAGCCTTTCTGCCTCAGTTAGCCCTCGAGCCGTACTCGCCTCTTCACCACGATGCTCACGCACCACAGCGCCGAGCTTCGCTTTGCCGATGATCACTTTGCCGATGATCACTTTGCCGATGATCACTTTGCCAATGATCACTTTGCTGATGATCGCTTTGCCGATGATCGCTTTGCCGATGATCACTTCGCCGCGTCACACCGCCGTGTTGCACCGCCACCGCACACCGTCGACCCCTCTTCACGGTCGCGCCAGTTCAACCAACACCACCAGTGGATGCGCGTAAGTCATCCCGAGCCTAGCACACCCGATCCTACCGCCGAAGGCTTCACCATCGGCGAGAAAACGTCGATCCGCACCGTTCTCTGTTTTCGATCGACGGTCGCTAGACCTCGAGTAATCGAGGGTCAACCTCGAGTCATCGAGGGTCATCCTCGAGTAATCGAGGGTCACGCTCGTCTGTTGCCTCGACGTGCCTCGAGCCCACTCCGAAAATGATTTCCTATTCTGTTTTTAGTTGTATGCCATGCTTGTTTGTTTATATCTAGAGTTGGTAAAGTCTTGTTGCTAGTTTCTGTTAGAACAAGTTTTAGCCTCTTTTGTCCTGCTAGCTAGTAGCTCGAGCCTTAGTAGCTTTGTGGTAGTTCTCTTTTGGTGTCGGCTTAGAATCTCTGTTGTGTGTTAAATCCTGTTCAAGCATCATCCCTGCACCTTTCAGTTATTTATTTATGCATTGCAATCATTTAGGATCCGTAGAGGAACATCAAGAGCCCACAGAGACAGAAGTCCAGGAAGTACAGGAGCTGTACGAGGAGTACCAAGAGCTCGACACTAACCTTCCTGAGTGCCCTGACCACCAACCCTCAACCTTTTCTCAAGGCAAGCCCCGGAGCATTGTTAATTCTCCGAGTTTTTACAATTAATCTACTTGAGTATTTTATACTGTGATGCATCAGGTGATAGGAGTTGTTTGAATCCCAAATTGATGCATTACCTTCCTTGATCTCTGTTTTACCTACCTTGTTACCCTGTTAATAAGAAGTAAAAGCAACCGCTTAGCATGCTTAGAAATAATGGTTACCTTTCTTTTTATGTTTTGTATTATCCCTTGTGGGTAATACTATCACGGTTGGCTATATTCGCTATCGTGGAAAGAACCTATGGTAGTAATGAAATACGGTCAACTGGAAGGCAAGTGCACCAAGTGGTTTAGACTTGGGGGCAGTCCGTCCGTTGGATCGTGTAGGTTTGTACACGATGGTGGCCCTCTTACATCTTTGAATGCGCCCTTTCACATAGGGCCCGTTGTGAGTATCGACCCCGAAGCCGAGTAAACATTGTCCGGGCCGGAGCTCGCTCTGCTGTGAGCACCCCTCTAGACTGTAGGCATGATCTGCCCCGTGGTGGCCATCTATTTTCTACAATTAGGGTGGACCAATGCAAGCCCGCGTCGTTTACCACCTGGACTTTGTTGAGCGGTAACCTAATGCTGACCCGACGGGGTAAAGCATGGGCGTGTGTTAAAGGTAATCTTACCAGCTAGTGTATATCGATTCGAATTGCCGCCCCCACTGGATATGGGTGATTATGCTGAGCTTTACCATGGTACAACTCCATGTGACATCTTAATGGTTCTACGCATGTAGGTAAAGTCTAAGGGGGTGTTTGGTTCTCACCTCCTAAATTTTAGTGGACTAAACTTTAGTCGCTTTAGGGACTAAAGTGTCAAAACGTGACTAAAATATTTTAGTTGCACTAGTCACTCAAGAGGTATTAAAAGATGACTAAAATATTTTAGTTCACTTTAGTTTAGGACTTTAGTTTAGGAGGTGGGAACCAAACATGGCTTAAGTTTCTGTGTTGTTCATATAGGCGTAGATGTTTATGAGCATATGAATCTATACTATATGATTTAGAAATAAAATTGAGGAACAATATGCTCTCAATCATTCATACTGTTTTCTGTTGGTATTGGGACGATGAGATGTAACATGTTCAAGATGCTCCTGGGCCACCAGAAGAGAAAAGGGAATGCATGTGAATTGGTAATAAACAATTGATGGCATGTGGGCATAAAAAAGACGACTTTTTGCTTCGAGTCTGAAGGACCCCTCACTGTAGTTGCTAGATCCAATCTACAGAGTCGCTAATTGTCATGACGAGAGGTATTCAAAGTTTGTGGGAACCGTTGATTATGCTGTGCACAAGGTGTGTTAACAAAAGGCATGACCTCGGCCATCCGAGGTCCATTTATTTATGTTGGAAGAAGGTGTATAAACAAAGGATGCATAAACAAATGATGGTACTACTATAGACGCATGGTCCTACGTACAGGCATGATACTGTTAAACATTTAGGCAATTTAATGTTACGTTTATCCAGAAAAATAGTACAAAATTTGTGAGAGCTATGAGAATAATAGTACAAAATTTGTGACAGCTATGAGAATATTGATCATGGTTATTGGCGTTTCTTAATTAACGTCATCACCAGGAATAGAGATAGAATCCATCCCTAGCAACGGTCACTACTACAGATTTCAACATCACTGTCGGCCTATCACTGCCGGGTCTGGCAAAACCGGCAGTGATGAATCTTCACTGCCGGTTCCAGCCACGAACCGGCAGTGAAGGTCCCCATCACTGCCGGTTCGTAATTTGAAAAATCAGTTTTGTAAATTGATTGTTTGAGCCACTAAACGAATTCAAATGAAAAAGTTCTGAACTACAAAGTTTCATAACTTTTCGAGACCTACAACTTTCATGTAGCAAGTTTTTTCATCCGAGGTCGTTTACAAAAATTTGAATTTCAAACTTTACACATTCAAACGTATTTTTCGATGACAAGATGATTTCAAATGAAAACGTTGTGAACTACAAGGTTTCATAACTTTTCGAGATCTACAACTTTCATGTAGAAAGTTTTTCCATCCAAGGTCATTTACAAAAATCAAAAAAGTCAACTCTACAGGTATATCAGGGCCGGTTCCAGCCACGAACCGGCACTGATGAGGAGCTTCAGTGTCGGTTCGTGGCTGGAACCGACACTGATATACCTGTACAGTTAATTTTTTTGATTTTTGTAAACGACCTCTGATGGAAAAGCTTTCTACATGAAAATTGTAGATCTCGAAAAGTTATGAAACTTTGTAGTTCACAACTTTTTTATTTGAAATCATCTTGTCATCGAAAAATACATTTGAATGTGTAAAATTTGAAATTCAAATATTTGTAAACGACCTCGGATGAAAAAACTTGCTACATGAAAATTGTAGGTGTCGAAAAGTTATGAAACTTTGTAGTTCACAACTTTTTCATTTGAATTCGTTTAGTGGCTCAAACAATCAATTTACACTCGGTTTAGTATAGAATATGAAGAAGTACTAACGAATCTAGACACAAGTGAGTTATGGGTGGAGTGGTGGAGGAGGTACCGCGCGAGGGTGAGGTCTCAGGTTCGAATCCCCGGTGGAGCGCGTTCGCGAATTTTACGCGAAAAAATACGCGACTTGCGACTTGCCCAATGACGGGCGGGCGGATCAATACTGGGCTTGTTCCAATAAATATGGCTAACCATATTAGTGTTCGAATAAAATACAATCTAGTTGTAGCTGCTGTAGCAGCTGCTCTCAATAAAGTACACATACTGCGTAATAAACTTGTCGGTGTTATGACCCGGGGGTCAAGACCACCAACGAGTAAATTTGTATATCGCGTGCTCCCTCTCTCAGACGTGATGCAAGATGGACACAATGTTTATCCTGGTTCGGGCAAAGAAGGCCCTACGTCCAACGGGGGGAGGATGACTTGTATTATCTCGCACCCAAAACGTGCTCGTACAGGGGGGGTACAAGCTGTATTACACGGAGTCGGCCACCCGAGGGGTCGATCGAGTGGCGGTGTGTGTGGAATGTGGAGGTCAGAGCTGGAGTCTGATGAGTGATCCGATCGCCCGAATCTCTCCTAGAGCGAAAGTGAGATCCCTCTTCTCTACCTCGGCGTCCCCTTTTATAGACCAAGGGGAGGTCCGAGGGTACAGGGCCCTAACTGTGGCAGCATGGGTAGCGCGTCCGAGGCACAGTGTCGGCGGAGAGATGTTGAGCACTGTGGCGGCATTGCCTTCCCGTCCTTTTGGCGTCCCCGGTCGTGGCGGCAGTAGAAGTCGTCGCAGCACAGCGCCCGCAGGCGGGCACGAATCCCACGGCTGAAGCGGGACGAGGCGGATGGGACGGCCTCCGTACTGGAGTTGTTGGAGAGTGGGGTCGAGCCCCCCGGTCAAGGGGGGGGGGTTGAGCCCTGCGTGGCTCTGTCGCGTTCCCGAAGTCGTCGTCGAGGGTCGCACTGTTCACTTTCCGAGGGGTACTGTTGGAGTCCGTACTCACGTAGTGGCGATAGTGGCGGCACAGTTGACAGGAATCGGGGACCTGACGGGGAGTTGGCGGATTTGACAGCGGACGCGGGCGCCCATGTCGTTAGGTGGGTTCACTTTAACCCATGCTGGGAGCAGTTGGGTTAATCGAGCCCCTCGTCCGAGGGTCGTCCGTTCGACCCCTGGTCGAGGTAGAGGTCGGAGCGCCGACGAGGTCGGAGCGCCGACGAGGTCGGAGGAGAGACGGGGTCGGAGAGGTCGAGGTAGAGGTCGGGGGGTCATTCGTTCGACCCCTCGTCCGTCCTTCGTTCGTCGATGTAGGAGCCGGGCGGTCGTTCGCTCGCCCCCTCGGTCCGTCATTTATCGTCGAGGTGGAGCCGGGGGGTTGTTCGCTCGCCCCCTTGGTCCGTCATTTATCGTCGAGGTGGAGCCGGGGGGTCGTTCGCTCGCCCCCTCAGTCCGTCATTTATCGTCGAGGTGGAGCCAGGGGGTCGTTCGCTCGCCTCCTTTGTCCGTCATTTATCATCGAGGTGGAGCCCGGGGGTCGTTCGCTCGCCCCCTCGGTCCGTCATTCGGCGTCGAGGTGGAGCCGGGGGGTCGTTCGATCGCCCCCTCGGTCCGTCATTCGGCGTCGAGGTGGAGCCGGGGGGTCATTCGCTCGCCCCCTCGGTCCGTCATTCGGCGTCGAGGTGGAGCCAGGGGGTCGTTCGCTCGCCCCCTCGGTCCGTCATTTTTCGTCAAAGTGGGCCGGCCCGCGACTCGTCGCCACAGCCGGTGTACGGGGGGCCTTCGAGTGATGGGCCGCGCCTTACCGAGTAGTGGGCTGGTCCCTGCCTTAAAAATGGTTGCTATGTTTAGCGTTAATTTATCGAAGGGTTTAGGGTACCCCTTACCTTCGTACCCGACAGTAGCCCCCGAGGCCCCAGAGGAGTGATTTAGAACTCCTCTGGGGGCTATGATACACGTTTTCCCGGAGGGAGTAATGATTGCCCGGAGGTTTTGTCCTTGGCCTGCAGGGTTAGTGAGAAGTCTGATTCTCCGCGGGAGTGCACCCCGCGGGGGTAGCCCCCGAGGCCCCAGAGGAGTGATTAAGAACTCCTCTGGGGGCTATAATATGTTGTATCGGGGGTTTTTTTTTAAGGATACCTGGAGGCGTGGCTCCCCGTCGAGGGGTCGATTCCATTCCTTTCCCTGAAAAGAGAAGTGTTCGAGGGCGGCTGTCGAACCCTACCGAGGGCCAGCCTTCGCTCCCTCGAGCACAACTGGAGTCAGAGCGCCCCGCCCGAGAGGTCAACTCTGTCTGCCAGGTTACGAGTTTTTCGACCCTCTTTCGTCGAGGGGTGCCGTGCGTAGTCGGGCCCTCGAGCCGTCGAATGGCTAGGCCTTCACTACCTCATAGCGTCCTTCCCACGGATCCTTTCGTTCGGATTGTGGGGTGAAGAGCATCGTGCTATCCTCGTTAGGACGAGCCCGAAGTCCTCGGTGAGCTATTCTCGGGCATGAGTCCATTAGAAATGGTGCCCTGTACGGGTAAAAATCCGAGTGAGAACTCGTGCCCCGTTCGATAGGGGTCGACTAGTGGCCCGGAGGCGTTCTCATTGTTAAGCAAGCCGTACGACTTACTAAGCACGACCATGTGGATCACCAAGGTGCCAACCCCATTCGATAGGAGTTGGTGGCTCGATGCCTCCCAGCGCAGGGATCCTTAGGTGTTTCTAGGTATGCCTCGGATATGTCCCAGGGAGCCTCGAGAGTTCGTTCTCGAGCTATCGGGACATCCCTGACTCGCGTACTCGAGGGCGGCTGTCGAACTCCGTTCGTGGAGCCAGCCTTCGCTCCCTCAAGATTTGGGGGTGGACCGGAGTCCGTTAACCATGGGTCCTTCCTGACCTCAGGTACTCGAGGGCGGCTGTCGAACCCTATGTAAGGGCCAGCCTTCGCTCCCTCAAGATTTGACGGATGGTTCGTCATCCGACGCTATCCTCAGGAGGAGGAGTCCTGCCTTGTGGACCGCCGAGGGGAAAAGCAGGTGATTGTTGTATTGAACTTGGGGACATACCTGTGCTGGAGCTCTCGAGGGAGGCTGTAGAACCCCCAGACGGGCCAGCCTTTACCCCTTCGAGGTCATGGAACGAACTGCAGTTGACGACCCGAGGCCCCGTCAGGCCTCGGGTACTCGAGGGGGGCTATCGAGCCCGTTCGTAGGTCGGCCTTTGTCCCCTCGAGATTTTGGGGGTGGACCGAGGTCCTAACCCGAGGTCATTTCTGGCCTCGGGTACTCGAGGGTAGCTGTCGAACCCTCTTTTGAGGGCCAGCTCTCGCTGCCTCAAGATTCCTTACCCTCGAAGACGACGTTTCCGGCCGCGCGCCTTTTTAGGCGATGTCCGTTCGGCGCAACAGTGGCGGTTGCAGGGCGGAGTGCGGCGCGGAGCCCGATGATGGGACGGAACGCCTTATCCTGGAGGAATACAAGGAAGGGAGTACAGGCGAATTAAATGCGGAGATTCTCTTGCCTGTCTGCCGGATCCGTCCGTTGGCCTCCCGCGTATAAGTAGCGAAGGTGAGGAGTCGGGTGCTCTTTCCGCGCACTTGCCTTCCTCACCTCCTTGCCTTTGTCTTCCTTGCCTCCTTCTCCCCGCTACTGCCTTAGGCATCCCGCGAGCCGAAACTCTGCGCGAGCGAGAGAGAGAAAGAGAAGGATAGGGAGCGTACCGTCCGCCCCTAAGTCCGAGCAAACCACCATCCCCATGGCCAAGTTCGACCTCGTCGGCGCCGATGACTGGCCCGCCTCCCTGGTGACCGCTTTGCACCTGACGGGGTTGGTGGAGAGTGGTCTTCTCTGGCCCGCTACCACGGCGGAGAGGCCGGAGTGGCTGCTTCCGCCACCGAACCATGCCGAGCCCAACACGCCGGAGGGGTATGTGGTGTCGTTCAAGATTTTCCACCGGGCGGGACTAGGCGCCCCACCCAGCCGCTTTCTGCACGCGCTTCTCCACTATTACGGCGTGGAGCTCCAGCACCTCACCCCCAATGGGGTCTGCCAGGCGGCGGTCTTCGCCGCGGTGTGCGAAGGTTACCTTGGGATCGAGCCCCACTGGGAGCTGTGGCTCCATATCTTCAAGGCCAGCATCTTCCACGCCTCGGTTGATAGGGGTACCCGCCGGATGGTCAGGGCCAGGTGCTGCAGCATCTCCGTCAAGTGGCAGAAGTGTTGGATCTCCTCGAGCCACTCCGGATGGCACTCTAGGTGGTTGTACCTGAGGAACGACGACGATCTGCTCCCGGCGTACACCGGGAGGACACTCGACGCCCAACCCGACCGCTGGGGATATGGCGTCCCGATGAACAACCAGGACCGCCTCGACGGCTTGGTGGACGCGCTCAGGCGTCTGAAGGAGAAGGGGCTCACGGCGGAGATCGTCGCGTTGGCGTTCCACCGGCGGCGGGTCGTGCCGCTGATGGCTCGACCCCTCCGCATCGACGAGATGGGTCCGGGGGTCGATCTCTCGGGCTCTCGCTTCGCCGAAGAAGAACTGGCCCCGGATAGGGTGGTCCGCCGCGTCCGCCGCTTCTTCGTGGGGTCGTTCGACCCCAAGAACATCGCGAAGATCCCCATGAAGCCGGACGAGGGCTTCTTTGAGCTGGTAAGGTCCTTTCCTCTGGTTAGAGTCCTCGTGCTCGCCCCTTCCGTCCTCTCTGCTCGTGTTCTAACTGCCTCGCGTTCCGCAGGGGAATGTGTCCTACCGACCCTCGCCCCCGCCGGTGAAGGAGGACCGGGCCGCGAGGGAGGCGAGGCGCCTCCATGCGGAGAAACAGAAGGCCGATAAGGACAAAGCCAAGGTGGCCACGTCCAAGAGGGCCCGAGAGAGAGAATTGAGAGAGCAGCGCCGGGCCCATCAGAGGCGGGAAGGCCTTGACGAGGAGCTGTCACCCTCGGAAGAGGAGGACGAGGAGGATGAGGACCAGGAGGAGGTGAACTGGAGTGATGTGGAGGGGAAGAGACGGTGCCTGAACAGGCAGCCGTTGTAACCGGTGGAGGGGAGGGGTCGACCTCGAGGTCGGCCCCTACCGTCGAAGCTGGGCCACGGGGGGAGCGCCCCGTGGCTTCGCAGGAAGAAGTGTCACGGCAGATGCGCTCGCAGATGTCGCGATCCTCGTCGAGGGGTCGATCGAGCGAGCCCCCGACGCCCGCTGCGTCGAGCGCACGGGCGCCGGGCCCGTCGGCGCAGGTGGGGACCGGCAAGGGGACGACGGTGGCGCCGCCAGCCCCTGCCCGGGAGACGGTGCCGAGAGCCGCCTCGACCCCCGCCCCCCGGGCGGTGCTGCTCAAGGGTTCGACCAGCCCGACGGTCACCGGGCCGAAGCGTCGGGCTCCGAGGGGGTAAGTCGCTTTTATAGACGTTGTCTGTTTTTTTCTTTTTTGTCGATAACGACCCGTGCTTATCGTTGCACACGTGTTTCTTTTTCAGGTCGAAGCGCCCGCAGGGAGCCACGCCCTTAGCCCCTGCCAAAAAGCTGAAGGTCGGGCCTGTGGTCCAAGCAGCCACCGAGGTCGGTCCTGCTGCCCCGACGCTTACCCCCGAGGCGGCAAGGGCGGCCACGGCCCAGGAGGCGATGGCGTGGGGGAAGGCGCAGGGGGCCTCGGCGTCTGCTCAGATGGCGGAGGAGGCGAGCCCACCGGCCGTGGCTGCCGAAGCAACGGTCGTGGCGCTCGTGCGGCCGTCGGAAGAAGTCGCTCCTGGCGCCCCCGCGCGGGGCTTCCGCCGACGGCGGTCGCGGCCGAGCAGGTAGAGGTGGTCAGGCCCCAGGCCCCGTGAACGAGGGGGAGGCTCCGGCTCACCCAACGCCGGGGCATTGGCCCGAGGGCCTAGCTGCGCTGGAGGCTCGACTCCGGCTCGAGCGTGAGGGCACGACTGCCGCCGCGCCCGAGGGCTCCTCGACGACGCCGGAGCTCGGGGTGGGGGGCCCGGTCGAGCGGCCCGAGGGAACGCCCGCGCCGGCGCAGGGCGGGATGTTGATGGAGTCCACCCCTGCCGAGGTGGACGAGATGGTGGCCGAGCTGGTGGGCTCGGCGGTGACGACCACCGTCGCGGCTCCTCGAGCGGAGCCGGAGGTGGCTCGGCCTCCCCTCGAGGTTGGGAGGCCGTTTTCTCGAGGTAAGCCATACTTCGACTCACTCGAGACGCAGTGGGTTTGCCTCGCTGGGTGTTAACTTTTTCGAGTCCTTCATCGTGCAGGGCCGTCCTACTGGCCGGGGTCTTCTTCTACTGGTGGCGACGGCTTGGCAGGGCCGTCGACGTCCTCGCGAGGTGGCCCAGAGGATGGGAGAGGACAGGCGGAGGAAATCTCACCCCTTTCCGCTTATCGAGGGGGGGATCTGCGCGAGGACGTCACGGGGATGGTCGAAGAGAGGATCACCGCCCGCAGCGTGGCCTGGGGCCAGGAGGTTCTCGAGCTGGCGGACCCTTGAGACCACGAGCGGCTTTTCCTCACGCTCGACGACCAGACCGAGCTCCGACGGTGGGAGCACGTTGAGGAGTATCGGGCTTGGTTTGAGCACTCGGTGCGTCGCGTTGCGGAGGTCGCCGCCACGGACATACTCTAGGGAATGGAGGTGGGTTTTGTTCTCCCTTAGATTGTACTCGAATTGTCTGGTTACTGTTTGTTGACGGTCTTCGTTTTTATCCTCATCAGACGCTGCGGGTGAGGTCTTACGAGAAGTCCCAGTACATCCTCCGGGTGCAGGAGCGACTCCTGACCCTCCGCGCTTCGCTGGATAGGGCGGAGGATGAGGTCGCCCACGCGAGGACCGACTACGAGTCCGTGCAGAAGGAAGCCTGGGCGGCCTTGCAGACGGCGCAAGGGAAGCTCGACATCGCCCTTCAGTCGACCGTCACGGTCGGGCGGGAACGGGACGCTGCCCTCGAAGCCAAGCGCAAGGCCGAGGAGGAGGCTGCCCGGCTGAAGGAGGAGCTGGCCCGCGTGACGGAAGGCATCCGACGGCTCCGAGGAGACCTCGACGCTATCTCCCGCGAGCGCGACGCTCTGGCCACCTCGGAGGAGAAGGCTCGGACCCGCGCGACCTCCCTAGGCGTGGTGGCGATGAACCAGAAGAGGGCCCTCGATGACGCAGGCAAAACCATCAAGGGCCTCGAGGCCAAGGTCAGGGATCAGTCCTCCGACCTTGTCGACGTCCACCACTAGCTCGAGGAGACCGAGCGGGCCTACTCCACCCTGGACGTGCATGCCCAAGGTGAGTGTTTCGAGAGTGTTGCAGAATCTGTCCTGCCTCGACCCTCTTTCTGCTTTTTTGGGTTTTGATTGTTGCGTGCTTGTTTTGGCAGAGCTCGCGAAGGATAATGCCCGCGCCCACAAGGACCTAGATAATCTTCAGGGCCTCCTCGGCACCGAGGCGAACCTCAACGCGACGCTTGCGGACGCCATCAACACCTTCTACAACGACCTCTCGGTCAGGCCAGAGCCAGAAGTCGAGGGGGATGCTCGAGGGGACTCCCTGCTGCGCTGCTTCTACTCCATGACGCGGGGGGTGATGGAGAATGTCCGAGCCGCCCTGCATATGGGCGTGAAGCGGGCCCTCGCTGTCGTCAACTCGCTTTACGACGTAGACCTCAACCTCGTCGTCGACGGGTTCGCCACCGACCCGAGGCTGACCGAGGAGGAGAACGATGCGAAGTGCCAGGAGTTGATGGATCACGTAGAGGTGCCTGGAGGCCAGCTGGCGAAACTCTTCGAACCCGAGGTGATCCCCTCGGTGGACGAGTAGCCCTCGGAAGGTGTCGGCGGGTAGTCCCGGGCCTGCGAGCCATATCTAGACAAGAAGGTCCATGTAATAGTTAGGCCTTTGTATTGATACAATGTCAAGCCCCCAAGGCCTTTTTGTGTATAATGCATTTTGATCGAGATGCACATAGTTATTTTTTGTTTTTTCGAGCTCTCCCTGCTTTTCTTTGCCTAAGTCGACGCCTGTGAACTAAGTGTTGGACGCACGCTCGTATCCCTGGAAGGGGGGTGGCGAGCGGGGATACCGTAGCCCTGGGGCGTATGTGGGTCCATGGCTCGACGACACCCTCGACCCTTAGGGAGTTCGAGGCGCCTTTACTTAGTTATGAAGCGTACTCGAGGCGAAGATCGAGAGGGAGAGTCGAGTTTCGAAAAAACGTTCGGGTTTTTCGGGGGCTTAGGAGGGGGGTGCCCTCCTGTCAGCCCCCGAGGGGAGCTCGACTTTGTCCGAGCAAAGTCGAGGCTACCTTCGAGCTGCGAACGAACGTGAAATGTGTTTCGAGAACATTTTATTCATTCGAGAATTTGTACATAAATGCGAAAATGTACAAGGCCCTGGGGCCTCAGGGATAGAAGCGATGTAGCTGTTCGATGTTCCACGCGTTGGTGAAGATCTCGCCCTTCTCGTTCTTCAGTTTGTAAGTGCCGGGCTTCAGCACCTCTGCCACGATGAAGGGTCCCTCCCAAGGTGGTGTCAACTTGTGATGCCCCTTGTTGCTTTGTCGACGGCGCAGAACGAGGTCGCCGACGTTGAGGTCCCTTTTGCGCACGTTTTTGTCGTGGTAGCGCCGCAGCGTCTGCTGGTACCGTGCCGACTTGAAGAGGGCCATGTAACGAGCTTCCTCAAGCTGGTCGAGGGAGTCCTCGGGGCTACTGTGTTGGCTTGCTCGCTGTAGGCTTTTAGTCGAGGGGACCCGTACTCGAGGTCAGTGGGGAGGACGACCTCGGACCCGTAGACCAAGAAGAACGGAGAGAACCCCGTGGCTCGACTTGGTGTCGTTCGGAGACTCCATAGCACAGCGGGCAGCTCATCGACCCACCTCCTGCCATGCCTGTTCAGCCGATCGAAGATCCTTGGCTTGAGGCCCTACAAAACCATACCATTGGCACGCTCGACCTGACCGTTAGTTCGAGGGTGGGCAACTGCGGACCAATTCACCCTGATGTGGTGATGGTCACAGAAGTCCAAGAACTTTTGGCCGGTGAACTGTGTGCCATTGTCGGTGATGATGACGTTGGGGACCCCGAAGCGGTGGATGATGTCGGTGAAGAATAGCACGGCTTGTCGAGACTGGATGTTGGCGATGGGCCGAGCCTCGATCCACTTCGAGAACTTGTCGATAGCCACAAGAAGGTGAGTGTGGCCACCCTTGGTTCTTTTCAGGGGGCCGACCATGTCGAGCCCCCATACTGCGAACGACCAAGTTATGGGTATCATCTGAAGAGCTTGGGCGGGTAGGTGGGTCTGCCTGGCGTAGAACTGGCATCCCTTGCAAGATCGAACGAGTTTGGTGGCGTCGTCGACAGCCGTCGGCCAGTAGAAGCCCTGTCGAAAGGCACTTCCTACCAGCATTCTCGGCGCCGCGTGGTGGCCGCAAGCCCCTGAGTGTAGATCTTTCAGCAATGCCCTTCCCTCCCCGAGGGTGAGGCAGCGTTGAAGTACACCCGACGGGCTACGTCGGTATAGCTCGCGGTCGTCCCCGTACAAGACGTAGGTTTTGGCACGCCGAGCTACGCGATGGGCTTCCATGCGGTCTTCCGGGAGTTCGCCTCGCGTCAGGTACTCGAGGTAAGGCGCGCGCCAATCCGTCGGAGGGGTTGGCACTGCGACGGCCCCGTCGATCTCCATGACCTCTCCCCGCTCGAGGGGGGATCGGTCGAGGGGGGTGGGTCAACCCCTTGCTCGAGGGCGGGAGCCCCCGAGTCTAGGTCGAGGGACGGTGTGTGCAGATCCCTCGAGAAGATGTCGGGAAGGACCGTGCCTCGAGTAGACGCGATTTTGGCCAGCTCGTCGGCAGCTTCGTTGTACCGACGGGCTACGTGGTTGAGCTCAAGGCCATAGAACTTGTCCTCGAGTTTTCGGACCTCCTTGCGGTAGGCTTCCATCTTAGGGTCGTGGCAGCTCGAATCTTTCATCACTTGGTCGATCACCAACTGAGAGTCCCCTCGCACGTCGAGGCGTCGAACCCCGAGCTCGATGGCGATGCGCAGGCCGCTGACGAGGGCCTCGTATTCGGCGACGTTGTTGGAGGCGGGGAAGTGGAGGCGGATGACATAGCGCATATGGACCCCTGAGGGTGATATGAACAGCAATCCGGCGCCTGCTCCTGTCTTCGTCAACGATCCGTCGAAGTACATGGTCCAGAGCTCGCTCTGGACCTGCGCTGGGGGTAGTTGGGTGTCAGTCCATTCTGCGATGAAATCTGCCAGTACCTGAGACTTGATAGCCTTCCGAGGGGCATAGGAGAGGGTCTCCCCCATGAGCTCGGCGGACCATTTGGCGATCCTTCCCGATGCCTCCTGGTTCTGGATTATCTCTCCGAGGGGGAAAGATGAAACCACAGTGACCGGGTGGCCCAGGAAATAGTGTTTGAGCTTACGCCGAGTGAGGACGACCGCGTACAGCAGCTTCTGGATGTGGGGGTACCTTGTCTTGGTCTCGGACAGGACCTCGCTCACGAAGTAGACAGGCCTCTAAACCAGCAGGGCGTGTCCTTCCTCCTCCCTCTCGACTACTATGACCGCGCTGACTACCTGGGTAGTTGCTGCGACATAGAGCAAGAGGGGCTCGGCCGGGCTCGAGGGGACCAAGACCGGGGGCGAGGTGAGCAAGGCCTTGAGCCTCGAGAGCGATTCCTCGGCTTCGGCGGTCCACGCGAAGTGTTCCGTCTTCTTCAGGAGGCGATAAAGGGGTAGGGCCTTCTCTCCGAGCCTCGAGATGAAGCGACTGAGGGCGGCGAGGCACCCAGTAACCCTTTGCACGCTCTTGAGGTCGTTGATCGGGCCCATCCTCGCGATGGCGGTTACCTTCTCGGGATTGGCCTCGATGCCGCGCTGGGAAACTATGTACCCTAAGAGCATTCCTCGAGGGACCCCGAAGACACACTTCTCAGGATTTAGTTTTATGCGATTAGCCCTGAGGCACCCAAACGTGATCTCGAGGTCTCCGACCAGGTTTCCGACTGTTCTGGACTTGACCACGATGTCATCGACGTAGGCCTCGACGGTCGGCCCTATGTGTTTCCCGAAGACGTGGAGCATGCATCGCTGGTAGGTGGCCCCGGCGTTCCGCAAGCCGAAGGGCATGGTGAGGTAGCAAAACATGCCGAAGGGAGTGATGAAGGAGGTCGTGAGCTGATCGGACTCCTTCATCTTTATTTGGTGGTAGCCGGAATACGCATCAAGGAAGCAAAGGGTTTCACATCCCGAAGTGGAATCTACTATTTGATCGATACGCGGTAAAGGAAAAGGAACTTTAGGACATGCTTTATTCAAACTAGTGTAGTCTACACACATCCTATCCTTCCCATTCTTTTTCTTTACAAGCACGGGATTAGCTAACCACTCGGGATGATGCACCTCCTTGATGAATCCGGCCTTCAAAAGCTTATCGACCTCCTCCCCGATGATCCTGCGCTTCTCCTCGTCGAAGCGGCGCAGGCATTGCTTCACCGATTTGGACCCGGCTCGGATGTCCAAGGAGTGCTCGGCGACCTCCCTCGGAATGCCCGGCATATCCGAGGGACTCCATACGAACACGTCGGCATTCGCACGGAGAAAGTCGACGAGCAGTGCTTCCTATTTGGGCTCGAGGGTGGCACTGATCGTCAGCGCCTTCCCATCCGCGAGGCCGGGGTCGAGCGGGACGGTCTTCGTGTCTTCCGCCGGCTTGAAGTTGCCAGCGTGTCGCTTGGGGTCGGGGATCTCTCCAGACAAGTCGTCGAGGGCCGCGAGGATAGCCGAATCCTCACGGGCCTCGGCTTTTTCCACGCACTCGACGTCGCAGTCGTATGCGTGCTCGTAGGGGGTGTCGACGGTGATGACCCCCGAGGGCCCCGGCATCTTGAGCTTGAGGTAGGTGTAGTTCGGGACCGCCATGAACTTGGCGTATCCCGGTCTACCGATGATGGCGTGGTAGGGCCTCGCCACGCGACCACCTCGAAGGTCAGCTCTTCCTTTCGGAAGTTCGAGGGGACGCCGAAATAGACCGGTAGATTGATGCGGCCGATCGGGAGTGCCTTCTTCCACGGGACGATCCCGTGGAACCCCCCCGCGCTGGGCAGGAGCATGGTCCTTGGGATCCCCAGGAGGTCGAGGGTCTCGGCGTAGATGATGTTGAGGCTGCTCCCCCCATCCATGAGCACCTTGGTGAGGCGGGTGTTGAGGATGATCGGGCCAACAACGAGCGGGTAAGCCCCTGCGTTGGGGATGTGCTCGGGGTGGTCGTCCTGATCAAAGGTGATCGGCGTATGGGACCAGTCGAGGTACCACGGGGCCTGGGCCCGAACGGAAAAAAACTTCTCGACGCTCCCTCTTGCGCTGGCGCGTGGTGAGGCGAGTCGAGGGTCCCCCGTAAATCATGTAGTAGTCGTGGATTTCGGGAAGCCTCCTTTCTTGACATCGCCCCTGACGTGGGCGTCACAGGGCGGGTCTTCTTTGCCGTCATCTCTCCTGAAGCAAGGAGGGACGAAGTGCTTTCGGAGCATGCGGCAGTCCTCGAGGCGATGGTTGGCCGGCCCCATATGATAGGGGCAAGGCTCCTTCAGCATCTTATCGAAGACGCCCCCGTCGGGAGGGGGCCCTCGAGGCTTCTTCTTGTCTGCCGCAGTGACAAGGTCATCGGGCTCGTCGTCGTGCTCGATGTTGGGCTCGACGTTGCGTCGGCCCGGTTGGTTCTTCTTCTTCTTCTTCCGGCCGCCGTTGCCGTTGTTGTTCCTTCTGGGCCCATTGTTTCTCTTGGGACCATCGTCCAAGCCCCCGGGCTCATCCGCCTTGCCCTTCCCCTTCCCTGGGGGAATCTGGAAGAATGCGCCAACGGCCTCTTCGCCAGCTGCGTAGTTGGCGATGACATCCATGAGCTCGTTGGCGGTCTTGGGGGTGTTTCGCCCCAGCTCCCGCACCAACTCCTTGCAGGTTGTCCCGGCGATGAACTCCGTGATGACCTCGTGGTCGGAGATGTGGGTCAGTGCGGTGCGCTGCTTCAAGAATCGGCGGGTGAAGGCGCGGAGGGTCTCCCCTGGCTTCTGCTTGCAGCTGCGAAGGTCCCAGGGGTTGCCCGACCGCTCGTAGGTGCCCTTCAAGTTGCCCTCGAAGATCCGGACCAGGTCGGACCAGTCCTGGATCAAGTCTGGGGGTAGCTCCTCGAGCCACCTTCGAGCGGTGTGGGAGAGGAACAGTGGGAGTTGCCGAATGATGACGTGGTCATTGTCGGCTCCACCCAGCTGGCACGCCAGCCTGAAGTCGGCAAGCCAGAGCTCTGGCTAGGTTTCGCCGTTGTACTTGACCAGGCTGGTGGGTGGACGGAAACGGACGGGCAGGGAGGCCCGCCGGATGGTTCTACCGAAGACTCGGGGCCCCGGCGGCTCCGGAGACCGACATCGGTCTTCGTCGCTGTCGTAGCGCCCACCTCGGTGAGCGCTGTAGCCTCGAGCCTCGGCGTCGCCGTACCGACGTCCATTGTTCACCCGAGGGGTAGGTCGTCGACGAGGCATTCCTGAACCGGTCGTCGCTCGACCTGGCCCTGGGGCGCCTTGTTCTGGTGGACGGAGACCTCCCGATTTTGTCAAGGGGGCGCTGCTTGTCGCTCAGAGGCAGCCCCTCGACGCCTCGAGGCTGAGCTCTCCACCTGCTGTACGGCCGCAGTTTGGAGAAGCCCCTGGATTTCGTCCCTGATACGTCGTGCCTGGGGGGTCGATGGTGCCGGCATGTCGCGGAGCAGCATCGCGGCTGCTACGACATTCTGGCTGGCGCGGTTGAAGACTCGGGGTTTGGCGTTCCCCTCCTCGATGATCTGCCGGTGGACTTCCCGGGCCCGCTCGCGAGCTCCTCCACCCTGAGGACGCCCTCGATCCCGCTCGAGGGCGTGTTCGAGCTGCCGAAGACACAGGCGCTCCTCCTCGAGCTTGCTGAGAAGCTCTCGGACCTGCGTAATCTGGACGTCGGGGGGGGGGGGGGGGGGGGTGGATCGGCTCTATCAGGACTTGGGGGGATGGCATCTCGAGCTGGCGTGACGTTGCCCCCCCCCCCCCTCTTTCTTCGGTGGCCGCGGTGTCGTCGACGTCGTCCTGCGGGTCGGTTTGTTCATCAAGGTGGAAGCACTCCCGGGTGGAGTCATAACTCTCGTCGGGAGAGTCCGAGTCGAGGTCGGCGTGGTAGAAGTGGGGGAAGGACCTACCTCTTTCTTCCTCCTCCAGGCGCCGACGTAACGTGCCCCACGTACGGGCAGTTCTGGCTCGCCCGGTGAAGAGGTGGTGACGGGATCGACCGTATCCCACGACGGAGTCCATGGAGACTCGTCATATGTATGTATCCGCAGCCCTGCGAAAGCAGAATAGAGTCTGGCGCTGTTGCGGAGCCCGTACGGGAACGGGTCACGCGGTGGTGACGGGGTCGAGGGTGTCGGAGAGGTCACGGGAGCCTCCGGGGACAACGACGTGGCAGATCCGAAGTCCCGCTCGGGGGGACGCCCGCCCTCGACCCACAAGCGTGGGTCAAGCGGACCCCTAGGAGAAGGGGCCGTGTCGCCAACTGGGACCGAGGGAACGGCATCCGGCGCCTCAGAGTTCGCACGACGACGAGCGCGTCGGAGCCGCTCGCGCCTCCTCCTGATCGTAGGCCAGAGACGCAAGCGGAGGGACCATCGCCTGATCCTTGCTGGCTCCGGCGCATCAGAGCTGCTGACATCTAGGCCACGGGCGGAGGGAAAGGCTATGAAGTCGCCCTGGTCCGTGGAAACGAACCCTAGACTGCCGAACCAGATGACGGTGGTGAACGGGAACGGTGGGATGGTGGAATCCATCTGAGAGAGTAGTTTGGAGTTGATCGACACGCAATTCCCCCTACCTGGCGCGCCAACTGTCGGTGTTATGACCCGGGGGTCAAGACCACCAACGAGTAAATTTGTATATCGCGTGCTCCCTCTCTCAGACGTGATGCAAGATGGACACAAGGTTTATCCTGGTTCGGGCAAAGAAGTCCCTACGTCCAGCGGGGGGAGGATGACTTGTATTATCTCGTACCCAAAACGTGCTCGTACAGGGGGGCTACAAGCTGTATTACACGAAGTCGGCCACCCGAGGGGTTGATCGAGTGGTGGTGTGTGTGGAATGTGGAGGTCAGAGCTGGAGTCTGATGAGTGATCCGATCGCCCGAATCTCTCCTAGAGCGAAAGTGAGATCCCTTTTCTCTACCTCGGCGTCCCCTTTTATAGACCAAGGGGAGGTCCGAGGGTACAGGGCCCTAACTGTGGCAGCATGGGTAGCGCGTCCGAGGCACAGTGTCGGCGGAGAGACGTTGAGCACTGTGGCGGCATGGCCTTCCCGTCCTTTTGGCGTCCCCGGTCGTGGCGGCAGTAGAAGTCGTCGCAGCACAGCGCCCGCAGGCGGGCACGAATCCCACGGCTGAAACGGGACGGGGCGGATGGGACGGCCTCCGTACTGGAGTTGTTGGAGAGTGAGGTCGAGCCCCCCGGTCGAGGGGGGGGGGTCGAGCCCTGCGTGGCTCTGTCGCGTTCCCGAAGTCGTCGTCGAGGGTCGCACTGTTCACTTTCTGAGGGGTACTGTTGGAGTCCGTACTCGCATAGTGGCGACAGTGGCGGCACAGTTGACAGGAATCGGGGACCTGACGGGGAGTTGACGGATTTGACAGCGGACGCGGGCGCCCATGTCGTTAGGTGGGTTCACTTTAACCCATGCTGGGAGCAGTTGGGTTAATCGAGCCCCTCGTCCGAGTGTCGTCCGTTCGACCCCTGGTCGAGGTAGAGGTCGGAGCGCCGACGGGGTCGGAGCAGAGACGGGGTCGGAGAGGTCGAGGTAGAGGTCGGGGGGTCATTCGTTCGACCCCTCGTCCGTCCTTCGTTCGTCGATGTAGGAGCCGGGGGGTCATTCGCTCGCCCCCTCGGTCCGTCATTTATCGTCGAGGTGGAGCTGGGGGGTCGTTCGCTCGCCCCCTCGGTCCATCATTTATCGTCGAGGTGGAGCCGGGGGGTCGTTCGCTCGCCCCCTAGGTCCGTCATTTATCGTCGAGGTGGAGCTGGGGGGTCGTTCGCTCGCCTCCTCGGTCCGTCATTTATCGTCGAGGTGGAGCCGGGGGGTCGTTCGCTCGCCCCCTCGGTCCGTCATTCGGCGTCGAGGTGGAGCCGGGGGGTCGTTCGCTCGCCCCCTCGGTCCGTCATTCGGCGTCGAGGTGGAGCCGGGGGGTCGTTCGCTCGCCCCCTCAGTCCGTTATTTTTCGTCGAAGTGGGCCGGCCCGCGACTCGTCGCCACAGCTGGTGCAGGGGGGCCTTCGAGTGATGGGCCGCACCTTACCGAGTAGTGGGCTGGTCCCTACCTTAAAAATGGTTGCTATGTTTAGCGTTAATTTATTGAAGGGTTTAGGGTACCCCTTACCTTCGTACCCGACAAAACTAGAGTGCTAGTTTCCTCATCCAACACATTTATACATAGCTCTTTATACATATGTCCAAGGACGTGGCGGTTGATTCTACGTATGAACCAACATGGCACCATGTGAATAACAAAACGTTCATGAATCATGGGCTCAAGGTACACTACTATGTAACCTTTGCAAAAAAAAAAAGGTGCACTACAATGTAAAGCATTTGTAAAGGCTTTCTCTAGCGCGGTCTCTATAAATCAACGATTTGTAGAGACGACGGTCTACAAATCAAGTTAGAAATCATGTTTCTAGAAATGACAAATTCGACCTAGAAAAATAGCAAATTTTTAATCCTGAGAAACCCTACCGACAAAAAAAAATCGGGAGAAATACACATGCATGTGTCTGCCATTGAGTAGAAGATAATTCCTTCTCTTTCACTTTAATGGATATAGTAATGCATATTTCAGTCCTGAACAAATTAAAAAAAAACTTTGAACTGGCATTTTTTAGATTTCTCTAATAGTACAACTTTAGTTTAATATAGGTCTTTTCGCCATCTAGGCCCATTTGGAAAATTTTAAAAATATGAATTAAAAAACATTAATCCTAAAACAAAATTTATATACTCTAAATAATTTCAAATGAAAAATTCATCAAATAAAATTTTTATATCTCTTCGAGTAAAACAACTTTGGTGTAGATCATTTCTTCATCCGAGATACTTGGAAAATTCAAGAAAATACTTAAAATTTGAAAGTTTAAACTTAATTTCTAGGCGTTCAATGATTTCAAATGAAATGTAGTCAGCTACTTTTTCCATCTAAGGTTATTTGGAAAACTCAAAAAAATGAATTTTAAAATCTAAAAACTTGAAATATTTTTTTTCATAAAATATGAATTCAAATGGAAAAGTGATCAACTACATTTTTTGTATTTCTAGATTTAACACAGTTATTCCTTCAGTGTCTGTCAAGATAGAGAAATTTCTATGATGATTTCGTCATTCTTCAGATCTGGTGACCACCAGCCTTGTATTTTGGAGGTGCTCATGTAGGTAAAGTCTAAGGGGGTGTTTGGTTCTCACCTCCTAAATTTTAGTGGACTAAACTTTAGTCGCTTTAGGGACTAAAGTGTCAAAACGTGACTAAAATATTTTAGTTGCACTAGTCACTCAAGAGGTATTAAAAGATGACTAAAATATTTTAGTTCACTTTAGTTTAGGAGGTGAGAACCAAACATGGCTTAAGTTTCTGTGTTGTTCATATAGGCGTTGATGTTTATGAGCATATGAATCTATACTATATGATTTAGAAATAAAATTGAGGAACAATATGCTCTCAATCATTCATACTGTTTTCTGTTGGTATTGGGACGATGAGATGTAACATGTTCAAGATGCTCCTGGACCACCAGAAGAGAAAAGGGAATGCATGTGAATTGGTAATAAACAATTGATGGCATGTGGGCATAAAAAAGACGACTTTTTGCTTCGAGTCTGAAGGACCCCTCACTGTAGTTGCTAGATCCAATCTACAGAGTCGCTAATTGTCATGACGAGAGGTATTCAAAGTTTGTGGGAACCGTTGATTATGCTGTGCACAAGGTGTGTTAACAAAAGGCATGACCTCGGCCATCCGAGGTCCATTTATTTATGTTGGAAGAAGGTGTATAAACAAAAGATGTATAAACAAATGATGGTACTACTATAGACGCATGGTCCTACGTACAGGCATGATACTGTTAAACATTTAGGCAATTTAATGTTACGTTTATCCAGAAAAATAGTACAAAATTTGTGAGAGCTATGAGAATAATAGTACAAAATTTGTGACAGCTATGAGAATATTGATCATGGTTATTGGCGTTTCTTAATTAACGTCATCACCAGGAATAGAGATAGAATCCATCCCTAGCAACGGTCACTACTACAGATTTCAACATCACTGTCGTCCTATCACTGCCGGGTCTGGCAAAACCGGCAGTGATGAATCTTCACTGCCGGTTCCAGCCACGAACCGGCAGTGAAGGTCCCCATCACTGCCGGTTCGTAATTTGAAAAATCAGTTTTGTAAATTGATTGTTTGAGCCACTAAACGAATTCAAATGAAAAAGTTGTGAACTACAAAGTTTCATAACTTTTCGAGACCTACAACTTTCATGTAGCAAGTTTTTTCATCCGAGGTCGTTTACAAAAATTTGAATTTCAAACTTTACACATTCAAACGTATTTTTTGATGACAAGATGATTTCAAATGAAAAAGTTGTGAACTACAAAGTTTCATAACTTTTCGAGATCTACAACTTTCATGTAGAAAGTTTTTCCATCCAAGGTCGTTTACAAAAATAAAAAAAGTCAACTCTACAGGTATATCAGTGCCGGTTCGTGGCTGGAACCGGCAGTGTGGCTGGAACCGGCAGTGATATCATGGCCACTTTCACTGCCGGTTCCAGCCACGAACCGGCAGTGATGAGGAGCTTCAGTGTCGGTTCGTGGCTGGAACCGACACTGATATACCTGTACAGTTAATTTTTTTGATTTTTGTAAACGACCTCTGATAGAAAAACTTTCTACATGAAAGTTGTAGATCTCGAAAAGTTATGAAACTTTGTAGTTCACAACTTTTTCATTTGAAATCATCTTGTCATCGAAAAATATGTTTGAATGTGTAAAATTTAAAATTCAAATTTTTGTAAACGACCTCGGATGAAAAAACTTGCTACATGAAAGTTGTAGGTGTCGAAAAGTTATGAAACTTTGTAGTTCACAACTTTTTCATTTAAATTCGTTTAGTGGCTCAAACAATCAATTTACACTCGGTTTAGTATAGAATATGAAGAAGTACTAACGAATCTAGACACAAGTGAGTCATTGGTGGAGTGGTAGAGGAGGTACCGCGCAATGGTGAGGTCTCAGGTTCGAATCTCCGGCGGAGCGCGTTCGCAAATTTTACGCGAAAAAATGCGCGACTTGCGACTTGCCCAATGACGGGCGGGCGGATCAATACTGGGCTTGTTCCAATAAATATGGTTAACCAAGTTATTAACTACTAATCATGCATAATGTATAATATGGTTAACCAAGCAGTGTTCGAATAAAATACAATCTAGTTGTTCCAATAAATATGGTTAACCAAGTTATTAACTACTAATCATGCATAATGTATAATATGGTTAACCAAACAGTGTTCGAATAAAATACAATCTAGTTGTAGCTGCTGTAGCAGCTGCTCTCAATAAAGTACACATACTGCGTAATAAACTAGAGTGCTAGTTTCCTCATCCAACACATTTATACATAGCTCTTTATACATATGTCCAAGGACGTGGCGGTTGATTCTAGGTATGAACCAACATGGCACCATGTGAATAACAAAACGTTCATGAATCATGGGCTCAAGGTACACTACTATGTAACCTTTGCAAAAAAAAAAAAAGGTGCACTACAATGTAAAGCATTTGTAAAGGCTTTCTCTAGCGCGGTCTCTAGAAATGACAAATTCGACCTAGAAATCATTAATACTGGGCTTGTTCCAGAATTTTATTCTTTTTTTTCGATTTTAAAAACACGATTTTATTCTGGAATCCATCACTGCCGGTTCGTAATGACATCACTGCCGGTTTGGCATAACCGACAGTGATGTGAACACTCATCACTGCCGAAAGCTCAGTGTCAGTTCAAAATCCGGCAGTGATGCGGGATTTCGAACCGGCACTGATTTGCCTTTCTGTAGTAGTGGATATCCAAAATGCCTTGGTAAGTTCTTTGCATTTATAAAATAAATCCACAAGCGCATAAAATTACCGTTGTAATATTTCACGTAGAAGTATTCAAGATATCGTTATTTATTTATTTTTTTCAAATGAAGACGATAATATAAAAAGTCTCTAGCATGAATATGTTTTAAATAACATACTTGTATGATAAACCAATGTTCATGACAGGGGTAAATATGATATGATTTAAGATAATGTGACACACACGAGTCTATCTTAGAGGTAAAGATGAAAGAAAGACTAAAGAATAAAAGAATAAACTTAACAGGAGTAGGCATATCATAATAAAGTCATTCAAAGAATAGCAAGTATACATACACATACATGGTTAGGAACTAGCTTTAGGTATGAGATGAGATACATGGTTCGAAACTAGCTCTAGGTATGAGATGGGTCGGGAGACCTCCTTGATTATTGGTCGGTCAGTAACCTCATGAGACAATCTACGTACTCAAGATATCAAGAGGTGTACACGTGCACACATAGCTCGCTCGCCACGGCTTTCAGCTTCTTTTCAACTTATCAAGAGGTGTACACGTGGTTTACCTATTTAAATTGACTCAAAAAAAATCAAAGTTCAATACCGGATTAAAACTCAAACACTCTTTTCAACTTATAGGTGTACACGTAATTTACCTATTTAAATTGACTCGACAGAAATCAAAATCCAATACGGGATTAAAACTCAAACCCTATAGCAATTCAAGGGGCGGATTCATTTAATTATAAAATAAAATACAGGCCGGGCCCATATTTAAATGTAACCGATACTCTGGCCATCCGGAAGCCAGAACGATATATATGAGTTGGAAGAAAGCCAGCACGTACCATATTAACTTGTACAACCTCCAAGACAACTAGACAAACACCCCAGTTCTAAAGAACAACACACACGCGTACACCCCCTGTCCATGGATCCCGGCTCCAAGCAAGATGGCGCAGTGGTAAACATGACGAGGGCGATGGAGGCTTTGTCCCCTTTGCTGAAGCACCCAAGGAAGACGATCGTCAAGGTGGAAGTGCTGGTGATATTGACTGCTGTGCTGCTGCTTCTCCAGCTCGTCTTGGGCTGCTGCAAGCGGCGGTGGCACTACTCCTTGGTCAAATATCTCCTGCAGGTGCCTTCCAAACTTATGAACCCTCTCATCATCTACACCTTGGGCACGATGCAGACCTCACCTATCAAGAATTCGTCGTATCCTGTCTGGGCTGCTTTTCTCTTCATGGCTTCAGCAGGCACCACCGTCGTCCAGCAATATGGTTTCTGTGACAGCTTTTACAAGAAATCCATGCAGGTTATGGTCCAGTATGTACAGGATGCCTTTTACGTATTCCTGTTCGACTTGCTACTGGATCCAAACAATGATACCATGAAGACAGGCTGGGGCCTATTATCGCAGCATCGGAAGAATTCCAAAGCAAGTTCACACTTTCTTAGCGCTCTATTTAGTCTCGCTTTATTGACAAAGTTCTTTGAATCCCTTTTTTTAGTATTTTTGGGATACAAGCAGAAGGGAGTCTGTTCATCCGAAAGAAGATCCGTTGCACACAAGTTGCAGAGAAAAAGGAGGAAACTGCAAATAATCGTGCGAGTGATTCTAACCCTCAAAGCATGAAGGGCTACGAGTATGCAGTCTGTTATCGTCTGTGTGGAGATGGACTCGTTACCATTGACCAGATATGGGATTGTTGTGGCAACTCTGCTTATTTGAAAGACCTGTCCCTATCCTATGCCTTGTTTATGCAGCTCAAGCAAAAGCATTATTTTGGGCTAGCCCGTCCCAAAACCAGCCTTTTAAAATGCCATGATTTTGTATTCAAAAAATTGTTGCCATCTGAAGACGATTTCAAAAGAGCATTCAGAATTATTGAGGTAGAGTTGGGCTTTCTTTATGATTTCTTCTTCACAAAATACTACTATACCTTCCTAGGGATGAATGTATTACCGGTGCCAGTCATTCAATATTTGATTTTAGTAAAGATCATTCTAATTTTAAGTGTTGGAGTGTTTGCCATCAGAAAATCACTAGTTCTTGAGACACCAAATCCTATCATAGAAGTACGCATTTCAGAAGCTGATTATCTCATCACTCTATTACTTCTCGGTATAGCCCTCATAGTGGAGCTAGTGCAGACAGCGTCTTATCTGGCTTCGAATTGGGCCCAGGTATCACTAGCCAGAATGTATGTCAAGAAACATTGGTATGAACCTAATGCATTTGTTTTTGGAGAAGTCATTGGTTTTCTTAGAAGGGTTATGATTTCTGGGCAGTTGAGAAATAAGATTAATCAGCATTCAGTTATTTTCCAATGGAAAAAGCCAGACCCAATAGAGGTTTCTGATGCGGTGAAGAGAGCTGTTGCCAGATCGTTCATATCAAGATATGGCAACAACGACCTAACTACCAATGAAGAAACATCATTATGGCACAACCAAACTTTTGACGAGTATTCTTGGGCACTCAAGGATCTCTCTCAGCTTGAAGTCATGTTAACTTGGCATATTGCAACAGAATATTGTGATATTTCTGGTCCTACTCCTCCTACTTATTGGACTACTCGATGTCGATGCAACAAGCACCGGGGCTTTGCTGCTCATTTGTCTAGATACTGTGAAAACTTGTTTGAATATGTGCCAGGACTGCTTCCAAGCCACAGAAGAAATAGGATTACTCGTCGAGATAATGACCAAGGCGTTGCAGTTCATTTGTCTAGATACTGTGCATACTTGATTGGATCTGTCCCAGAGCTGCTTCCGTACCATGAGGCCGATATAGCAGAGTTGGCAGATAAGGTGATGAAAGAACGTACAGAGCTTTTCGGATTCTCCTACAAGGTTTCTAAGATTTACAGTAAAATGAAGGATCTAGAAGGGACCGGAGAGGAAGATGACCCTGGGAAGATCTTCGAAAAAGGCGTCAAGCTCGGTAAGCAGCTGAATAGGATGGCGGATGGGGATCGCTGGGAGGTGCTGCAAGATTTCTGGGCCGAGACGATCATCCATGCCGCTAAATCGCACTACACCACAGAGCAACACATGCAGCATCTTGAAAATGGCGGGGAGTTCCTCACACACATATGGGCTCTTCTTGCTCATGCAGGCATTCTCAACCTTAACATGGGCAAGGATGAGGAGGGCCAGGCGCCTAATGTTGGCTCTAGCCCCAAAGCTGCTGTATGATAGATTCAAGTCAATGATGGTGGAACAGCCTTCACTGCTTTCCTTTTATTCCCACAAGTTTATTATTATTATTAATTAGTTTGTGATTTGCATCGATCTGTATTTTATTTTTTTTTTTTCAAGATGGCATTGTTGGTGCATTGACTTTTCTTATGTTTGTTTGTGATTTCAAGCTGTTGTGTATCTCTTGTAGAGGGCTTAGATAAAAAGTAACGCGTGTCAGTGTTCTCAAATTACAAACTGTCTAAGTGCAGTATATACTGAGTTGATACAAGGCCTCGAAAAAACTACTTCCGGCTTTCTACTTGACAAGAAGCTGACTGATGTTGTTTTTGGTGGCTACCATGTTCGTTTGATCGTTTCCGTGGCTGATAAATCAATTAATGTTATTTTTTTTATTTTTCTGTGAGAGAAAAACACTATTTCAGCTGATAAGTCGACTGATAAGCCAAGCGAACAGTGCATCATGAGAAGATGACCTTAGGCACCTATGACTACATTGAATTTGTAGAAAAGAAAGCCCATGCTGCCAACACCACAGAGATATTTCACAACGCAAATTAGACAAGCAATAGGCGATATACGTGTAAGCAATAAAACATATATATAGAAGGGGATAGGTGATCACAAAAAATAAACGAACATTAACTAAGGGCCTATAAACTTTAAAGCAAAAGCTCCAAATAGATGGTCTCAAGTTAGCTCTAAACTATAACACATTTTGTATTAATTTTTTTAGATATAAAAAAGTAAATAAAGCTTAGAGGTGGTAGATATTCGAATATGCTCTAAATTTATTGTCAGTGACGTAAACAAAACGCAACCCAATCAATCATCCTAGCCCAGCCTATCTCGCCTACCGCACTTGCTGGAATGCTAGTCGCGCGAAGTGGCCCGGATGCGCTCTCGTCCTGCGTGGCCTGCCACGGCCCACACACCCTGCCAGCCCAAGATCGCAATACCCTGCGACCCGCGCGGGCGTTCACGCGCTTTCCCTTCCCCTCTCTGAATCGCCTCCCCTACCCAGCCGGCCATCCCTGAGGCTGCGGAGTATAATTTGTTTTTTGACTGCTTATTTTTTAAATTTTTTTATTAAAATATAATATATGTATATTTTATAAAATTATTTTTCAAAAAAAATCTATTGATATGATTTTTATTTTTTAAACTCAATAATTTAAAAGTTATTCATGATTTATATTTCCAGTGTTTGACTCAAACCTTATTCAAAACGCGACTAATACGAATACGGAGGGAGTATACAACAACCCTATTCTACACCCGGCTAAAATCTATATCTAGTAGCTAAAATTGACTATAAGATACTGAACAATACCGTGTTCAACAGTCAGCGGTATGCGTTAATATCATAAATACTGAATAATACTGACACGCGACTATTAATTTGTACTAGAATTTTTTTTCTTCAGTATAACAGCTTCGTGTAGTATAATTATTCTATACATAGCTCTCTTTTGGCCTACTCACAGCACACTCTCTTGCGTCTACCTTCTCGGACCAAAAGGCTGGGGAGAGAAATTTTACTTCTTCATTATTATATATAGATATATATAGATATATGGGGTGTTTGTTTCCTATGGTTTAAACTTTAGATCCGTCACATCGTATATTTGGACACTAATTTGGAGTATTAAATATAGACGAATTACAAAATCCATTACACAGATTGAGTATAATTTGCGAGATGAATCTAATAAGTTTAATTAGTCCATGATTTGACAATGTGATGCTACAGTAAACATTTGCTAATGATGAATTAATTAGGCTTAATAGTTTTATCTCGCTAATTAGTTTACTTCTATGTAATTAGTTTTTTAATTTTCTCATATTTAGCCCTCCTAATTACCATCCAAATGTTCAATGTGACACGGTCTAAACTTTAGACCCTGGATCCAGACAACCCCTTTATATGTTACAATTCTAGACTCTACTCATCAAGTCCCTAATTAATTCCAAGAGACGACGGTATGATGTTCGATTCCAATAACATATTTACATTAGATAACGATTATTGAATAAACGACCTTCAAGCTATAAATCATACAGGTGACTGTGCAACAAGGTTGTACCTTCTGTTACAAGTTACATCGCACGAATATATTAGCTACTCTCTCTATCCCAAATTATAAGACATTCTAAGAATTTTGAAAAGTCAATGCATCTTAAGTTTGATCAATAATAACACAGATGTTGTGGATTAGATAGATGAATGCTGATAGCTCTGCAAAAACAAGCATAGCGTTGCTTCCTTACCGTGTACATGTTGTCAAAGGAAAGAAAAAGATTACATGTATTTTACTGTCGGTACGGTAAGAATGTAAAAAAATGCTGATGTTGTGACACGACGAATTAATCAAGAAGAAAAAAAATTTGTAGACATGATGTCATCAATTGAAATTGGGATCATACATATATGAGTGAATAAATACATATATAAGACTGACCGTACTCATGTTCCTCTAAATTCATCCATAAAAAAAATATGGAGAAATCGAGAAACTTTACAACAAAAATATGGAGAATCATCATCATAAATAAAGGGAGAAGCTGTGCACAATGGAACACAGCACCCGTGTGCAGAGCGGAGCAGAGCACACAACTGCAGGTTTGCAAGACAATACTAGCTCTCTTAGGCCTTTGGAGGTGGCGCCTGGAATGGCATTGTTGGGACGCTAGCGATGGAGGAGGGCATCGGCAGCCTGATCTTCCGGGATGGAAGGGATCGACGGCATCGGTGGCTGCGTCAACGACTTAGGCACTGCGGCGGAGGGAACGGGTGGCAGCGCGGCGGCGTTCGGCGTGGTAGGCACAGTAGTAGGAACCGTTGGCACGGTGACCGCGGGGACGGCAGACATGGCGGCAAGGTGGGTTTCGGGACGCCCGGCACGGCAGCCGGTGCCGTGGCGTCGGCGAGCAGGCGAGCCGCGTGGCAAGTGGAGCCGCTGCCTAGGACGACTAGCATGACGAGGGCCGCTGCAGGGAGGCTGGAGGTGGATGCCATTGGTGGCTCAAGAACTACTACTGGTGCACAGCGCGCAGTTTGTTGCTGGTGGCTCAAGAACAAGCAGTTTGCGATGCAAGAAGAGACGTACGAGAGATGGTTATCGATTTATAGCTGTTGAAAAATGCATCGTCCGACAAGATGGCCCGGCATGTTACTCCTACTGTGCAAGTGTGGGCGTGGACTGTGCTTGAGTTCTGCCATGCATGCCCATACCCACTCCTACTCCACACCCACAATTAAAATATCTAAATTCTAAAATTTTACAAGATTCTCTGTCACATCGAATAATCTCTGTCGTATCGAATCTTTGAGCGCATGTATAGACTATTAAATATAAGAAGAAAAAATCTTACTATTACTAATTGGAGGCCCCAATGGAAGCTCCACGTTAATTCTCACTAGACGCGATAGGAAAAAAGATAAATGCTAGAAATTCTCACGTTAATCAGAAACATCTGACCATTAATCTGAAGACTATAGCTACGTGTAACCGTTGGATCTATTTCTTTTTTTAGAATTACCCACCTATGACATTATGTAGATAAAAAATAGTCCAAAAGATTAATTCTTAATTGGGTTATTATATAGAGAAAATCCAGATTGGCCGTAAGAAGGCAATCTTGATCGGCTACCGTACCAAAATATCACACGTACCTTCACATTAGTGGTTGGTAAATAAGATTAATCTATATTAATAAAATATCAGAGACAAAGAAGGTTGTTTGATCGGCTACCAGAATATCACACGTACCGTCACATGCATTAGTGGTTGGTCAATATATTAGTAGAAAAAAATGATACAAAAGATTAATCTATTAATTAATAAAAATATCGGAGGCAAAGAAGTGTCACACCCAGTTTTAAAGACAAAACGGGATGCATAAACCTTATGTGTGCTCAGAGATCAGTCACACACATAAACCGACAAATTATCAAAAAATGTATCATCATAGGTGTTTATTACATAGCGAATAAGTATCTATTAATGTCTATTACAAAACAGCGAAATTAAAAGATAACTCTCGCGAAGCTCCATCGCACAGGGACGTTAACTGGTTGACCCCAAACCTAGTAGTCCTCTGGATACTCCTCATAACTCTGATAATCTGGTACCCATCCAGGATTTTTATCCAAATATTGAAAAGAAAACAAGCGTAAGTACTTCTAGTACTCAACAAGCATATATGGGGTTCATGAGGCTCAAAAAGTATGACACTGGTTTACTGCGATAAGCATTTTAATTTGTAACAAAACTTTATAAGTGGTAGATCAAGATTATGCTTAAGCCCTCAAATTAAATTGCATGATGATATAAACAAATGAACAAATAACATACTATCATAGTAAAGTGATTCATAAAGATAAACAACAAGTAAACAAAGTTTCTGTGAGTTTTTCGGGCCGCTCGTGTCCGTGAGCACGGCTGATATATCAGTTTTTTTTAACACTCTGCAGAGGTTGTACACTTTACCCATGAGTCGTGTTACCCATATGCTCGGGTTTATAACTCCCAAAACACTGCCGAAGTGAGAGGGCAGGGTACACTATGAAGTCTTTCAAAGGGGCTCGTTGACATACCACAGACAGTACGGATCCACGGGCAAGGGGTATACGAGGACCCCGAGATGGTACACACGCGCAGCGGTAGCCACTCCGGCCGTCCCCGCAACCGCGCGTCAATGGCAACTTTCGTGAACTACCGCATGCGAGAGAGTGACCCTAATACTGAACTAAAGCCAGAGCCATGTAGCTCTCATGGTTGTACTGTATGTCCCAGCTTTTGCTGACAGATAGGATCCTAAATCCATGTTGCTAAAAAGTTAAGTTTTACTTTATCATTTCATATAGTCATTAATCAAGGTTAAAGATCATGCTTATTAATGGAGCACTAGCAATAACTACCCAAATGCAAAGATAACCCATAGGATTTCAAGGTTCAAGGTAATCAAATCTAGGTAAGCCGTATGGTAACAATATTAGACACATGCACATGATTTGATTGGAAAAACATCATGAATAGGACATCAAGGAAGATCTCATATAATACTTGCCTTGCTTAAAAGGTTCCTACTGCTCCTGCTCAAAGAAAACCTCCTGGTCACCCACGTACTGCTCACCGTCTATACTCGATCAACACATCACATACAATCATACCGAGACATCACATGCAAGCAAACAAAGGCTATAGATTAGAACAATACACCAACCATAATAAAACAAGATTAAAATTTTATAAAACTAATCTACGTCTCACTACGATCACATAGACGTTCGAATCACGAAAAACGGAGCTATAACGAAGAAGATATGAACTAATCAAGTTTCATAAATTAAACTAGAGATTAAAAGAGATTAAGTGATTAACTATTTTTAAAAGTTGTCTAACATGAACTATGAACTAACTAACACATAGATTACGTCGATACGATTCTAACGCAATTTGAATGGATGAAAACGGAGTTAAAATGAGCATTTTAGAAGCATTTGAAAAGAAGTGGCAAATCTGTAAATAGGGTTTTCTATTTAATTTCGAATTAAAACAAAACCGAAAAGAAAATACGTCTTCCAGCAGAGAAGACGTGATCTCGGAATACGCCAAGGGACGGCGGGTTGATACATTGAAAACAACAGGGTCTCTTTTGCAAGTGTGTCGGCCGAAACGGTATGGGGCTCTGTGATCCATCCGATTCAGAACGGACGACCAAGATTAGAATGGGGGGGAGAGTGGTGGCGCACGGCGGCCGGACGTGAGGCAGACGGCGGCGCCATGGCCGGACAGCAGCGGCGCAATGCAATCCGACGTTGCAGTGCACGAAACTCGACGCGGGAAGGTCAGAGAGGGAGAGGGGGAGGTGGCGAAGACGACTGCGGGGTTGGTTCTTCCGATTGCGCGCGAGGGCGAGATGCTCACGCGGTGGAGCGGCTCTGTACTGCCGGCGGACGCGGGCAGGGTCCATGCGGACGGGACAGAGGGGATGGAGAGGGAGAGCGAGCCCTTGGGGCTCTGCTTACCACAACACGAGGCTCGGGGAGCAGTCGGTCGGCGCGGAGAAGCTCGGCCCGCACAGAACGACGGCGGCGGCTCTCTACTAAGCGGGCGGCGGCGGCTGTGTCTCTGGGGTGCTCCGAGAGGGCGATGTGAGGGCGGTAGGGTGCGGGGGGTTCAGCTTAAATAGCCCGGAGGCGCAACGGCGAAGGAAAGGGGAGCTCCTGCTCGGATTTCGCGATCGGCAGAGGAGGAAAGGCGCCGTCGCGCGGGGAAGGAAAGGACCGAGGAGGAAGAAAGGAAAGGGGGAGGAGAGACTGACCTGTGGGGCCCACCTGTCAGTGAGATGGAGGAGAGCTGAGCGTGTCAGAGCGGGAGGGGGAGCGTTGGGCCGGCCTGCTGGGGATCTCGGCCCATACCGAGAGAGAGGGGGGGACTGTGTGACAGAACCTCTTAAGATAGGGCCCACTTGTCAGGATTAACCAACTTAATCCCAACAGATGATCCAAATCTTAATTAGCCCATCAGGTGTCGCCACTTTGCAGCGGGTCATCCACCTCTTTCCGAACAGGATCACCTCATTACAATCATTATAGAAGTAATACGAAGTTTTTATATTACATCAAAGTAGCGGAAATTTAAAGTCATATTACAAACCATAAGTTTTGAAACATAACTTAGTGTCATATGATAACGATACATCAAGCTGCTGATAGATTAAGAACAAACAACCAAGGTACTCTTGCCCAAGAGTCAAGCAAGGACAGTTTATTCTTCATCTTCATCTACACTGACCACGGTCATGCAGCAAGAAGCCACACAAACCGGGTTGTGCTCCTCATCTGCAACAGGGTTAACAAACCCTGAGTATGGGGGTACTCCACAAGACTTATCCGACAAAGAAAAAGTATTTGGTGGACAAAACAGTATGCAAGTCATAGGATTCAAGGTGTGGTTTGCAAGAATCAAGTATTTTTCATAAATGAGCATTTATAAAAAGAATTGAAATCGTTTAAGTTATCCATAAGATTACTCAAGTATCGATCTAGATGTATGATCGATAACAGGGTAATAAACATCCACGAAGGGATCCAACACGTATCCGGTTAAAGTGTATTACTACGCGGTAGAGGATAGGGTCATGTTTCCATATCCGAGGAACACGACGATTCGAACCGGTTTATCCCAGCTGGGCTTCCCTATCACACGACATATACAGCCGCTTAAAGCACGCATATGACTACCTTTCCCTGGATCCTCTCGCCAAGACTGGGGTTCCGCCACCCGAGAGCATAGTACACCTCCATCCAGTTCGCTAACTTGGAGGGTACACACTACTCTCGCCATCTCTCCACTCCCAGTGCGGGTTAACCGTTCTTCAAGCGAGAATAGCCAGAGTCCAGCTTCCCGGAGTATGTGATAAGTACTCCAAAGTCACAACCCTTGGACGTCTACAACGGACGGTTCCTAATCGACACAGGCGGAAAGAACCCGCTCACCAGGCACCGCTGATGGCTCTCCAACACCGTGTCCGCCCGGTCTCAGATTATTACTTCCAACAACAACATCCCCTTCTCAGAAGACATAACCATTTGCCGAAGCAATACGCTATGCGTAGGTGACCGGAAATCACCTACTATAAAAGTTCTAAGCATACTAAGCATTTTTGCGAAAACTTTGCAGCTTTAAACAAGTGACAAGGTTAAAGGTACAAATAGTACAAGGATAAAGCTATGCATCAAGTAGGAATTTAATAAAGTACCGTAATGCAGTAGTATAAACATAAGTGTATTTAAAGCAATCATTTTAAATACAAGGAAATGTTTGAATGCACCGGGGCTTGCCTTGGTTGGAGGGATAAACGAACTCGGGCTCAGATTCAAGAGAGAAAACCTCTTCACTGGAGGTATCCAACCCAACCAACGAACAATTTACACGATAAAATGACATGTTTCAGATGATGCTTGAATAGTAACCATGATGCTCAACACCAACAATCATGCTCTTAAGAGAAGACTAAAAACAGATTACACCTTGAGTACCACTTCCCTTCATGAAGGAAAGCAACACTAGGTTACAGAGCAAATTAATTAGACCCTATTTATCTTGATTATCTAAGTTAACACTTACATCCAAAAGAACTGAGCAAACAACAGTACATCAAGCATGTCCCACTTGTGTTTGTCACTGGACAATTGACCATTTGTATCAAATAATCCAAAATCACTCAAAGCCTAAAGTTAATGGGGTTTCTAAACATTTTATAATTAAACAGAGCATCTATACAGGATTAAAAACAAACTGAACTAAACAGGAAATCGGAACAACCCTGCACAAAACCTACGGACGGCGAAGATCTGCCCAACAGTGGCACAGACGCTCGAGCGGCGTCGAGAACCACAAAACACGGCGGCGCGTCGCCGTCGGTGACCAAACCGAACGGCTACCCCTCGAACCTGCTTCGGCTCGCCAAGCCGAACCCAACGAGGTGCGCTACGACCCAAACAAACCTTCAGAGACACCTCATCGAGGGTGATGGCGATCTGCCGGAGCTCAACCGATCGCGCACCATCGAGCACAGACCTCGATCGGAGAAACTCGGCCTCGATCGACGAAGATAGGCCTCGATTGATGAAGATAGGCCTCGATCGACCCTCGATCAGAGAAGCTAGGCCTCGATCGATTCAACCAACAACTCTAGCAAGCTAAGCGGCCCCAAACAACGCGAAGCGCGCACGAACGAACTCAGAGCTAAACGCAACATCCTCATCGATGGCACTGGTGGTCGGTGTGGAGCTGCGCGACGTGCGCCGGAGAAAACACGCACGCGCTCGAGGGCAACTACCCCTCGAAACAGACTCAGGACGGCTAGACGAAGCTAACGCAAGACTCAGATCTCGAAAAGATCAACTATAACAACTAGACGACGAACACACCGCCGCGCCGAACATAAACCGCGGCGGCGCTCGAGGACAGAGCTCTAAGGCTCGATACAAGGATAAACGAGTACAGCGGAGAGGTCGAGGAGCTCACCCTGGTCACGAAGCATTAGCAAGCGTGGCCGGAAAAGAAGCAGAGACGACTGCCGATGGAGAACGTGCCGGCGGAGACGAAGACTGCGCGGCAATAAAGCTGTTCCCGGAGCTATGGTCCACCATTTGCAAAACGGAGAAACCGAAAAGGCTCAGAGATGAACAAGGAGCAAGAAACACAAGATACAAAGACAATGCGGCTCCTGCGTAGCCCAGTCGAAGACTGACCAGAGCGACGACGGTCTCGTCGGAGCTGAGGAAGACGGAACCGCACCGAACAAAAGCAGGCTCGATGACTTCAGCCCACTCACTTCGAGAATGCGCAAGGTCCAAGCGAAGACAATGGCGGAGGATTGAGTGGTTGGAAGTGGCTAACGAGCTCGGACGAGTTCGTCAATGAAGGTGGAGCGCTCGGCGGAGCAAAGCAGAGCAGAGCGATGGAGTGGCGTGAAAAGGGAGACACAATGGACGGGTTCCCGTTTTGAAGACGGCAACGGGTTCCGCGATTTCGCCACGTACTCGACAAGACGTGCGTCCCTGGACAGGAGTCACACGGAGGTGTCGCCAGGTGTCGGACAGGGTCGGCGTCGAGATCAACCCCGCCATGCAACTGTTCGAGGAAAAGACTGAACTGACCCTGTGGCTATTTTGCAAAATGCTTAAGCTTCCAGGGGTTTTCAAGAAAAACTTTGAACATGAAAGATGCTCAAAATTTTAAGATCTACAACTTTGCTTAAACAACCATAGGCAAAAACTTTATAGATTTTGAAAATCATGTTTAAGGTTTAATCCACCCCCTCTGGGAACTAGGGTTTGGATTTCATATTTTAATTTGAGAATTTGAAAAGATGACCTGCATTCAAACAATTGATCAAACATAAGCAAGTAAACTCCTTTTAGTTCAATGCATATCCAGGTTTTCAAACAAATGAATGATGTTTAATGCATACGATGACATGATCAGTTTTAATTACGTGATTAACACCCGGGGTGTTACAAACTGGGCCGGGAGAAGGGGGCCTCGGGCCAGAATAGGGAAAAGGGAGAGAGAGAAAGGAAACTGTTTTCCTTTTTAATTTTCCAGAATTTCAAACCATTTTCAAAATACAAATTGAATTCTTTTTTTGGAAACTTGACAAAACCAGTCAACACAAAAAATACTATGCTGCAGCATGTATGCAACAAAGTGTTTCTACCATTGTGATAAATTTTATTTTATGAAATCTTAATTATTTTTCCTAGGTCTTAATGTCCACCAAAATGTAACAACATCACTTTTAATCTATTTTAAAGAATGCACATTTTTAAATTGTTACAAGAAGGTTGGGATATCCAAGTAAATATCGGAGGTAATTAATATGTCAATATCTACGGACAAGATATACGTGTGTGGCGCGTAATAGATCTAATGGAAAAAAAACAAATTATATATTGTCATCGATCTGATCCTATCTCCCGCAGGCAGGTGATTAATGTGTCAATGTCTACAAACAAGATATACGTGTGTGTGGCGTAATAGATCTAATGGGAAAAAATACAAATTATATATTGTCATCTGATCCTATCTCTCGCAGGCCTACTAAAAATTGCCATTCAAGCCACCGCGGGCACCGATGGAGCTTCAATGAATAGGAAAGTAAATCGACCTCTTCCAATTTTAGTGCTTTAATTAGTACGTCGGATCTTCCCTCACCACGCATTTTGATGTCTTTCCGGTTCTTTTAATTGTCTTCTATACAATTTATTTTGGCTTGGGCACATTCATCAACCACTAGAAGCAGATGAGATGCAAAAGAGATGGTAAGCCACAAAATTATTGTAGTCTCCTAGACAAGCTGAACCCGCTATCATCGGTGCATCAATCCTTATTTCAGCAGCACATGGATATATAGGGCTCGCTCGAGTGCGATCAACTTGACAGAAGGCAAGATGTCTCTATCTATGTTATATATTGGCACACCATTGAGCTACAGGTACGCACTCTTTCTCGCTCTACTCATGTAGTGAAGGATTTATACATGCCTTGAGAAATTCTTGCCGATTTCTTAAAAAAAAAACAGATTTCTATACAGTGCAGGAGAGGCAGGGTTGCCTATTTACCACACATCTACATGGGAGCAAGCACCGATTCTGCACGACAACAAGCAACCGGCAGCATCAAGGAAGGGTTACATGTGCTGATCTTCAGCAGAAGGGAGAGAGCATCGATGGAGCTCACCACTAGTTAGCACAAAAAGATTAGTGACAATTTTGGCCTCTTCCACTACACGATCCGTGCGCCATGCATCTAGGTCAGACTTTGAGTCATCATGCAAACATTTAACATCCAACCATACTCCTTTCATTCCAGATTATAAGTTCTATCTTTTTTTAGCTACATAGTCTTTACTATACACGTAAATATACATTATTTTAGACATATAACAAAAGGCATCATATATATCTATAAAAGCTGAAACATCTTACACATTAGAACGGAGGGGAATCAGTATTAATTTGTGTATACAAAGTGTCTGGGTGGTTAACCTACAGAAAAAACAAAGACAACTTTGTCACTAATAATATTTCTATAGACGTGTTTGTACTCTCCATGTTCTATACGTGCATCTGTATGATCTAAGGCAAATATTCCCCACTTGAACATTTTACATAGATACAGATAGGTTAATATTATTCTATCCATTTATATATAGGAGGAACCACACAATACAATATCATTTCTAATTGGAACTCCGTTTCTTAAAAAAAAAATGGTAGTTAAGAAAATCTGGTATGCTAACCAAGTGTCGACACTAGCTATAAAGTAGTAGATTATTTTATATATATAAAATAATATGTTGCTGACCATCCAGACGAACAAATGCATCATGTTAATTCCCACTAGACGTCTTATGGAAAAAAGATAAATCATAAAAATTCTTATGGTAACTACAACATCTAGCCTTCAATTTGATAGACTCTAATCATCATCACTGCCCTTGGATGTAATGTAATTTATAAAAAAAAATTACTCACCTCTACCATTATGAAGTAACCCTAACTTTATATCTAAATTACCCACCACTGCCATGACGAAACATAATTCAAAACAACCCCTACATTTATATATGTTTCTACATTGCCCATCTTTATCAAAACTAATATATTAATTAAGATCTAACTGAACTAAACATACGTGCCATGCCATCATGCATGACCTATATATATATATATATATATATATATATATATATATATATATATATATATATATATATATATATATCACCAAATAAAAAATATTTCATTAACAATTCATAAACTAATGATACTAACAAATTGCTTAAAACCATATTAGTAACAACAACATATCATTTGTATGTGTTGTTACTTTAGATATATTTTAAACTAAAATGTTTGACATGTCAATATTAATAGTATAACCACAACGACATATATATTTTCTTGATAAGAAAATTAAATGGTGGGAGACAACTGGTGCCCATACTTTTCTGACCATTTAAGAATTGTTATCAAATTATCTTGAGGTTAACACGGTTACCCACATCCAAGATCTCACGTCAAGCTTTGTGAATGACATCGTGCACATTTGAAATGATGTCTTATGATATTGTAATATTTATACAACAATTAAGAACATACTCTCTATGACCTAAATTTCTTATTTTAAAAAAGTGAAAATAGAGTCAATGAAAGACTTAACTTGAGAGGGGAAAATCTGTAGCGATAAATACTCAAGACTTAATAATATATGTGATGCAAAAAGAGCCACCATAATTAATGGTATGGTTTCAAACTAATTTCATATATTATAAATATATAGAGCTAAAGTGGAAAGGAAAATATGAATCAGGTTAAGTTTAAAATAACTATCTGTTGTGTTACAAAACAAACAAATAGAAAAAATACAAATTTTATATAAGTAATTCCTTATTAGTTAGGTGTATTAAATGATAGCTAAAATTTATATCTCCTAAAAAATTTAGCCCGTGCGAGAGCACGGGTTAATAGACTAGTATAACTAATTGTAAAGTTTATTTGTAATTCACGAGTATATCTAGATAATAATTATCAAATACAAACGAACCTCTAAAAAAACACGGCACCACGCATGCATGGCGCACGCACGTCATCGCCCGCCCGTCTCCGATGGGTAACGCGCGCGCGCGGCGGGCGCCCGGCCTCTCGGCGTGGGTAGCAGGTGTAGGTCGTCGTCGTCTTTGTTAAACAAAACCCACGTCGCCGCCGCTAAGCCTAAGCTATTATATTAGCTACGGCATCATCATTACTCAACGCTAGCTAGCTGCAACGTGCAACGTTGACGAAGACGCCGGGCGATCGATGCGGCCGGCTTGGCAAATAAAGGGCCCGTATTGGCAGTGACAGCACGTACTGTTTGTGTGTGTGTGTACGGGCGGCGGGGCATGCGTTGCCCGCGCGCGCACGAACAACGCACCAAGGGCAAAGAGAGCGGAGAGGGCAGTAGTACGTCCCTCAACGAACGGTACGCATGCAGCAGGGCCTCCGATAAAATTTCATACTACACAGTAAAATTTTAGGTTTTTCTTTCGTCCACCACATAAATTCGCGAAATTTTGAACCCTAGTACTAACTACTACATGCCAATGTCACGACAATATTTTGCAGTGAAAATTAATCAAGTAATAGGCGGTATATGTTTCATTACTGATCAATTTATGGTGTGCACAAAAAATGAATAAATATTAGCTAATTGTATTTTCTTTCACAATAAAACAATATAAGTCGGCTTATCAGTAAAAAAAAATCACCAGCCGAACAGAGGATCAACCGTGCAACTAAACATTTTTTAAGCAGCCATGCAAGTATGCAACTGATACCTTATTAATTCAGATGTCTGGGCAGATTCAGTTATACACATTGGTTTTGCGCATGCATTGTACGCACGCGCACATTTTCGCTAGGAACATCCCTGACACACTGAGATCTCAAATGGCCACAACGTGCATCGATCTGGTTGTCAGAGAGGTAATGCTGCCTAATTTGCAGAAAAATGAGAGCTAGCAGGTTGGCTATTCTAAAATCACGAGGGAGAGGAAAAGGCAAATGAACTGTGCATACTTTGCCGCCGCGTGCTTTCCTACTGTGCATAGAATGTCTGACGGATGTTTGGCTATCATTCTGCGCTATGGTGGATGTGGATACTTTGCCCCGCCGGCATCCTGGATGCTTTGCCGCCAACTAAGGTTGCTTTGTTCTATTGTCTTTGTGGATGTTTTTGTTGCCGCTGCTGCTGGAAGCTTGTCTCGTCTGCTTCGGGTGCATGGGCGGCCACAGGGGTATACCCCTGTATTCCTTGACATATTCAAGATTTGAGAGAGAGAAATAGCAAGTATACACATGTTTATACGTATTTTGATACAGTCATGTCATACTGGCCCATAGGCCCAAACAATATTCGTTTTTGGCAGCCCACGAAGGAACGAAGCCAAGAATATCTGCTCCGGCACCTGCAGCACGAGCACCTCCCCCACTCCGGTCTGCTCGCCCCTTGCCCCTTTTCCTTTCCCCTTCACAAAGGGTGTTAGCATATTGGCATTGCGGAGAAAGTTGCAAAGGAAAAAAAAACAGCCTCTACATACACACCAAATGCCCATTCTGTTCAGATTGAGAATAACGGGAGCAATATGCAATTAGCACTTATGCCAGCACAAAATGACCGTGAAACTCCCGGCCCAACAATGGGATCATAGTCTCGTAGAGTTATATTGCAGTAACCTTTACAATTTTTTGACCCCCTAGGACGCCGATAAGACGTGTTGTATTAAACTTTTTCTCTACCTTAATACAAAAATGCGCAAATCTTTTGCGTGATCAAGAAAAAAAACCTTTACAGTTTTGTAAGATTCTTTATTTTTTATGTTTAGAACTTGTACTTTTGTTATTGTTATGAATATGTTATGACCATTATAACTTATCGTCCATTGTATTATACATTTGCTTTGAAATTTTGTATACATGGCATACCCAACCGTAAATTTCTGGCTCCGCCACTGTTTGGGTGGATACTTTGCCACCGTGGATTCACTTTTCTGCACTGTTGTCTTTTGTCACAGGTTTCAATCTGTCACATACAGGTTCATAGATTTTTACAAGTTGTCATTTGGATCCAAATGACGATAACCCGAATACACCATCATACTTAAAGTGGCATTCGAGGAAGATGAGATGAAGAGCATAATAAGTTCATATTGTGTCTGCGTTTCTTGTTCATATTGTTTTGTCGATAAAGTTCTTTGAATCCTTATTCTCAGAAATTTCTGGTTACAAGAAGAAGACGAGTCTTTTCATCACAAAGAAGAAAAACCGTCGCACTCGCAGAAACAATTCAGTTGCAGAGAGCAGGACTCTCTGACCCTGAATGCGCATGAATGGGTACAAGTACGCATGAATAGGTGTTTACAGGTATGGTTTACATTTTTTAAAGATAATGGAAGAGACTTTCCGCTTCTGTGTTACCGCACACATCGTTTACATTATTATATAGTTTCAACGATATTGCTGATGTATCATAGAAACAAAGAAACACAAATGTTATGCATGACAGAGTTTATTATTAAATTTTCATTCATGAGAGGGGAACAACTCCAGCGTTGTGGTTTCTAATTTTCTGCTCGCTAATTGGAAAGACTCCTCTGTTTTAATCATCACGCTGCAGCAGTGTCTAAAACCGTAGTCAATATGTTCCCCTGAAAATAGGCTGCATAAAAGATGTATATTTGTAACTTTGAAAAATTAGATCATTGCGACATCTTCAAATTTCCCAACATAAAGCAACTACCCAACTAGAATATATTTCTTCTCTTTTAATTCAAAATTTGATAGCCAACTCTCTAACATGTAGGATATATACAGAGCTAGGAGGGGTTAACCTAGTAGCTATATAGACAATCCTCCATATTATCTTTGTATGATGACAATCAAACAAAATATGCTTGATAGTGGCATTACTATTATAAAAATAACACGTTTGACTAGCTTTCCAATTCCTCTTAATGAGATTATCCTTTGTTAAAAGTATTGTATTGCACTAAAATGACCATTTTGCCCCTCTTCATAAATAGACAAAGTTAATCATAGTTATTTTTTTTCATATATTTGTAGGGCACTAAAAATCTTGAAAAATCATATAATGCATACATCACCAAATTATGACTATGCTAAAAATATTATGACTATGCGTACATCATAGAATGCCATTTTGGAAGAACAAAAACTGATGGATAAAAAATCACAAACTACTAATAACAAACTTGTGGCTAATTAAATAAAAGGGAAGCAGTGCTGGCTGTTGTGCCACTGACTTGACTTGATCAATCCATCATGCAGCAGCTGAGGGGCCAGATTCTAGATTAGCCTGGCCCTCTCCCCCCCCCCCCCCCCCCCCCCCCCCCCCCCCCCCCCCCCCATTTTCAAGGTGCTGCAGGTGCTGTTTGGTGGTGTAGTGCGAGGCAGCGGCATGGATGATTTTCTTGGCCCAGAAATCTTGGAGCACCTCCCAGCGATCTGGATTCCTCTCCAGCTGCTTGCCTAGCTTCACGCCTTTCTTGAACATCGTTGTGGGGTCATCTTCCTCTTGTGTTCCTGGTAAACTCTCCATTGCATTGTAAATATTCTCTGGAAGTCCATGGCCTGACATAAAGACCTCCTCACGTTCTTCCATCACCTCTTGTGCCAACTCTGCTATATCGGCCTCACGGTATGGAAGCAGTTCTGGGACAGATCCGATCAAGTATGTGTAGTATCTAGACAAATGAACTGCAACACCTCCGTGAATTTCTGGAGCAATCCTGTTTCTTCTAGGGTCTGGACGATGTCGTTGTAGCACATAGCCAAACAAGTGTCCACCTCGGTGACTATGATTACTGCTTGGAGCAGTCCCATTACCATTGTTAGGATCAAAAGAAATTGCATTGCAGTATTCAGTTGCGATGTGCCAAATTAAAATGACCTCCAGCTGAGATAAATTGTTGAGTGCCCAAGAATACTCGCCCAACATTTGGTTCTGCCTCCTTAATGATGCTTCTTCATGTGCACTTAGGTTGTTGGCATAAGTTGACCTGAGTGATCTAGCAACAGCTTTCTTCATTGCATCAGAAACCTCTACTGGGTCTGGCTGCTGTTTCGGCCCGAAAATAACGGAGTGCTGGTCGATGCTATTTCTCAATTGTTGAGAAATCGTAACCCATCTAAGAAGACCAAGGAATTTTCCAAAAATATATGCATTGGGTTCATAGAAACATTTCTTGACATGCATGCAGGCTAGTGATACCTGGGCCCAATTCGAAGCCAGATAGAACTCTGCCTGTACTAGCTCCACTAGCAACGCTATACCGAGAACTAGTATAGTGATGATGTAATCAGCTTCTGAAATCTGTACTTCTATGATAGGATTTGGTGTCTCGAGAACCACTGATTTTGTGATGGCAAACTTTCCAACAATTAAAATCAGAATGATCTTGAGTAAATTCAAAGACTGAATGAATGGCACCGGCAATGAATTCGTCCATAAGAAGGTATAAAAGTACTTTGTGAAGAAGAAATCATAGCAGAAACCCAACTCTACCTCGATAACTCTGAAGGCTCTTTGGAAACTATCTTCAGCAGGCGGCGGCAACAATTTTTTGAATACAAAATCATGGTCTTCAAGATGGCTGGTTCTGGTTTCGGCACCGACCAGCCCCATATAGCACAGTGTCCGTAGCCGCCGCGACAAGGCATAGGATAGGCACAGGTCTTTCAAATAAGCTGAGTTGCTACAAGAATCCCAAATCTGATCAATGGTAATGGGTCCACCACACAGACGATAATAGATTCCATACTTGTAGCCATTCATGCTCTGAGGGTCAGAGTCCTGCTCTGCAACTTCAACTTGTGTGCCAGTGCGACTGCTCGTCTTCTCTGATGAAAAGACTCGTCTTGTTCTTGTATCCAGAAGTTTCTGAGAAGGATTCGATGAGCTTTGTCATCAAAACGACAATAACAAGACCGATGACACAGTAGGAACTTGTTCTGTTCTTCTTCCCTGCATGCCACTTTAGGTCCCATGCTGCAGTCGAGTTATAATTGTTTGGATCCAGTAGCAGAGCAAACATCGCTACGTAAAAGACGTCCCGAAAATACTCGCCAGAAACCTTTATCATCTTGTTGTACTGGCTGCCATAGAAATCATATTGCCGGACGGCGGTGGTGCCTGCTGAAGTCATGATGAGGAAAGCAGCCCAGATAGGATATGACGAATTCTTAACTGGGGAGGACTGCATCGTGCCCAAGGTGTAGACCATGAGAGGGAACATAATCCCATTGCACACCTGCAGCCCATATTTGATGAAGGAATTGTGCCACCGCCGCCTGCAGGAGCCCAAGATGAGCTGTAGAAGCAGCAGTGCAGCGGCTGCTAGCACCAGCGCTTCCATCTTGATGATCGTTCGCCTTGGGTGCTTCAGCCAAGGAGACAATGCCTCCATTGCCCTCGTCATGTTCACCACTTCATCTCCATCTCCACCATGCTTGGAGCCTGGCGGCTCCATGTGCATGGATGCTGTAGTGTGTGTTGCTCTTGAGGAAGGAATTGGGTGTCTGTCTCGGAGGAGCGTGTGTGTTTAATTTGTCTTGCTCTGAGGATTTAGCATATCTGGCGCGGTATCTTTTCCTCAGGAACATCTGTTGTGCTTCTGTTGACCCAAAAAAGCGTCAGATCTGCGAACGTCTCAGGCTTATATCCAAATTCGATATCCAAGGTGTGTCAGTCGATTTGACCAGTTAATCGACAAGGACGATAACTAGAACAAGATCTGAACGAGACAACGGCGATGAGCCCGGATGTCAAGGCTCAAACTTGATCAAGATAACTAGAGTAGAGCTGAACGAGACAATAGCGATGCGCCCGGACGTCAAGGCTCAGGTTGCTCAAACGCGAAACTTGCAAGGGTTGACGGAGATCGAGGAGATGCAACCCGTCGAAACTTGAAGAACTCGTAGATAAATTAGAACTAATGCGATAAAAGAGTAAATTGCTGGAAAAGTAGATAGATAAAAATAATAGATTTGTTTGATATGATTGGATATATCTTTTACACCACCCCTCGGTACATATTTATACCCTGGCCAGGGGAGTTGTAAGCAGACACGACTCTAACTTTCCTAAACAAAACTCCTATTTTAAAGGAAATAAACGACTCGTGCAAGAGTCGGACTCAAACTATAATAATACTGGTATAAAACCACCAGCTTCCTTATTCGTCTTCTTTACGATGAAACTTTCCATCGGCGAATTCCTTTCCATAAACGGCTCCTTTCCGCTTCTATCGGCAGCTTCCTGTTCCTATCGGCAGTCGTCCCTCTATCGGCAACAAGCTTTGACTCTCATCGGCAATGCTTTCTTGCATTCATCGGTAACGTCTTGCCTCCATCAGAAACATTGCTGCCTTCATCACATCGACAATGAGCTTCGGTTCTCATCAGCAATGTTCTTCCTGTCTTCATCGACAACATCCTCTCTACTTTCATCGGCAATCTGACCGGTAATATCTCGATGCCGATAAGGAACGACAACTAGCCTTTTGCCGATCGGCACAATCCTTAGATCATATTGAAATGTGCCAAAAAACGGTGTCAACACATGCCCCCCAATTTCGGAGTATAAGATATCTTATGCACCGAAATTTCCTCTACTGCAATCTCCTCTTCCAAAATGTCTGCACCACTTCCTTGACTATTGCACGTAAGCATTGCAAAACCACTCTCACAATCCCTCGACTCGTATCAAACATTTTCCTTTATAGCCAACAAATTCATCGGCAGCTGCTCCCAGTGCACAAACTCTTCACGCTCAGCCTGCCAATGCCCCCAAGTGCAACAGCTGAAATACCAGGGCTCATCAAGCACTGCTCCCAGACCACAATGCCCAAGGTCATCGACTCTAGTTACACCATCGGCAACATATTGACATCTGCCAATGAATCTCCATCTTTGCGCTTTGGCCTCCATCTCTTGTCTGAAGATTTTTCTCTGGAAGGATTTTCATCGTGACACAAATCTTCTTGGCGCTCGCGCTGCATCCTCCTTCTCTGAGTCTTTGTAAGACCCTTGGGGCACCATTGAAGAAGCTTAGTTTTCCAAACAGGCTGGTAATGTTTTCCATTGCTTGTATTTGCACCACTCCTTATGTTTGGATCCCTAGAGAATATCTCTTCATCGGGTACTCTTGCATTAGCCATCTCCTCAAGCTCTTCTTGACAAACACGCTTGCCAAGCCTGTCATGTATGCTGAGCTTACCCCCAGCCGATCATGCGCTGATCCCTTTTCTCTGATCGGCCTGCCATAGTTTGATGCCCGATCGTCAAAACAAGATTTCTTCTCTGACCGATCGGCAGGGTAGTACCCATTGCATTCAGGGCAATTATCGACAGTAGGTAGCTTGATGTCTTCTTCCCAGCAGTGAACAAAGAAGGGGCACCTCCAATGATCTTTATGTCGATACCACTCTTGGCGCCTTTCTTCCTACTGCCAATATCGCTCTTCTTGCGAGCGCCAATATTCTTGTTGTGGCCGTCTATGTGTGATTACACTATCATATGGTGCGTGCCGACGAGGTCTCCTACTGCTACTTTCATTGGCAATCCTCTTACCCTTTCTGCTATCGGCAATCCCCTGCATGGTTATTTGGTGCTTAGGATCCACCGATGCACCTTGCTACTTTCATCGGCAATCCTCTTACCCTTTCTGCTATCGGCAATCCCCTGCATGGTTATTTGGTGCTTAGGATCCACCGATGCACCTTCTCTGGCAGCCTTTGACGTTAACAATTTAGCTTTTCCATTAGTTTCCACCATATTATTTGGAAACGGGTGTTGGACGATCTTTATCAGCTTCTGGGCCTTGGAATTTTCAAACTTAATTCGCCTAGATTCGAGCTCTGATTGCAACTGCTGCCTAAAGACTTTACAATCATTGGTACTGTGTGAAGTTGCATCATGCCACTTGCAATACCTGATCCTTTTAAGCTCTTCGGCCGATGGAGTCACTTAATTAGGCGACAGCTTAATCCACCCTTCTTGGAGCAACCAGTCAAATATTCTATCGGCCTTGGTAACATCAAAGGCAAACCTTTCAGCCTCTTTTTGACCAAACGGGCAGGATATCGACTTTTTGTTCTTTACCCATTCAGCTAGACTTATACTCGCTTCTTCGTCTGAATCTGAATCTTCCATTTTCTTAGTCAGAGACACCTCTTTATCCCAATTTTTTCTAGGCTTACAAACCTTGGTGTCTTGATCGGCAACCCTTTGCACAAGATGGCTCAAGCTTTCGAACTATTGAGGCGTGTATTTGTCCCTAATGTGCGGTAGCAACCCCTGAAAAGCCAAATCCGTCAATTGTCGATCATCAAGTACCAAGCTATAGCACTTGTTCTTCACGTCTCGCAGTCTTTGCACGAAGCTTTCTACCAATTCATCATTACGCTGCCTCAATTTGACCAAATCGGTAATCTTCTTTTCATGTACGCCAGCGAAGAAGTATTTGTGAAACTGCTTTTCTAGATCGGCCCAAGTGATCACAGAATTTGGAGGCAGTGAAATAAACCATGTAAACGCCGATCCAGATAACGATGACGAGAACAATCTCACCTTCAGTTCATCCCTGTTGGCTGCCTCTCCACATTGGATACTGAATCGGTTAATGTGCTCCATTTTTGATATATCATCTTGACCAGAAAACTTGGTGAAATCTGGTACTTTGTATCGATTTGTAAAGGGGATTAAATCATAAGCTGGAGGGTACGGAGTCCGATAAGAATATGTATTAACCTTAGGCTTGATTCCGAACTGCTCTTTTATTATTCCAGCAATCTTATCGGTCCAATATGCATCTTGATCTTGCCGATGCATAAGCTCGTTGTTAACTGGCTGAGCCGGTTGACATACTTTTTCATGTCTTTGTAATGAATAGGCCGGAGCAATCGACACATTTGTGGCATCAGTCTGTTGAATATTATGCATCGGCTGATTTGCCGATGGACAATTCTGAACGTCCACTGAGATGTATTGTGGCATTATATTCATCGGCTGATATGCCGATGTCTCATTGTGCGTGTTCACTTGCGGGTACTGTGGCAAAGTAGCACCTATCGGCTGATGTACCGATATTTCATTTTGAAGACCTGCGGGTAACTAATATTGCTGAGCTCCCGCCACTTGGTATCCGGGTTGCATTACTTGTTGCTGAATCGACAATTGACCAATCTAACTTACATTAGATGACATTGACATATGACTTGCCGATGGCTGATAACCGGCTGGCGCTTGCTGCTCTTGTACCCTTGGATGATCGTCTTGATTTGCGGGTACCACAGCTTGAGGAGCCATTGCCGATACGGGCTGGTTTCCAATTGCAATGTCTTGCTGCATCGGCCAAGAACCTATCGATGGTTGTGCATAAGGCACTCTGGGTATCTCCATCTGAAGATTCCCTGACGGCAACTGCACCGTTGGAGAGGATGTAGCATAATGCATCACTGAAATCATCGGCTGTGCAGGTGTTGCCGATGCCATGGGGACCTTCCACCCTGCATTGTTATCTTGGACCAATTTGGAGTCAACAGATGGACTTGTAGGCATACCGTATCCTCACCAGCTGGCGGGAGTTGGTTGACTCTTCATTGTAGGTTCTGACATCGCCGATGCCACCAGATCTGTGTTCAATCGAGTGATGCTTACAGGGCTCGATCTTGGCGGCGTAACCTCATCGGCAGATCGGTTCATAAGCGGTGAAGACACCCTTAGAACCGCCGATGGGATCGAAATAGATGCCGATCCGGGTTGATGATACGCCAGACCAACATAATGTGGTGCTTGTCCTTCCTTGAAAGTTTGCATGACAGCATTGTATACGGTATTGGACAGCACATTGGAGTGGCTAACTAATGCATGATTTAATGCAGAATTAACCATCTCTTGTAATTTACCAGGATTGGCGTCGAACGTGACCTGCCGCGGCAACGGCGGATCTTGCTTCTGGATAGCTTCGCCGCTCCTGCTTAGGCTGAAGGACTTCAGATATAACTGCTTGTAATCCTCCATAGCCTGTTCCATAGCCTGCCTCTGATCATCTCTCAGATTCTCTTCAGAGAGTTCTATGACGTTGCTTGGATTGACGTCGGTATTATCACCCATAGTAGATGTATAATTAGTCCCACCGGGTGTGCCAAAAGAGGTGTTGACACAAAAAAGCGTCAGATATGCGAACACCTTGGGCTTATACCCGAATTCGATATCCAAGGTGTGCCAGTCGATTTGACCAGTTAATCGACAAGGACGATAACTAGAACAAGATCTGAACGAGACAACGGCGATGCGCCCGGATGTCAAGGCTCAAACTTGATCAGGATAACTAGAGTAGAGCTGAACGAGACGACAGCGATGCGCCCGGACGTCAAGGCTCAGGTTGCTCAAACGTGGAACTTGCAAGGGTTGACGGAGATCGAGGAGATGCAGCCCGTCGAAACTTGAAGAACTCGTAGATAAACTAGAACTAATGCGATAAAAAGGTAAATTGCTGGAAAAGTAGATAGATAAAAATAATAGATTTGTTTGATATGATTGGATATATCTTTTACACCACCCCTCGGTACATATTTATACCCCGGCCAGGGGAGTTGTAAGCAGACACGACTCTAACTTTCCTAAACAAAACTCCTATTTTAAAGGAAATAAATGATTCATGCAAGAGTCAGACTCAAACTATAATAATACTGGCATAAAACCACCAGTTTCCTTATTCGTTTTCTCTACGATGAAACTTTCCATCGGCGGACTCCTTTCCATAAACGGCTTCTTTTCGCTTCTATCGGCAGCATCCTGTTCCTATCGGCAGTCGTCCCTCTATCGGCAACAAGCTTTGGCTCTCATCGGCAATGCTTTCTTGCCTTCATCGGCAACGTCTTGCCTCCATCAGCAACATTGCTGCCTTCATCACATCGACAATAAGCTTCAGTTCTCATCAGCAATGTTCTTCCTGTCTTCATCGGCAACATCCTCTCTACTTTCATCGGCAATTTGACCGGTAATATCTCGATGCCGATAAGGAACGGCAACTAGCCTTTTGCCGATCGGCACAATCCTTAGATCATATTGACACGTGCCAAAAAACGGTGTCAACAGCTTCTCAATGGGGTACCTGGAAAAACTTTTAGCTGTAAGAGAGGGGTTAGACAAGGTGATCCTCTATCACCATTATTGTTTGTATTGGCTACTGATTTCCTGCAATCAATGTTAAATAGAGGAAAAGATTTGGGGTTGCTCAGGCTACCAATCCCTCTGTCCTCAAGACATGACTTCCCTGTAATTCAGTATGCTGATGACACATTGGTAATCATGGAAGGAGATCCAAATCAGCTACTCTTTTTAAAATCTATGTTGAACACATTTGCACAATCTACTGGGCTCAGGATCAACTACAGAAAATCAATGATGTTACCAATCAACATGACAGATGAAAGGTTAGATCACTTGGCAAGAACTTTTGGCTACAGCAAGGGATCTTTTCCTTTCACATACTTAGGGTTGCCCCTGGGTTTAACAAAGCCAAGAGTACAGGACTACTTGCCCCTAGTCAACAAGTGTGAAAGAAGATTAGCTAGTGTTTCTAGTTTTCTTTCTCGAGCTGGAAGACTTGAATTGACAAATGCAATCTTCACTGCACTTCCAACCTTCTACATGTGCACCTTAGCTATTCCAAAAACTGTGATCAAGCAAATAGATAAATATAGGAAACATTGTTTATGGAGAGGGTCAGATGTGAATGGGAGAGGACAGCCAAAAGCGGCATGGTCAGTCATTTGCACTCCAAAAGAGGAAGGTGGATTAGGAGTGATCAACATTGAAGAACAAAATAAGGCTTTACTTCTCAAAAACCTGCACAAATTCTTCAATAAAGCACAGATTCCTTGGGTACAGATGGTCTGGGAGAAATACTATACAAATGGGAGATTGCCAGCTACATCAAAAAAGGGGTCATTTTGGTGGAGAGATATCCTAAAAAACCTTCAAAGCTTCCAACAGATGGCTCAAGTACAGATCAAAAGTGGTGTAACCTGCTTGTTCTGGAAAGACAGATGGGGGCAGCAAAGCTTGGAAATCAAATACCCAGAGCTTTTTTCATTTGCTAGAAACAAAAACACTTATGTTTCTTTTGCTTGGGGACAAAATGACTTAACCCAACTGTTGCACCTTCCAATTTCAGAAATTGCATTCAGTCAGTTACATCTGTTGATTCAAGAAGTTGATCGGTTAAGGCTGAGTGAAGAACATGACATCTGGCATTATTCTTGGGGTAATATTTTTTTGGCATCCAGAGCTTACAAGGTGCTAATTGGTCACATACATCACCATCCCTCCATCCAATGGATTTGGAAATGTTTCTGTCAACCAAAACACAAGGTATTCTTCTGACTCTTAATGAAGGACAGGTTAAGCACAAGGAATGTCCTAAGGAGGAAAAATATGTTCCTGCAGTCTTACAATTGTGCCCTCTGTGCCCTCAACTCTGAAGAAACAGTCCACCACCTCTTTTTACAGTGTGAATTTACAAAACAGTGCTGGGAGTTTATTGGGATTGACATCCCTTCAAATTCTGAGTTCCCGGCTATCATGAATTTCCTCAAAGTTATTATCCCTTCCCAGTTCTTCATGGAACCAATTATTTTAGTTTGCTGGACAATTTGGACAACACGAAATGCCCTAATTTTTAATGGCACCCAACCAGAGGTTGTCACTAGCAGAAGGGTTTTTGGCAAAGATTTGAAGTTGTTAATGCTTAGAGTCAGTGCAAGATCGTCACAAACCTTTCACCAATGGCTGCAGCAAATAACTTAGACGCTCGTCCTGTTAGAATTATCTTTTTCTTGTCTTTCTTTGTTCCCTAATTCCCCTTTTGGCTGCCTGTTTTGTCTTGTAATTCTTTTAACTTTTTACTTTCAATAAAATTCCTGTAGGGGTGCAAACCTGCAAACCCCTCCAGTATTCTCAAAAAAAAAACTCTATCTCTGGTTAACTTTTGCTTTTTCTCCGAACATCAAGACGAGCACACGACACGCTAGATTTGATTCGAATTCGACCTCTGCCCTGTGGAGCAGTAAAGGTCCTAAGGTATCCCATAAATTTAAAGTAAAATATTGTTTGTTTGCCCAGTTTCCGACAATTAGGATCCCATAAATTTTTGTTTTGCAAAACAGGTAACACTTACAATGGCCAGACGATTCAGATTCTCGCAATACTGGTTCACGAACTAATAAAAGTGGACTTTTTTTCACTTACAAATCTAACAAAAATAGCTACGTATTGAACATGTTTGGCATGGCTCTACAGTCTACATGCATTTGCTCCTTCGCCGGGAGGACAGAGCGCCAGAAATAGGGGTAAAACAGCTCTGCCTCTCCTCTCCTATTTAAGGATCCAGAAGGGCTTCTCCCATGCGTGTTTGGTGCGGCTTCTAAAGAGGGCCTTAGTACTCAGTAGACAAGCACACACACACACGCACGCACAGATATATATATATATATATCTCCACGGAACAGGCGTACAAATCTACACACACACACACACACACACACACACACACACACAGATATATATATATATCCAAGGAACAGGCGTACAAATCTACGTTGTCAAACAACGTCCAACAACGTCGCACCATGAATCACCATACGTTCATGAATCATGGGTTAAAGATGCCAGGTGGAGCATTAACAGGTAACAGCTCATGCAAAATTTCATGTACACAAACGTCAGTCACGCATTAGCATGTGTTCTATCTTACCCTTTATTTCTAGCAAATTAGACAAAATACAGAACCACAGGTGTGGAAAAAAAAGGGGGGACACAAATTCAGGTCATGTTCTCAGCCAGGAATGCCCATCTGCTTTATTAACACCTTACAAGGAATTCCTGAGGTGTGAGGCACACATCGATCAATAGACACGGGCTTTCGGCGGGAATGACTCTACTTCATCGTCCAATGTGTTCATGTGCACTGGCCTGTATGCCAATCGAACCTTCTCGTTCTCCCAGTACCTGCATACAAGTACCCATCAGTGAATCAGGATAATAATGCTACTGAAAGGGCAGTACATTTCAGATCATGCATTTCTGTCACCCAGAGATATAGGTTTGTTGAATCTATATGCTGAGCCTTTTTATGACCTGCTGATGCATGGCCATACGTTACTAGTGGTTCACAGGTACCCCATTTTTACAATTCTCTCAAATACAAATTAAACAATCTATGATTTGTCTAGGATTAACAGATTGGATTCTATGACACTGAGAAGCATGTCAAACAGTGCAACAAACTAACAGCAGAAAAATTATTTGATATTATTTCAGGTAGCTTAGTGCACAGAAGATAATTACCCCAGTGAGTGCTTCATCCACTTCTCGTCATCTCTTGTCTGTAAGCAAGTAGGAAAATTATTGTCAGTATAACATAGAAGCATGTCATCAAAATGTAGAGTTAAAAGAGTAGATTCAAACCGTGAAATCTTCACGAGCATGAGCTCCCCTGCTTTCCTTCCGAGCCTCTGCCGAATACATAGTTATGCATGCATTTATCAAAAGATTTTCCAGCTCAAGGGTCTCTATCAAGTCAGAGTTCCTGTTGAAACAAATTATAAAATTACAAAGTAAGAAAAATGGATCATAAATGCAACAGAAAAAATCAAATGAATTTGACACTTCCTTATAAGGAAGAACATACCAAATGAGACTCCGGTCACTGAGCTTCACATCATGGAAACTTTCCCATGTTTTGCTAATCAGTTCACAACCTAATAGACGGAAGGTCAGTGAGAACACATGGTGAATAAATTTCCCAAAAAGCACTTCTACTATTTTTTTTGTCATGCCTAGTGCTCGTAATAGTAGTAAAAGGAACTACACAAAGAGCATGAGCAAAACCTTCTTCAAGTGTTTCTTGTGTACGGAACACAGCAGCATTATTTTGCATAACACGTTGCATGTTGAGACGGATCTTGGAAGTTGGCAATGACCCATTCGCATTCCTCAGCTTGTCCAACCAGGCTATGGTCTTTTCTCCAGCATCTTTTCCCAGAGGTTTCTGCTTCTCACCTATAACAGAGTCAGAGTGCAAAATGGATATTAGGAGCATAGGGAGAGCAAAAGAAAACAAACAACCAAGTAAAGATAAGAAACCTGCCTGGTTTAGAAATATCTGCTACCCTGTTTGCACAAGCTCTGCCAAAAACAACTATGTCAAGAAGCGAATTTGCGCCTAGCCTATTTGCACCATGAACAGATGCACAGGCTGCTTCACCAGCAGCCATTAGACCAGGAATAACAGCATCCGGATTATCACCCTTGATATCCACTACCTGTTATGCAGAATAGCAGAATATAATTCTATTATAATACCAGTAGGTTTTGACCCATACTAATCATGTCCATTACATGCTCAATACAAACCTCCCCATGGTAGTTTGTTGGGATACCACCCATATTGTAGTGAACAGTAGGCAAAACTGGAATGGGCTCCTTGGTGACATCAACACCAGCAAAAATAGCAGCAGTTTCAGAAATACCAGGAAGCCTTTCCTTGAGAACCTCAGGCGGCAGATGGTTCAGATGCAAATAAATGTGATCCTTCAATGGCCCTGTAGTAATCAGATCAAAGATAAGTTCCCAGCAGATGAAGAAAAAAAAAATCAGGCACCTAACACAAATCTAGTGCTGTAGTGCATACCTACACCACGTCCTTCTCTAATTTCCATTGTCATTGATCTTGAAACAACATCACGAGAAGCAAGATCTTTTGCAGTAGGAGCATATCGTTCCATGAACCGTTCACCCTCACTATTTCTAAGGATACCACCTTCACCACGGGAACCTGGTGACACAATGAGAACAGGACACATAAATTCTCAGTAAAAGAAAACCTTCACTATCAAGAGACTAATTGTTCACAAACAAATGAATTGCCTAAACTAAGCACAGGAAGGAAGGGTTGAATATACACAACCTTCAGTAATGAGGCATCCAGCACCATAAATGCCTGTAGGATGGAACTGTACAAACTCCAGATCCTGCAATTGCATGTATCAGGTAAGCATAATCAGGATAGGAACATGGACCAATAACTAGTAATGAAACCCTGGATGAAAAGACTGGCCTGAAGAGGTAAACCAGCACGTGCGACCATAGCATTGCCATCTCCAGTACAGGTGTGTGCTGAGGTTGCTGAGAAATATGCCCTGCCATAACCCTGTGTTCATAAAGCAAAAGAGAATTCATCACCAGAGTTGGTGCAAACAAAAAAAAAAACGGTTCAAAATTGGATGACCCCTTACTCCTGTGGCTAGAATTGTATTAGAAGCACGGAAACGGTGAAGAGTTCCATCCTCCATGTTTAAGGCAATGATTCCCTGACACTTTCCTGGAATATTGTTGCTAGTTAATTAATATATGAATTATAACCATACTTGAAAGTTGCAACGAGCTTCATATTTCATCCAATCAAAACAGCAGCAGGAAAAATACAGGGACATGAATTGCATTGTGAACAAGAGTGCAATTACATAGGAATAACCAAGTACAAGTACTGCCAACTACTGGCTTTCAACAACCACAAAAAAAAAATTATAAGCAAACCAAGGTTCATGAAAAAGTATAGTGATGCAAACAGGCCAACATAGCAATAATGGGCTAAGGAGCACACATGTTGGGAAATTGAAAATAAAACAACTAACAAGACCTTAAAGACATGCTCCTCTGATTCACCTTTTAGATCTTGCAATGCAAAATATCTTACCTTCATTGTCCATGAGAAGATCCAATGCAAAGTATTCCACAAAAAATTGAGTATTGTGCTTCATTGCTTGACCATATAGTGTGTGTAGCATAGCATGTCCTGTTCTGTCAGCAGCACAGGCACAGCGGTAGGCTTGTCCACCTAATGATAGTACACAGTTAGAGCAGGCAGAATACAATAAAAGGGTGTTTTTTAAAACAAGTTGCAGCTTATGACCTTTGCCAAAATCTAAGCTCTGTCCTCCAAAGGCACGTTGGTATATCTTTCCCTCTTCAGTTCTTGAAAATGGTAATCCATAATTCTCAAGCTCTATAACAGCTTTGGTGCTTCTCTGCACATATACTGAATAGAATCCTGGTCACCTGGAAATGGAAGAGAATGTCAAATAAAAAAAGAATTGTCGGAACATAGGACAATTTGACAGTTGATATATGAACCAAAGATGTCAGTTCCTTTCACCTAAAACATATAAATAGATGAGGGGTAAAATCATGATGAAGTAGCTCACCGAGCCAATCGCTTCCCTTAACAGTGTCATACATATGCCACCTCCAATCATCTTCACTCATGTTTCCAAGCGCAGCATTAATGCCTCCCTGAATAACATGTTCTTGCAAGTTAGAGCACAACTGAAGCTCATAAATTGGCAGTGCATGGTACTAGAGAAAAATATACCACCAATGCTGAACTTTTGGCAACCTTAGGCCAACTTAAAAATAATGTTGTTACAGGTTGGCCAATGTCCAAAACAAAGAAAAGTCCTGACTAGAAATAAATGGCACAACAATGGAGTACAAGAGTAACTGGATGGCAAACCATATACATTAGTCATGTGCCAACAATATGTGGAAAATTGGAACTAATTTGATTAAAATTTGTATCAGTTTTGTGCATCATATTTTAAGATCGTAACTGAAAGCCAATTGTAAAACCCCAACACCAGACTTCCTCCTTAAGGAAATGCTGGATTAAAAGCAGATGGCCCATTCCTCCATGAAAAAAAAATAGACGCAAGCTACTACTCAAGCTAGCAGTTCAGCACCAGTTAACTACATCTGACAAGCACAAGGCCTTAAGCATTCAATTAGAACATAACTACAAAGAAATGATGCCACTGAACAAATGAGAAGCACAAACAAATGGTAGTTGCATCAGTCTCATTCCAAATTGAGCCGAACAAAAATTATATGTCAACAAACATGTCCGCAGAAAGCAATTTTCACCTAATTACAGGCAACTCTGATCTTCTAGGATAGGGAATACAAACAGAGCAAACTGTGTCATGACTAAAACTAAAACTGCTATGCAATCTTCGACCTACACTGATGACACAATGGTTCATGCATGCTAACTACTTGATGCTTGAAAGTACAAACAGCAGGCAAAATGATACAGGTGGCAAGTTATACAAGCTTCTCTATATTCTGATTATATCGTATAGGAAAAGAAGCTCTGTCTATTCCACACAAAACTAACCATAACTGACAGCAAGTTCTGAAAGCCACACCCCACCATCCTTCCTCCTCCAGGAAGTGCATAACTAAGAGCAGATGGCTCATGTCTCCCTTCTACTAGTTGCAACAGCATGTATGCAATCCAATTGAGTGGTCAAGGTAGTAGCTGAGATCCTGACAACTAAATTTCACTCTTGCACACATTCAGTTAGCATACTACACTAAAAATGTTTCACCGACCAAAATGAGGACCCTAACAAAACAGAAGCAATTACCTGAAGCAGACAATAGCAGGCTAGCAGCTATCAACAAGTCATGTCAACCGAAAACAATATCCATCTGATTACTCGCACTTCTGATTTTGTTGCACCAAAAAAAACGAATTCCATTTTTCCGCAGGGTGTAGCCTCACCTGTGCCGCGACGGTGTGCGAGCGCGTGGGGAAGAGCTTGGTGATGCACGCGGTGTTGAAGCCATGCTCGGAGAGGCCGATCGCTGCCCGGAGCCCCGCGCCGCCGGCCCCCACCACCACCGCGTCGTAGGTGTGATCCACCACCGTGTAGGAAGACTGCAGGCGGGCAAATCCCAAGAACAAATGGAATCAATCCCCACATTCTCGGAACTAAATCATCCCACCGCATCACACTACAGACCAAATTACTCCGAAAATGGGCAAGTTGCCCATCCCAAACAATCCATCCATCTAAACAACGGAAAATCGCCGAATCCACGATCAACGAACCCAAATAAAGGATCGATCGAGCGGAGTGGGCGGATCAAGCGTACCGATGCCGTGGAGAAGAGCCTGGAGGCGGAGGCCTTGGCCCTGGACAGGCCCCGCGAGACGCAGCTGCGCCACATCGCGCCCCGGATCTCGCGGCGGCGGCGCACGCGCGGGGAAGGGGTTTGGGGGCGGCGCGGGCGGTGAGGCGCAGACGGTGGTGGTGGAGACTGGAGAGGAGAGCGGCGGTGGAGGTGACGACGGCGGGGGAGGTTGGCAAGGGGAAGGTCGTTTTGTTTATTCTCGGAAAATAGGGCTTTTGACGGGACCATTTTGCCCTTCCATTTTGAAGATTCTCTCTAGAGTGCGCCATGGCTCTTTTTCTTTTCTTGTCTTTAATGTTTTGGTTGATTTCTTCCTTTCTTTTGCAATTTTGTTTCTATTAGCTTAATTCTTATGAAAATTTCCAACCGTGTTTATTTATTTCCTCAAAATGGATATGCCTTTGTCCATCAAAGCAAGGCATGTTTTGATATAGAAAAGGTTAAATTTTATAAGCTTTTGACTTTATGCACAATTATATACTTTGAGGAAAATGCATCATACCATTCACACTGAAAATAATATTAAGAATATGTGATTTTGAAATATTGATAATAATCATCATATAATACAATATAAAAGAACAATTAAAGAGTTCATTGCTTGAAAAAAAAATACTTATATCAATAGTAGGGAGTAGCTATTTTGCTATATTTGGTTGGTCATCAAACCACGTCTCCCTTTACCCAAAACTCGGGTGTTCATTCTAGATTTGTTGTTTCTAGATGATTTGTCCGGTTATTAGTAAACAATGCACATATACATGCAACAAATCAAAATAACACCGTGCGGGCCTGTTTGGTTTTAGGAACTAAACTTTAATACCAATCGTATCGGATGTTATAGTTAGTAGTAAATATAGATTAATTATAAAACTAATTACATATGTTGAGATTAATTTACGAGACGAAACTATTATAAACCTAATTAGTCTAAGATTTGATAATATGATAGTACAATAAACCTATGCTAATAATAGATTAATTAGACTTAATAGATTCGTCTCACAAATTAATCTCTATTTATACAATTAGTTTTGTAATCGATCTATTTTTAATACTTCTAATTAGTATTTGAATACTATCATAGATAATCCTACCGGTACATTGTCGTTCATTAATAAATGGATCGGATTAGTGGCAAATTCTTGTGCAAAAAATAATGGACAAATATATGATGGTGATATAGGTCAGGTTGACTTATCGAAAAGGTGTGGATGGTAAATGCGCAACATGCATGCATTGATTCACGGTGGGGTGGGGTGGGTGGCTTGGCTTGGATTGCTTTGGTTCGTTCCTTGTCGTAAGGGAACTCTTCTCTTTTTGCTCTTTTGATGAGTGGAGATTGCCATGGCCACGAATGTGGCTTCACAGAGGGATACGCGGCACAAACATCCCCAAGCACGCAAAAACGCAAAAGGCAGCAGCTACTAGGTTACCATCATCTAAGCTGTTTATAATTTTATTCTAGATGAGATTTGGCCACTCGTGTTTCCATCCAAGCAGACTTCAAAATTAGTTACAAACAACACTTTTCTCTCAATCGAAAATAGAGACAAAGTTTTGGAACGAAAAGAGATTTTCTTCTCAATCAATAGAATAAAAGTTCCACAAGAGACAAGACAAGCAGGTGAATGGGACTGGTAAATGTATGGACAAGCTATATGAGAAATGGTATTTGGAGTTTTTTTTTTAAAATGAGAAATGAAATGATATTTGGTGTCATGGCGTTTGATACACGCAAGCGGCACGAAACTGACAGCCCACGATTGATTTCTGGACACTGAGATGCATCCATGGTTACACTTGGCCTGGCCCATGGGCTTAAAATGGCAAGGAAGATGGTGGGCTTCGTGTCTTTTCCACTCCTGTCCAATGTGCTTCATCATCCAGCATGATCTTTACAATTGTTCGGCCCGTGGTGCCGGATGGGATTTTAAGAAATCGACTTCCACGGATTCAGCATCCTGCGCCGTAGCCGTAGCGACGACACCGGATTTGCTCCTGATTATCAACCAGCCTCGATCAGACATGACGAATACAGTATATTGGCAGATCGAACACGCCAACGCCTGAGGACTCTCACCAAAGCGGCTACATCCAGCATCATCGGCATGCGGTGCTCTGCCATTGCCACGGCCACGTAAGTGCGTGACTCCATCAAAGACTCTACATGCATCAACCAGCAAACAAATGATTGTATGACAAACACTACATGATTGTACATGATCACACTTCCATATACAAAGACAGGTTTGCTGTTAAACGTTTTTAACAAATTTTTGAGATCTATATCTTTTATTTTAGTAGCTATATCGGCTAGTTTATAGGTTATTTGTATTAAACGAATGATTGTTTACACGTTATACCCTTTTTACACCACATTGGCTTCTAGGTCAGTCTTAATGACAAATTTCATCTCGCAGTTTCCAACACGTGAAACTTTGATATAAAATATGACTCTCTCTCTCTCAATATAAGTTTCATTGAACGGTTTCATATCTTATTTTAGTATTTATGGATCACATATGTCTCAATCACATTTTAGTATTATTTTGTGATGAAACAAGTTGAGTCCTCAATGGGAGTTTCACACGATTATCAACGTCTTGGAAACAACGCTGATAAGTTTCATCCCCATGAAACTTTCTCATTCTCTCTCATCTTAGTTTCATACAAAAATTCTCTTTTTGCTGATGTATCACCCTAATAAATATGCATGACACCTCCATAAAACCTCCATTGAGACTGACCTTATAGCTAAGAGTCTGCTACATTCTAATATCCTGTCGTGTTCTCACTGGCTCTTTCTTTAAGATAGCCAATGGTAACTGCCTTCACGCCATGGGAGAATTTGTCTTCAATATGATTAAGTTTGTGAAACTGGTAGCTTTGTTTTACTGTCTTATCAACGTTGCATTAATTGAACTGTTTGACATGGATATTAGAGTGGATCTAGATGGTTTATATGTTGAATATAAATAGGCCTGACGCGTATTTTAATAATCTAATAAATTCTAGTCTTGTAGTAAATGTTATGTTGTGTATAATTTAGTCACACACTCAGTTTAAACGTGTGCGTCAATTAAGAAGATGGGAGGTTGACTGGGTGCCACACGTGCGTTGTGGCCCCCGCTGAGCCTTGTTTTGTCGTGTCGTGGTCAAGTTTTGGAAGTTCTCACCTATGAGACTACAAGACCTTTATATATTGTGGGCTCATCTGCGAGACTAGTCTTTCATACTGAATTAGGTTCAAGACCTTTATATGTTATGGGCTCCGGTGAACCTGTGTTTGACGAGTGCCGACCCGTGGATATACTGTTGTGCACTCTACTAACAATTGATATCAAAGTCCATGATCGAAAAACATCTCAAGGATCATAGAAAATATGAAGATCATTATCTCAAGTAAATTGTTGGGGGGAGCCTATATAGAATAGGGAGAATTAGCTATGGGACACCTTGAAAATCGAAAATTGGCTAGTGTACACATCCACTTTCAATAATTGCTATAAGACACTGCGATTTCGTGTAATTGATCCAATGGACACCGCGGCCCGGTTCAAACCGTTACAAAATAGATATAAAATCATATAAGTGTCTAAAAATTATACTATAAAATCTTCTATGCTCTACATGATGAGAACTATGTAATAAAAATGTTGTATTGCACTAAAATAATCATTTTGCTTCTCTTCGTAAATAGACAAAGTTAATCATAGTTAATTTATTAATATATTTATAGGACACTAAAAATTTAGAAAAAATCACAGAATGCGCACATCACCAGTTTGTTTACTCTGCTATGGAATTCATATTTGATGATGATGATGTAATAATTTGATGGACAAGGCGGTATACATGAGATCCTTTTGTAAGGAGATATACACGAGATCCCCATGGGCCATGGCCACAGCTCGTGTTCCTCGACGACCACCATCTCCAGCGACAGACCGTGGATGGCTTTATCCAGATCCGGTGCAACGTTGGCTGTCAAGAAGAAGCACACCGACTCCTCCGCTTCGCAAGGGACTCGTCACGCGGAAGTTTTGTTGTCTTCGTGCACGTAAGTTAAGGCTCCTGGCGGCGGACGGCGACACGCCTCTCGACCAAGCAGGCCACGGGGTTCTTTATCAATAACCTCGGTGCGGACGAACGCTAGCCCGCACACAAACTGTGTCTTTCCGACGGCCAGGTCACCAGGACCCTACACCATGCCGCGGTGATCAAAAAAATTGAGCACAAAAAATACAAATAGGCGAATAAAGTTTAATTTGAGAGGTCCTAGCGTGCTCACAAACTCCCCAAGTCCTTCCCCAAGTCAGACAGACCCCGATACAACCAAGTCAAGTCCAGATACATTGACGCATGTTGGTCAGAGTCGGCATGGATCTGGCCCCCGTCACCGCCGCCTCTACCACCGCCGGGGCATCCCTCGCCACCGCCTCCGGGGAACCCCTCACCACCGCCTCTACCGCTGTCGGGGCATCCCTCACAACCCTACCGCCCCACCGGGGAACCCTCACCACCGCCTCTACCACCGTTGTCGGCACCACAGCCAACGGGCGTCGCGAAGATGCGATTTGGAGAGCACTCTTGGACATCAGGAGCTTCGCTGAGCGTGTCGAGACGCAGACCGCCTACAACTCTCTCGAGATAAAAAATATCATTCAGTAAGTCATCTTCCTCTTTTCTTTATATTTGTTTTTTCTCTTAGATTTGTTGTAAGATTCGAATTTTATTGCGATTTGTTGTTTTATTGTGATTTTAACTTATTTTTGCAATTTTTGTTAGTGCTATCAACTCCACAAGGCCTATGTTCTCCACCTGGAAGCGCTTCATAGCCATCCTTATTGCAGTCTTCTCTTTGGCCTTCTATTGGTCGTATCAGTTTTATGGACAATCTGTAATCATCGCTGCTCTAGATCAGTTTGTTGTGGAAAGGCTGAACAATATTGCCAGGGATCCTGAGACTCAAGATATTCAGAGGAAGATCATGGCAATGATGATGTACATGGTTATGTAGAGGTTGTCTCCTCTGCAGAGGTTTAAGGGCATGTTCAGTAGTGACGCAGATGGAAAAAGCTTTGGGAGTTGGTGGATACTGATAGTGCACTCGCTCTCACCATTCTACTAGTTGTTCAGATCGCTCAAGACCCAACACGTATGAAAACTACTTTGCAATTTCTTTAGTTGTTATTTTGTGATTCCTTGTTGAAACTACCATTCAAATTGTTTGATTTATTAGAGGGTCTTGTCGAGTACCTCAACATTACTGGCAAGGAATATTCCAACATGCTTAGGTAAATGCTCAGCTATTTGAAAGAAAATGGGTGAGTATCTCTACTAGTTCTAAGTGCAAGAAAATGTTAGGAAACTAATACTCTCTGTACTTGTATTTTCATTGTATGAAGCACTAGTGCAAGAAAATATTTTAACATATGAAATTTATTTTTATGGCAACAACATTATTTGTGGCCAGTCATCTATCATATACAGTAATGCCCATGACCATTCATTGATGTATTTATTTGTTTGTATTTGTACTGCTGTGCTATATAAATACTCTCTATATTTGTATTTTCATTGTACATAGCACTAGTGCACGAAAATATTTTAACATATATGAAATTTATTTTTATGGCAACAACATTATTTGTGGTTAGTCATCTATCAGATACAGTGATGCCCATGACCACTCACTGATGTATTTTTTTTTGTATTTGTACTGCTGTGATGTACAGTTACATTGAGGCAATGATCATTCATAACAAGAAAACCTATTGGCCGGGAAAAGAGGCCCTTAAAGACATCAAGTCTCAGAAACTAGAAAGGAATATCAAGAAGAGAATGAAGAAGAAATTGAAGAAGGATGTTTTGAAGACCCAGGCTACTGAGGAGGACGAGAAGACTAAGGCTAAGGTCAAGCTGACAGAGGAGAGTGAGAAGAAGAATTAGAGTAGCTGTGTATGAGGAGGGTGAGAAGTAGTTGTATGTCTACAGCAGAGCTTCGCTAAGCTACTAAGGAGTAGTTTTTCTCTAATGTGTCATGAATGAGAAGGGTGCTCTAGGGGGTATTTATAGGTAGAAGTGAAGTAGGGGCTACTCCAGTGCCACGTCAGCGATCCAGGAGAGCTCCATCAAGCACAGTCAGATCAAACCATCCTTGCAACCGCCTTAGGTCAACGGCAGAGATGCTTCTGGTGCATGGAGGCATGCAGAGAGGCGGTGGGAGCCTTGGGGAGCTCTAAAAGGTACTTAGGGGGGTCGGCTGACCCCCCTATGACCTGTGGGCCCAGCCTCTTCTTCTAGAAGGGGTCCCCACTGGTTAGGGGCCTTGTGGGAGGTTGTAGCCCCCATAGGGGGGTCGTGGCACCTTAGCCTTCTAGAAGGCTGGCCCATGTGTCATAGTGGTTGGTGATCACTTCTGTGACAGTTATCCGCTGGTGTGGGCCCAGGAATCCATGTGCTAAGCTTTTGGAGCATTGATCTTGATCATCACTTGATCCAAGGGTTGGAATTGTCCTAGACCATAGTCTCATGGATTGTGGTGACTTGGCAGGCTAGGAAGCCTCCAAACCCAGGTCGACCGACCTGTGTTTGGGACCTTTGGCTCCTGCCTTTCTTGTGGGACCTCCTAGGTAGATGTAGAGTGTAGTGATGCAGTGGCTGTGCTTGTTGGGTCCATAGGCAGGTCGACCGACCTGCATATGGGGCCTCCGGCACTCCATTTTGCTTGGTTTACACTCCTGCAAGCAAATAATGACACGTACACGTGGAACCATGCTATTTGCACACATACGTACACATACATACACTAAACATGATGTCGGGCCTAGATGCGGTAAGATATAACAAACTACCAATCATAGAGCGGTAGAGAGTTTGATCAATAGGTTTACCATCCTCATCAAGGTCGAGGTATCCATTGGTAAGCATTGGGGTCTTGATTGGCTTACAATCTTCCATCTTGAACTTCTTGAGCACGTCATTGGTATACTTCTCTTGAGATACAAATGTGCCTTCTCTCAATTGCTTCACTTGGAACCCAAGGAAGAAAGTAAGCCCTCCAATCATGGACATCTCAAATTCCTTTGACATCAAGTCACCAAACTCCTTGCAATGATCTTCATTCGTCGAGCCAAATATAATGTCATCAACATATACTTGACAAATGAAGATATTTCTACCTTGCTTCTTGGTGAATAGTGTTGTATCAACCTTCCCAATAGTGAATCCCTTCTTGAAGAGTAAGTCCCGAAGATGCTCATACCAAGCTCTAGGGGCTTGCTTTAGTCCATATAGCGCCTTGGACAACCTATAGACATGTTTAAGATATCTATGATCTTCAAAACTGGGAAATTGGTTAACTTAGACTAGTTCATTTATGAAGCCATTTAAGAATGCACTTTTCACATTTATTTGATATAGTTTCATGTCATGATGCGATGCATATGAAAGGAGGATACAAATGGCTTCAAGTATTGCATGCAACCGGTGCAAAGGTCTCCCCAAAATCCAAGCCTTCAACTTGGGAGAACCCCTTTGCCACTAGCCTTGCCTTGTTTCTAACCACTTGTCCTTGATCATCTTGCTTGTTGCGAAACACCCACTTAGTTACTATCACTCTTGCACCTTGTGGCTTTGCTTCTAAAGTCCACACTTGATTGCAGGTGAAGTTGTTCAATTCTTCATGCATAGCATTCACCCAATCCAGATTCTCATGCGCTTCCTCTACACATGTAGGCTCAACACAAGACACAAAAGAGTGATGTTCAATAAATGAAGCAAGCTTTTGGGACCGAGTCATTACTCCCCTTAAAGGACTTCCAATGATGAGCTCTTGTGGATGTGATTGGAGTATGGGTGCGGATCTTCTATCAACCACTTGAGGAGCAGGATTAGGTGCATCAACATCTTGAGCTTGAGCCTCTACTTGATCTTGAGGGATGAAGGTGTCTTCATTTGTTTCCCTCACTTTGTCATCATCATCTTGAGGCTCTTGTGGTGGAGAAGGTTGAGCATTTGCATTATCTTCTACTTCAACCACCACTTGATCTTCTTCTTTAGGTTTGATTGCACTGGTAGGCACGTTCTTCATAGCCTCCCTCAATGGTTCATCACCTACATCATCAAGATTTTCATTTGCTCCTTGGGAGCCATTAGTCTCATCAAATTCCAAGTCATATGTTTCTTCAACTAAGCCGGTAGCTTGGTTAAATGCACGGTATGCTTTGGATTTCAAAGAATAACCAACTAGGAAACTAATATCACATCTTCTTTGAAACTTCTCTAGATGTAGACTTTGCACCCAAACACCCTAAACAATGATACATCCGGCTTCTTTCCATTAAGCAACTCATATGGTGTCTTCTTCAAGAATCTTTGGATGAACAATCTATTGGAAGCATAGCATGCAGTGTTGATTGCTTCAGCCCAAAACTTCTCTGGGGTGTTGTACTCATCTAGCATGGTTCTTGCAAGTGTAATCAATGTCTGATTCTTTCTTTCAACCACTCCATTTTGTTGTGGTGTATATGTAGCGGACACTTCATGTTTGATCCCAACTTCATCACAATATTCTTCAATTCTTGTGTTGACAAACTCGGTGCCATTGTCACTTCTTATTTTCTTGATTTCTACATCGAACTCATTTTGGGCTTTCTTGGCAAACTTCTTGAATGAGCTTGTAGCTTCTCCTTTGTCATGAAGAAAGAACACCCATGCGTATCTTAAATAGTCATCCACAATCACAAGACAAAAGAGGTTGTCACCCAAACTTAGCATATGTTGTAGGTCCAAATAAATCCATGTGAAGTAGCTCAAGAACTCTTGATGTTGACATGAATGCTTTGTGTGGGTGAGTGTTGGCAACTTGCTTGCCGGCTTGACATGTACTACAAAGCTTATCCTTTTCAAACACAACATCCTTGATTCCTCTAACCATTTCCTTCTTCAATAGCTTCTTGAGTATAGACATTCCAACATGAACTAGCCTTCTATGCCACAACCAACCTAGTGATGACTTAGTGAACAAACATGTTTGGAGGTTGGCATCGTTTGATAAGAAATCCACAAGGTAGAGGTTATTGTGCCGGAAGCCTTTGAATATGACTTGACTATCATCAATCTTGGAGACAACAACTTCATTTGGAATGAATAGGCATTGGAAACCAAGATCACACATTTGACCAATCGAGAGTAAGTTGAAGCTCAATGATGCAACTAGCAAGACATTTGATATTGAATTATCATTTGAGATTGCCACTTTTCCAAGTCCTTTGACCTTTCCCTTTGAATTGTCCCCAAATGTAATCTTATCTTTTTTTGACATCTTCTTCTAATGTGGTGAACATCCGGGGGTCACCGGTCATATGTTGAGTGCATCCACTATCTATCACCCAATGACTTCCACCGGTCTTGTAGTTCACCTACACACAAGAGATCAAGCTTGTTGTTTAGGCACCCATTGTGAACAGGGGCCCATTGCCTTCTCTACTAGTGACTTGGCAACCCATAGTGTCTTTGGTTTGTTCTTGTTTGGTGGTCTTAAGAACACAACTTATGGCTTGCCCTTGGCATCCTTGTTGATGATATAGTGAGCATTGTATGCAAAGGGCCTAGTGTGCTTGGGCAAGGGTTATGGGGGTGGTGTCACACAATTATGAGAAAAGTGTCCTTGCTTCCCACACTCAAAGCATGTCTTTGTCTTTGGCTTTGGCTTTGCTTGATAGAAGTACTTAGCTTGTTGTTGATATTGAGCTTTGGCTTTAGCTTTGGCCTTCTTCACTTGAGCGGACTTGTAACCAATATCGGTCTTGTCATTCTTCATGATGGTGTTCATGAGGAGCTCACTTTGAAGATTGTGGCCCTTAGTGAACTTCTCCATTCCAATGGCAAGATAGTTCTTCTCATTCTTTAGCCTCTTGTTCTCTTCTCTAAGCATATCAATTTCAAGTGACACATCATAGTCTTCATCTTGTGTTTCAATCACTATTGACTTGGTTGACTTGAGCTTTTCATTTTCATTTTTGATCTTGATATAGTCATCATAGTGATCCGCCACAACCACTTGCTTGCCTTTGCACTTAGGCTCTTGCTCAATGATCTCAACAATCAAATCATCACAAGATGTGCCAATGTCAATCTTGACAATGGAATTAGTAGCAACATGTGAATCATTATCAAGATATTCATTTGCAATAAGGAGAGTATCATAGTTCATCTTTACTTTGGTGTACTCTTCCTTAAGTTTGTTGCATCTATCTCTAAGCTCATGTGACGTCCTCTCTAGCTTATCATGTTTCTCATTTAGCTCTTTTAGAGAGGATTTGATCTCCTTAGCTTGTGAGGATAAAGAATTGTTTTCACTTATGAATTCATCATTAGCATTTGAAGTTATTTCAAGTTTAGCATGCAAGTCATTATTTTGTCTTTCAAGTTTCTCATTTTTAGCTTGCTCCTTCTTAACAATTTTAGTGTATTTAGCAAGCAATTTTATGAGTTCATCATAAGAAGGACCTTGGTATTCTTCATCACTTTCCCTACCACTATCATCACTATCATCACTTTCCTCTACTTTAGATTGTACCTTCCGGTCACCTTTGACCATAAGACATAGGTGTGTAGAGGATGTAGTAGTAGTGGATGACGAAGATGGTGGAGGTGGCAATGAAGTCCCAATAACTAGAGCGGCCAACCTTTCATCATCACTTTCATCATCGGATGAATCACTTGAGTCTTCAATATCGGTTAACCAATCACCAACGATGTATGCTTTTCCATCCTTCTTCTTTTGGTGTTGGAACCTCTTCTTCTTGAAGCCATCTTTCTTCTTGTGTGGCTTCTCAACTTTCTTCTCATCATTACTTGACTCATCTTTTTGTTCTCTACCATTCTTGTACTTCTTCTTGTACTTGTCCTTCTTGGGCTTGGTAGAATGGTGAACTAGATGGCCAAGATCACCACAATTGTAGCAATCCATCTCCGACAATGGCTTCCTCTTGCCACTAGTGAAGAACTTCTTCTTTTTAGAGTCAAACTTGACTCTACTCTTGTTTAGCTTCTTTAGCATCTTGGTGGTCTTCTTCACCATTAGAGCAATGTTTGAGTCATCATCTTCTTCACTAGAGCTTTCAACCACCATCTTTGACTTGCCCATGTCATGGCTAGATTTGAGTGCCAAATACTTCTTGGTGGATGATGAGGCTTCTTCTTTGTTGATGTGCATGTACATCTTATGAGCGTTGATCTTTCCCAAGACTTGTGTTGATGTGTAGTTGGAAAGATCACCTTGATGCAACACTGTCACAATGTTGCCATACTTGTCAATTGGAAGCACACAAAGAATCTTCCTCACAACATCGGCGGGCTCCATTTGAGTTAGCCCAAATCCATTCAATTCTTCTACAAGAATATTTAAGCGTGAATACATTTCATTTGCATTTTCATGAGCAAGCATAGTAAAAGCATTCATCTTATTCATGACTAGGTGATAGCACTCTTCACGCTCACTCTTTGTGCCCTCATGAAGAGCACAAATGTTCTTCCACAACTCGTGAGCGTCCTTGGATGTGCGCACATGGTTGAACACATCCTTGCTAATGCCCCTAAAGAGAGTGTTCCGGGCCTTGGCATTCCACTTCTCATAGTGGACTTCGTCACCAAATGGTTCTCCATCAAATTGAGAAAATCCATCGGTGGCGGCTTTGAGCACACCAACGTCTAGGGCTTCGAGGTAAGCCTCCATACGCACTTTCCAATAAGGAAAGTTATTTCCTTCAAAGAAGGGCGGCGATCCATCCCCATGGGACATCTTTCTCTAAGCGGTTAAGCTTAAATCAAGAGTACTTGGCTCTGATACCAATTGAAAGGATCAAGATGCCCAAGAGCGGGGGAGGAGGGGGTGAATTGGGCTCTTTTAAATTTCTAAGAAAGAATTAAACCTATCAAGAGCCAATTAACCCCCTAGTGCTTTTCAAGTGTGTCCTAGCTACACAAGCAAGAACATGGCAATGAAAGCGGTAAAGCCCTCTGCAATTCTAGTTAAGCAACACGAAAGTAATGCGGAAAGTAATGCTTGAATGTAATTGCAATAAGTAAGGAGAAGGAGGAAGAAAGGTTGACACGACGATGTTTTGCCGAGGTATCGAGGAGTCGACACTCCCCCTAGTCCTCGTTGGAGCACCGTGCACGGTATCACTCGCCCTTAGCCCGCGCAAGGACTAAGTGCTCTCTACGGGCTGATTTTTCGCCACCCCAACTCGGTGAATCGCCCACAACCGATCACAATGAAGCTTGGGTCATCCACAATGATCTCCACCGGATGATCACCAAGCAAACCTCCGCGAAGCCATCTAGGTGATGTCAATCACCAAGAGTAACAAGCACTAACTCTCACTTGACCAAAGCTAGTCTAGTGATTGAATGGATGCACACTTGCTATCTCTATGCAACTAGTGAGGATGAGCTCATGGATTATCAAATCACTCTCTCACTAGGGCTCTTACACTTCCTTGCACTCTCAAGGCTTTGTTCAACTATCCAAATGGGCAAGAGAAGTGCCAAGGGCTGGTGGAGAAGTATAAATACCCCCCTAAGCCAACCCCTAGTCGTTAGGCTCAAAACCACACGAAACTGCGTCACTCCGGACGCTGCTGAAGGGTGGGGTCTGGACCATTACGCATGCGTTCGGACCCCTTACACTCACTATACTCAACACTTGATCACACGCCGTCCGGACGCGCGACTCCGGACAACGTCCGGACTCCAAATCCCTTTCTGGAACTCTCTGTGTATCATTCAGACGCACAACCTTGTCCGGACCTCGCACTCCGGACACCGTCCGTACTCAAACTCGCTCTCGAGAGCTCTCTACATAGGGTCCGGACACTATAGTGTGTCCAGACCCTCCACTGTTCACAGCGTCCGGACGCTCTATCACAGCCGAGCAAACCCTAGGGTCCGGACGCACAGCCGATGGTCTGGACCCAGGGAACTACTAGCGTCCGGACCTCTATTTCGAGCCCGATCAGCACACTTCTAAAAAGAAAGTTGCTCTACATGACTTAAGGACTATTTCTAAAGCTGCATAGTGCTAGTTTTCACAAGTGTACACCACACCTAATCACTTAGCCTGTCCTAGGCCAAGCTACTAGATAGTACCCCCCTTAATAGTACGACCAAAAGAAAGATAAAGGTGCTAAACTACTCTAAGTGTCTCTCAACTCCAATTGACACTTTGACCTAGTCTATGCTTCAACCTTGTCGCCAATCCTTTGAAAACTGAAACGGTTCCAATAAGGGGCACGAATACCATGATAGCCCAATCAATCGTCCATTACCATGACCTAACTTTCTTATTGCCTCTGCAAAACACACGTTAGTCATAGTAATCTTGCATTATCGTTAATCACCGAAACACTAGGGGCCTAGATGCTTTCAGCCCATTATTTGTCGAACCATAGCCTCCGATTGATTTTCATAGTATCTCGGCCTTTGATCTTGCACCACGGCCTCGACTAATCTTCATAGAGGCCTCGGCCTTTGATCTTGCAATACGACCTCTAACGGATCTTCATAATGCCTTGACCTATTAGTTTTCATCACAACATTCGAGTGATATTCATAGTGGTTCGGCGTCTGGCTTTTCATCATGGCATTCTACTAATCTTCATAGTGGTTCAGCCTCTAACTTTTCATCAGAACCTTTGACTGATATTCATAGTGGTTTGGCCTCTGACTTTTCATCATGGCCTTCGACTGGTCTTCATAGTGCTTTGGCCTTTGACTTTTCATCGCGTCCTTTGATTGATCGTCCTTTGATTGATCTTCATCTACTGCACTTAATTCTATAGGACCTTTTCAAGAGAGAGTTGGCCCATATATATTCCATATGAGCTCCCCTAACAGTACGTGTCTGTTTTTTTAACATTTTCAGTTTCTAAGGCCTCCACATAGGTATTGTGTTGTACTGTTGTAGCCCTTAGGCTAGTCTCAATGAGAGTTTCATCGGAGTTTCATTAGCATTTAACAGTCTATCACATGTGCACTTCTGTTGATGTGTCAATGTTTTAATTATGAGAGAGAGGAAATGAGTGTCATGGGATAAAACTCTCTTGACACGATTACCAACTCTCTATGAGTCATAGAATTAAATGTCTATGAAACTCTAGAATGAAACTTTGCATTGAGAATGAGAGTTTCATTCAAGTTTCATTTCATTCTAGATGACATTACAGTCTTGGAAACAGTGAGACTGGCCTTATATATACTAGAAGAAGCCGGAGCTTCTGCACTCGTTTCAATGAAAAGAAATTGTACGCTTTAATGTGCAAAGAAGGAATTCAAAGTTTTCTTGTCATTTCATAAATGCATTTGGAATTTCTTCTAGCCAATCAACATGGCCGTGTATTCGTGCAGGTGAAGGAAAATGACATATTATCAGGCTATAATGCTAAACGTGGTATTGTAAAACTATGATCCAATATGTCTTTGTTTTTACTATAAAACCGTCTTTCTGCAGGTAACTCATGTTTGGGTCATTTCATTCTTACAACACCATTCTTGGAATCACAGAAGGCGTCACAGCCACAAGTAATATTTTTAACTGACCGGATCAGAGCAATTTAAGATAAATAATTCAGCTTAATGAGGGGAACGGTCATGAATTCCACATCCCATGGCTGGTGAGATAGTATACTTTGTATAACAATTCACTGATATAGAAACTACAATAAAAGTTGATGGATTTATTAATTATTAATGAGTTGGTTCCGTGGCTCATCTATATATATGTTAGCATTCGAGCTCCCACATTTGATACATTGAGTCCAAACATTTTCTCAACACTTAGCTTGTAAATTTTTGATTGTTCGTGTTATGCTCCTTTCACAATTATTTTTTCAAGAACATGCCTTAGCACGTGTTTCCTTAAGAGGAACTGAGTTACATGATACAACTACGGGAAGATCCCCGTAGGGTAGGTTACTAACCACGAAGACACTGGTAGACAACCTAAACCAAACAACAAGAAAAAGCAGGGAAGGGTCCCTCAGCTACAACACCGTACCTAAGCAAGCTAGCCTAGCTAGCATGTGAAAAAAGAAGACACTGACTACGCAACGGTTGACAATAGAAAAATCAAGCCCAGAGTGGCAAAGCATCCACCCATAGAAGACCTTGTCATGTACAATTGCCGGCGACAAAGCATGAGCCGGAGAGGGGACCCAACTAAACGATGACAGCAAAGTATCCTCTTTGGGAGAGACCCAAATGACCTCAGCGGCAAAACATATACGCCACATGAACAAATGCGATCTCGGCAACAAAGCATCCGTGGAGACCAAAAGCTGAGTTTTTTTTGTGGGACTCAGTGGGGAAATGGGAGGCAATGCATGGTAGTAGTAGTCCTGATGCAATATTCCCACAAGAATGCACGAGGATTTTGCCTGACATTGCACTCAGTTGACTTAACGATTGCACTAACGCCCTTTTGCCTTCAGCGCGCTTCGGTCAGCTGTTTACCAGACACCTGTCTGCGCTTGTGCACGTACCTGCGGAAGAACACACTATTGCCAAGACAAATATATATAGCACGGGTGTCACACAGTCGCTGATCTGCTATCAGCAATATCATGCGCTGACGTGGTAAATAGCTAGACACTCTCCGGTGAGGGCAGTCCAAAAATTTCATCCTTAAAAAGGGTTACAAACTGACTGTTTAATAGATATACGTTGCACAATGGAATAATAGGTAAGTTAAGTATCCTTGTTTTTTAGCTTGTGCAGTTGTGCCATGGTAAAAATGCCATTTGATATCAGAAGAAGTATTTGCGTTAAATAAAGAGACTTTTATGAATTAATCACAGGGGTCTACATGCCGATTTTCTTTGCACATCACATTTATTTTGCGCAGTTGGTATTGGTGAAACATTTATTTGTAGTTGTCTCTTGCAATATAGCAGTTGGAGTACTAGCTTCTGAATGAAATGAAGATCGAATATTAAATGGCAGCTTTGATTCTTTAGTTTATAATATGGATTGCTCAATTAAGGCTCCGGCTAGGTAGATTATATAAGCAATCGACTCCCAAGTCCCATCACATCTTCACATCTTAGCACCATCTTCTCTTTGCTTTCGCTTTTTCCATAGTGTGTTGCCTTTTGCGTACAACGCAAAAAAGAGAGGAAAAAATAATGGTAGCTTCGAACACAGATGACGGGAGAACTTGCTATAGGAGTGGGAGGCAGTGGGAACCGGCAGCTCTATTCCAAGCGACGAGGCTACAGTAGCCACACCCCGATCAGAAGCAAATGCTGTGAATCTTGTTATAGTCGTAGCAAGGTGGACCGGTGGAGGCCAGCTCCAAATTAATAAAGCACCGGTGAATGTGATCGAGATGCAGCACCTGATTGCTATTGGCGATGCAAATGAGAGATGGAATAATCTGCGAACACATGGTGGATAAGTACCATGTATGTTTAGTTTTGTGATGAGTGATTGCCCAACACTTGAGCGTTTCAATTTGAGTGGCTTATTACTAATCTTTGCGAAAGCAAATGTGTGCTTGTCTATCGGCTTGTGGTGTGCAGGTATTATGCCTAGTGACAGTGGTCAATGGCGTGGAGAAGGTCGAGTAGAGGCTTGCCGTGCCGATGGACTGAGAGCGGTGAAGGGCGGAAGCGGGGCTCGGACTAAGGGACCATGGGCGCCGGCAGACTAACTGTGGTGGCTAGTACTTGGCACCGGCGAGTGCGAGAAGACATGGAGGTAGACCGAGTCGACCAAGTCAAGACGGTGGACGTGCAAGTCGAGCGGAGGCTCAGGGGACTCGGAGTCCGACCGGGCGAAGACAAGGTGGCTCACGTCGAGTGGTTTGGTGGTTTGGGCCTCAAAACCATCCGCGTCGGTTTCCGAGTTTGGGCCGCAAAACTCGGGGTTCGGTAGTTGAGCCCAAAGCTACCGGTGGCGGGTTTTCTGGGTTTGGGCCTCAAAACCTAGGCGGAGCTTTCGAGGAAGCGGGGATGGCACGTGGCGGAATCCTGGAGGTTGCGTCGAGGCGACGGCAACTCCTGGCAGGAAGCGGGGCCGTCCATTCAAATCGAGCGAGATATTTATCGGAGCTTGGACTGCAATGCTTAGGCTAGGTAGTTCACTCATTGTATCTAGGGTTTTTGGAAAATAGCCAAAGCCTCTGATAAATAGAGGATGAAGGGATATCCTCATCCTATCTCTTGAACCCTAATCATTTGCCCCAACTCTCTCTCTCTCTATCCTCTCTCTAGTTCATGAGATTCCTAGGTTGATTTCACCAACCTCTATAAGGACTTGAGTTTGTTGCGAGGAATCGGAGGCCGTAACCTCCGTAAGCCATGGTGGCTTCGACTTCTTGATCGTGTCCCCGTTTTTCTTGTGTTCTTCGCGTTTTGCTTTTGCTCCCTCTTTTTCCCGAGATGATTTCTCTTTGTAGGGAGTAGTTCATGCAAATCCGTTTGAACCAAGTTGTTCGTATTCGTGAGGAACATCTTTGCACCGAAGGAATTCCCCTCAAACCTCACGAGTGCGTAGATCGGGTGTTTTCTTTACTGTGTTCTTCGTTCTTGCCCCTTTTCCCCCAAATCCTCGTTTCTCTTTAATTCTCACCAAATTGAGCGATGATTTCCTCGGGATAGCTCCCCAACTGTACAAGGATCATGCCTACAAAGTTTGGTTGCAGTTGGAGTTCATTTGGTTGAGTTTTGGGAAGATTTGGCGGAGTGAAATCGATTTTCGCAGGTTTACTGCGCTCTGTTCGTGAGCGTCGGACCAGGCGTCGGACCACTTTGCACAGGCTTTGGACCATAGCCCATTGGTCCGGTGGTCTGCCCAAATTCCAGCAGAACAGCCCCTAGCACCGGACTATACCACTGGACCACTCTGCATAGTCCTGTGGTACCGTTGGACCACTTGTCCTGAGCTAGGGTGCTCACTGTGTGGCTGATTTTTTCCGTCGGACTACCCTCCGGACCACCCACCGGACCATAGCACCGGACCATAGCGAGTGGTCCTGTGGTCTGGCCAAAAATCTACAGGGAAGCACCTAGCTCCGGACCATACCACCGGACCACTCTGCATAGTCCTGTGGTACCGTCGGACCATACCACCGGACCACTCTGCATAGTCCTGTGGTACCGTCGGACCATACCACCGGACCACTCTGCATAGTCCTGTGGTCACTGACTGAAGTAGTCATGTGCTCGTTTCTCTCTCGTCCGAACTCCGAATCAAGTTTCGTTTGTTGCGTTGGATTCGTATTCACATAAGGAACATGATTAAGTACTTTTGAGACCAGTTCTCATAAGTATTTTTGGGTGTGCTCTTGCCTCTTCTCTCTAGGGGTTGAGAGTACCGCTCTCGGTGTATCGGTTTCGAGTTCGTGGCTTCGATCGTTCTCCATCTTCTCTGACCGCTCCGCTGCACCTTTAGGGGTCTTCCTAAGGTGTCCACCTACTTGTTAGGTCGTGTGCGAATCGGTTCTTCCGAGGTCAAGTTTTTGGTGTGATTTTGGGACAAGGGCCAAGTCTTTGAGTTGAATTTTATTTGGCTCCCATTCACCCCCCCTCTGGTCGCCGTTCTCGGTCCTTCACAATCAAAACAAAGCCGACATGCGCAGTAGTCAGGGGCCGCGCACAGCTTTGCACTTGCTCCGGCCATGGCACGCCTTGCCTTGCCTCGCTCGCATCTGCCGCTGTAATAAGCGCGGGCCTGGACGCGGCCTCGCCCTGGCCACGTTGCTCCATCGTTCTGGCCGTCCGATCGCGTTTGTAGACGGCTAGGATCATCCCCAGGGTGTCGATACTTTTGCATAAAAGCCCTCCAATTTTGTTCAAATCAACCTGCGATACAGCTAGATCTTCGTGAACAGTAAATACCGCTGTAATAAGCGCGGGCCTGGACGCGGCCTCGCCCTGGCCATGTCGCTCCATCGTTCTGGCCGTCTAATCGCGTCTGTAGACGGCTAGGATCATCCCCAGGGCGCTGACACTTTTGCAAAAAAGCCCTCCAATTTTGTTCAAATCAATCCGCGATGCAGCTAGATCTTCGTGAACAGTAAATATCGCCGTAATAAGCGCGGGCCTGGACGCGGCCTCGCCCTGGCCACGTCGCTCCATTGTTCTGGCCGTCGATCACGTCTGTAGACGGCTAGGATCATCCCCAGGGCGTCGACACTTTTGCATAAAAGCCCTCCAATTTTGTTCAAATCAACCCGCGATACAGCTAGATCTTCGTGAACAGTAAATATCGCTGTAATAAGCGTGGGCCTGGACGCGGCCTCGCCCTGGCCACGTCGCTCCATTGTTCTGGCCGTCGATCGCGTCTGTAGACGGCTAGGATCATCCCCAGGGCGCCGATACTTTTGCATAAAAGCCCTCCAATTTTGTTCAAATCAACTCGCGATACAACTAGATCTTCATGAACAGTAAATACGTGCAATTATCTTCCGCCTACACCCCTGTATCCTAAAAATAGTTCGCGCGAAGAAGACGAAATTTCAGTTTCATGGTTTTTTTATACTTACCCGCTCGCCCGACACTTTTGCGGGAAACACCCCCGCCTTAGGCACCTCCCCCGGGTTCATCTCCCCTCTCTCTCCGTCTCTCCCATTCCTCTCTCTCCTTCTCTCTCCCTCGCTCCTCGACCCGGCCGCTGCGGCCTCTCTACACCACGTCGGTGCTGCAGCGCCCCTAGGTACGACGTGGCTGGCACCACCGGTGGCGGTGGCCCACCCCCGCTCCCCTCCGTGTCTCTCTCTTTCTCTCCCAGATGGTGTCGTAGCAGACCCGCCATAGGGGCTACGGTGTGGCGGCGGCGCCCCGGCGCGGCGGCCTGGCCAGGCCCCTGCTGATGTTGTCCCGGCGCAGCGGCTCCTGCACGGCCCTCCCCCTCTCGGCCGGCAAGCGAGCGCGTGGGGGCGCCGATGTGGGCCGCGCGTTGCCTCTCCTTCCTCTCCCTCCTCTCTCGGCGGCGGTGAGGGCCGGCTCGGCCGACCGGCGAGCGCGTGGGGGCGTGGGTGTGGGCCCCGCGTCGCCTCTCCTCCCTCTCCCTCCTCTCTCGGCGGCGGCAAGGGCCGGCTTTGACTGGTTGCAGCCGGCCGACGAGCGCGTGCGAGCGCGGGTGTGGGTCCCGCGTCACCGAGCCACGGGGAGTGCGTAGGCAGCCACTGCCAACGCGGGCACCGCTAGCCGGCTACCACTGTCGGCGAGCTAGCTGCTGCCCGTCCACTAGGAAGGTTAAGGTGCTCTCTCCTCTTGCTCCCCCTCCCCTTCCATTGCCGACGCCGAGGATCCAACAGTGCGACCCTGACGCGGCAGTCACAAAGGCCCCGGTGAGGGCGGCCCTGGTACAGAGGGCCGGGGTATGCGATAGAACCGGTGGATCCAGCGAGGGTGGCCTCCGACGTCGAGGCCCTAGCATGGTCTGGAGTCTGCTCTTCATCTCCAGGTCGCGGTCCTTCCGATCCCCTTCCATGTCTCCTTGCCATGTTCTGCTCATTGTCCTCGTCCGAATTCCTCTGATTTTCTTGCTTCCTCTAAGGTTTGTTTGTCAAGAGGGATGCCCCTAGGCCCTAGCAGGGTTTTCAAAACCGGTCGGTAACCGCGGTTACCGACCGGTTACCGACAAACCGCCGCCGAGCGGTTCAGTTTCGGACCGGTTTGAATTCAAATTTCAAATTTGAAAAAAAAATCAAAAATTTTGAAAAAATTCCTAAAAATAGTTCATGATTTATAGAGTCGAATGGTGTACAAATTTTTCAAATTGGAGTTCGTTTGCTATTTATTTTGACGTGTACAAGTTTGAAAAAAAAGAAAAAGGATCTTTTCTATTTTTTTCCAAACTTGTACGCGTCAAAATAAATAGCAAACGAACTCCAATTTGAAAATTTTGTACACCATTGGACTCTATAAATCATGAACTATTTTTAGGAATTTTTTCAAAATTTTCGATTTTTTTTTTCAAATTTGAAATTTGGCTTGGGGCGGTTTGGGGCGAAACCGTCGGTAACCGGCCCAAACCGGTACCGGTTACCGACCCCAAACCGTTTGAACTACGCCGTTTGAATTCAAAATGCGAACCGTTCGGTTTGGGGCCGGTTTGGACCAGTTACCGCGGTTACCGGCCGTCCGCTCGCCGGCGGTTACCGGCCACCGGTCGGTTTTGTAAACCCTGGGCCCTAGGGTGTTTGATGAAATGCACGCTTGGAGCGCTACAATTTGGATAACCTTTTTTACTTTAACTGTTTCATGTTCGTAGTGTACTGCAGTCTCTATTTTCTTTTGTCTGATTCAGCACGTATGCTTGCAAAATCCACATGGTCATCAGTTATGTTCTCAAAAATAATGCACCTGAATGTTCTATGAGGCTGACTATATTCTCATTTCCAGAGAAGCTCACCTCCGGTGTGCCATGCTATTATGCTACATACTTTTTTTGCTATATAATTTCTTTGTTTTCTCACATGTCTGTAAAATTAAAGACCATAAGTACTCCTATACAACCTAAAAAATACTTTAAAATACAGCAAGGACTTGCAAAATTACAGCTACAACTATCGTTTGCCAACTGATAGATTTCATTATTTTTCCTTTGTTCAATTATGCCAATTATAGTTATAGCACAGTTTTTATATACTAAATTTGCTTCTTACATTTTATTATTGTCCTAGATCATAATTGGCAATTTGTCCTGCTTCTTTCTACTAGAGACATATCCTTTTGATTTACTAATTGTTGAGATAACACACACCCCGTTACAGATTGCAACATTTTGTGGGTTAAATTGTGTGTTTTCTGCTCTGAGGATGAAACTTGTGTGTCAAAAAAAAGCCAGGGGGCTTGCCAATTTTGTATGCATTAGAATTTCATTTTCAATGCGTTGGTGCTCTGGTTCCTTGAGCAGCTTTAGCTATATCAAATTATTTTCGTTCTCATCCTTCCTTGAAACCCTTAGGTTCACTTCTCTCCTTTGACCTTTGATTTGAATCTCAGGCTTACCAGGAATACTCATATTTGCTTAACATGATCTCTGGTTTGTGATATGATATTTGTCTTTTGTTCTACCACACGTCGACACCATGTGTCTCTGTTACAGTTTCTTTGTTGCAGTTCGAGTGGCCAAGCAAAATGAGGTTAATTTTCTGCATTGAGGGAGAGATTATGCTCATGAAAGAAGAATTGAGAACTTACAGCTACTATCCTAATAAGTGAAGCTGCAGCTGTCATCCTCAAAACTAATATGTTTGGCATTTTCAATGGATAAAAAACAGGGACCATTTAAGCCATGGGAAAATTCTATGTGTTTTTCCCTTTTCCTTTTATAGCATCTTTAATTAAGTATTAATTGTTAGCACAACATTTATTTAATATACACAGCTCATAGTTTTGCAAATTTGATATATCATAATAGGTGCTCCTGTTGAAAGAAGAAGGGTTGGGGTATCATAAAGGTTTTACCACCAAGTTTACAAATGATGTCTAAAATGCAGAATTGCATACATCGACAGATATATAGTTCTTCCACATGGTTGCAGCTCAAGAAGACACAAACACAGATAAGGTAAAATTATGTAACCTTCTGAAAGTACTAACTATGTTGTACATATATTTTGGGATTGTTCAGTATTATGACATACAAATTTCGTATTATGATAGAGATAAATGAATACATGGTGCAAAACTACTGCCTAAATCAGATATTGTACCTCATGCGTCAAGTGTGTTGTTCAGTTTCCAATAAGATAAGCTCATTTTGGCAGTGACAAAATACAACTATTTATGATTTGATCCGAATTATTCATGTCTGTACTCATTCTAGGTACATCCAGGGTGCATATTTGGTTTGAAAATTTTGCTTTAAATAAAAGAGAGAATGCTTTGAAAGAGGGTTTGATAGACTACATGCTTGACACCTACATTTTACTGTGTTTTCAGAGTCTCTTCAGAGTCTCATTGTTCTTAGTTCAGTTTCTTTTGCTCTTCAGAGTCTCTGTCAGATGAGTTTGGTTTTTGTAAGCTGATCAACATCTTTGTGGCCCCTTGGTATGTCATTTGTGCTATTTCTTTTGTAGAAAATGCCAATCGTCTCATCAATTTTGTTATTATTTTTTTTATTCTAACCAGTGAGAGAAGGTTTTCACTATGTCAGCATGTTGGCGCTCAGAGGGGGGCAGTCCAGGCCTGTCTGCAGTAGTTATGAGTCCTAGGCCAGTTGCCTCCACTGGTTGCAACATTTAGCAACCCAGGCCTCGCTATGACAAGATTTGTTGCTGCCAATTTCCGTTTGAGGGTTTGATGCTTGAAATAAAACCTACTGTTATTTTGGTATGTATTTTTCTCAGTGTCCCTATTCTTGCTGACCTATTCATCTACATCTGTAATGTGTTTTGTCAAATTGGATGGGACTGACATGGTTATCCATTTCATTTTTTTATTTCTTTGTCATACATTCAATTTGTTTTTCGTTTCTTTTTAGCCTTTTCTTTATGTGTTGTTACATTACGAAATAGAAAGAGGGACGATCTAGATGTTTACTATTGGGGCGTCCTATCTGTGCCTTCTTCAGGTTGTGGCAGCTAGGTGTGCCTTGCCTTATGTGTCCCTTATTTCTGAGTTCGCTGGAGATGGAACTCTTGTTTATGGAATCGAGATTGAGGTACCCTGTACCCAAAGCGTCCATTACAACCAAACTGTTTTTTTTTTTCTGGGCAGGCCAGGATCCGGCTGGCGGTGCTGGCTATGAACTGGCTGCTTTGCAGGCCATTTCTTTTTTACAGAGTCTATATGGGTTCATTGTAGTAGACTACAACTTTTAGGATGCCATGCTGTATAGGAGAATTGCACAGGCGGCCGCCGTTTCTGTTGCCGCAAGAGCCGCAGGACTGATTAGGTTGGTATCAGGGACCATTGACTGTAATTTATGTCCTCCGCCTGATTTGGTGGTTCAGTCTGATTGTTTCCTGAAGGAGGCATTGGTGTTGAGTCTGCTTGTTTGATGTCATAATATTTTTTTTCTTGCATGTTTAGTTATCCAGCTTTGCACGGGTGAATAAAGAGACAACAATTTTTTATAGATGTGTTTGCTTAGCTTGCTAACTCAACTCTGTCTTCTCCTGCACTCCCTAGAATGCTACTCGGTTGTTGAGTGTGTGGATGGCTTTGGCCACCCATTGCGGTGCTATTATGTGGCATCACGAAAGGGTCCAATCAAGAAAGAAAACACAAAGAGCACTAGAATTACCTGCTTGTTGCAGATATCGGCTCCAAATCGATCTCATGCATGGAGGGGGCATCTTTTTAAGGAAGAAAGCACAAAGAGCACTAGAATTACCTGTTGTGGCATATATTGACTCCAAATCGCTCTCTTTTTCCGTTGTTGTTGTGTTTTTCGTTTTTGGATGTAACATCGTTCTCTGCTCTTTTTTTGTTGACCTTCTCCTGTCCAGCATAGCAAAACAACTGCTGTGAATATTGGATGCTTTGTTTTCATTCTTTAGAGTCTACTAGGTAAGATTACATTGTATTTGATATTGTACCAGCGTTCTATTTTCAGCTTTAAATTGACAAGTGTTGCTATGTTGATTATAGCTCCGTTTTCTACTGCAGTGTTGCCTAAGTGGTCTCGATGGCGTTCGACTTGCTCCCTGAACTGCGTCCACGTGCAAGGCTTTTAACAGTTCAGCTATAGCCTATAGAGCAGCTATCGCTTTTCCTTCATGATATTGACTATTTATGTACTATCTATGTATGCTATGATACACTGACATGCCTACCAACTTGTGAACAATTGAACGATCTTAGCTGCTAATTCTATTAGACGTTTAGCAATCCTGACTTCATAGCTGTGATACCGGTCTGCGCGAGACCTATTGATTTTTATATCGTCTATCTATCTATTGCGCCTTTCTATCGGCGGCACCAGCCCGCGCGCAGGGGCGCGCACTTATCACTAGTACGTACTCACCGCCATGGGCGCGAGCCGCACATGTGGGAGTGGGGGACCCCTTCGTCTGCCGTGGGGAGGGAGCATCTTCTGCGACAGGCGGCAGGGCACTCCTAGTCCTTGCACCATGTCGGAGCAGGGGCGGATGTAGAGCAGTAACATTGGGGTACAGCCCCCCCCCCCCCCCCCAAATTTCTGAAAAAAAAAATCAAAGTATATATACTCTTTAATATCTTGTGTATGTATAATAGGTTGCTAAATACAATTGCTAGTCTATTCAGCCCACACAACAGTCTCAACACTCTAAAATTGGTGCTTCCTAAAATCGTTGTAACTATTTTATTGGTGAACTTTCGTCCGTACCCCACGATTGAAATGCTAGATCTGCCACTGTGTCGGAGCAGTGAGGCTTTCTCATCACTGGGCTTTGCATTCGTGTTATTTTTTTTCTCCTTCACAAGTAATGGTAGCTTTAGACACCAAAATGAAACTAGTGTTTTCTATAGAAATGGGAGGCAATGGTAGTATAGTAGTACGTCCTCCTGATGCAATATTCTCACGAGGATTTTGCCTGACACTGCACTCAGTTTTGATTTAATGATTACACTAATATAATAATGCCCTTTTGCCTTCAGTAGATATGCGTTGCACAATAATGGAATATTAGGTAAGTTAGTATCCTCGGTTTCTTATAGCTTCTGCCATGGTAAAAAAAGCCATTTGATATCAGAAGTATTTGCGTTGAATAAAGAGAATTATGAATCACAGTGGTCTCCATGTCGATTTTCTTTACACATCACATTTATTTTGCAGTTGGTATGGGTGAAGCATTTGTTGCTGTGTCTCTTGCAATACTTCTGAATGAAATGAAGAATATTAAATGACAGCTTTAATTCTTTAGTTTATACTAGCAAATATGTCAGTACGATGCAACGGGATACAAATGCTTTGTTCGTTTGAATTACTTTCAACTTATTTCACTCGTTTTTTTCTCACATAACACTATTTAATCAGCCGAAATCAGCTGGGCCATATTAATTTTGATGAAAATAGAGGCAGTCCGAAAAGAATGCAATTGTTGAAATCATATCGGTCAAAATAGTTTATATTTAACTAACTTTATATTAAATACTATTAACATTTTTGTCTCCAAATAGTTTTATTATAAAAATATATTCTATAACTAATCTAATGATATTTATTTCATATAATGAATATTTGTATTTCTTTACATAAAATTAGTTAAAGTTCTAACCGTCCGACTTCTCAAAAAATAAGAACTATATTTTTCTAAACGAAGATAGCATATATATATATATATATATATATATATATATATATATATATATATATATATATATATATATATATATATATATATATGAAAATTCCTTTTTACTCATTGAAATTTTGAAACGTTGTGCCGAGCTGGTTGGACGTACCGAGTAGCTTGTTACACGTGCCTGCTCCTGTTGCACGCGTGCGCTGCTCCTGTTCCACGCGTCACGGGTGGTCACCCGTACGCACACAGCACAGCACCACCAGTTCTGTGCTAAGCTCAGAAGGTCACACCTCCACATCTACTCTGCAACAGCACTACTACAGCCGTGGCCGATCCTTCTTCCTCCACATATTTCCCCTCTTTCCCGTCTCAAGAACAGGAGAGTTAAACCGCCGCCCGCACCCCTCCGCCGTCTGGTCCCCTCCCTTCCCCTTCGGTGTCTCACCGGGAGATGAAGGGAGTGAGGATATATTGTTTTTAATAATTTTCTCTAGTGGATCAAGTTTTTAGGGTTAGGTTCTTCGGCGGCACAAGCTTGGTGGAAGTGGTGGCGCTGCCATAGTGGAATAAAGTCCTCCCGGTCTTCGTCCACCTCGTCGTCGTCTACTCCGGTGACGATAAGAGGCCTGTGAGGTGGTGTAGGAGTCTGCGGCGGCTGCTGTTTTGTCGTCACGGCGGAGCGGCGGTGCTCGTGCCGCGTCTAAGGTCAAGAATACGGTGGCGGCTGATGACAGGGCGGCAAGATGGAGTGCGGTGGATCGAACGCGATCTCCCGGCGGCACGGATCGGGATTGAGGGAGCTTGGCTTCACCGCGACGACGGATGTCATCGTCAGCACCACTCTCGTCGTTTTAATCTGGATTGTGATCCTGACGGATGGACGCTCAAAGACTTCTTTGCTTTTGCGAGATCGAACGTCTGCTGCAGTCCACCTCAACGCCGGTGGTTTCTTCCGGCTTCTGGTGATTCAGGTTTGGCGGTGTCGACGGTCTTCGTCGGCAGCGATTGCAGCTGGTTTACTTTCTCGTAGAATATAGGTTGAACAGCTGTCCTTCGTATCATTTTTCGGTGTACTTATATTTTAACATATTTTTCTAATAATTAATACAGACATACTTTATAAAAAAAAAAGAACAGTAGAGTTTAGACTCATCAGTCATCACACCTTCATCCTCTTTTTTTTCTCTTTCTTCACTTGTATCGTTCTTATCCCGCACATCCGAGCGCCGCTCTCCCCTCGCACCCCTCTATTTTTTCTTTTTCCAAATCTATTTCTTTATTGAATTCCCTGGTCTCGCTCTTATCCAGAATGGCGTCCGCACGAGCCGCTGTTCTCATACTGCATGCATCCAAGCGCCGCCATCCCCTCCCGGCTCGCCGCCGCTAGACGGCCGCCCTCCTTCCTCCTTCCCCATGCTGCGCCACTGGCCCCATCGTCCGTCGTCCGGCGTCCGGCTTTGCAGCCTCGTCTCACCAATCGCGTTGGAGCCTGTCCGCGTGTCTCTCTGCCCGCGCGTCTAGCAACGCCGGTCACGCTAAGCTCCGACGGCATATCGGCACCAAGGCCGTCAACGCCGGTCCGTGGCAGTAACAACAACGTCGGTGTAGGAAAATCATTTTTTCTTCTGATGATGAGATGGCCTCGATCCAGTGCTTTTGTTCATTGATCTGTGAATCTATCTACTCCCTTGTGCTTCAATTTGATTTTTGTTTGGTTGGATTTTCTATAGTGCCCTTGATTTTGTCTCGGTCGTGCTAGGTGGGTTACAGAGAATTCGAGATTGCTTTTCCCTATTTCTATTTTACTCTATCTTTCTCAATCGGCTATTTCAGATCCGGCGAGTGTGGCAGCGTGTAGCTAGCAGTGGTGGCCTCCTGGCAGTGACCGTTGTTCAAGGCCGCTCCTCAGATCCAGCACGACGCTTCTATTCTTTTTTTGAGACAGAGTTGCCCACGACAGGGTCCAGACGTTGACTGTTATTTATGATGGTCTCCTAGATTTTGAGTTTCGGTTTTGGCATAGCTTTTTGGAGTTCTTTTTCATCTTTTGGAATTGAAACTCCTGGTCATACTCTCGTGCGACAAAGCTCATGTTCCTATTTTGTTTAATTTGGTTCTATCTGCTTGTCCATGTTGGAAACGGAATCGATGAGTTAAACAAAAGTTTATCCAGACAATCTAGAGCCCCTTCTTGATTTGATTTGGATCTTTACCCGATTTCTTCCTTCCTTTTTGCCCGACCCTACTACTGTATTGTACCGTATGTATATTGTACACAGTACAGACTCATCAAGTCTCGTAAGAGGGAGACGGCAGACGAAAAAATAACCATACGAAAAAATTGGCTGAAATTTTACCTCTTTATTATTAGGTATAAATATAATATGGATTGCTCAAGGTTCCGGGTCCATTATATAAGCAATCGACTCCCATCACATCTTATATTAGCACCATCTTCTCTTCGCTTTCGCTTTTTCCGTAGTGTTGCCTTTCGCGTACAAACGCAATGCAAAAAAAAAAAGTAATGGCAGCTTCGAACACAGAAATGATAGCAGACGAACTTGCTCTCATAGAACTAGAAGTGGGAGGCAGTGGGAACCGGCAGCTGTATTCCAAGCGACGTACCCCGAGCAGAGCTGTTCTGCAGTTTTGGGCCGTAGCGGAGATACTATATACCGACGGCAGTATGCTTGGCCGTAGCAATTGGGCGCTGTCCAGAAGCATATGTTGTGTTATAGTCGTAGCAAGCAATGTGGATCGGTGGAGGCTGGCGCAGCTCCAGAGCACCAGTGAATGTATGTGATCAAGATGCAGTTCCAGCAATGTTGTGAGCCTTGCTACCGGAGTGGTTACGACATGGCTTCATGGACCGATGATTTGAATTAATGTGAAACACAGCAATCATCTGGACGGAGGGCGCCTGGCTGGCAAGGCTCTAATGCATGATGCAGGGTGAAACACGGTCGGTGGTGGATTGCTAGCACTTGTGTACCTGCGGAAGAACACACTGTTGCCATTGCCAAGACAAATATAGTACGGGTGTCACACAGTCGCTGATCTGCTATCAGCACTATCATGTGCTGACGTACGTGGTAAATAGACACTCTCCGGTGAGGCCAGTAGTCCAAAATTTTCATCCTTAAAAAGGGTTACAAACTGACTGTGTTGAATAGATATGCGTTGCACAATGGAATATTAGGTAATTTAGTATATCCTCGGTTTTTAGCTTTGTGCCATGGTAAAAATGCCATTTGACATCAGAAGTATTTGCATTGAACAAAGAAAATTATGAATCACAGTGGTCTTCATGTCGATTTTCTTTGCACATCACATTTATTTTGCAGTTGGTATTGGTGAAGCATTTGTAGCTGTCTCTTGCAATACCAGCATATATATATATATATATATATATGTATGTAACCAATACTTCTCAATGAAATGAAGAATATTAAATGGTAGCTTTGATTCTTTAGTTTATAATATGGGTTGCTCAATGCTCCAGGTCTAGTATATATAAATATATAAGCAATCGACTCCCATCATATCTTCACATCTTATTAGCACGCTGTTAGGGCCTGACCTGCTGCGTAGCGAGTATGAGTGGATGGGGGTCGGGCGAGGTTTGAACGCCCGACGACGAGGTGGCGGCGCCGTGCTCAGCACCGTCACGGCTTACGAACGAGGGGAGTTGAGAGAGGCGAGAGAGCTGAGAGATTAGATTAATCTCTAGCTAAACTTTACTCAATGGATAGTTCAGTACATAAAGACTCTCACTTCGATCTAACAAATTGCATCCTACTATCTAGGATCTAAACAACCTTGCGAACTAACCAAACCTGATAACTCTCACTTAACCGAAACCGATAACTCTGGTGACCGCGCTCTGCGCGTTCGCGCTTGTTCGCGGCGTTCTCAGCCACGTGTGTTGTTCCTCCTCTGATAAGTGTTGCCCACCATAACATCTCTCTCCCCCCTGAGAAACAGCTCGTCCTCGAGCTGAACGTCTAGGTGAGCTGCTTGGAACGCGTCGAGCGGCTCCCAGGTGGCCTCCGTTTCCCGCATCTGTTCCCAATGGACCAAGACGTGCCAGACACCGCGTCGAAGACTGGCGCGCAGTACCCGTGCTAGTTGCGGAAGTAGGCGTCCATGCTGAAGAGGTGGAAGAGCCGGTGTCGCAGCTGGTGCCGGCCCCTTGAATTGCTTGAGCACCCCGACGTGCACGACGTCGTGAATCCGGGCGCCGCCGGGAAGCTGCAAACGGTACGCGACGTCGCCAATACGCTCGAGTACCTGGAAAGGTCCAGCATACCGCGGTGCAAGCTTGCCACGGGCGCCTGCTACCAAGGACTGGGCCGGCCGATGGAGGATGCGCAGCCACACCCAGTCGCCCGGCGTGAACTCCAGGCGGCGGTGATTGGCGTCGTAGTAGCGGTGTGCGTATTCTTGCGCCTGAAGGAGCCGAGCCCGCACATCGTCGAGAAAGGTGTCGCGGTCGTTCAGCATGGTGTCCACCGTGTCGGTGCGGGTGGCGCCATGCTGGTAGGGCAGGAGCTCCGGCGGCGCGCGGCCGTACACCACCTGGAAGGGGGTGGCGCGTAGGGCCGAGTGAAAGGTTGTGTTGTAGCAGAACTCAGCCCATGGGAGCCACTCTAGCCACGCGCGGGGACGATCACCTGTCATACAACGCAAGTACATGGCAATGGCCTTGTTAACAGCTTCTGATTGCCCGTCAGTTTGTGGTGGAAGGCCAAGCTCATCCGAAGTTGGACGCCCGCCATCTTGAAGAGATCCCGCCAACATGGCCTGTGAAGACCGGGTCACGGTCGGAGACGATGGATTCCGGGAACCCATGTAGTCGAACCACGTCGGCGAAGAAGGCCCTGGCGACCGACGCCGCTGTGTACGGGTGCCCCAGGGGAATGAAGTGTGCATACTTGGACAGGCGATCAACCACTGTCAGGATCACACTCTTGCCGTGTACCTTAGGAAGAGCCTCGACAAAATCCATGGAGATGTCCGCCCAAATGAGAGACAGGATTGGCAATGGTTGGAGCAGACCTGCGGGGTGCAAGGCCTTGGTTTTGTTGCGCTGGCATGTTGCGCATGCACGGACGAACTCCTGTACCAGGCGCCGGTCGTGGTCGACGTAGAAGGACGCGCGCAGTCGTTGCAAGGTCTTCTGTATGCCCTCATGGCCCGTGGTGTGGGCGAGGCGCAGAGCCTCAGTGAGGAGCGGTGACGTCTCCGGTATCACCACGCGACCCCGATTGGTGACCAGGCCGTCTTTCAGAGTCCATGGAGCCCCACGGTTCCCTGATCTGATGTCGCTCTGAAGCTGGACCATGGCCGGCGTGCTGGCGATGTCCCGGCGGAGGTCGTCGTAGAAGCCAAACGACGGCGTCGTGATTGCTGACAGGTGTAGCTCCTCCGCCTCCCGGCGCGACAACGCATCGACCACAATGTTAAATTTCCCAGGGCGGAATTCCACCGTGAAATCGAATCCGAACAGTTTACTCACCCACTGATGCTGGGGTATGGTGGACAGCCTCTGATCGAGCATGAACTTGAGTCGGACCACGAACGTGCGCCCCCACAGATATGGGCGCCAATGGCGTACTGCCTGTACCAATCCAATCAACTCCAGCTCATATGCGGCGATTTTCAGATGGCGTGGGGCAAATGTCTTGCTGAAGAACGCCAGTGGTCCTGCCCCTTGATGGAGGACGGCCCCCAACCCTGTACCGGACACGTCACACTCAACGACGAAGTCCTGTGCAAAATCCGGCAAATGGAGAACTGGGGCTGCTGACAGTGCCGACTTGAGGTCGGAAAACTCTGCTATGGACTCCTCTGTCTAGCTGAAGTTGTCTTTCTTGAGAAGTTGGGTCAAGGGGGCAGCAATGGAGCCAAACTCGGGGATGAACCGACGATAGTACCCAGCGAGGCCAAGAAATCCGCGGAGTCCACGCACTGACCGTGGCTGAGGCCATGACTGGATAGCAGTGATCTTATCCTGATCCACGGCGACTCCTTGCGCTGAGATGATGTGCCCCAAATAGGCCACCGATGTGGTGCCGAATGTACATTTGGACTGCTTGACCTGGAGATGGTGTTCACGTAGGGTGGTGAAGACCGCACGCAGGAGCCTCAAGTGTTCATACCATGAGGTGTTGTACACTAGGATGTCATCGAAGAACACTAGGACGCCCCGACGCAGGAACGGGCGCAACACCATGTTCATCGGTGCTTGGAATGTGGATGGCGCATTGGAGAGACCGAATGGCATGACCAGAAATTCGAAATGACCGTGATGAGTCCGAAATGCTGTCTTGTGAACGTCGTCGGGGTGGACGCGCACCTGATGATATCCCGATCTGAGATCCAGTTTCGTGAAGAACTGAGCGCCATGCAACTCATCGAAGAGCTCCTCCACGACCGGAATAGGGAATTTGTCCTTGACTGTGGTGGCGTTTAGTGCCCTGTAATCCACGCAGAAGCACCCGGTGGCATCCTGTTTCTTCACCAAGAGAACCGGGGCCGAGAACGGAGACGTACTTGTTCTGATGGTGCCATGCTCCAACATTATTGTGCATTGCGCTTCCAATTCATCTTTCTGCAGCTGTGGGTATCGGTATGGCCGGACAGCAACGGGTTCGGTGTTGAGCTTGAGATGAATCCGATGGTCGCATGGTCTCACCGGTGGGAGCCCAACAGGAGCTGCAAACACTTCATGGAAGGATTCCAGTAGCCGGCCAAGCAAAGCTGGTTCTTCCCGCGAATGGTGTGGACGCGGCCCGTCGGCACAATGTCAGTCCGTGTGGAGCCAACTCCCTTCCAGAACACGCGGCGTCCATGCCGCCAGAAAGCCATACAGAGATCATCGAAGTCCCAAAGAATAGGGCCTAAGGTGCGGAGAAAAGCCGTACCAAGGACCATGTCATGGCAGTCGAGCGGAATTGTATAACAATCCACGGTGAACTCTTGAGTGCTGACGCCCTGCTGCGTGACCCGCACAACGACATCCTGCGTGACGCCGCGGCAGGCGACGCAATCGCCGTTTGCCACCGTGACATGCGCTCCATTGCTATTGTGGAACACCACACCCTCCCTCTGTGCAGCCACCCCACTGATGATGTTGTGGGTTGACCCCGAATCCAGCAAGGCGGTGAAGTCGTGGTTGCCGATGGTGACCTTGATCTGCATTGTGTCCTCGGTGCGTATGTCGGTGATGGTGTGCAGGGAGATCAAGGGGGGTCATCATCCATTGCGGGTAGCTCGACTGTCAGCGCCGCCTCCTCGTCAATGTCGTCGGTGACCTCCAGAACGAAGAGCCGCTTACAACGGTGTCCGCGTGCGTACTACTCATCGCAATTGTAGCACAAACCGAGGTGGCGTCGTTCCATCATCTCCGCCGGTGTGAGCTTGTGAAACGGCAGCGGTGGAGCCGCGGGAGTTGGTAAGGCTAGTGGTGCGACTGCCGGCAGAACCGCCGCAGGTGCAGCAGCGGTCGGTGGTGCGGCGTAGGGACGCACAGGTGGCCGGGGTGGGCGCACCGCTGCTGGGGCCACCAGGGCCAGATTACGGCGTTCATACGCTCGGGCCAACATCATGGCGTGTTGGAGATCAACTGGGACTTGGAGCTCCACATCTATGCAGATGGGATCTGGAAGCCCACCCGTGTGTATAGCTGCGTCTCCTGCAGCAGCGCGAGAGTGCCCGCATGGGCTAACCGGCTGAGAAAAGCCTCCGTGTACTCATTGACAGAGCCCCGAAATGGAATCCGTGCGAGCTCGGACAAATGGTTAGTGCCAAGTGGAGGACCAAATCGCTGCTGGCACATACCCCGGAAATGCTCCCACGAGATGTTGGCGACCCTCCTTCATCTCGTTCGAACATGTAGTACCAATGTTGAGCGGCATCTGTCAAGTGGAACGAGGCCAGCCACACCTTGTCGGCCTCGCGCGTGCGCTGGGCACGGAAGAAGTGGTCACACTTGTTCAGCCATCCGATGGGATCTTCTTTGCCGTCATACGTTGGGAACGTGAGCTTGTGAAATCGTGGGACAGCACCGCCGTCTTCTTGATCTCCGATGGCTGGATGGATCGGTGTATCGGCGAAGGTGGGAATTGGCGATGGTGAGTGCAGGAAGGACATCTGGTGGATGGGAACCGGCCGGCTGGCCGCTGTCGAGTTGACGATCACGGAGCCGGATGACGATATTGGTGGCAGGCCGCCATAACCCGGCAGCCCAAATGGCAACAAATGTGGCTGCAGCGATGATCCCGCCCGACTATCCGCGCCGGACATCCGCGCGGCGAGTTGGCCCATCTGGTGCTGTAGACCGGATACGACGGCGGTGAGGTTGTCGAGCGCCCCGGCAGAGCCGGAGGCTGATAGATGGCGCTGGTTGTATGTGGTGGAATGGGGCTGGTGGTGGTGGTGGAAAGTGGCGCGGTGGTGGTGTTGATGGCGCCGGACGCGGCAGCAGAGATGGCGGCGGCAGAGCCCGACGTGGTCCCAGACATGGCTGATACCAGATTGTTAGGGCCTGACCTGCTGCGTAGCGAGTAGGAGTGGATGGGGGTCGGGCGAGGTTTGAACACCCGATGACGAGGTGGCGGCGCCGTGTTCGGCACCGTCACGGCTTACGAACGAGGGGAGCTGAGAGCTGAGAGATTAGATTAATCTCTGGCTAATTTTTTTTCTAGTAGTATACTCCTACAAATTAGGTCTGAACGAAATAAAGAGCATTAAATGCCCGGCAGTGATGCATATAAATAATTATTAAGTTCGATGAACTGCTCTCTAGGCTCCAGCTCCTTTATATATAAGAAATCGAGTCCCACCACATCTCAGCTAGCAGTGAGCAGCACAGTCGTGCCACCTTCTCATCACTTTGGATTTTCCTTGGGTGTTATTTTTTCCCTTTCAAAAGTAAGATCATAGCTTGAGACATAAAAATGAAAGTAGTGCTTGCTATAGGAATGGGAGGCAATGGGAGTAATCCACATACAACATTCCCAATTTGACGCGCTTTTTTGTGAAGAGTTTCAGCATCATCTCAGACACTTCGAATGAGGCAACAAAGAAAGATGTTGAATTCGTATGGTTAAGTCACAGCAGGAAAATGCTTTCCAAGAGCTAAAGAAAAATGTCTAACTTGTAACTTCAGCACCTTTGCTCTTGCATTGCCTGTTTAACCTCAGGCACATGCAACATTCCCAATATATTGGACGCACTTTATCACTTTGTCCTCTCCTTGCGCTCCAATTTTGTAACTCTTCACCATCTCGCCAACCACACGCTATTTCAAGAAACAGCTCCGGATCGACATCTCTTGGCTTTTGGTCGCGTGGTGCTTACACCTAATTTGCTGCCTTCATCTCCGCTCTGTTTAGATTGACAGGCCTGTCACAGTCACCAGTTATAGTACTAGGATTTTCAAGCTGGGTAGGAAGAATGATAATATTACGTGTTCTAAGGCAAGGATTTTCAAGCTGGGTGGGCCGGATAATCATAATGCTACGTACCTCTAAGATCATTCCATGGGCCATGGCGTCAGGTCGAAGTTCGGTTGAGTATATGCAAGCAAGAGCGCCGGCATAAAGAGTTTGTTTCCAGGTAAAAACATGCAACAATAGATGAGTAGTACTCACTCCGTCCCTAAATAGATGTTATTCTCGCTTCCCGAGAAATCAATATTTTTAAAATATTGATAATTATGTATTAAAATATATAAATAATTATGCTAAGCAATTAGTATCATTGGAAAGATCTTTAAGTCTAGTTTTTTAACAAATTTATTTAGAGATTTAAATGTTGTACGTATTTTCTACAAATTTAGTCAAAGTTGAGAAAATTGGACCAATACGCTTCCCATAACAGACTTACTCTGTGGGACGGAGGGAGTACGCTAATTAGGTCGGAATAAAATGAAGAGTATTAAATACGCCGGCTATGTTGAATCGCTTTTGGCTTTTTTCCTTTCGCAAGTAATAATCATAGCTTGAGACACAAAAATGACAGAGTGATGCTTACTATATATACGACTGGCAGACAATGGGAGTAATCTAGATGCAACATTTCATTATTATGAAGTACATGTGTACATCCTCTCTCTCTCTCTCAAAATAAAATATCATGCTTTTCCACTCCTGCACAATAGTACTTGTCGTGCTACGTACAATTGAATCCGTGGAGTAGTGTTCAATTATCAAATTCTAACAGCTCTTGTGTAAGCAAGTTTAGTTTTCATCGAGGATCATATCCGGAGATGATAAGAAATTCAGATCTTTCATAATTTTTCCGATCCGATAATAAAGATGAATATATCCATGCATGACACAAGTTTAAAAGTTCAGCTGACAGCTGAGTGGATGCAATCAGGGCACACGGCATGACACCTACTGAGATGCCCTCAAAAGTCCACTTTTCTTGTCTTTATCAGAGTTAATTGAAATAAGGAGTATGGTATCATCAGTAAAAAAAAAGTGCAGTTGACAGACAAGTACTACACTATCTTACTATTACTAATTGGAGGCCCCAATAAAGACACCACGTTAACTCTCACCAGACGCGCTAGGAAAAAAGATAAATCTTAGAAATTCACACAATAATCAGAAACATCGAGCCGTTAATTTAGTAAGGTTTAATCATCTCTAAAAATTATAGCCATTGGATCAATCAATTTGATTTTCTTAAAAATTACCCACCATTATTTTTCTGCTTCACTAATGTTCTGAAATAATAGCTATAATAGGTACTTTATAGCCTATATTCAGATTTGATAAATCTATCGATTATTGATTTTTACGTATTTTTCATCCATATCCATTGTTTTTTTATTTACATAGCACCTCTATATATATTTAGTTGAACCATTTATTTAAACTATGATGACTTTAGCTATAGTCTATATTTTGAAGACATGAACTAAAGTTTATTTTTCCCAAATTTTGTGCTTATTAGTTGATTAGATATAATGACTATTTACAATATTGAGTATAGTCTACCAGTTTGATCACAAAAAGTTTTAGGTGTTGCAAGAACGGTAGGATCTATCCTTTTTATTTCTAGCAGTTCCATGCGTAATAATTTATAGGATACATATTTTTTTCTAACATGATATGTATTTGGTTGAAACATAAACTTAAAGTATATGCAAACTTTATGTGATATCATAAAAATCTATTTTTTAAATTTCAGCTTTTGATGTAGTTTTTTTAATGTTTAATTAATTTATACATGTGTTAATTTGAAATTCCAATGCTTACTATACTGTTTCTTCAAAAGTTTCATTTTTAGTAAAATAATATTGTAGGTGGCTACCAAGTTAGTTCTTACAATGGCATAAATAGTTGTTTCATCATGCAACTGGCACTCAAGATGGTATATTGTATTAATTTTGTTCAATTAAAGAAATAATGCCTAAAATTAACTTATTGATATCATATGATATAATATTCAATTAAATTGCTTAGACTTTTTTTTCAATTAAATTGCTTAGACTTTTTTTTTCAAGATAACGTATTTCAAAATTTATTATCACGAGTATTTATATAACTTAAAGTGAATTGTAAGTGTCATTACTATGTGGTTTGTTAAGGATATTTTTTCACGCTTGATAAGCTGATAAAATAAATATTTATCCTAATATATACATGTTTCCTTGGTGTGGAACATAGCTTTGTGCATAGGTTTAACTAAATTTTGGTAGAAGGGTGTATTTCAAATAGCATTGTGCATATATTGTACTTATGGATGTTGATTTATTTTTCATAATAGCATATATTAGCCTTTACATGTAGATTTGACATTTTTTTGTTAATTTTTATAACAGTTGAGATGGATAATTTACAAATTATATAGGTATATATTACATTAAATCATCTTTCATAATGCCATGTATGGGTAATTTGAATGCAAACTTAAAGAGTCAAAGCTTATTTTTCATAATGATAGAGGTGGATAATTAATTTGTAAAAAAGTATTAATAACTCTATGGATCAGTTAATTATATAGGTTTCATAACATGGAATCTCGTAGTAATCTAATGAAGTTATTATTAAAGTGACAAAAAAAAATATACGTGATGTCCAATAAGGATCATATATATCACGACTTATTTGTTCACATACTCCAATGACTCTTGTTTTCATTTTTTTTCACGATTCTTCTCGTGGTCTAATCTTACCTAAAGTTTTACGGACCATAGCAAAACAGTGTAGAATAAAAGGAGATAAATTAAATTAAAATTTTACTGACTCATGCCGAAACAGTACAAAATAAAAGGAGACAAATTAAATTATAATGATGCGATCTAGCAAGATGGACAAATTTAGTACATCATAGGAGAGAAATAAAATTCTAAAATTATAGGATCTAGCAAGTTGAGCACACCTAGTTTGTAGGATCTAGCACGCCGCACGTCGCGGCACCGGCAGCCTGCCTGCTCCTGTGCCCGTGATGCAGCTAGAGCCAACATCGGTCGTTTGGTGCACGGCCGGATGCTAGTGAGAAGTTGTTCTGGTAGGGCGTAGGCATGAGTCTCGCGAGTGCATTAGTCCTCCTAGCAGAGTTTGAGGATGGATGTAGAAAGACAAGCAGGGATCGGTACAGGCGAGTCGGCGCCTCGACGACGCCTGCGGATGGCATGTTCTTTTGTGATATATATATATATATATATATATATATATATATGTATCTGTGTGCATGGACAATCATCATTGATCATCGTCATCATCTGTATCAGGCCTGTGGTCTATGCCTATGGACAAGCATCGTCCATGACTCCGCATGAGACTGGCCTTTGCAATTGAGGGGCGCAAATTTCATTATGATCTCACGTGTGCCTGCGCTGGGAGAAATATTGGCATGGTCTGCAACTGCAAGGTGCATGCAGGAGATATCTCAGCGTGCGTACATGTTGGCCTGCTTCCTGATCTGTGGCCCCTGAATGAATCATTTTACATGCATTGCCTCCTACCGGCCGGGTTTGATCAGTGGAAACTGAGATGCTTGATGTGAAGATTGTATCGTCCCTGGCATAGTGTCATTGTATCGACCTGACAACCTCCTAGACGGGTAATAAGATGTACCATTGACAAACTGTCACCATGGTTATGTTGGACCGAGAAACGAGTTATGATTATACAAGTACAAAGTGCCAGCTATCAAAAGGTACGTAATCCAGGCATGCATCAAGGTACATAATGCATACATATGCATCCATCTCTATGTAAACAATGTAAGTATCCAATTATTTCCTACTTATTTACTTTTCGGAAAAAGAAAATGATGTGCCTATAAGTTAATTAGGGTCTATTTGGATCACAAATGGATTATTATAACCCTTGATTATGCATAGAATTATTATAATTATGGATTACAATGATAGTGTTTTTTGGTCAATGGATTATGGTTGGCTATAGTGAGAAATTCCTATTTTATCCTCTATAGTTTCGCAAGTTTGACAATAGGTTGGAGGAAAAATTGGACAGGCCATTGGGTGGCAGGTTGGACCATAATCCTCTATATATGACGACCTGGTCTCACTTGGATTTTGGGATTACGGTAATATGTTTTTTTTGTGAAAAGGTAATCATAAGTTTTGATTATAATATAATCCATCATTCAATCAGCCCTGTTTGGATCAAAATGATTACATAACCTAATTATTGTAATCCTAGGGGTATCAAAATAGGATCTTATTCGTAAGTTAATATAATCACTTAGAATTTGATAACCTAGGATGAAAATGTTACCCGATTAACTGCCAAACCAATAGTCTAAGGCAATCTTGAAACCAAGAGAGCAGGTAGGGTACCATAAAGAGATTCCTATCCAACCTTTTAAAGTCAAAATTAAGGTGTATGTGATAAAAAAAACACCCTAGCTTCCAACAGTTCTTCCATCCAGCATCCTATATTTCGTAGTAAACTAATCCTCCCTCTCCCCTAATTTTAGGGTGACATATTGTCCGCCATAAATGTTATATGAGAAAGCAGTGGAGAACTATTAAAGGACATGATATTTAAGAAGAATTTTTGTTAGGAAGAATCCTATCTGATGAAGATATGAAGGATTAAGTTTAGGAGTTAAGGGCTCTTGAATATAAGGGGATGAATGAACAGGTTGATCGTAGTTGGATTATTATAATTTATATTACTAGCTAGCAGGTAACCCTGCTAGAAATTATGATTTTTTGGCATGCAAAATCAATGAAAGTCTGCCTTATAAATTATTTTACCATAGAGGCAGCATGTGGTATTTGCGCAAAAAAAAACTGAATTGTTACCTAACAGGTAACCAAGAGCCAGAAAACAGGGTTAAATGGTATTTAACAGTGTTGTATAGTGTTCTAGATAGTGACTTGGGCTCATGACGGATTAGAAATGGTATACAAAAGGAAGGTATATGGTAGATACCTAAGATTATGTTATAATATGTATTATAGATTATGATTATAATAATCAGAGAATTTGGGTTCTTGGATTATTGAGGTGGATTATTGTTGGTTAAAGTGGCAAATACACATAACCTCCAAAAAGTACGTCTGCCATAGATTGTAGGATTATTGTAATATGATGTTTTCATTATAATAATCCATCCATAATCTAGCCATTTGGATCATTAGATTATTTTAGCTTACTATTATTATCACAATGGATATAAACATACCTTCCCTCCATTCCAAATTGCAAGTTACTATAAATAGATATAATGTATATTTAGGTATGTAGCAAAAGCTATATACCTAGAAAAACTATAATAACTTAAATTTTCCAATGGAGGGAGCAATCATTATGGTGTTATTCTGCTGAATGGATGTGGTATGACATGGGCCACTAGATGTTTTTTTTATAAAAAAAATGGTAGAAAATGATATGTTACAAAATTACCATTTGAATAATCAAAACAAGTCGAGTTACTACTATATGGATATGATCAACCATCAAATTATTTGGTCATATACTGTAGTCGAAGTTACAAAGGTTTATATATTCTTGAACTATGACGCTCTGAGCGTTCTGATACTGCTACAACTAAAAACTGGTCGATCCCAAGCGTAAAACTAGCCATCCCAAGCGTGATTAAAAATGTTTCTACTGCAGACGTTCATGCTTTAGCAAATTCATCAAGATATGAGTCAACATTTAAGCTTTCCATGCATTTAGATCTTACACGCCTTTGATTCGTATGGTTTCATGGTGTTGACACCGTTTTTCGGCACGTGTCAAATGAGCTAAGGCTTGTGTTGATCGGCAGCCGTTTTCAGTCGGCATCGGGAAGACATAGGTCAGTATTGCCGATGGGAGTGTGTTGCGAGAAGACTAAGTGTGTTGCCGATGGAAGCTGGAAGTTTCGGATGTTGCCGATAGGGGTTGAATGACTCGCCAGAGGCCAAGCTGCAGAGTTGCTGGTGCCGATTGCCGATGAGGAGATATTGCCGATGCCGATTGCTGATAGGGATTGATTGGTGAAGAAAAGTTACCAGTACCAGGTTGCCGATCGGGGAGTATTGCCGATGCCGATGGGCATGGGATGCCGATGAGCACAGGGTGACTTAGCGTTTGATATCAGCAGAGGATTACCGGTGGCCAAAGAAGGAAGTCGCGGATTGAAGGAGTCTGCCGATGGAAAGTTTTCATCGAGGGAAAGACATAAGAAAACTGGTGATTTTGTACCAGTATTATTATAGCAGTTTGAGTTCGACTCTTGCATGAGTCGTTTGTTTTCCTTTAAAATAGGTATGTTTGTTTAGGAAAATAATATTGTTATTTTAGATCCGACTCCTGCGCGAGTCAGTTTCCTTAAAGTTAGGAGTTTATTTTAGGAAGGGTACGGGTCGTGTCTCTGTACGACTCTCCATGTGGGAGTATAAATATATGCCCAAGGGCTGCGTATAAAAAAATCCAATATCAATCAAATCAATTTACTCTTATTCTACTTTTATCGCAATTTACCCTTTATCGCATTAGTTATAGCTTATTTACGAGTTCTTCAAGCTTCGACGGGCTGCATCACCTTGATCTCCGTAAAATCCTTGTAAGTTCCGCGTGGGAGTACCTCTGAGCTTTGAGATCCGGGCGTATCGCTGTTGTCTCGTTCAGCTCTGCTCTAGTTATCCTGATCAAGCTCCAATCTTGGCATCCGGGCGTATCGCCGTTGTCTTGATTGAATCTTGTTCTAGTTATCGTCCTTGTCGATTAACTGGTCAAATCGACTGGCACGCCTCCGGATATCAAATTTCGGGTATAAGCCCGAGGTGTTCGCAGATCCTGACGCTTTTTGTGTCAACACCTCTTTTGGCACGCCCAGTGGGACCCGATTATATAAATCATACATCTATCATGGGTGATAATGCCGACGTTAACCAGAGGAACATCATTGAAGTCTCCGAGGCCGATCTAAAAGATGATTAGAAGTTGGCCATGGAGCGGGCTATGGAGGAATACAAGCAGTTGTATCTTAAATCCTTCAGCCTGAGCAGGAGCGGTGAGACAATTCAGAAGCAAGATCCGCCGTTACCACGGCAGGTCACGTATGACGCCAATCCTGGTAAGTTACAAGAGATGGTTAATTCTGCTATAAGTCAAGCATTGAGTAACCACTCCAGCGTGCTGTCCAATACCGTCTACAATGTTGTTATGCAATCGTTCAAAGAAGGGCATGCACCGCAATATGTTGGTCCAGCGTATCATCAACCTGGATCGGCATCTGCAAGCCCATCGGCAGCCCCAATGGCGTCTTCCACTCCTGTGGAGCCGTCTGCCGATGTGGCTACACCGCCAAGACCAAACCCTGGCAGCGTCACCAAGCTCAATGCAGATCCAGTGGCGTCAGCAATTTCAGGACCTGCTATCCAGAGTCAATCAGCTCCCACTAACTGGTGGGGATACGGTATGCCTCCGAATCTATCTGTTGGTTCTAACCTGGTGCAGGGAGATAGCTCAGCTTGGAAGGGCTCTATGGCATCGGCAACGCAGTCACAGCCGGTGGCCCCTATGGTGCATTACTCTATGCCCTCTCCAACTGTACAAGTGCCATCAGAAGATTTCCAAGTGATTCCTAGAATACCTCTGATGCCGCCATCGGCAAGCTCTATGCCGATGCAACAGAACATAACAGCTGGAAGCCAACCTGTGGTTGCAACTCCTCAAGTCGGAGTGCTAGTTCCCCAAGGTAATCTGATGATTGATTGCTCCAGGACACAAGAGCCACACGCTCCAGTTAGCTATCAGCCATCGGTAAGTCATATGCCGATGATTTATAATCCTGGATGGGCTAACCAGCCGCCAGCTCAACAACCTGGCGTATCAATATATCATTATGGAGGCCCAGCAAACACTCAGAGCGGACCATCGGTACAGCAACTGATGAATACGATGACTCAACCTAACCTGCTAAGTGTGCAAAACTATCCATCGGTAAATCAATCGATGCATAGTGTTCAGATGACTGGTGCCGCGCCCGTGACTACTCCGCATCATCTTCAAGAGGCGCATCAGCCGGCTCTACCAGTCAACAACCAGCCAATGAGTCGGCAAGAGCAGGATGCATATTGGGCTGATAGGATTGCCGAAGTAATGAAAGAGCAATTCGGCATCAAACCCAAGGTCAACACGTATTCTTATCGGACCCCGTATCCTCCAGCGTATGACTTGATTCCTCTCCCAAATCGGTACAAAGTGCCTGATTTTACTAAGTTCTCCAGCCAAGATGACATATCAACGATGGAGCATGTTAATCGCTTCATTATCCAGTGTGGAGAAGCCGCCAGCAGAGAGGAACTCAGGGTGAGATTGTTTTCTTCATCATTGTCTGGATCGGCATTCACATGGTTTATATCATTGCCTCCAAACTCTGTGATCACATGGGCCGATCTAGAGAGACAATTTCATAAATACTTCTTCGCTGGCATACATGAAAAGAAGCTTACCGATTTGGTCAAATTAAGGCAACGCAATGACGAATCAGTAGAAAACTTTGTTCAGAGGCTGCGGGACGTGAAGAACAAGTGCTATAGCCTGGTACTTGATGATCGGCAACTGGCAGATTTGGCCTTCCAAGGATTACTGCAGCACATCAAGGACAAGTATGCGTCTCAAGAATTTGAAAGTCTAAGTCATCTGGTGCAAAGGATTGCCGATCAAGATATTAAAACCTTTGAACCCAGGAACACTTGGAATAAAAAGGTGATCTTCGTTGGGCAAGAAGACTATGGATCCGACGAAGAGCTAAGTATCAGCGCCGCCGAATGAGTGAAGGATAAGAAATTTATGTCTTGTCCGTTCGACCAGAAAGAAGCTGAAAGGTTCACCTTTGATATTACCAAGGCCGATAGGATGTTCGACTTATTACTTCAAGAAGGGCGGATCAAGTTGGCACCTAATCAAGTAATTCCGTCGGCCGAGGAGCTCAAGAAGATCAGGTACTGCAAGTGGCATAATGCAACTTCGCACAGTACCAATGACTGCAAAGTATTCAGGCAGCAGTTGCAGTCAGAGATTGAATCTGGACGAATTAAGTTTGAAAATTCTAAGGTCCAGAAACCGATGAAGATTGATCAGCACCCGTTTCCAAATAATATGGTGGAAACCAGTGGAAAAACCAAAGTGCTGACATCGGAAACTGCCAGGAAGAACACATCGGTAGACCCCAACCATCAAGTAGCTGAGCACGGCGAAAGAAGGTTTGCCGATGACAGAAGAGGCAAGAGAGTTGCCGATGAAGGTAGCAGTGCCAATAGGGCTCATGGTGTTATAATCACTCATATGCAGCCAAGACGAGACTGTCGGCAATCGCGGGAAGAGCGATATCGGCAAGAAGAAGAAGAACACCAGGAATGGCTTCGGCATAAGGATCACTGGAGGTGTCCCTTCTTCGTCCACTGTTGGGAAGAAGGCATCAAGCTGCCTACTGCTGATAATTGCCCCGAGTGCAATGGGTACTACACCGCCGATCGGTCAGGTAAGAAACCTTGTTTTGATGATCAGGCACCTAGGTACGCCAAGCCGCTCAGAGAGAAGAAGTCGGCGCATGACCGACTGGGGGGCAAGCTTAGTGCCCATAACAGGCTTGGCAGACGTGTTGATCAAGAGGAGCTGGAGGAGATGACCAATGCAAGAGCGCCTGACGAAGAAATATTCTCTAGGGGTCCCAACATCGGAAGAGGTGCCGATGTGAACAATGAGAGGCGGCATCAGCCTGTCCGAAAGACCAAGCTCCCTCAATGGTGCCCTAAGGGTCTAACAAAGACTCAGAAAAGGAGGATTCAGCACGAACGCCGCAATGACTTGTGTGACAATGAAGAGCCTTCAAGGGAGAAGCAGTGGAGGCCAAAGCGCAAGGATAGGGATCCATCGGCAGAAATCAATATGGTCGTCATGTTGTCGATGGAGTTCATGGCACCTGTCAGCGGTGATGAGGAAACTGCAGAGATGGCACAACTGGTGTTGGATCCGATGGTGGCTGTCTTCGAAAAGCCTGCCGATGATGAAAGGCAGCACCTAAGGGCTTTGTTCGTTAAAGGCAAAGTGGATGGACAGCCTATAACGAAGATGCTGGTAGATGGTGGGGCATCGATAAACATAATGTCGTACGTCGTGTTCAGAAAACATGGGAAAGGCGACCGGGACTTAGTCAAGACTGACATGAAGCTCAAGGATTTCAAAGGCAACGTGTCGCCAGCCATGGGAGCCATATGTGTTGAGTTAACCATCGGCAGCAAAACTTTGCCGACAACATTTTTTGTAATCAGTGGTAAAGGCACCTACAACTTGCTCCTAGGAAGGGATTGGATCCACGCCAATTGTTGTATCCCTTCCACCATGCATCAAAGCCTTGTGCAGTGGGTCGGAGACAAGATTGAAGTCGTCCACAGTGAAGCCCCATCGACCGTTGCATCGCCGGAATCGGACACTTATGAGCAAACCAGATGCATATCGGGTGAAGCTTGGGACACAGAGTTCCTCAGAGTTGCCGATTATCGCATTACACCGATCCAAGCAGTCGGTCCTGAAAAAGAGTTTTAATGGATCGGTTCGCTGATGATGGAAAACTGGGGCAGGGCTTCACATCCGCCGATGATTTACTCGAGGTTGACATCGGCGATGGTAGTAAACCTAGGCCTACTTTTGTTAGTGATAAGTTAGATTCCCAATGTAAACAGCAGTTAACTGATTTATTAAAGGAATATAAAGATTGCTTTGCTTGGGATTATACCGAGATGCCTGGTTTAGACCGATCGATAGTTGAACATCGGTTGCCCATCAAGCCTGGTTTCCAACCACATCGGCAACCTGCGCGCCGATGCAATCCTAATATTCTACCCGACATCAAGGTTGAGATTACAAAGTTAATCGAAGCTGGATTCATTCGGCAGTGCCGATACGCCGAATGGATTTCTAATGTGGTTCCTGTATATAAAAAGAATGGAGAACTTCGTGTTTGTATTGATTTCAGGAATCTTAACAAGGCTACGCCGATGGATGGCTACCCGATGCCCGTTGCCGATCTGCTGATTGATGTTGTTGCCGGACATCAAATCATTAGCTTCATGGATAGCAATGCCGGATATAATCAAATATTCATGGTTGAGGAAGACATACCCAAGACTGCCTTTAGATGTCCAGGTCATGTCGGTTTATTTGAATGGGTTGTCATGACTTTTGGCTTGAAAAATGCCGGTACTACTTATCAGAGAGCAATGAATTTCATCTTTCATAAGTACATCGGCACAATAGTCGAAATCTATATTGATGACGTGGTAGTTAAGTCTGGGAATTTTTGGAAGCATCTTGCCGATTTGCGAAAAATATTGGAATGCATAAGGGAGTATGGGCTGAAGATGAATCCTAACAAGTGTGCGTTTGGTGTGTCGGTAGGTCAATTTCTGGGTTTCATGGTGCATCAAAGAGGTATCGAAATCGGCAGGAAATCCATTGACGCAATTAACAAAGTGGTTGCTCCTACAAACAAGACTGAGCTGCAGTCCTTGATTGGCAAGATTAATTTCATTAGAAGATTTATATGCAACTTGTCTGGTAAGATTAAATCTTTTAGTCCATTGTTAAAACTGAAAGCCGATCAAGAGTTTACATGGAAAAAAGAACAGCAGTTAGCCTTAGAGGAGATCAAAAAATATCTGGTAAACCCTCTAGTCTTGGTTCCACCTCAGCACGGGAAGCCTTTCAGGTTATATTTGTCTGCCGGTGACGATGTTATCGGATCAGCCTTGATTCAAGAATTTTAAGGGAGAGAACGTGTAATATATTATCTGAGCAGGAGGTTGGTGGATGCTGAGACCAGGTATTCAGCCATAGAGAGATTATGCTTATGTTTATATTTCTCTTGCGTTAAATTGAGGCATTATTTATTGTCGGCTGAATGCACTGTTATCTGCAAAGATGACGTGGTTAAGTATATGTTGTTGATGCCGATATTAAGTGGAAGAATCGGCAAATGGATTCTGGCACTTTCCGAGTTTGATTTAAGGTATGAATCGGCTAAGGTAGTTAAAGGTCAGGTGATGGCCGATTTTGTTACTCAGCATTGCAATGTGGTAAGCTCTGTGGAGATTGCTCCTTGGACTTTATTCTTTGATGGGTCTACGTGCAAGGACGGAGCAGGTATCAGTATTCTCTTAATTTCACCCCGAGGACGGAAGTATGAGATTTCGTTGCCGATTGTTGCTACTTCGACAAACAATCAGGCTGAGTATCAGGCTCTATTAAAGGGGTTGGAATTACTCAGGGAAGTACGTGCCGATGCTATTGAAATCTTCAACGATTCTATGTTGGTGGTCAACCAATTGATTGGGACGTATGAATACCGAAGTGATGCTTTAATTGCAACCCATGAAAGGTGTTTGCAATTATTAAAAGAATTCAAGGAGTACCGCCTTGAGCATATTCCTAGATTGCATAATGAAGAGGCCAATCGGTTAGCACAGAATGCTTCAAGGTATCAGCCGATTCAAGAAGTCATGACATCGGTAGCACTTGCCGATGACTGGAAAAAAGAGATTGCCGATTACTTAAAAGATCTGTCTAAGAAGGTTGAAAGGCGTCTGAGGTTTCAGGCTACCAAGTATGTGCTCCTCGATGATGAATTATATTATCGGACAATTGATGGAGTTTTACTCAGGTGCCTTGGTAAAGAGGAATCAAAAGAGTTGATGGGCGAAATCCATGAAGGTGTGTGTGGAGCACATCAATCGGCATTCAAGATGAAGTGGATGATTAGACGGAATGGATATTATTGGTCGACAATTCTTGAAGATTGCTTCAACTATTTTAAAGGGTGCCAGGATTGTCAGAGGTTTGGTAATGTGCAGAGGGCATCTGCATCGACAATGAATCCTATAATCAAGTCATGGCCGTTCAGAGGATGGGCCATTGATCTCATCGGCCAGATTTATCCGCCGTCAAGTAAGGGGCATAAATTTATACTCGTTGCTACCGATTACTTCACGAAATGGGTTGAGGCGATTCCTTTGAAGAAGGTGACATCGGCAAACATGGTGGATTTTGTTAAAGAACACATTGTTTACCGATTCGGTATTCCTCAGACTATTACTACCGATCAAGGAACCATGTTCACATCGAGAGAGTTTGATGAATTTGCTGCTAGTATGGGGTTCAAGGTATTAAACTCTTCTCCTTATTATGCCCAGGCTAATGGTCAGGCTGAAGCGACTAATAAGGGGGTTATCAAGCTTATAAAACGCAAGATTGAAGAAAACCCTAGGAGGTGGCATGTGGTGTTGAATGAAGCCTTGTGGTCATATCGGATGGCTTGTCATGGTGCAACCAAAGTCTCGCCGTATCAGTTGGTCTATGGACACGATGCTGTCCTACCTTGGGAGATTAAAACTGGCTCTAGGCGATTATCTTTTCAGGATCAATTGACAACCGATGATTATGCTACTCTAATGAAAGACGAGTTAGAAGACTTAGCAGGTCATCGGTTGAGGGCATTGATTAGCATTAAGGAGAATAAGAAGAGGGTGCCAGATGGTATGACAAGAAAGTAAAGGTGAAAGAATTTGCCGATGGTGATTTGGTGTGGAAGTTGATTCTACCGATTGGGACTAAGAGTTCTAAGTTCGGAAAGTGGTCTCCTAATTGGGAAGGTCATTATCGGGTAAAACAGTCTGCTCCTGGTAATGCCTATATCTTGGAAACTCTCGAAGGAGTTGTATTCTCTAGAGCAATCAACGGTAAATACTTAAAGAAATATTACCCTAGTATTTGGGTAGACGCATAATGCTCAGTTGAATGCCGATGAAGGAAAAATTATATGAGCATCGGTAAAAGCGTATTGACATTATATTACAGAACAAAATCAAGTATCAATGTTACAGTTGCCAATATAATGAATAAATTACAGCAAGGATTGAATGGCTGATATCGCACGCAGGCGAATTTGCTCTATCTCATCCATCTCCTTGGCGTCGGCATCGGCAGAGCCCTCGACTGGCTTGATTTTCTTTTTCAGCAAAATGGCTTGTCGGGCGTTTTGGTCTCTTTCTTGCCGTAGAACCCTGATGATGTCGGACAGTTGGGCTTTCTGTTGATTGGTTGTGTTTAGAGCCTCCTCAACCTTTTTTAACTCAGTCAGTAGCTCTTCTTTCCTTGCCGATAACTGAGTAATTTCTCGCTCAAGATTGGTGCTGGAGACTTCTGCTTGACCGATGCTCTTGTGCTTTTCGTCGGCAATACTTTTGAATTTGAGCTTCTCTTCCTCAGCCTGAGATTGGGCGACCCTATCAGCTATGCGACGGGAGAGCCTTTGGTATTGGATCTGCTTGCTATCGAGGAAAGTTGCCTGGAAAAGAGTTTCTTCCCTATCGGCAGGGAGGTGGCCTTGGATATCCTTGAAAGCTATCCTTGCTGCGGTTGAGTCCTGGATGAGCTGGGATGTATCCTGTTGCGGCAAGGAAAGCAGCGCTTCGAGCTTGGATTTGACCTCTGCCGATAGAGCTGGCGCAGAACTTTCTTCGTCCTCATCCTCATCGGGGATGTTAACGGCAAAAGAAAACAAACTGTTTGCTGGAGTAGGGCCTTCTGAGTGGTCGTCCTCTTGAGGGTTGACGCCGAAGGAAAATAGGCTGTCCGGGGAGTCTTGGGCCAAAGAAAGAAGCAGTTAGAATGCGCCGATCATAAGATTATACTATGAATTTTTAGGTAACCAACTTACCATCTTGAAGCGAATTTCTTGCCTAGGACTTGGCATGTTAGATGGTCCAGCCTCATCCTGGACACCGGGCAGCAGTTGCCGATGAATGAGCTTCTGTTGGGGGAGCAGTTGACGCCGTTGGTGCTGGTAGCGTTGTTGCTGGCGTTGCTTCCGATGTGGTAGCTGGCTCCCGTGGTGGCGACACCATTCTCTCATCGGGGATTTCGGCTGGTGAAGGTGCCGATGCCGATGTCGCCTCCGCTATTACAGCGGGTGGTGTTACCTCCTGGTCGGAGATGTCGTCCAGTGGATGACCAGGGGTAGGAGCCAGTGATGGTTCTGCCGTTGGCGCGTCAGCAGTTGGTGATGCGACTGGAGTCGATGGCGAAGATGGGGTAGCCAGCCTCAAGCGCCTTTTCTTCCTTGGTGCGGCGGTGGGAGAGCTAGCCCGTTTCGATGAAGACTGGGGGGCATCGGCACCAGGACTTGGAGATGCTTGTGTGTGTGGAGCAGCTGCCGATGACCTCATTGCCTGAAAAAGTTTGGTGCAAGTTATACAAAGTAAACTGTTGCCGATGAAGCAGTATATGATCGGTATAAGTAAGGATGAGATTTACTGCAAAAACCCGCGTCAAGGCAGAAGCAGCGGCCGATGTAGCCTTGGTTTTTGCAGGCGTCGGTTTGGGTACATTCTGGGGGGTGAAAGCTACCAGTGTGGGGGCGTTATTGCCGATGAGTGATATGGGGTTCATCATTCGGAGATTGAAGGGTTTGCCACTCCTACTCATCTTGGGAATCGGATCGTCGACCTGTCAAGATAAGGGGTCAAATGCCGATGATAAGAGTAAAGTAATGAGGAATGCATCGGAATGAAAAACTTACTGCATCGTCGGGAATGACGTGATCGACGTCAATTATATTCCGATAGTAGTGCGATGACTTGGCAAATAATTGATATCTCCATTCTTGCCACCAGAATTTGTATTCATTCGTGATGAAGGATGTTGGTGACCAGGAGGATAAGTCAATATCTGACATATCGGCATTGGGAGGAAGATTGACGATTTTGTTCCAGTCCATAGCACTGGAGATAGTCTGCCTTGGTTTTACCACCTTGGAGTAGCAGAGCTTGATTGGCAGTTGGCCAAATGCCAGTTGTCTTGCCGCCACCGATGGATAGTAGAACTCGAAGGATGGAGGGGCATTCTTCCCAGTTTCGAAGATATTGACTGGGATAGCTCGGGGAACAATGCTGGCCTTCATGATTATTTGATTTTGAGGCACATTCCCATCGGTAAGATTGAACAGCAGTGGAAATTGATTGTTCTCATCAACGTATGGCCACCAGAGCCGTTCTGAAGCAGGGATTCCGTTGTAAAATTTCTAAAAGAATAAGCCAAATTGTTCTGCATCGGCATCGGTCCCTGGCAACACTATGATGGCCTCTCTGAAGTTGAGTGGAGGGCGAGTTGCCGATTCATCATCCCTATATTTGTGATCTTCCGATATGTCCCTTGGGAATCGTTGAGCGAACAAGTCAAACTGAAGGGCTTTATACATCTGTGCGTTCAGCCACATGTTGATGAACCACCAGGGACCCCCGAGGTTGTCGATGGACTCGCCTAGCAGTAACTTCTTGGCTACTTGGTGTAGAAGGCGGTATACCGATCCAAGAAGAAATCTTCCTAGAGGAAGTCTTGTTCCATCGGCAAGGAGTTCAGCTGCCGGAAGATGCATGGTGGTGGGTCCGACTGCCCTGCCGCAGAAGATGAATTTTTCTAGCCACATATTCAGGAAAGTGGCATGCTCCCTCTGGTTTACCGATCCAGTTTTCTGATACTCCTGGATGTAGCCAGTCCAGCCGTCGATATTCTGAGTGTTCACCTTGTACTCGGCTTTCCTATTGAACAGAGTAAAGGTATCGGCAGAGGAGACGTCGAGACCAGTCAACATATGCACATCGGCAAGTGTGGGAGTAGCTGGTCCATGTCGGAATAGGAAGGCGTTCATGATGTCGGACCAGAAGTAGGAGGCCGCTATCAGCATGTTCTCATTTTTCTCCATATCGGCAATGGAGAGTCTGATGCACTGATCCAGACTGTGCTCTGACCAGTAAACTTGCTGTGTTCTAGCGACCCTAAGGTACCAGTTCTTCCACCCTTTGGTGGGTTTGGGCCATGATCGGAAAGCATCCTTCCATAATCCTAAACCGAAGCATTCAGATCTGAAAGGAATCCGGTTGGTTTTCGCGTTAATTATGTAGCTAGGATCAGGATTCCCCATTGGGCCTAAGCAGGTGAAGCTGGACTGCTCAAGAGGGATCACTACCTTGTTGTACAGTTCCTAGGGTTCGAAAGGAAAAGAAAGGAAAAAATCAAAGAAGGAGAGGGGAAGATTATGGATTCATACGGGAAAAGGATTAGAGGAAGATTGGATGAGGAGGAAAATGGATTTACCTTAGGGATGTCAACTTGGATCGCCATTGGAGTTGAGGAGTTCTTGCGGATTGTGCTTGGTTTGAAGAAGGAACTGTCGCTCGAGCTCGAACAGGTGTTCTTCGGAGGCACCGCCGGAGGTTGAAGACGAAGGCAAACGAGAAAGTGAAAGTGGGCCTAGGGTAAAAAGGCAGATTGGATCCTGGTAACTTTTATAAGCTTACTCAGGGGTATTTTGGGATTTCGGTTCACACTGTACAGGAATGTGGAGAGGCCTGCGGTGGATGTGCGCGATAATCAAGAAGATATTGTTAGATTTGCAACTGTTCGTGCTATAATCGAGGGATTTTATTAATAAATTGCGGTTCTGCGCGCGGAGATCGAAGAAGTTGTGCAGTTATCTCGAAGGTAATGGCTACAGTAAAGAGAATTTCGGCGCGTAAAATATTCTACACTCCGAAATTGGGGGGCATGTGTTGACACCGTTTTTCGGCACGTGTCAAATGAGCTAAGGCTTGTGTTGATCGGCAGCCGTTTTCAGTCGGCATCGGGAAGACATAGGTCAGTATTGCCGATGGGAGTGTGTTGTTAGAAGACTAAGTCTGTTGCCGATGGAAGCTGAAAGTTTCGGATGTTGCCGATAGGGGTTGAATGACTCGCCAGAGGCCGAGCTACAGAGTTGCTGGTGCCGATTGCCGATGAGGAGATATTGCCGATGCCGATTGCTGATAGGGATTGATTGGTGAAGATAAGTTACCAGTACCAGGATGCCGATCGGGGAGTATTGTCGATGCCGATGGGCATGGGATGCCGATGAGCACAGGGTGACTTAGCGTTTGATATCAGCAGAGGATTACCGGTGGCCAAAGAAGGAAGTCGCGGATTGAAGGAGTCTGCCAATGGAAAGTTTTCATCGAGGGAAAGACATAAGGAAACTGGTGATTTTGTACCAGTATTATTATAGCAGTTTGAGTCCGACTCTTACATGAGTCGTTTGTTTTCCTTTAAAATAGGTATGTTTGTTTAGGAAAATAATATTGTTATTTTAGATCCGACTCCTGCGCGAGTCAGTTTCCTTAAAGTTAGGAGTTTATTTTAGGAAGGGTACGGGTCGTGTCTCTGTACAACTCTCCATGCGGGAGTATAAATATGTGCCCAAGGGCTGCGTGTAAAAAAATTCAATATCAATCAAATCAATTTACTCTTATTCTACTTTTATCGCAATTTATCCTTTATCGCATTAGTTATAACTTATTTACGAGTTCTTCAAGCTTCGACGGGCTGCATCACCTTGATCTCCGTCAAATCCTTGTAAGTTCCGCGTGGGAGTACCTCTAAGCTTTGACATCCGGGCGTATCGCTGTTATCTCGTTCAGCTCTGCTCTAGTTATCCTGATCAAGCTCCAATCTTGGCATCCGGGCGTATCGCCGTTGTCTTGATTGAATCTTGTTCTAGTTATCGTCCTTGTCGATTAACTGGTCAAATCGACTGGCACGCCTCCGGATATCAAATTTCGGGTATAAGCCCGAGGTGTTCGCAGATCCTGACGCTTTTTGTGTCAACACATGGAATCCTAATTTGCCTGCCTTCTTTAATTATGATTATCATATATTTTTCAAAACAAAAATAATAATAGAGTAAATCTAATCACATGATTTTGTGACGACTCTCTAGGAACATATGTACATGTCTGTACTTATCTTTCTTTCTAATTTGAAAGTGCACTTAACCTTTAATAGAGGAGCATAAGGTCTTATTACTGACTCTAGGGCTCATTAAGTCGAAAAAAAGACTGAAGGGCTCATTTTATATAGTTCAACAGAGTCACAGTATTATAAATTAGAGCATATACCTAGAATGATACAATAGCTTTATTTGTCCTGACCTCTTATTAAAGAATCTATTTCCTTTAAATAAAAAATTAACAAAGATCTAATTTTGATATACCACTAGCCCGTGCATGTGCACGGGTTGATGGACTAGTTCATAAAAAAACAAGTACTACACTAATTAGCTCTGAATCAAATGAATACAAGTAAAGGGCCCAGCTGGGTTTGATTCTTATGTTCATATATATAGACTGCTCAAGGCTCCAGCAGGTGTTCCATTATATAACAAGCAATCGACTCCCATCACAAACTTAGCACCACCTTCTCTTCGCCTTGGCTTTTTCCTTAATGTTGTTTTTTGCCTTTCACAACACACACAAAAAAAAAACTAATGGCAACTTCGGACACAGAAATGACAGTAGTAATTTGCTATAGGAGTTGGAGGCAGTGGGAGTACTACCAAATTGCAATGACCACTTCAAAGCACCACCTGTCTCGACATGTGTACAGCTGACTGAGCTTAAGCAAATAGCTAGCTAGTCTCTGCTCCATGATCAGGGCTGTGTCACAACCTAGGCCATTTTCTTTGTGATCTAGGAATAGTAGATGGGTTAGTCGTCAGGTCTGCAAGCCCGCCGTTTGTGTGTTCTATATATGCTAGCTTCTTTATATATAAGAAATCGATTCCCACCACCTCTGAGTAGTAGTGAGCGCCATCCATATAGTCATACCACCTTAGCTTCTCATCAATCTGGGATTTTCATTGGTGTTATTTTTTCCCTTTCAGAAGCAAAATCGTAGCTTCAATTCAGATATAAAAATGAGCTTCAGACATAAAAATGATGAAAGTAGTGCTGGCTATAGGAATGGGAGGCAATGGGAGTATGTAGTCCACATGCTGCAGAGTTCCCAAATGGACGCATGGAGACGCATGGCTTCATCTCCGCTCTGTTTACCCGGAATAGCACTACTGGTGAGAGTGAGACGACGCATGGCACAGGCCTGCCAGTCACCGTGACAGAGCTCGGTTTTCAAGCTGGGTAGGAGAATGGTAAAATTACGTGCTCTAAAGCAAGGATTTGTGGATTTCCAAGCTGGGAGGAGAATGATAACTACGTCCCTCTGAGGTCATTCCATGGAAAGGAATATGGTCTCGATCGGTAAAGAGTTTCCATGCAAGCAAGAGCACCGGCATAAAGAGAGTTTGGTTTCCAGGGTGGAAAATGTGCAATAATAGATGAGTAGTATGCTTATTAGGTCGGAATATAATGAAGAATATTAAATGAATACACCGGCTATTGATTAATCATTTTTGCACATTTTTCCACAAGTAATAATCATAGCTGAAGACACAAAAATGACAATACTACTTAGGCAAGTGCTCCAATACTCCTTTTTCTAAAAATTGCACAGATCTTAAAGCAACCCATCTAATTAATTAAATACTATTTTGCTAATTATTTTCAACTGTCCCCCGAGCAGACTCATCACTCATCGGAGGATTCATTTATATGATCTCTGACATTGATGTGCTGTGTGGCGGTTCATCGCATACGGCCTGACATTGAGGAAGAGATGCGGACCTCCTAATGCGAGCGATGCCATGACAACGGCCAGTACATTGCGCAGTCTCTCGGCTCTCCCATGGCATGATCCGTTCCAGTTTTCCAAAGCGTCATCGGACCTCGATCACGAAAACAAAATGAACCGGCATCGAACGATTAGCGCCAAAATCCTGCGACTGCATAATTAGGAGGCCAATAAACGGAGGCGCGGTAGCATGTCCAGGCGTACTGGTCCGCTCCTTGCCGGCCGGACCTCACGAAAATGGAAGCAGAACATAGGGATTTGGGGTTCGTCTTGGGTATGGGATAGGCATGGGCATGGCTTGAATGGGCTGAGGGGCCGGAACCTGGTAAATATTAATAGAAAAACATTAATTAATTATGGATACTTTAAGATCCGTGCAGTTTTTTTAGAAAAAGGAGTACCAGAGCACTTCTCTAAATCTATAAATTTTCAGGCCAGGTAGGTGTGGGTTGAGGAGGCAAAGGGAGAGCCACAGACACGACAGATGCCGAGACGGCGGCACGACGCGGGACATTGAGAAGATGGGAGGGACATTGAGAAGATGGGAGTGCGCTATTTGGGGAGACGACGACGTGGCGTGGTGCTGGGCAGGGAGGAGAGGCCGCAAAGCTCATATGGCATAGAGGCATGGGAAGAGGAAAGAAGAAAGAGAACAGTTGTGTATGCTATGGTTTCGGTGTTGGAGAAGAAATGAAAAAAAAAATAAAAAGGTTATGATGGACATTTCATCCTTCTCTACGTTGAGAAGCAGCTAGTTTACCAAACATCTTACTAATCAGTGGAAGCAAAAAGCCATTTCATGAGACTTTATGCTAGACCCGGCCATATCACTGACGACCGATTAAACCTCATGTTGGATAAAAAACCGGCAATGATAAGTGGTAAAAAAAATAAAAAAGGTGTTGTTCAACAAGATTCAGACTTGGATCCTTAATTATCATAATCCCTCGAGTCCCTATATCAGTTGAGCTATGCAACACACATGACTATACAATGCAACTAATACTATTATTTTAAGTACACTTTCAAATCTTGTTGTATAGTTAACACTCTAAACCATCTCAAATGAAAAAATTGTTAACCGTAAAGATATAGATTTTTTTGACATGGATGTTGACTTTGTCTCCGTTCAACATTGTTAATCAAATATGATCCAAGAATTTAAATTGAGTCTAAACATTTTCTCAGCAAATAGCTTGGCACTCTTTTGTTCCATTTTATTCTTCTTTCACAAATTAGGAAGATTATCCTCACATAGCTAGCATTCACGTTCTCAGTACATATGTATAGTATATAGAACATAAGTTGTGGCGCCTAGTAATAAGAAGATTATAAGAACTTACAAACCGCGCGCCCTAAAAATGCATTCTTTGGACATGCATAAGGTGTGAACTATGGATGGTTGTAGAGACCAATATATCATTGTTAAATGCATCGTTATTATACAAATGCTTGAGGAGTAGAGATTGTTGAAAATTTGTGACCGTCCCCAAAACTTTTTCGTGCATACTAGTAAATTTGGACTATCTCAGTGTCATAGCCAGACTAATAATTTACTATGCTAGTCCATGAACACGCACTGTCGTTGCAATAACTAGAATGATATTTTTTTTAGGAAAATAACTAGAATAATATTAGTATGCATAATCATTATTTATTTATTGATATTTAAAATTACTAATAAAAATCACTCATTTTTGTTTTCTCTCAATTCGTTTATTTTTGGAACCCAATACACATACCTATAGTCACTGCCAAAAGCAACTTTTTGCATGACGGACGGAACCGTCAAGGAAAAAGAACAAGATCCGTCAGGGATGTTGTTAATTACGTACATGATGATAGCTCTGAAGAATGAAACCGTAGCGGTGGTGTTAAGCACATGGTGCTTTTCATTCTTGCTAGTGCAAGTGCAATATACAATTACATACTAAAGAGCATCTAATAACACATTTGTTTGAAATAGAAAGCTATTGGCAAGGAAATGATCGATAATATATACTTGTCCATTCATGATACTAAGGCCCAGGTTTGATCCCTATAGATAGTAGTTATATGCTAATAATTATCTCTTTTGAATCCAAACACAAATATAGATAATAGATAGCTAACTGTTAGTTGGACCTTTATATAGCAATTGTCCCACTATCTTACTATTACTAATCGGAGGCCCCAATTTTTCGTCTGAGGGAACGTGGTAGCCCTGATCTCGCTAAGACTTTAGATTCCATTCTATTTCATTCTATCTCGTTATGAGGAAATAGGTGAGGCGAGGCTAAGACAAGATATGGGACTTCCCGCGCTAAGTTGTTCCAATCTCTGTACTTAAGTAACCGAACTCGAAAGTGCTGCTATGAGCTAGATTTGTGCGTACGAGGGTAAAGAAGCGAGCAAGGCTACCTTTCCGCTGGAAATCCTATACCTGAGTGCTATTTGATTGGAGGCCCCAATGATGCCTTCACGTTAATTCTCACCGGATGCACCAGAAAAAAGATAAATGCTAGAAATTATCTCATTAATTAGAAACATCTGGCCATTAAATTTATAGGCTCTTGCGATCTAAGGCCATTAGATCTATTTTATGTCTAGCAAATTATCCACCTCTGTCATTATTTTATAGATAAAGAAAGAAAAACAAATAAATCCATTATTTTAGAAAATACGTACCAAAAAAAAGAAAGAAAAGGCTTCCTGAGCGGTGGAGCCCGAGGGGATCATCGCGGGTGTTAATTAATTAAGTCCGCTAACAAAATAGCCTAAAATCTAGGTATCAAGGAAATCTATCAACTAGCAAACAAGACGATAATTTCTAATTTTCTATCAAGAGAACGTGAGCGTATCATGGAGACGAAAGTTAACTAGCATCCGGCCGTGCACCAAACGACCGATGTTGGCTTAGCTGCATCAAGGGCCAGGAGGAAGGACCGGCGTGCGCCACCGATGTTCGTCAACGCCGTGGCCATCTACTTCATTCATCTCCGTGTTGGAGATAGATGGGGAGACCAGCTGAACACATGGTAGCGGCTCATCTACAACAAGCAAGGAGAAGAGACCGGTACGTGGCACAGGAGCAGGCAGGCTGCCGGTGCCGCGACGTGCGGCGTGGACGCCATCTACATCATCAGTAGCACCGGCCGCACCTACAAACTAGGTGTGCTCAACTTGCTAGATCCTATAATTTTAGAATTTTATTTCTCTCCTATGATGTACTAAATTTGTCCATCTTGCTAGATCGCATCATTATAATTTAATTTGTCTCCTTTTATTTTGTACTGTTTCGGCATGAGTCAGTAAAATTTTAATTTAATTTATCTCCTTTTATTCTACACTGTTTTGCTATGGTCAGTAAAACTTTAGGTAAGATTAGATCACGAGAAGAATCGTGAAAAAAATGAAAACAAGAGTCATTGGAGTATGTGAACAAATAAGTCGTGATATATATGATCCTTATTGGACATCACGTATATTTTTTTGTCACTTTAATAATAACTTCATTAGATTACTACGAGATTCCATGTTATGAAACCTATATAATTAACTGATCCATAGAGTTATTAATACTTTTTTACAAATTAATTATCCACCTCTATCATTATGAAAAATAAGCTTTGACTCTTTAAATTTGCATTCAAATTACCCATACATGGCATTATGAAAGATAATTTAATGTAATATATACCTATATAATTTGTAAATTATCCATCTCAACTGTTATAAAAATTAACAAAAAAATGTCAAATCTACATGTAAAGGCTAATATATGCTATTATGAAAAATAAATCAACATCCATAAGTACAATATATGCACAATGCTATTTGAAATACACCCTTCTACCAAAATTTAGTTAAACCTATGCACAAAGCTATGTTCCACGCCAAGGAAACATGTATATATTAGGATAAATATTTATTTTATCAGCTTATCAAGCGTGAAAAAATATCCTTAACAAACCACATAGTAATGACACTTACAATTCACTTTAAGTTATATTAATACTCGTGATAATAAATTTTGAAAGACGTTATCTTGAAAAAAGTCTAAGCAATTTAATTGAATATTATATCATATGATATCAGTAAGTTAATTTTAGGCATTATTTCTTTAATTGAACAAAATTAATACAATATACCATCTTGAGTGCCAGTTGCATGATGAAACAACTATTTATGCCATTGTAAGAACTAACTTGGTAGCCACCTACAATATTATTTTACTAAAAATGAAACTTTTGAAGAAACAGTATAGTAAGCATTGGAATTTCAAATTAACACATGTATAAATTAATTAAACATTAAAAAAACTACATCAAAAGCTGAAATTTAAAAAATAGATTTTTATGATATCACATAAAGTTTGCATACACTTTAAGTTTATGTTTCAACCAAATACATATCATGTTAGAAAAAAATATGTATCCTATAAATTATTACGCATGGAACTGCTAGAAATAAAAAGGATAGATCCTACCGTTCTTGCAACACCTAAAACTTTTTGTGATCAAACTGGTAGACTATACTCAATATTGTAAATAGTCATTATATCTAATCAACTAATAAGCACAAAATTTGGGGAAAATAAACTTTAGTTCATGTCTTCAAAATATATACTATAGCTAAAGTCATCATAGTTTAAATAAATGGTTCAACTAAATATATATTGGAGATAAATAGAGGTGCTATGTAAATAAAAAAACAATGGATATGGATGAAAAATACGTAAAAATCAATAATCGATAGATTTATCAAAACTGAATATAGGCTATAAAGTACCTATTATATCTATTATTTCAGAACATTAGTGAAGCAGAAAAATAGTTTAAGTATTTTTTATTAGCTCGCTGTCTCCTAACATTCTAGCCCCAAAATAATGACAAACCAAACTTCAATGCTATGGACTACCAAATTAACCTAGATGATTACACAATTAATGAAAACTATTGAAGGTACGCATCAAAATGTCAAATGCCCAATCATGTTATTAATTTTCTTATTGCAGGTGAACTAAACTTATAATAGTGTTATCTACAAAGTTCAATTTCCCAAGAGGGAAGTCCAACATACCCATATACTCCACAAAGTTACTCATGCTGGGACACAAACAAACGAGAGAAAACAAAATACCTAACCATGAAAATCAGAGAAATGTTGCATCATTAGTTGTGCCATATATAATGATCTCTCTCAATCATACCAAAGATAAATAAATGTGTGGCAGTCTGGATTCAAATCAAACTTAAGTGTGTAAACTGTGTGAAGTAATTTTCGTTAGTATATATTAATTAAGAATTCTAATTGCTTAAGTGTCTCAAAATTAGTCCATGCGGGAGCACGGGTTGATGGACTAGTATATCTAAATCAAATCAGATAATAAAGTACTAGCTAGCTAATTAACTACTGTCAGATAGTGAACCCAAATAGGCCCCGGAGGTGTAATTGCCTCAATTTTTACAATTTGGATCCTTAAATGCCCTAATAGAAGAGAAATGACAATATTATATTTTTGAACTTAATGTGGTATATATGGATTAGTTATTTCACTTTGATTGACAGTTGAATTATTTATACATTTGGTACAATTATATGGTGTACTGTGGATGGATAAGTATTAGATAATAGAGAGAATAATTAGATCTGAAAAAATAAAATTATATATTAAAGGCACCGAATGGAATAATGTGACACTTAAATGAAATGAATGCTCTAAGTAGTAGTGGCTCCTTCATATATAAGCAACCGAGCCACACACCCCACTTACATTTGAGCTCTGGACTCATGGCACATGCTGGCCCCTTTTAGCCTTTTCTCACATGTTATTTTCTCCCTTTCACAAGTAATCGTACCATCGGGCACAAACATGAAGGTGTAGCGCTTTGCTATAGGAGTGGGAGGCAGTGGGAGTAGTCCAGATACCGCAATCCCACCATAATCTGAGTAACCATCCATGCGTGCTACAACACTTTATGCTCTATCAACATAACACTTCTCTACTACCAACTTGAAGAGAATACAAGGAAATCATAGGTGCCCGTGGTACTTCGGCCTCAGCGTGAGTTTCGATGCCTCATGCCTGGTGCAGGCCAACACCAACGCAGACTGATAGTAAGATCTATATAGGAGCAGATGAATTGAAACCAATAGCTCCCTAATGCAGGCATACATGACAGCTACCCCTCTTTGTCCCACCACTGTCATTCTGCTTCACTTTCCCATTTTCATCTCTCTGGTTTTAGCAACGTGTCAGACGAAACATCAAATGCCTACGCAGGCTGCTCTAACAGCCTACAAGGCTACTGTTTTGCCACTTTCCCGCATCCGAATATAATGCCTGATGAGACCACTCGCCACGGTGCAGCAATGGAGGAGACCTCAAAGGCTAAAGCCATCATCACTAGTACGGAGATCCACCGTTGGGAGACAAATTCGGTCCTAATTCATCCATGAAAAGGATATTTCTCCACAATCGCTATTATGCATGTTTTCTAAATGAATTTCTTTAGCTGCCCGAACTTATTAGGATAGTAACTTGTAGGATACTTTGTTTTCCATATGAATTTCTTTAGCTGCCAGAACTTGTAGGATGGTAACTTTTAGGATACTTCGTTACAAATTTCTTGTGACCTAGGTCCATATCCGCTCCTGTCTGAAATAGAGCACAAGATAGTTCAGAGGTTTTTATGATCTTGTAATTTTGCATTTCAATAAACATTAGTTTGCATGTTTGATGTATTCTAATTTTTGTGGTAGAATATCCAGTTTCTAAGGAATCCACTCTGAGTTACCCTCATTTCAATAAAAAGGAATTTTGCCCTTCAATGTGTGCAAATGATATTCAAAATTTTCTTGTTATTTTAAAAATAATTTAAAATTTCTACTAACCAAACATGCATATGCATTATTACGGATGAAGGGCATTAATTGACATGTATTATCAGGCCATAATGGTAAACATGGTTATGTAAAAATGTGGTCCCACATGAGTATTGTCGGGATTTGCTGGTCGTTGCAGCCAAGTATACATAGAGACAGAGATACATGGAACAATAATGATGCAATCAATTCTTTTCAATTCATCAGGAGAAGAACTCGGAAGGCCGGGAACAAAGAACACACACCCAATCATCTCGAATCCTGAAGCTGATAATTTACTATATACTAATTTGTTGTGTTATTTTGCTCAGTCCATCAACTGATTTATTATACAGTACACTGATATCTTCAATAAAGGGCTTCCATCATATATCATATTGATTTGAATTTACTGCTACTTTATTGTCATATATTTTGCTCATCCATTAGTTGATTTACGATCTATCATCAGTACGCTTCAATTTATTATTCCAAGTACATGTGCATCCTCTCTCAACTAAAACATCATTCCCATCAGCTCATACATAATAGTACTAGTTGTGAGATGGTATTTATTAGTTGGGCTCATGCCTACATACTGATGATAACTTCACGTCTTGATTCTTTCTTTATATATAGCGCCCTTCACTTTTAGACTAGATAAATGAATACTATGAAAAACTAAAACATGAGCAAGACGATAGCAAGAACGTGGAGGGATGACAATGGTCGAGATAGTTATTCCAACCTCGTCAGCTCAAAATTAGGATTCAGAGGCACCAGGAACATGATATCAAACATACATGTTGACATACACATTCTAGTTAGAGTATTATTAAGGAAAATGTGGACCTTAAGAGTTGAGACAAAGCTCAGCAATGACCTCCCTAAATGATGTTGGGATGGTGTAATTTTGGATCTCCAATGGCTGATGTAGATAGGCAGAGGAAGAAGAGTCGGGAGAGGTAGAATTAGACCTCACACGCTTTTAGTATCAGAAATGCTTACTGAGGTAGATAATTCATATAAAAAAAATTAGTGCTGGCAATAGATATGAGTGGTGTGGCGCCAACAAAAGTTTTGTGGCTTCAAACTTTAACTAGACCTTGGACTCCTGTCATGGGACAATGTTTGCCATCTACAATGTGATGTGGCGCCAACAATTTAGTTTTAGTGCTTTGTTTCCTTTGGGCCTTGATGCCTTGTGTACACAATTGGGCTTTGATTTATTGGGAGTCCTAATAACAGTCAAAAAGGAGTATATTTAATGAAAAAAATAGGTAGGGGACTCCCCTGTTGATTCGGTCAAAAAAATACACAATTATATATATACTTTTTTTGTCAAACACAATTATATATATACTAAAGGTGCTTCTAATACATTTGTTTGTAATAAAAAGGTACTTACATACTTGTACCGTATATATAGCATTGACAAGAAAACGTTCCATAGTACTTGTCCAGTCACGATAGTAAAGGTGTAGTTATCTCAGCATTTCAACTTCGATCCTTAAATGCCCTAATAACAGTGAGACGGCACTATTATATTTTTGTAAATTTGATGGGTATGGATAGTTATTTCACTTTGATTCTCAGTTGAATTATTTATAACATTTGGTATAGTTATATGGCTTACTGTGGATAAGTATCAGATAATAGAGATTGTATTTTGATCTGAATAAAATGAGAAATTATTAATGGCACTGGATGGGATGCATAAATGAATTGGATGCTAGCTGTAAGCTCTGGCTCCTTCATATAAAGCAACGCACCGACAGTTCCACAACGCCACCTACATTTGAGCACCTTTTCGTCACTTTGGCCTTTCTCACATGTTGTCATCTCCCTTTCACAACCTTTTCTTTGGGCGCCATATGACAGGTGTAGTGCTAGCTAGCTTGCTATAGGAGTGGGAGGCAATGGGAGTTGTCGAGATGCATTGATTCCACAACAGTCTGCATAACAGTGCATGCTACATCTGTTTGTGCTCCGTCAACGTAACACTTCTCTACCACGAACATGGAGAGAATAGAAGGAATCCACTGGCATTGGAAAAAAATTTATTGTTTGATCTAGCGTCCTGGTCGATCTATAAGACTATGGCTTTCTCTTTTTTCTTTCACCCAAACTTTGTAATAATAGACTGTGTACATCCTTAGATGTAGAGGCCGGATTTTGTTATCCATTATTAAAAAAAATCTGTGTGGGTTGGGATGCCTAGGAGATGAAATCAGCAGTTCCTGACAGTGGCCCACACCCGAGTATCTGAGATTGTCCGTTCATTGTCCGGGTTGGGGGGTCTTAGTTACCTCCCCTCTTCCAGTTGCTCGCTTTCGGGTCTTGTCCCTGCTCTTGAGTTGTTTCTTTTCGCCTTTGGGTTAGATTCTATTTGGGTCCAGGCACCTCGCCTTCGGACCAGCTTGTACTACTGTTTCAAACACTCTTCTTAATGAAATACATGTGAAGTCGTGTTCTAGGGAAAAAAAAGTATCTGAGATTGTCCAACCATGTAGCAGGCTGTCACAGCACTTCTCTTGAATCTTGACACACTAATCGCCGAGTATCTGCTATCATAGCAGTTTTGGCACTCCACAATTCACCCAAGAAAAGGATTTTGCTGCGCTGTTATTAGGCCTGCGCTCCAATTGAATTCCTTTTGCTGCCAGAACTTATTAAGATGATAACTTGTGTAGGATACTTTAATTTGTTACTAACCGGGAATAATATATTTAATAATATATATATATATGATTTTTTATGGTAGAATAATGTCAAACGGCGCCCTACCATGTCTAAGTTTAGTAGTTAGTAGTCACTGTAGTTATATATACTGGCATGACCAAACAGGCCACTTCCCCTGAAAACTATTTGTGTGCACATTGTTAATTAAATTTTATTTTACATTAGAAAAGCACAAAATAAAATTGTGCAAATATGCTATTCCTATGAACTCCTACACGTTAGGTGTTATTTAACGGCACACATACATACTGATGTGATGTTGTATTGTATCTCAGTTTCTTTTTATATATGCCCTTCAGTTATAGGCTAATTAATCAATACTATGGAAACTAAAACATGGGCATCACAAGCTTAATGTACCGAGGAAGGATGCAATATCAGGATGTTAAGATATTTACTCCAGCATCATCAGCTCAAAATTAGGACGCTACTCCTATCATTTTTTTTTAAGAGAAACATGATATATTAAGGTCAAAAACAATTTACACAAATAAGGGAGAAAGGCTCCCAACCTGACAGAGAAAGGAAATTATAAGGGCACATAGAAACATATGCTGAATTTGAGCAAGAAAACCTGACATGTAATTCTGATGCTGATCTTGCTCTATAGGCTAAGTTGTGAGCCGTGACATTTACATCCTTGCTAATCTTGAGCACCTGATGGGAGAAGCGTTGAGTTTGCAGTCTAAAGTCCTCTGTGAAAGGTTTGATACTCCAAGGCTCAGCACGATTGGGGCAGCCATTTAGATATTTGACTAGCATTTTATTGTCGGAGAGGAAACTTACTTCCTGTAAATTAAGTTGCCTTGAAAATCTTGCAGCCAGAGCAAGAGCAGCAGCTTCGGCCATATATAATTACTGAGGGTATCTGCTGAATTTGAGCCTGTACATACAGAGACAACTCTTGAGATGGAGAAAAAAGAAAAAATCCAATGCCTGCTGACTTTAAACAATTTGAACTATCATCTAGAGTAGTGGCAATGTCAAAAAAACATCTTATATATACCTGAAAAAAGAGCTGGTATGGTACAGATGTTGTGGCTATCATAAGAATTCATTTGTATTGTTGAAGTGTCTGCTCGAGCATACAGGGGGTTAGTGGCCACTGAAATGTCTGCATTTGTTTCATAATGTACTTTAGCTATGGACCATTTTTTTGTTATTAAACCTTAGATCGTCCGTTGCTTTCCATAAGTACCAAAGTGAGGTGAGGTTTTTTTTTAACCTTTACGGAGCTGAATCTTGTGGCAGGATGGTTGCAATTGCTTCCTGTACACCGCCTTGAACTTGAGGAAGAAGATAAGTTCTAAGCAGAGAATCTGCGCAGAACTAGGATGTTCGAGCAAAGTCACAATCAAAGTAAAGGTTCCTATCTGTTTCTGTGATGCCGCATAGGCTGCACTCTTATGGCCCAGGTTCAAAGTTTGGTCGAGTGGATGAAAGCAAGGTCTCGTGACATGACACCTCAAAGGCCTCCTACCTTGTCTTAATTTGTCAGAATTGTTTGAAATAAGGCTCCGTTAAGATTTCACCCAAAAACCAAAAAATTTCAAGATTCCCTGTCACATCGAATCTTGCGGCACATGCATGGAGTACTAAACGTAGACGAAAAAAAAACTAATTACACAGTTGATCGAGAAATTGCGAGACGAAACTTTCGAACCTAATTAGTCCACAATTGGACAATTTTTACCAAATAACAACGAAAGTGCTACAGTAGCCAAAAGCCAAAAATTTTTGAAACTAAACGCGCCCTAATGTGTATGGTTCAAAAAAAAATAGTCGCAGTAGTAGATTAGTTGTACAATACTAATTATGACTGAATGACATGAAAAATGTGAAATGCCCAGATGTAATGTTTTTTTTTTAACGAGAATTACTTCCACTTTTCAGAAAGCCACCCGATGTAATGCTTATGGTTCCATAGGACTGCTCTCGGCTCCGGCTCCTCTATATAAGCAATCGAGTGTCACCACCTCTGAGCAGTGAGCCAGTGAGCACTAGAGTCCTCGAACGCTCTCATCACTTGGGCTTTTCCTTTCACAAGTACTAGTAAAATAGTAGTTCCAGTCCTTCATAGTTCATACACAGAAATGAAAGCAGTGCTTTCTATAGGAATGGGAAGCAATGGGAGTGGTCCAGATGCAACACTCCCACAAGGATGCACTTGCCGCTTTGGCCTCACCTTGCATTCGCCCTCGGCTTTCAGTCACATCACAAGTGCTTCCACCTTCTTGCTGCGTTCAGCTGGCCTCTGTTTACTAGGCATAGCACTGGGACAAATAGCAGGCCTGTCAGTCTCTTGAGACAGTTGTGTGATCACTTTTGTGCGCCACCATGCTACATACAGTAACGCACTCCAATAAAATTCATCCTTAAATGAACTGTATGAGACTGTTACAAACCCGCAATGTTTAGGATGTGTTTAGATGTTGAAAAGTTGCTGAAAAAAATTAGCACTTTTCGTTTGTATTTGGCAATTAATGTTCAATCATGGACTAATTAGGTTTAAAAGATTCGTCTCACAAAGTTAAAGCAAACTGTGCAATTAGTTTTTGATTTCTTCTACATTTAGTACCCCATGCATATACCGCAAGTTTGATGTAACTGAGAATCTTCTTTTTGCATAGTACCAAAGTTTGAGGTTTTTGTATAAACTAAACACAGCCTAGATGGACAATATGGACTGCTCCCGTAGATCATTTTGTGAGAACCACATATGCATTCTAAAGCGCTCTTCAGAAAATAAGTTGTATGTATCATTGTTACTTTATCCTGGCCATGTGTCCAATTAATCCAGTCCAGCGCAACCCAACTCGATTCCACAGTATATTGGATCGAATGCCCCAGCAGCAGGGAGCACAGGTGAGCTCCCCAGTCGATGTTCCTTCCATGTGTATGGCTGGTTGGCTCTGTTCATATTAAAAAAAAAAACTCGACCTGCGGATGGTAAGACAGCCCTCGGACATTGCATTAAGAAGAAGATCTTCTCACGCAGGTCGAGAAAACCCCCGAACCCCTGCTCCATCCATACACAGCGGTACCGTAGCTCATGTGAGACGACCACGACTGGGGCTGGACCTTTGACCTGTGCTTTGGCCATGAGACAAACGAGAGGCTTTTTTTAACCCCGCTTGAAATTCGCTCAAACAAGGAGTCAAACCCAGAACCTGAGGAGTGTCGTTGGGTTCCTCTGTTTTATTCTAGATCGATGTCATCACATTGTGATTTGCCTATGGTAATCTGGTGAGCTGATTACAAGGATATGTTTGGTTAAGGTAATTTCATTCAAAAATCGATTAATAGACATTCCTCAGCTAATATTTCCAAGAAAACGTAAAAACAAAAATATCTTCCTAAACATGAATTCCAGGCCTACAACTCAACACTACACTACTAAATCAGTTGTGAGTATGTATCGGATTCTATCTTTATGTACAAAATTGTTGTAATTTTGTATTAAATATTTTGACTAGTTAATGAACTTAAATGAAAAAACTTCAACTAGAAAGTTTAAAATCTTATCAAGCACTACAATTTGTGTATAAGATGTGTCCCCAAGCGAAGAAGAAAGATAGCGGCGCAGAGCCGCAGAGCCTAGCTCATATCCCGATAGCCAAACAAAATCAGTACCTTGTTATATATGAAGGGGTCGGGACTTTCCAATGGCAGGAATTCTCCGTCAACGTCGGCCAAGGAGGCATATACGAAGAGGTTTTTAGAGGGGATGGCGCTCATATGCAAACGTTACGAGAGTTGTTCTCACTGGAGGACGATGTTGGCACACGCAAGCATAGGCATAGATGCTCGGCAGCCTGAGCTTAGGCTTCCATGCCATCATCAGTACACACTAAAAGGATCTGAGCATTCATATAAACCTTTCAACCCCTAGGGCGCTGCTAAGACATATTGTATCGAATTTTTTTCTATCTTAATACAAATAGTGCAAACCTTCTGTGTGAAACCTCATAAGTCAAAACACAGTAGCATATGTTTGTCTTTAACCTCTTCACAGAATGACACGGAATCTCACAGCTACCTCACTGAATTCTCATCTGTCGTCTAGCTAACCAACTACACTAGAGCCTATAAACAGCATATGTTGTATTTAACTAAAAATTGATGAATAATGCTTTGAGGAGTATGTGCACGGATGGGATTGGCCTTCCATGCTTCGTTTGTCAACGATACAATGCATCACGCACGGCGAGTATGGATCCACCATATCTTCTTTTTCTTTTATTTAAAAAATGGTCCACTAGCTAGAACATGCAATGTGAGCATCTCCAACAACTCCTCAAACCCACTTGGTATTCTTATTTTTTTGGAAAAAACACGAAAACATCTCTCCAGCAACTCCTTAAATTGACTTGGTACATTTACCAACTTGGTAAACATCACCCCTGGGTGCGTAAATCTCCGCAGTTGTTGTTCACTGCGTATCGCCGAAAAAAAATTCCGCCGACTCCCTCCCGCGCCGGCGTGGCACTCCCGCGCGCGCCAAACTCGTCCCCGATAGATATGTTCCCCCATCGCGCGTGAATAAGAAAGGAAGCCACGGTCTCTCCCCGGCTCGATCTGTCCCCTTCCGTCCGCGACGTGAAGCCCCGGCGTCCGCGACTTTCTAAAACCCCGCCGTCTCAGCTCCCTGCTGTTCTGAAGCCCGCCCTCTCCCTCTTCGACTTGAAGCCGCCAGGCCATCCATCAGGTGCGCCGTCTCTTGAACTCTCCCTGCTGTTCTTCGTCTTTTCGATCGCCATCTGCTGGTTTGAATGCCGACCTAGGGTTTAGGGTTCTTGTTGCTCATCGATTTGCCGCTGCTAGTCATGTAAATGAATCTGGTAGTATATATGCATATGGTAATAAACCCTAGCAACCGATATGTTCGTCATATAGTTCTTGTTATGATCTTCGCATTTGTATTTGATGACATGATTTTTTTTGTATAGTAGTTGTGATGGACGGACAACATGAAGACTTCTTGACCAACATTCTACTCAGTACAAAGGGGCTCATGTTCCTGGTTTGGACGAGTTCAACCTTCCAAGCACTCAAGACACTAACATTTGTGTTGAGGAAATACAGGCAAGCCGTAGTTCCAAGGGAGGAAGGAGGTCAAAAAAATTTCATTACAAGGAGGATGAAGTTATTTGCAAGGGATGGTTGGCTACTAGCAAGGATCCACTCGTTGGTGCTTACCAATCACGTACCACATTTTGGGGAAAAGTTCATGCCTTCTATGAAGAACACAATGAAATTCAAGCCAATCGTTCAGAGAGTACTATTATGCATCGGTGGCTGACAATCCAGACGTGTGTTAACAAGTTCTGTTCACACTACGACTCCATTCTCCGTAGGAATCAAAGTGGCACTACTATCCAAGATAAGGTATAAAATATGTTAAGAATGATTGACTTGTTTGTGAAAATGTATATACGTTGACAATATATCTTTTGCAGTTTAATGAAGCAAAAAAGGTGTGCGTGGACTTAGACAGAGACCACAAAGCTTTTGTTTTTGATCATTGCTGGACCATACTGAAGGGGGAGGACAAGTGGAAATCCAAGATGGTAGAACTCGCAGACATAGACAAACAAGCAGCAAGCAAGAAGAACAAGAAGGCTCCAAAGGTGTCGAGGCCAAGGGATGAAGGAGGCACTAGTAATGATGAAGTCATACCTGTTGATGATGAAGAAACCCAACCAAGGAAGAGGTCTGATGGGATAAGAAGGTACATACTTAATAATTAATTTGATCATGAATTATTTTTTTAATATGCTCAAGCATTATTTTTTATTAATGTATTCAAACAATATTTGTACAGGTCAAAGAAAAGATGAGGCAAGGAGGAGGGCAGGTTGCCAAGCATTTAATTTTTTTAATTCAACAATATACTTTTGCATTAACCAAATACTAATGGTTAGTTACATTTATATTTGATACTATGAAAAAGGTAAAAGATTTGTTGTTATACATTTTTCTAGTGTATAATAAAGCAAAAGTAAATGCAATGGTTATTTTTAAAAAAATTTGTGTCATGTATTTAATTTGTTATGCAATTAACAAGAGCTAGAGCAATTTATATAGATATTAAACTATATACAATCTCAAAACATATAAAACTGTCCACTAAAATTTCGTTTGACGCCTAAATAGCCCTTTAGCCCCGGTTTAGCCCCGGTTGGTAAAGGCTGGCTTCCTATATAAGCCTTGGCCGATCTCCTGTCTTCCTCCCCTCATATGCCCTGGGGACTGCGGAACACGATGGGCGAACGAGAGGTTATGGCGCGGTGCCGTGGAAGCATGCCTTCCCTCAAGACAAAGATACATATAGAAGCCGCCAGAGAAAGAAGAAAGAGGAGGAAGCTATGAAACTTAGCATGTCGCAAATGCTTAGTGAAGAACGCGAAGCAACTATTCAAGCAAAAGAGCGAGAAGAGAAACTTGAAGCGAGAATGAGCGAGGAAATCAAAAGGCAAGTGGAGTTAGCAATGAGCCGAATGCAAAATACTGGATCAGTACCGGAAGTCAACATCAGTCCATCAGCTCAGTTGAAAAGCATTTGTGCTTCCACGGAAGTGCCTCAACCTGGTGATGACGCAAAGTTACGCTTCCCCGTGGATGACATCACAGAACCGAATACACCATGTGAGCTGCACATTCCAGAGGGGGCTACCAGAATCATGGTGGCTACCGGTGTTGTATCTCCTATCGACCCTACGAAGACACCAATATGCCATGGGTCAAAAATACCAGCTGGATATGCTCGCATCTCGGTGGATAGAGTTTAAAAAGGTCATCGCGATGTTAAGCTTGACATTGAAGGAGGTGATGGGGAGACGACTTTAGGAAAGCGGAGAAGACATTTATTTGTTGGCGCAAGCGCTATATCATTATTCCTGGGGCATTACCTCCTATTGTACCATCGCCGCCTCCTCCTCGTCATCCTAGGTGCGAATGAAAGTGAATCATATATACCTAGCTCTTTTTCACTAACTTTGTATTGGCTTAAATAGCGATACTTTATTCACACTCATTGTTTTCACTGCAGGACCTCACCCAGAGACCTAAGTCACCATTCATCACCTGCTGGTCATAGTGTTGCGAGGGATGATGATGGTGAAATGCACGACACGGCTTCGTCCCCAGAACCTCCAAGACGGTCTCCATCTCCGAAACCAGTCCCATCGCCTCCACGACGTTCTCCAACGCTGAAACCGGCCCCATCGCCTCCACGACAGTCTCCAACGCCAACACCGGCCCCATCGCCAAAGAAGAGGACCGCCACAAAAGCAAAGGTGTCGGCCGCCCAACCAAAAGCAAAGAGGCAAGCTATAAGGAAAGTTAAGATTTCTCCGAAACTTTCGTATGAGAAGACTGAAAAAGAAATAGACGCTTCAGTAAAGGCCTCAGTGGACGCACATTTCAAGAAAATAGAAGACGACTGTAAAGTAAGGAAAGAAGCTAAACAACCGTTCTTCTTACATCAATCAACTCTAAGGCAAGCGGTAGAAGAAAAGAAGAGAAAGCTACGTGATGCTCAGAAGAGTTCTCCACTATCGGACTATGACTGCACTCTCAAAAAGGCAATTGACGAGGAGAAGAATAAAAAGAGAAGAGCAGGGAAGGGTGTCCCACAGCTCGGGGAACAATCCAATCAATCAGTGTCCCCGCTAGTTGTTGGGAATCAATATGGTTCAAACATGAGCGTGCTAGAAGACTACAGTGGCCCCAGGGTCAATTATGATGGTATGGAAGAGTTCTTGTCACGAGCTGGTCTAACCGCGACTCAATTTCTAGAAAATGCACTCATCGCAAATGCCACTGTAGTCGATGAGTGGAAGAGAACTTATGTACGTGGCAGAAGTCTATATAACCCATCGGCCCTCAGGAAACTTGGTACGCAAATACGCAAGTTAAACTCGTGGTACATGGAGGCATGTACCAAAAACCCAGATGACAACTGCATTTGCGTCAGAATTAGACAAGAACATTACTTCCGGGGCGATGACCTTATATTTGTTTTGTATAGTGAGCTCCACCAACTATACCATATGGACGCTCTAGACAAATCTCTCATCAGCTGCTACTGTCTATAAGTGATCATTTCTTTTAGTAATCTGACCATGGCATATGTATATGTATAGTAACTAACTATCCTCAAACATATATATGTAGATTCTTGATGTTATTGCTCAAACGTAAGGGAGACACGGATATTGGTTTCATTGATCCATCAATCATATTCTCGGATCCAAACACTCCCCGCGATCAATGGATACCTCAAACGCAGAGGAATCTTCGGAGGTTCTTGGTCAACCAAAAGACCAAAGAGTATATACTCTTCCCCTACAACTTTGGGTGAGTGTTGTTATCGTTTGCACAATTTGTCTTAATTATTACTCAATTCAGCATAAAGATATATATGTTGACTCTATAAACAAATGCAGTTTTCACTGGATACTCATAGTCTTCGATATGACTAGAAGTCAATTGGTAATCTATGACTCATTGAGAAAACCACTGGGAGATTACCAAGGTATGATATACATTATCAAGGGGTAACTTTGATCTTTAAATATGGATTCCTGCTCTTTAACTGCACTGCAAGAGTTAATTAACTAATTATCCAATTATTGAGCAGGGTTTGGGCTTGGTTCGTCCTAAAACACCGTCCGAAACTGGAAGTGACACTAAAGGGTGCTCGTCTGCTAAATGTAAGTTCTACTAGCTCTCATAATCTGTTACCTTATCATGCTTTAATATATGTGTATGATGACGATAGTAATCTTTTCATATCTTACAATGGGTTCTAAGGCAGCCACAAGGCAACAATCTGTGTGGATACTACGTTTGCGAGTTTCTCATGGTGCATGCAAGAAGAACTCTTACAGAGCAACTAAGAGTATGTGATATGTATATATAATACATCTATTTTATTTATTTGTTGCTATTAACTAAATCTTATGTATATTAACACTCGTTTCTTTATAATGCAAATTGAAGACGCTATGGTTGCAGCAACAAGTGTTGCAAGAAGTCCGCTTCAAAGGAATTCAAGAGACACTTGCTGAATTTTTTCTTGAAAAAGTGGTCAACCCTAAAGGCGAGTACTATTACGACCCGGCCGAACCACTCAAGCCAAATCAAGACGAACATTTGTATGATATTTAAGTGGCGAGAGCGGTTGTGTCTTAAGTCAAGTAACAATGGATAATGATGTAAATTTTATGTGCATATATATATATTATACTTATATATATATATATATATATATATATATATATATATATATTTATATAGAGTTTAATAGTTTATTTGTGTTTAATTCTTGAAACTAATTTATAAGTGCGTGAATACATGTATTAGCAGCGAATACATGTATTAGAAGTGAAGAATACACACATTTGAATACCTAATCTAATTGTAAAACCAAAATAAGAAATACTAAAATCAGAAAAAAAAAATGGGTCTTTAGTCCCGATTGATAATACTAACCGGGGCTAAAGGGTGCTGCCACGCGTGGCTCGCCTGCGCCACCTGGCGCACCCTTTAACCCCAGTTGGTATTAACAACCGGGGCTAAAGGTCGGACTTTAGTCCCGAGTCTGCGAACCTGGGCTAAAGGGGGACATTTAGTCCCGAATTCTTAGCCCCGGTTCAGGCACCGGGGCTAAAGGCCCTTACGGACCGCGGACAAAAGTCGGTTCCTGCACCAGTGAACAGTAAACGACTGTTCGCCTCCTCTTCCTTTTTGCATGCTTCCCGGACAGCCTCACTATCAATAAGCAGCACGAAAATCAGGATCGATTCATTTGATTCATCAAACCAAATAAGCACAATACAGACCACTTAGCTGCGAACTCAGCTTTTAGCCTAGCCACGTCGGCATCTGTCATTGGCTCCCTAGTTCCATTGTCGTGGCCACCCTAGGAGTAAGGAAGTGCAGTGCAGCTGAGATCACAATGCATATATAGGTATAATAAACCAAGCTACTGAAAGATTGATAATGTAGTAGGTACAACATCGATCCTAGATTCCTAGCGACGGTGTGTGCAGTATAGATTGATAATTCAGGCTATGGCCTGTTTGGATCTGCAAAATTTGGATTGCTGACTATTTAGCATCCTCCATCTTGTAATTTTTAGTTGCTGGTTATCAATATGGACCCAAAAGGGCAATCGCTCGATCCAGAGCAGAAAACGCACGGGGATAGGGCACACGTGCGCACCTGATACGAGCTGGAGGAGAGACGACGAGATGTGCACGACGGCTGCGCTACGCGAGAGCCCGAATCCCGCCGGAGAGCGGGGACGCCGATCCTCCTAGCCAAGTAGCGCAGCGCCATAGGACCGATCGGCTAGCTGGATTCGGTGGAGGAAGACGGCGGCGCTGGGGAGGAGACGGTCGCGCAGCAAGGGTTTGGTCGATTCTCTTCTGGCAGACAAGGGGATGGATGGGGATTTTTCTCTTTGACCTTTTTTTTTGTTTCCCTTGCCATGCACCAAGCAAATACGACCGGATCAGCCCTGCTAGAAATCGTGGATACTCTGGAAATAAATTGGATGAACCCGAGTGCACAGGTGTTGCCATGAGACACTGCCTCGATGGTTGATATGTGACTAGTGGATAAAATCGAACGTCTAACTACAAACGCATGTTATCTGTATTAACTAACTTGTTGTGCATGTATAGGTGAGACCTTACATGATGTCCGTTTGATTAGATTGTTTATCCATGTGACACCTGTGCACCTCGGGTTCAACCAATTTATTTCCGGACAGTCTAGCTAAACTTAGGTACGACTACGGAGTATTCCTTTTCCCTCATATTTCCTCCTTCCTAAAAAAACGTAATGTTCCAGGATTCAAATTCTTTCAAGTAAAAAAAAATCAAATTTTGTGTCAAAAGAAAACATGATGCTCTTAGAAAAAATCTTGAATGTTTTCTTTGCGGTTTCTACTCCAAGACTCCAACCACCCTCCTCTAGCACGGGTGATGACATTGCCACATGCCGTGACCACCGTCCTGGCCAGTGTCCTCCCCTTTGGAGCATCCATCGTCGTTGATGGCTAGCCATAGCCGCTCTTGTTGCTCGAATGTCCCGCCCTTAAACTGACAACACAGCCGAGCATGCATGCCGCATCAACCCTGTGCTATTTTTAAGTTCGGCAAACCATGAAATCGGGCAACCACACCCCCCAACTCCAAACACTAATACTAAGAGCATCTCCGAGAGTTACCTAATTAAATCTATTTCTAGCTCTTGGTTTTTAGTCATCCTCCTAATCTTTTAGAAGAAGTCACCACTTTCCGCATCAAGTTACGCTCTTTCGAGTCACGCTTATCTTCTCTTACCTCACATGTTTCCTAGCCAATCTAAATGTGAATGGACACAGAAAGATTAAAGAGTATGAAATGGTTTCTAATACAAATATACATGAGAGAAAAGATACATAAAAGTGGTTAGAATAATTTAAAAATAATATAAGATTTCTGATATAAATTTGTCTTCTAAATACTATTTAGGAGTGCATTATTAAAAAAATCTTGAAGATGACCTTTTTTGATATTTTTTAGGAGTTGTAAAATCCATATTTTTGGAAGAAAATATTAGATACTCTTGGAGATGCTCTTATGTTGGCCAATTTTAGGGTTTCTTGAAATTTGAAGCCAATTGGAAGCTTGTAAGATACAACAAATACTCTGCCTATCCCTATAAAAAAGCAGTTCTCGCTTTTTGGGAATCAATAATTTTAAACAAAGTTATAAAAAAAGTGTTAGTATTACGATACAAAATAAGTACTAATAAATTTATTATAAACATGTTTACGTAGTAAATCTAGTCAAAGACATAAATTTTACCATTATTTACTATAAATTTGATAAAAAAAAGTTAAGCTATTTTGACTTGTACAAATTATATATAGTTACGTTTTTTTGGCACAGGTAGAGTTGTGCATGTGCATTTATCAGGTGTTGTATATGTTAATAGACCTTTTTATAGTGTTGATTAAACTTACACAAAATTGGTTTATAACAAATTTAAAATGACTTGTATTTTAAAACAGAGGAGTAGACCATACATGTACACAGACAATATCCAGTTGACACTTGACAGGAATGCCCAGGAGTCAACCAAAATGTCAAAGTCAAAATTACATACAACCGGGTAAAGGCGAGAGCGCTGCACGACTGGTTCCTGTTGTACCTGTGCCACGCCCACACCTGTCAGTCACCACGATGCCGGCGGTCCTCCCGCTCGACGGAACTGGCGCTGCTTGCCGGCGACGGGTGTCCAAACTCCGGGATGGATCCGGGGTAATCGGCGCTGTACTCCGGGCTGGCCATCGCAGCCCTCCGGATCCTCTCCATCTGCGCCGTGTACGACGACCCGCCGGACCCGCCGTAGTCGGAGCCCGAACCGGCGGAGCCAAACGCGGCGCCGCCGTGGCCCGGGCGCACCCCGTCGTTGAGCTCCTCCAGCGGCATGGCCCCCTGCAGCGCCATTACGATCTGGCTCATCTTGGGGCGGCGCCGCCCGGCGTGGCGCACCGAGGCGGCGGCGCTGGCGACGACGCGCGCCGCCTCCGTCGGGTCGTAGTCGCCTTTCAGCCTCGGGTCCACGATCTCGTCGTAGTTGCCGTCCGTCAGCGCCCGCGGCAGCGCCTGCCTCGCCTGCATGGATGCATATGCATGCACGCCGTCGTGTCAGGTCGGTCAGACGTCGTCGTCGACGACGACGACACACACATAGGAGTACGTACCCAGTCGACGAGGCCGTCCTGGCCGTAGGAGGAGCGGTCACCGGGGCGACGACCGGTGAGGAGCTCAAGCAGCATGACGCCGTAGGAGAAGACGTCGGACTTCTCAGTGAGCTTGCCACTAGACGCGTACTCCGGCGCGAGGTAACCAAAGGTGCCCATGACACGTGTAGACACGTGGGTGTGGTTGACGCTGGTGAGCTTAGCGAGGCCGAAGTCAGCGACCATAGCCTCAAACCCATCATCGAGCAAGATATTCGCCGACTTGATGTCACGGTGAATGATCCTGGGGTCACACTCCTCGTGCAGGTACGCGAGGCCCCTAGCGGCGCCGAGAGCGATGCGCAGGCGCGTGGCCCACTCCATCACCGGCGATCCTTTGCCGTGGAGGTGGTGCTCGAGGGTGTGGTTGGGCACGAACTCGTAGACGAGGAGACGACGGTCACCGTCGGCGCAGTAACCGACGAGCGCGACGAGGTGGCGGTGGTGCACGCGGCTGATCGTGTCCACCTCCGCCTGGAACTCCCGCTCGCCTTGCCCGCTCCCGGCTTTCAGCTGCTTCACCGCCACTTGCTTCCCGTCTGGCAGCACGCCCCGGTGCACGTACCCGAACCCTCCTTGTCCTAGCAGGTTCGCCTCTGAGAACCCGCCCGTCGCTGACACCAGCTCCTCGTAGCTGAACGCCGTCGTGTCTGCTGGCATTGGTGGCGGTGGCGGCGGCATGGGCGGTGGTAGCAGCGGACCGCCGTGATGCCCCGTCGTCGTGCCTGGTGTGGTCGTTGGTGGCGCCGGTGGCGCTGGACCCACCTGGTTGTTCTGCCATTGTGGAGGCCGAGCGCCGCCGCTCGGGCAGTAGTACCCCGACGTGGTGTTCCCTGCGCGCGCATGCATGCCATCGGTTATTGCATTGCAGCTGGCGTGGGCAGAGAGATCCAGCAATGGCGCGCGTGGACGTACGGCCGGCGTCTCACCTTTGAAGCCGGAGGAGTCGGCGTAGAAGTAGAACCTCATGCCGCCGTGATGCTGCTGCGTGGCGTCCCTCTTCCTCCTCCTCCTCCTCCTCCTGCAACAGCAGCAGCAGCAGCAACAGGCAACGAGGACGAAGACGACGAGGAGCAACGCGGCGCCGGCCGCCGCGACGGCGACCTGCGACGACGCCCCGCCTTGTCCAGGAGAAGGGGTCTTGCCATGGCTGCTGCCGCCGCCGTGCGATGTCGACAGCTGGCGTCTCGCGGCGTGTGACGGAGACGGCGTGGGGTCGGACATGGTGCGGAGTGGGATTGGGTCGTCGGTGCTAGCTAGCCTGCGACTGATGCATGCGACGACGACGACGACGGACGGATGGATCCTCCTCGTGATCTCTCCCTGCTGCTGCGTCTGCTGCTGCTGGCACATGTATGATTGTGATCGATCTGCTCTGCTTGGACAACGAACCAGATGATTGCGATCGATGATAAGAGCAACACAATGCAAAACCCAAATTTATTCGGTGAAATTCAGAGGAGTTGGAAATGCAGGGTGATGGAATCGATGTGTGTTGATTCGTTGTGCATGCATATGTATGCGTAGCAACATGCATATGTATGGATGGAATCGCAGAACGACCTTGTCGCCGCGCGGCCACGCCCGTCGTCACGGCGAGGAGCCGAGGAGGAGGAGGAAGGCGGCGGCGGCAGCGCAGCCACGGTGACGACGGCGGCCTCGGTCGGTTGGGACGACGACGAGACCTCCGGTCCCCGCGACCGGGCAGCGGGGCCCGACGTTCGCCTGCCTCCAATCCAATCCAATCCAATGCGAGAGGCAACCAACCTGGCAACCTGCGTGCCTGCTTGCTATTCTCGCACGTACGGCTCCCGGAGCTGAAGGGTGAGGGGAGGCCGTGGTTTCCTGTTTGCTCACCTGGCGTGCCGACAAGCTATCTACGGAGCAGCTAGCGCTGCTAGTAGTACTACGTTTTTTTATTACCAGAAAAAAAAATGCAGGTGGTGGATTGGATTTGGATCCGTCAGGGTGCAACGGTGCAGTGTTGCAGGTGTAGCTGCTGCTACTTTTGTGCACGGTCGACTAGTCGTCCTGTTCTTGTTCCTGTGGGGGAGCGCTGCTAACTGCTATCCGTTGTTCGTCGGGACCTGACCGGCCGTGCAACCGCAACGGAACACAAGCCACCATTTTTGCAGATAGACCCTTGTTGCTCTCTTCTGTTCTTTCCAAACAGTGGCGGTGGATCCAAAACAAGATTGATTTCTCTAATCTCTCTATTTTTCTTCTTTTCTCCTCCTTTCTTCTCCCTCAACCTCTCAAAACAAGATTAAAGGGGTTGATCTTCCTTTTTCTTTATTTTCTCTCTAATCTCCTCTTCTCTAATTTTAGGGGGGCCAAACTAAAATCCAATCTCACCCGCCCCTCCTGAGTATCCAACCTACTAAACAAGTGAACTACAAGACAAGTGGGTACAAAACTATGCTTGAACCTTCCTTTGTTGATTGACCCACTGCTACGCACACCTTAGCTGTGATTGTATTCTTTAATATTTAGCTTTAAAGGGATTCATCACTCATGTGAAAAAACATTGGGCTTCCACAATTCTTGCTAGGCATACAAGTTGTTTAGGGTCATAAGTTAAAGAGAGGGACTATTGGCCCAACTTTAATGATTGTTGTTACATTGCCAAAAGTGGAAGAACTTTGCTTTTGTGGGCTTGCTTGCTTCGTGGACTGGAAAATGTGTCTAGCCCAAGCAATGTACCGAGGCATTGGCTAGATCGAGCTGTCTACCAGCAATGCCTAGGATAGAGTTCAAAGCAAACAAGCACTATGCGCAGAACATTGGGCTTTTCATAGGCTCTTACATGGGTCTTATTAATATACACACACAACTAAGGATAGTCACGGGACCCACTTAACTAGCTTATATTGTGGAGTTCTCTTTTAGCGATTCTTATAATCACCAAACATGGTTCCTTCGATTTTTTGAAGGCCCATATTCAAGAACGCTATCAAGTACAACTCGATACATCCACCGCATATATCTATCTTTGGTCTCAAAAAACACAATGCATTGTAATAATTCCATCATCAACTTCAAAACATCCATACATTACATACATGCACTCATAAAATTAAAATAATGTTAAATACCTATTGTATAACACAAATAAATTATTTATACACAAAAATAACATCGAAAGGAAGACAAAAGGTAAATACTTAAATTATTATTTACAGAATACCAAGGGGCCTGAACGCAAAAGAGTCCTGGGAGGAATCGTGTGCCGTGTGGTCTGCGCCCGGTTTTTTTATCCTAGCGGAAGGAACAGCCCCACTCCTCTGCTCGCTTCCGCTCCTCCGCTCCCAAACCTTCCCAACCAGCAGCTCTAGGGTTTTCGCCGCCGCCGCCCATGGCCGCCACTCCGGACCGCGCTAATGCCGACCTCCGCCGTCGCCTCGCCGACGACACCCCTCCGCCACCTCAGATCGCCAGAGGTAACCGCTCCGCCCCCTTCTCGATCCGTACGAAACCCTAGCTCAGGCCGGCTTCTCGGGTTGGCCTCGATTCGGTTATCGTTCAGCCCTTCGATCCGCGCTGTAGGTTTAGGGCTTGCGGGGGCTTTCGGCGGGTGTTGGATGGCGCCGCCCCCGTGGGTTTTTCGTGCCGTTGTTGCAGGTGCTGGGTTCGTGGCTGGGCCATTGATGCTTCGTGGCGCCAGGTGTCTAGATGCGTCAAGGGGGGTGGTACTTGGTTAGTGAAGCGAGTTCGCTTCGATTTGGGTGGATTGTATGCAATGGTCAGGTTGCCTTCTGTATCGATTTTGGGGGCGCTGATTTGACTGATTGGATTCGCTTCAGTCAGTTATAGTTTTGAATTCGTTGTTGATGCTGGCAGATATCCCTCTTATTATGTTTGATATCTATGTTTTGTGTGGATTCTTATTATGTTTGATATCTATATCTATGTTTTGTGTGGTTTGTTGTTGTGGGTGTATGTCTAACTTCACGCAGATCGGTGTGGTGATGTTGATGCACCCGTTAATATTCTTGCATTGCACAATGTAGCTGAAAACCAGTGTCTAGGCCCCTTTTTTTAAATTAAAACATGCCCTGTTCTCTGTAGCTTTATGTTGTGGTACTACACCTACGGCAGTTTCAGTTAATGCTTATTCATTCATTTGATATGTGTACAGAAGGTACTAGATTGCTCTTGTATTTTTTTGAATTACTTTCAAGATGTATGACATTGTCATGGTAAAAAGAAGAACCTGCTTGAACTTAACAACACATTGCAAATCTCCTCTATGCAAATATATACATATCAGTTATATGTGTACATCTTTCTCTTGTTCGATGAATTGATAAAGTATCGCTTATCAACTTAGAATAGATGAAGGCTGCATCAGCAATAATATATAAGCTGTTTATAGTGTAATCTTTCCCCATTGTTAATGCTATTTTGATACTATGGCACTTCTCTCCTGTTATATTGATGTAGCTTTTGGGTTGGTGCAGAGAAGCAAGGCCTTGATAATGAAATACCCCTTTCTCCTCAGTGGCTTATGAAGGTGGGAGAAAACAAGGTTAGTCCTCGAGGAGAAAATCATACTACTAATATCATACATGACGATTGCAGTAATAGGGTACTTGTTAGGTCTATATTAATATCATATAGTGATTTATATGATTGCTTGTTTGTTGCAGGACCCTGTTTCACAGGGTATCCGCTCAGATGTTTCAAAGACATCAGGGACTGGTGAAGACCCAGGCCACAACACGAAGAAAAAAGGTGTTTTCAGGGCTCCTGCGCTTGATGGTGAAACTGAGCGTCGTGACCGCTGGCGTGATGATGAAAGGGAACCAAATTCGACCCATCGGTGGAGTCGCTGGAGGGAGACAGACAAGGAACATGGTGATGCACGCAAAGTGGAAAGATGGTCAGATGACACCTCCAAGCATTCTGTGGATGGACGTCGTGTTCCGCAGGAGCGCTGGGGTGATTCCAATAATAAGGAAGGCAGTTATGACCAACGCCGTGAGAATAAGTGGACTGCACGTTGGGGTTCCAATGATAGGTGGGGGGATTCAGGTAAAGAGGGTGATGCTTCCCGTGAAAAAGGTTTTACTCACTATGGAAAGGATGCCAACAGTTACGAAAAGGATACTGAAAAGGACGACAATGTTTCTCGTTCATGGAAATCTAGTTATTCTGCTGGCCGTGGGCGTGGAGATTTGCCTCACTATCCCTCTCAGACTCCGCAGAAATCATCAGCTACTTATGGATATGGTAGGGGGAAGCCAGACGATTTTGCAAATTCTCCAAACAATCGTGGAAAGTTCACATCTGGTACAAGTGCAATCAGTAGTGGATCTTCACGGCCATTCCATCTTGGTCTGCTTTCTGACAGACCTGGTGGTGTATCAGATCGTTCAGCATTCAGATATAGCAGGATGAAGTTGCTTGACATATACAGAAGTTGTGATGTCACTGATTTTAAGTTATCTGTTGATTCTTTGGAGGAACTCTCGGTGTTCATGCAAGAAGATGCTTTGGAACCTTTAGCACTATCTGCTCCTGTTGCGGAAGAAGCGGTAATTATGCTATTATTTCCTCAGTAGTTTCTTATTTTTGTGGTATCAAAACATTCTTATCTCACTGTTGAATTGAATTTGTAGGCCATTCTAAAAGCAATCGACAAAGGGGATATCGTAAACAGTGGTGTCCATCAGGCTTCTAAAGATGGTTCCGTTGGAAAAGGTAATCCTGGCATCAAAGCAGCCAAATTTTACCGAGAAATGATTTAACTATTTATTTTTGATACGCTGGCATGTATATATACCACTTATTGTATAGTTTCTCACTGTGTTTTTAACTTTCTCCAGCTGGTAGAGAAGAGCAACCAGGAGGCGTGGAAGTCTCAGGTGCCTTGCCTGGTTCTGTTTACACAAAGTTGTTTACATCATCTGACATGTCTGAACAAGTTTAATAGAAGATTATGTAGAGTAGCCATGCATATTTGAGAACTATTCATGTTTTGAGCATTTGTGTTTTGAATATTACTAATCTCATAATTGGCTTTATGCCGTGGATTCACACAAGGCCCTTACTTATAAAAAAACAAAAGTATAATTTATGAGGAAAATAACATTAATGAATAACTCATTTGTTCTATTTCCTGTAAGCTTGCAAATTATTCTTACCCCTTAACGCCTGTTTATATTTATTTATCTTTAACAGGTGTTGCTGGAAATACTGATTCGCCAGCAAGAGGGGAGTCAGTGCGTCCTGGGACATCTACTTATGTTGTTCCCCAAAGGTCTCAGTTTACTGGAGAACATAAGCTTGGGCCATCTGAATTTGGGCATCAAATACCTAGTTTCTTAAATCAAGAAACTAAAACTGTTGGCATGGTGGGTTTTGAGAACTTCGTCAGTCCAGTGCAGCCTCATCCTAATCCAGAAAGCCTCTCTCTATTCTACAAAGATCCACAAGGTCAAATTCAAGGCCCTTTTTCTGGTGCCGACATTATTGGCTGGTTTGAGGCAGGTTATTTTGGCATTGATTTGCTTGTCCGTCCAGTGAATGCACCCCCTGATATTCCTTTCTTAATGCTTGGGGATGTTATGCCACACCTGCGAGCAAAGGCAAGGCCCCCACCAGGATTTGCCACTTCAAAGCCAAGCGATATGCTAGCTCCAGAGACCCAACCTACAGGGAAGCTTGTCAGCTCTAGCATGCAAGCAGGATCAGCTGGCATCGGAATATTTGACAGTGGGCCAAGCAGGAAAGAAAATGCTGTTGAGGCTCAAAATCGTTTCCTGGAGTCACTTATGTCCAATAGTGTGCGGAATCCTTCGGCAGACACTATCTCTATAACTGGAGGTTCGTTACTGTCATAAAGAGTTCTATTTGTGCTTATTTCATTTCATATTAGTTTTTTAACCTTCTTTGCTACCTGTCATTTCCTTGTCTGACATTATTTTCTTCTGAACTAGGTATGAATGAACTTGGCAGTAGTAGCTTTGGCAACATTTCTGTGCGTGGAGGTGAGAGCGGGGTCAATTTGAACTATCTTTTGGCACAGAAAGGACTGTTGGAGAGACAAAATTCTTTGCAAAACCCTGTTCCATATTGGACAGGAGATGCTGCTCCAGCATCACAAGCACATCCCATGGCTGATACATCTCGCCAATCTTTGCAATCTCAGAATGTTGATTTACTAGCCATGCTGCAACCAAAGGAGAAACCTCAAGTTGCTACTGGTAATTCTGGACTGCCACTATGGCCCAATTACCCTGAAGCAAGAAATGTGAATCCTAACATGCATGGTGGAGATCTTGCTCAAGGGGCTCTTAATATGCGTCAAGATCTGCAGAACTCCCAGAACATTGGTATTGGTGTTCAACAACACAACTTAATGCCACAAAACCGACCAGCTTTGGCTCATTTGCCACCTGAGAAGCTTGCTGAGATATCTCAAGATCCACAGCTGTTAAATATGTTTCAGCAGCAATATCTTTTGTCACAACTACAGTTGCAGTCACAGACACCTTTGACACCTCAGCCACAACTCTCTATGTTGGACAAGATGTTATTGCTCAAGCAACAGCAGCAGCAGCAACTTCAGCAGCAACAACTGCAACAGCAGCTGCAGCTGGAGCAGCAACAAAAGCTATTGTTGCAGCAGCAACTACTTTCTCAGATGGCACCTCACGTGCATCCCAATCAGCACACTGATGATTCTTATACATTGAAGCATACTTCTGTGCCATCTGATGATTCTATGAGTCTTGGTCTTAGAAGAATGCAAGAGGCTATTGAAGTCGATCGGAAATTGCCTGTTCATGGTATGCAGGTGGGGCAACAACCTAGTCAGTCAATTATGAATTTTAGAAATATGGATGGTGTAGCTTTATCGCAAAGCTCTGTAACTACACTGCCAGTGCCCCATGAAACTGCAGTGGGTGCACTTCCAAAAGAGCATCACTCTCGTCCTGGAATGTTGGAAGATTTTGCAAATGTCGACTTACAATTGAAATCAACTATGGTAAACTCAAAGCTGGTGGAAGTTGCAGATAGAAACAAGGGGTTTAAATCTCATGAAGTGGCCACTGCAGCAGAAAAAAATACAATGTCTGAAAAGGATTTGGATTCAAGATCTACAAGGATCATGGGGAGTGCTTCAGATGAAGCTAAGGATTTACATGAACCACCACTAGATCCAAAGTCAGAAAATGTATCATCTTGTATTTCTGGTCAGGTTCAAGAATTGAATCTGTCTGCAGAAAATACCTCTTTTGGCATTGCGACAGCTGTGGCAACTGAAGTAAAAGTTACTGATACACAGGAGACCAAGAAAGCAGAAAAGAAAAAGAAGCAAAAGAAGAAACAGGCTGCTGCAGAAGCTGCCAAAGGAGCATCAAAGGCGGTTTCAGCCCAGCAGCCAAGGCAGGAAACTGAGGTTGACAGTCCTGATCTTGGTGGTAATAAGCATGATTTACCACATGATACAGAGGATCTATTTTGGGGTTCACCTATCAGAGTGCAAAAAGAGATTTTACCCCCCAAAAGTCTTCCAGAGGAATATGATGCTGACAAAGCTGAATCACAGTTTAGTTCTCTATCATCTGATCCTCATAGCATGGCAAGCCAGCGTGCATGGAAACAACCTACTCAGGGTCTCAGGCCTAAGTCACTGTTGGAAATCCAAGCTGAGGAACAATTGCGTGCACAGAAAGGATTAGCTATTGAAACTGCTAAGCCAGCAGCTTCAGTCCCTTCAATTCCTTGGAATGGCATGGCAATATCTTCTGAGCAACATTATGGGGGTTCAAGTAAATCATTGGGAAGCATGGAAAGTGCTGGTGAGAGAAATAAAAGAAGCCAGTTGCATGATTTGCTGGCAGAAGAAGTTCTGGCGAGGTCAAGCATTGCAGATAATGAGAACATAGGTCATGCCAATGATGCATTTTACCTTCCTCTGTCGCCTGCTGCAATTCGGCCTGATACTCCTGACCGTGATGGTAATGACTTCATTGAAGCCAAGGACAAAAAGAACAAGAAGAAGGCAGCAAAAACAAAAGCTTCTACTGTGAAAGCTCCATCACCTGTTGGTTCCTTTGATCCATCAGCTATTTCCATTCCTACTGAAAAGGGAAAGTCTGCCAAGCAAGCACAACAAGAGTTAGAAATATTGCCTGCTCCACCAAGTGGTCCATCCTTCGGAGATTTTGTTCTTTGGAAGAGTGATCAGACTAGCTCTGTGCCTGCTCCAGCATGGTCTAATGACTCAGCTAAGGTACAGAAACCTTTGTCTTTGAGAGATATTCAGAGAGAACAAGAAAGGAGAATCGCTTCTATCCAGCAACAAGCACCCTCACCAACTCCAGCAAAGGTGGCCCCGAACCAAAAAAGTCAGGGGAATGCTTCTTCCAGGCAAGCTTCTGGATCATCTCCATCACAGGCAGTTGCGCCTGTCCAAATGAGTTCCAATGCTCCCAGTCGTACCAAGTCAAGTGCTGAAGATGATTTGTTTTGGGGCCCTTCTGAGCACTCCAAACAAGATAAAAAGCAGTATGTCTTGCAGCAGCTCTTACAATCGAATTAAATTATTTGGTGTTGCTTTCAAGATGTTATTACACGTTTTATTCTGGATTCTATGCTTACAAAGGATTAGTGAATTTATTAATAATAAACTAAATTAGCAGCAGCTCTTACAATTGAATTAATTTATTTGGTGTTGCTCACGTTTTTATTCTGGATTCTATGCTTACAAAGGGTTAGTGAATTTATGAATAAACTAAATTAGCAAAATATGATTGAACTTCATACAAAAAATAATTGCACAAAGGATCTCTTTTGAAATTAAACTCAAAGCTTTCCGTTATCTAGTCTGTTTGAGACTTAAGATCCTTTTATTAATGGCATTTTCTATTTTTATTGGTATTTTTGGATTGCAAAAGATGGATATATGAATCTGCGTAATTTCTGAGAATTTTATGTTTTATTTTACCAGGTCTGAGTTTCCATCTCTGTCAAGTCAGAGCAGAAGTTCCATGACGAAGGATCAATCTCCACTGAATCGTCAAAAGTCTCAGGCAGGCAGGTTGCCAGTTTCTTCTGCTGCTACTGCCAACCAATCTGCCAAAGGGAAAGCAGAGGCTACAAACAAGCAGACTGGTATAGCTAAAGTTTTTTACTCGCATTCTTTAAAGACTATTATCACGTTCAAAGTTCTGACAACTGTCATTATGCAGAGGCAATGGAGTTCAGAGATTGGTGCGATAGTGAATGGGCCAGGCTCACTGGAACAAATGGTATGGAAGTATGCCTTTAGCTCTTGCTTCAAGTTAGGATAATTCAATCTTAGTTAATTTTTATATATATTTTCCCTTTCAGATATAAGCTTCCTCGAGTTCTGCATAAAGCAATCAACTACTGAAGCGGAAATGCTCCTTCACGAGAACATTGGTTCTCTTGACCACAACCACCAGTTCATTGACAAGTTCCTCAACTTCAAGGCCTTTCTGTCAGGAGATGTGATCGACATGGCCTTCCAAGCTCCCAGCACGCATGGTGCCCGCGGTGACGGCGCAGGACGTGCACATGCTGCCGCTGCAGCCAGAGGAGGCACGAGCGCGGACTCGGAGCTGGATGGTGGCGGGAAGAAGAAAGGCAAGAAGGGAAAGAAGGTGAGCGCGGCGGTGTTAGGGTTCAACGTGGTGAGCAACCGTATAATGATGGGCGAGATCCAGAACGCGGATTAGGAAGGACGGCGGACCACCATGTACATAGACCTTTTTGGTTCTCTCTCCAGGACATCCATCGCCACATGACCCATGTTCAGACATAGTTTAACCTCTGATTACATGCTGAATTTCGGGCTTAAGGGAAGTTGGGGTGTGTGTCCCCAGTCTGGCTCGGAATGGAGCAGTCCAGTCTTCTGACCTGTTTTTGCTGAGGGTGGGGAAACTGAGTTTAGATGCAGGGTCATGTGGTTGGTGATTTTGGGTTCCTGTGACATTTGGATAGGATCCTGTAACAGACAGAATATTTTCTTCTCAATAGAAACTCACCAGAGAACATAGATGGATTCAGTTCAGTACTTTAAGTCTGTTGCTGTTGTGATGTCCTTCACTACTTGAAGGACCCCTTAGTCTATTGGCACGGTGTCGGCAGTGTGCCCAGTGGCCCCAGCGCTGCTATATATGCAGGTTATTAGTGGGCCCCAGCGCTGCTATATATGCAGGTTATTAGTGGGCTCCAATGGCCGAATCCCTCTGCTCACCTGCTGTGTGCAGAGACAGAAACCAACTCGAATTATCTAGCTTTAAATAATTTAGTTAACTTTAGTGATCCGTATGAATTTGGTCGTAGTTGAAGTATATGTTATCTGCCGAAAGGAGTTGAAATGCCACTCAGAAATTTCTGAAAAATTTGGCCTTCAGCCCTTCAGGCCTGCTCAGAAGTTCCCAGGATTCTATGTTGTTATGTAATCAACAAATGGATTGAACCTGCAGTGTTTATCCTGGGGTTAAACTTTAGATTCTAACAACAAATGGATAAAACAATGCTCATCATTATTTCTGCTCCATGGAACAAATGGATTAAACTTTAGATTCTATGTTGTTATTATAGTCTGTTGCTCAGAAGGTATAATTCGAGTACTTATTATATCTTGCCTGCAGTGTTTATCTAAAGTTTAAACCTGGCGAATACTCGAATTCATAGATTGCTCGGAAAGAGCTTCAAATATAAAACAATGGCTAGATAGATTACAGGGCCATAGTTACGTACATGTACCTTCTTGATGATGCAGAGAATAACAAATGTGGCAAGGTGGTTATCATGCAAAATTTAGATTAATAAACTGCAGCTTGCATAGCACACATAGCAATGACACTTAACCAACCAACCAACCAAATTCGACACATCCGATACTAGCAAAGTCGATACAGCAAAAGCATAATCTTGTATTGTACCCTTAAAAAGCTGAATCTCACATTATGTAGAACGACTACGGCCAAGAGGGCTCCGCCGGCGGCTGAGTCATCGTCGGAGCCACGGCCGGCGGGAGCGGCTGGACGGCATGTGCAGAGTAGTGGTGGTCGGAGCCGGCGGGGCGGTGGATCGACGCGGGGGCGGGGGCGGGGGCCATGAACACGTACGGACGAGGATGCGGCGTCGCCGCTGGCGGCGGCGGGTAGAAGTTGGCGCTGAAGGAGGCAGGTGGCGGCAACGGCGTGCTCCGCCTCCGCATCCTCCTGCTGCTCTGATGAGAGCATGTGAATCCACTTGTCGCCGCCGGCCATGGTCATCGCTAGTTGTCTTCTTCAAATTGATCGACGAATGATTCGTTGTTGTTGTGGTTTGGATATATGGATCTCGATCGTTCCTCGCTATATAATCACAGCGTCGTGAGAGATTGCTCCCACCCCTCCCCCGGATATCTATTTATTGATATTAATCGGGCCACACATGCCTTTGGAGATGGAAAGGAGGTGGCGGGACTCCATCCAAGTCCATCTCCGTCTCCATCTCTAATGCGATCCATCACCTCGATCTCTTTCTATATCTCCATTTCTTACGACGAGCACACGTATCCGCCCCCGTACCGCCTTGCCTTGTTATATTACCATGTACGGCGTCGTGAGAGATTCCCCTCGCCCCCGGATATCTATTTATTAATATTGATCGGGCCACACACGCCCTTGGAGACGGAAAGGAGGTGGCGGGACTCCATCCTAAGTCCATCTCCGTCTCCATTTCCAATGCGATCCATCACCTCGATCTCTTTCTATATCTCCATTTCTCACTATGAGCACACGTACCCGCTCCCATACCGTCTTGCCTTATATTATATTATTACGTACGTAGTCGTGAGAGATTGCGCCACCAAATATCTATTCATTGATATTGATCGGGCCACACACGTAGTTGGAGACGGATCGGAAAGGCGACTGCGAGACTCCATCCAAGTTTATCTCCATCTCCATTTCCAATGTGATCCATCACCTCGATCTCTTTCTATATCTCCATTTCTCACGACGAGCACACATATCCGCTCCCGTACCGCCTTGCCTTATTATATTATTACGTACGTTGTCGTGAGAGATTGCCCTCTCTCCAATATCTATTCATTGATATTGATCGAGCCACACACACAGTTGGAGACGGATCGGAAAGGCAACTACGAGACACCATCCAACAGCCTGTTCGCTTGGCTTTTCAGCCGGCTTAAATCTAGCCAGAACAGTGTTTTTCTCGCACAAGAAATCAGCCAACAATGCATAATCCTGCCAAGCGAACAGACCGAAGTTTATCTCCATCTCCATTTCCAATGCGATCCGTCACCTCGATCTCTTTCTACATGTCCATATATCTCACAACAAGCACACATGTCCGCTCCGGTCCCGCCTTGCCTTATTATATTATTATACGTACGACGTCGTGAGAGATTGCCCCCTCCCCCAGATATCTATTCATTGATATTGATCGGGCCACACACGCGTTTAGAGATGAAAGGCGGATGCGGGACTCCATCCAAGTCCATTTTCATCTCCATTTCCGATGCGATCCATCACCTCGATCTCTTTCCATATCTCCATATATCTCACGACGAGCACCTGTCCGCTCCCGTCCCGCCTCGCCTAATTATATTCTCACGTACCGTGTCATGACAGAGACTGCACCCCTTGAATATCTATTTATTGATATTGATTGGGCCACACACGCCTTTGGAGACAGAAAAGCGGCGGCGGGACTCCAGCCAAGTCCATCTCCGTCTCCATCTCAAATTCGATCCACCACCTCGATCTCCTTCCATATCTCCACATCTTTCACGATGAGGGTACGTGTCCGTTCCCGCTCCGCCTCGTATCGGAGGATGAATACGTCTGCAAAAGAGAAAAGCGTAATCATCTGAGAATACGTAATTGGAGCTACAACACGTATACTGTACAATCAGACTAGGCGCACGCACAAAAAAGGCTATCGGTCGGTCGGTCTCGTTTCGCTTTGGTTCCTCTTGTCCGGCCGGCACTGACACCGGCAGCCATGGCCTCGAACGGGAACAGCAGCACGGTGAGACCGGCATCTCCTCTCTTCTCCTCCGAAAGAAGTTGAAATGCCATTCAGAAAATTCTGAAAAAACTGAGCCTTGAGTCCGGCCTGCTCAGAAGTTCCCAGGATTCTTTTTTATATGTTTTTTTTGCGACGAAAATCTTTTTTATATGTTGCGCGCAGTGTTTATCTGAAGTTTAAACCTGGCGAATACTCGAATTCATAGATTGCCTTCTTGATACGGAGAAGGAGGATAACAAATGCATGGCAAGGTGGTTATCGTGCGAAATTTATTAGATTAGGGTTAAATATACTTTTCAATCTTCAACTTGCACATAAGTTCAATTTTCAACCTTCAATTATGAAACTGGGTAAAATACACCCTCCAACTATCGAAACCGGACAAATTTGATCCTCGGCTGATTTAAAAAACGGTTTTTTATTTTTGAGAGACGTTAAAATTTTATATTATATTTTTTGAGGATCTTAACATTCTCAAATGAAAAAACTCAAAACTACAAAGTTGTATATCCCATTGAGAGCTACAACTTTGGTATAAAAATTATTTTCATTTAACTCAAATACGAAATATGTATTATTTTTAAAATATGACAACCGCTAGAACATGATTATTACTGTGCTGAAATTTTATATTATTTTTTAGAGCATCTTAATGTTCTCAAATGAAAAATATTAAAACTATAAAGTTGTAGATATTTTCGAGATCTATAATTTTCATATAAAACTTATCTTCATCCGACATCTTATTGAAGACTTATAACTTTTTAAAATATTGAGTCTTGTCATGACTCAATATTATTTTATCGTGTGATAAGATTCACTTTTAAAAATCATAACTCTTCAATACAACTTCAGATTAAGATAACTTTTATATAAAATTATAGATCTTCATAATATCTATAACTTTATAGTTTTAATGTTTTTCATTTAAAAAGGTTAAGATGTTTGAAAAAATAATATAAAATTTCAGCACCGTAATAATCGTGTTCTATCGTTTGTCGTATTTAAAAAATAATATATATTTTGTATTGAGCCAAATGAAAATAATTTTTATACCAAAGTTGTAGCTTTCAATGAGATATACAACTTTGTAGTTTTGAGTTTTTTCATTTGAAAATGTTAATATCCTCAAAACAATAATATAAAATTTTGGCGTCTCTCAAAAATAGAAAACCACTTTTGAAACCATCTAAGGGCTAAATTTGTCCAGTTTTAACAGTTGGAGGGTGTATTTTATCCGGTTTTGTAATTGAATGTTGAAAATCGAACTTGTGTGCAAGTTGGAGGTTGAAAAGTGTACTTCACCCATTAAATTAATAATGAACTGCAACTTGCATGCATGGCACATAGAGCAAATGACACTTAACCAACCAACCAACCAACCAACCAAAATTCGACACATCCGATCCTAGCAAAACCATAATCTTTGTGTTGTACCCTAAAAAATCAAATCTGACACATAACGTAGAACGGCTACTCCCATCCCAACAGGCCATCGGTGGCTGCGTCGTCGTCGTCGTCGGAGCCACGGCCGGCGGCACCGGGAACAACGCTGGGAACGACTCGACGCCAGACGCAGAGTAGAGATGGCCGGAGCCGTGGTTAGACACCGGCGCGGGCGCGGGCGGCGCAGGGGCGGGTGACAGGAACATGCTGTACGGCCGAGGCGACGGCGGCGGAGGTGGCGGCAGCGGGTAGAAGTTGGTGGTGACCAAGGGAGGAGGTGGCGGCGCCTGGTACACCACCGTCTGGTAGTATCCCGGCACGGATGGGTACACCGTCGCCTCGCCGTAGTTGTAGCCGCCGCCGTAGCCGTAGCCGGATCTTGTAGCACTGCCGTAGCCGTAGCCGTAGAGGGATCCTGTAGCAGGGCCCTACGCGCCGCCGTAGCCGGATCTTGTAGCAGCAGGTCCGTACGCGCCGCCGGGGAAGCCCGGCCTGTTGTGGTGGGGGTATTCGTAGCCGGAGCCGAGACCGAGAGAAGCCAGGCCTGTCGAGCCGCCGACGCCGTCGTCGTACCCGCGGTAGTACGGGTCGGCGTACGTGTCCCCGCATCCGCCGTACCCGCGATAGTACGGATCGGCGTCGTACATGCCGCCGCCGACGTCGTTACCGTCATTGTAGTAGTTGTAGCGGCCGTAGTAGTAGGGCTTCTCCTTGTCCATGAGACGGGCCCCGCCTCCTGCGACGGCGTAGGCGGCATCGACGTCGTCGCAAGCTTTCATGTAGTAGGCGGCGTCGACGTCGTCGCAGTCGTCCCGCACTAAAGCCTTCAACTTCATGTAGGTCTTGAAAACCCTGTCTTGCTGGGTGTAGTATGGAGGGCAGGATTTACCCTACCGTTTTGGATCCGGCAACCGGTGGCCGGCGGTTTGCCGGTTACCGACGGTAACCGTCCAAACCGGTCCCAAACCGAACGGTCTGGATTTTGAATTCAAATGGCGTAGTTCAAACGGTTTGCGACCGGTAACCGGTCGGATAGGGCCGGTTACTGCGCCCAAACCGCCCCAAACCAAATTTCAAATTTTAATTTCAAAAAATGGAAAATGTTGAAAAAATTCCTAAAAATAGTTCATGATTTATAGAGTCGAATGGGGTAAATTTTTTTTAAATTGGAGTTCATTTTCTATTTATTTTGACGTGTACAAGTTTGAAAAAAAGAAAAAGATCCTTTTTCTTTTTTTTTTAAATTTGTACACGTCAAAATAAATAGCAAACGAACTCCAATTTGAAAAATTTGTACACCATTCGACTCTATAAATCATAAAATATTTTTAGGAATTTTTTTCAGTATTTTCCATTTTTTTAAATTCAAATTTGAAATTTGAATTCAAACCGGTACCGAAACCGAACCGGTGGGGGGCGGTTTGGCCGGTTACCGCGGTAACCGACCGGTTTCGGAACGGTTCGGTGAACCTTGATGGAGGGTACTCTTCCTCTTCTTCCTCCTCGCGGCCGCGGTGGCCTGCTGCGTCGTCTGACGGCTGTGCGCCGGCGGCGCCGGCACCGTCCTCGGAGGCGGAGGCGTTGGCGGTGGTTTCTCCGTCGTCGTTGTCCGGGTTCTTGGATGGCTCATTATTGTTCTCGTCTTCTGCAGCGGTGACGTCGTCGGTGACGGCCTGCTCCGCCTCCGCCTCCGCCTGCTGTGAGGAGAGCACGCATATCCACTCGTCGCCGCCGGCCATTGTCATCGCGCGCTTCTAGTTGTCTTCCTTCTCCAAACCGACGAGATCGATTCGCTGTTGCTGCTGCTGCTGCGCGCCGGTTTGCGATATATACGGATCTTGATCGTTTCTCGTTATTGTCACGGTGTAGAATATTACCCCGGATATCTATCTATTTATTGATCGGGCGCAAGGCACGCCCTTTGGAGACGGAAGGCGGCGGCTGGACTCCATCCATATCTGATGACGATGAGCACGTGTCCGTTCCCGTTCCGTCTCGTATGCTATCGTATGCGTATCGTATCGGAGGAGGAGTACGTCTGCAAACGAGGAAAGCGTAATCATCTTAAAATGCGTAATTCAAGCCACAACACGTATCCTCTACAGTTTGCGCTTCTCGTTCGTAATCCGCCTTGCTTTTGCTTCCGTCAGACCAGACGCACGAAAATCGCTGTCGGTCGGTCGGTCTCGGTCTCGTCTCGCTTTGGTTCCTCTTCCTCTTGTCCGGCCGGCGGCACCGGCAGCCATGGCCTCGAACGGGAGCAGCAGCACGGTGAGTCCGGGCCTCAATCTCCTCTCTCCTCCTCCTCCTCGGGTCGAGCCGGCGAGTTACCGGCCGACGCACGCTAGGGGTTCCTTCCTCTGCGTTTCGGTACCATTTCATTCGGGCTGGGATCTCACCGGGGAGCTGGGGATTGCTTCTGTTGCTCCTCGCTCTTTGCGTGCGTCGAGCGCCACCGCAGGTGGTGGGAGAGATGCAGAGCAGCTTGGACCGGGTGCGGCGCCAGCTCTCCTCCACCTCCACCCGCCACCTCCTTCAGGGCCCTCTCTTGAAGCGATCCGACACGGTAAATCCGTCCCCTCCCCTCCCCTCCCCTCTGGATTCCACTGTGGTTCTGGTTCCCTGTCTCTCTTTCGTGCTACTCTGGTTCTGGTTCCACTCTGGTTCTGGTTGCAGGGCGTCGTCAGTAAAAATCCCTGCAGGAATCAGCTAGAACACCCAAAGAGATTGTACTGTTATTGCTGACCCGTCGATATCGTTTCTAGCTTCTAGTTGACATTTGGTGATTGTGTGTACCTGTCAACCGTCATTTCAATTCCTTCATACTGTACTAGTGTATAAACCATATAGTCTATGTGCGAGCCCTCATCTCCATTCTCATAGCATTGCTATTTTTGTTTGGAATCCCACGTTGTCGTCGCTTCCACTTACGATGTTTCTTCTTCTTTACTCATATATCAGCTAAGAAAGTGGAATGAGCGCTGGGTCATACTTGATCCAACAACTGGGAAGATAGAATACAAGTACGGTAACTGCAGATCTGTTTTCCTTTTCGCCAAAGAGGGGGGTACCCTGAAACGGCAAACGAATGACACCAATTTTTTGGATTATGTAGGATCCGTAGGAGTGACAAAGATGTTAGGGGAGTACTCGTGTTTGATTCAACAAGCACAGTCACACTATCGCCTGTGAACTTTCAGTATGTACCTACTTCTGTTATGTTCTGTTCTAGTTCGTCATGGACTCTGTTCTGTTCTAGTTCGTCATGGAAACTTTGTAATGACCTGTGTGCAACTCTTGGTGCAGTGGACTGGCAAAATACGAGGGATGCTGTTTCTGTATCCGTGTATGGGTGTCTTTGCGTTACCATGTTTACTCTCTTCTCCTTTTGTCTAGATTTGATTCGTTGCCTTCTTTGACTAGTGTTCTAGATATTGGAACTCCACAGAAAAAGGAATACTTTCTTTGTGCAGAAACTCCCAGCGCTGCAAGAGCATGGGTATCCACTTTACAGTAAGCTTTGAGAATCTATGGTTCTTGCTTATATTTATCCTTTTTTTTTGTTGTCCTAAAACTGGTTTTATCCTGAATCATTAGTTTTGCATTACTGTTAGATTAACTCTTCCATGACACTGGACTGACTAATCTTAACAATAAATATTAATTGAATGGGTTGAATCTGCTATTTGCACTTTTACAACTGGATCTATAGTGGGTTGCTGTTTGATTTGTTCCTGTAAGTGTCAGTATTGGTAGACTGAAAAGATTAAAAACATTAGAAAACCATATTATTAGTGGACTACTCCCAAGTCCCGATGTCATGGGATCCTAGATATTTAAGAGAAATTACAGAAGACCCATGTGCCCTTTACTTAAACTCTGATCTATTTATTTGGTGCATATATGGTGGCTGTGGTTGGTGGATTTTGATGACTTGCTCAGTTACTACACGCATATTGGCAAATCACACAAATTTGTTCGGAGCAGGTTCATTCGAATGGAAATTCAAGCAATTTACTCATTAAAGTGCATGCATGGTGGATGTGGTTGGCAGACTTAGAGAAGGCTAAGGAGGAGGGAGTAGATTCATTGGGTGAGAATGGTCCTGCAAATAAACCTCCTCCTTAGCCTCTAGAAAAAAATTTTGAATGTTTTCATCCATTGTATTCCAGGATGGAGGGAGTTGACTTTTTATTGGTAAACACTTCCCAGCTTTAGGAGTTAGAAAATTAGCAGATGCGAAACACCTTGTTATTTTGTTGTGACATCTCTAATTCAGAATCAGAGGCGTGAAAATTCTGCTCTATTTGGTGCTCTACTATGGTATTCTCATTAGCCTTCCCGGATCGCTGCTCACGACTTCCCCAATGATTAGGAAAGCTTCCTGTAAATAGTTTGCTCTACTTGTGCTCATTGTTCCAAAGTGGAACAAAGAAACATTTGCTTGTAGCATCAAGCAAAGGGTTTCAACTGGTGTTACAATGTTGCTTGGTTGGCCATTTATCAGAAGCAAAAACATGGTGAAACATGTCATAATTATGTGTTAAATTAATGCAGTATAATGGATAACTAAGGTTATGTCTTACAATGGCCTCATTATATATAATATCCCTTCCCTTAAATTTCATTTAGTTGATGTATGATATGTCCCATGTGGACAGATCTATCATTTCCCATTTTGTGTATTGCTGTTATACCTGCAGGCCTTGAAGCCTAGTAATATTTTCTTGCTTCATATGCAGTGCGACTCAGTTGGTACTACAGGCTCATAAGGAAGCCGTGAATTCATTGGGTGAGAATGGTCCTGCAAAATTGGGAACAGTTGCAACTGTTGTGGCTGTAGCCAATGCCACTGCAATTGAAGCAACAAAGGAGGTAGAAGCTGCAATGAAGATTTCCCTGCGGGAAGCTTTGGGCTCAACTACAAATAAACTTACCAAGGGTCAATTAGATGATCTCACAATAATGATGGTACGCTCTTCCATATACTACTTGCACATAAGCGTACCTGAATTAATATTCAATGATCGAGCAGTGAATGCTAAAATTACTGATGTGCATCAGACACTGCTCCAAAAACCAACAAATGGTTTGTTCTATAGTTGCTGAAACCATTTATGCACTGTGAGAAGCTATACTACTTTGTATTCATGGTAACTTTTTTTCTTGCCGAAATTGAGTAAATATGGCTAAAACATCAGGAATTCTGCCAGCTACCAGCTAATTTCCTGGCATACTGAATTTGCTGCAACCAACAGGAATATATATTCCCTTTCAGCACCCTATTTCTATAGCTGAATTATATGACAAAAAACTTGAGAAAAGTTCACTGACCACCTCCTGTGATGCAAAAGTTGATAATAAACTTATCATTTATAACAAAGCATTCACTGCTCATATGATGGACAACCTTGTGGTCTGTCTTTGAAAGCGATATAAATTATAATATGTTATAATTTGATCATTGGACACTGAACTTGTTTTCTTGTTTCTATTTTTCTGGCAATGGCAATGCATCTGCGAGAAATAGGAGACCCTTCGAGTTAAAGACGACGAACTCCACCAATTATTGCAGGATATTCGTGCACGCGATTCTACCATCAATGATATTGCGGATAAATTACAGGAGACTGCAGAAGCAGCTGAAACTGCTGCTTCTGCAGCACGTTCAATTGATGAAGAGAGAAGATTTTTTACGTCAGAACTTGAACGTTTGAAACAAGACCATGAGAAACAAGTTGAAGCATCTTTGCTTAGGGTAACCATCACATACGACACACATATCTTCTAACTCTTATTAGTTGTTATACAGAACTATAGATTTGATACAGACCACCATGAGCATGCTTCATGTCAGTGAAAATATTTGAAGTTGTCTGTATTTTTATTTCAGTTAAGGGAATCGGAGGAGAAAGCAAAGCTTCTTGTTGAAGAGAGAGATCGTTTGCTAACAGAGAGAGATTCTGCTCTTCAAGAAGCTCAGATGTGGCGCTCGGAACTAGGAAAAGCTAGAGGAAATGCTGTAATTCTAGAAGCAGCTGTTGTCAGAGCTGAAGAGAAAGCTAGGGTGTCAGCAGCAGATGCTGACATCCGCATAAAAGAAGCCATGAGCCGACTTGAGTTTGCCATCAAGGAAAAGGAGGATCTCGTAGCCCTTGTGGATACTCTACAATCTCAAATACAAAGGTTTGGCGTCCATAATTCTATTTGATTTACTTTTGTTTTCATCCAGTTGGGAGCTTCTCGAAACTAGATTAGAGTCAGCTTAATGGCAGATTGTATGTTTTTTCAGCAGGCAAGAGACTAGCACAATACAGGTTTGTGAAGAGAGCTCGGAGCTCTGCTCTACTGCTTCGAAGCACATGGAAGATGATAATGTTGATAAAGCTTGTGTAAGTGACACAGACCCAATACCGGTTACAGAGAACATTGTTGAGTTGGATGACGAGGGAGTCGATATCCCTACAGTCGGGGACACTGAGTGGGATAATCCTCATTCTTCTGAAGTGTCTGATGTAAGGGAAGTAACAACAGAACCTGAAGAAAACAGCTTGGATATCCCTGTTGATACTTGATGTCCAACCTTTTTGTGAGAATTGCTTAGAAGGCTTAGCTGGACTGCAGCCATTCTTGTTCACCATGACGAGTTGTATTAGTAGATTCTCATTTTAGTTCATTATTACATTCTTGTTCAAGTTTCAGCACGTGTTCCTGAACTTGAATCCCTTTAAACGTGTGCTCTGTCTCTACTGAAATAAAATTGCACAACTGTCTTGAGCGTGAGTGTACACCTGAACTTTCAAGTTTAGAAGGTCATCTTTGGCATTTTTTTTTTCTCTCTCATTCAGGAAATTCTTGTTGTATCCTGCAAACTGAGCGTCTGAGACAGTAAATTTGCACTGATTCTTTCTATTTATGATCAATATAAAGAAGTAAATTTGTCATTTCCTGCCTTTCATTTGAGATTTATATACGTATAATATTGCTGCTGGATAGATAAAGCAACGCTGCCAGCAATAATGTGGTCACCAAGAAATGGTATGTGCTAAACCATTACAGGGATGGAGAAGAAAAGTTCAGTTACACGCAGGCAGTTCGAATCTCCATTGGAAGAACAAGTCTTACCAACTTGCTGATGACTTGTTGAATTGATCTCATCCCAGAAGAGGCAAAGCCGCAAAGGCATACTGAAACTCCCAGTCTTCCAGACCGTGTGTTTGAGTGTCAAAACCGAAAGCACCTTATACCATAATAATAGCACACTAGAAACTAGATCCCAAGACAACACAGCAGTCATACACGCACGCATGTATCGTTTGTATTTATTTATTTATCAAAAATAGGAAGCAGAAACATGCCCAGAAATCATCAAACTTTTGAACTCACGGCTACTTGGTGACCAAACACTGCTTTCTTTAATTACCACGGTAAAATCCAGGCAATTACATCCGAGGAGACATCAGCCGTGATGACATATTGACATAGAGGATAGAGCTATGAACGATCCCTAATCTTTCGCCGTCAAACTCAGTTTAAAACTTGCTCTAATTAATTAAGATAAGCAGGTTCATGCAACCACGCATGGTCGCAATTTACAGGTTCACAATTGAGCTACTAGGATGTTTTTTTTACAATACGCAAAAGATTTGCATCATTGTATTAGAAAAAGAGTTTAAAAATTCAGACAATGTGCTTCTCGAACGCCGAAGGAAATCCATCTAACACAGCCTGAGCTGGACCGTCATAACAAAAAACCCTCTAATTTCGATAATACACAAAGAAAACAACCAAATTCGACGCAACGGTGCAATCTAGGAGGTGGTTTTATGTCTTCGTAGCTATACCTGGTGTCGGGTACGAAGGTAAGGGGTACCCTAAACCCTTCGATAAATTAACGCTAAACATAGCAACCATTTCTAAGGCAAGGATCAGCCCACTACTCGGTGAGACGCGGCCCATCAATCGAGGGCCCCCTCTACACCAACCGCGGCAACAAGCCACGGGCCGGCTCCACCTCGACGACGGACGAGGGGGCGAGCGAACGACCCCCAGCTCCACCTCGACGACGGACGAGGGGACGAGCGAACAACCCCCAGCTCCACCTCGACGACGGACGAGGGGTCGAGCATTCGACCCCCCGGCTCCACCTCGACGACGGACGAGGGGTCGAACGATCGACCCCCCGACCTCTACCTCGACTTCAACCTCTCCGGCCACGTCGACGCCTCGACCTCCCCCTCGACCAAGGGTCAAGCGGACGACCCTCGGACGAGGGGCTCGATTAACCCAACTGCTCCGGCATGGGTTAAAGTGAACCCACCTAACGACATGGGCGCCCGCGTCCGCTGTCAAATCCGCCAACTCCTCGTCAGGTCCCCGATTCCAGTCAACTGTGCCGCCACTGTCGCCACTACGCGAGTACGGACTCCAACAATACCCCTCGGAAAGTGAACAGTGCAACCCTCGACGACGACTTCGGGAGCGCGACGGAGCCACACAGGGCTCGACCCCCTCCCTCGACCGGGGGGCTCGACCCCCCTCTCTTCAACAACTTCGGTACGGAAGCCGTCCCATCCGACGTCCCGCTTCGGTCGTGGGACTCGTGCCCGCCTGCGGACACTGCACTGCGACGACTTCTACTGCCGCCCACGACCGGGGACGCCTGAAGGACGGGAAAACCATGCCGCGACAGTGCTCAACGTCTCTCCACCAACACTGTGCCGCGGATACGCCGCCCATACTGCTACAGTTAGGGCCCTGTACCCTCGGACCTCCCCTTGGTCTATAAAAGGGGACGCCGAGGTAGAGTATGGACGACTTCTGGGGACTTCTGGGGATTCTGAGGATCGGCTCCTACTTCTTCGGAGACTTTTTCCACTTCCCAGAGATCGGACTTTCGTTCTCAGGGACCCTAGTCCACACTCCACACACACCACGCCACTCGATCGACCCCTCGGGTGGCCTACCCCGTGTAACACAGCTTGTACCCCCCCTATACGAGCACGCTTTGGGTGCGAGATAATACAAGTCATCCTCCCCCCGCTGGACGTAGGGCCTTCTTTGCCCGAACCAGGATAAACCTTGTGTCCATCTTGCATCACGTCTGAGAGAGGGAGCACGCGATATACAAATTTACTTGTTGGTGGTCTTGACCCCCGGGTCATAACACCGATAGTTGGCGCGCCAGGTAGGGGGATTCGCGTGTCGATCAACTCCGAACTACTCTCTCAGATGGATCCCACCATCTCGCCGTTTCCATCCGCCGCCGTCATCTGGTTCGGCAGTCTAGGGTTCGTTTCCACGGACCAGGGCGACTTCATAGTCTTTCCCTCCACCCGTGGCCTAGACATCAGCAGCTCCGCTGCGCCGGAGCCAGCAAGGATCAGACGACGGTCCCTCCGCTTGCGACTCTGGCCTGCGATCAGGAGGAGGCGCGAGCGGCTTCGACGCGCTCGCCGTCGTGCGAGCTCTGGGGCGCCGGATACCGTACCCCCGGTCCCAGTCGGCGACACGGCCCCTTCTCCTAGGGGTCCGCTTGACTCACGCTTATGGGCCGAGGGCGGGCGTCTCCCCGAACGGGACTTCGGCTCTGCCACGTCGTCGTCCCCGGAGGCTCTCGTGGCTTCTCCGACACCCTCGACCCCGTCACCACCGCGTGACCCGTTCCCGTACGGGCTCCGCAACAGTGCCGGACTCTACTCTGCTTTCGCAGGGCTGCGTGTACATACATACGACGAGTCTCCATGGACTCCGTCGTGGGCGACGGCCGATCCCGTCACCACCACTTCACCGGGCGAGCCAGAGCTACCCCGTACGTGGGGCACGTTACGGCGGCGCCTGGAGGAGGAAGAAAGGGGCAGGCTCTTCCCCCACTTCTACCACGCCGACTTCGACTCGGACTCTCCCGACGAGAGCTACGACTCCACTCGGGAGTGCTTCCACCTCGACGAGCAAACCGTCCTCCAGGACGACGTCGACGATACCGCGGCCACCGAAGAAGGGGGAGGGGCGAACGCCACACCACCTCGAGATGCCATTCCCCCAAGTCCTGATAGAGCCGATCCACCCCCCGATGTCCAGATTACACAGGTCCGAGAGCTTCTCGGCAAGCTCGAGGAGGAGCGCCTGCGTCTTCAGCAACTCGAACACGCCCTCGAGCGGGATCGAGGGCGTCCTCAGGGTGGAGGAGCTCGCGAGCGGGCCCGGGAAGTCCACCGGCAGATCGTCGAGGAGGGGAACGCCGAACCTCGAGTCTTCAACCGCGCCAGCCAGAATGTCATAGCAGCCGCGATGCTGCTCCGCGACATGCTAGCGCCATTGACCCCCCAGGCACGGCGTATCAGGGACGAAATCCAGGGGCTGCTCCAAACTGCGGCCGTGCAGCAGGCGGAGAGCTCGGCCTCGAGGCGTCGAGGGGCTGCCTCTGAGCGGCAAGCGGCGCCCCCTCGACAAAATCGGGAGGCCTCTGTCCACCAGCACAAGGCGCCCCAGGGCCGGGTCGAGCCACGACTGGTTCAGGAACGCCTCGTCGACGACCTCCCCCCTCGAGTGAACAATCGACGTCGATACGGCGACACCGAGGCTCGAGGCTACAGCGCTCACCGAGGTGGGCGCTACGACAGCGACGAAGACCGATGTCGGTCTCCGGAGCCGCCGGGGCCCCGAGTCTTCGGAAGAACTATCCGGCGGGCCTCCCTGCCATTACGTTTCCGTCCACCCACCAGCCTGATCAAATACAACGGCGAAATCAAGCCAGAGCTCTGGCTTGCCGACTTCAGGCTGGCATGCCAGCTGGGTGGAGGCAAAGATGACCTCGTCATCATCCGGCAACTCCCATTGTTCCTCTCCGACACCGCTCGAAGGTGGCTCGAGGAGCTACCCCCGGACTTGATCCAGGACTGGTCCGACCTAGTCCGGATCTTCGAAGGCAACTTCAAGGGCACCTACGAGCGCCCGGGCAACTCCTGGGACCTTCGCAGCTGCAAGCAGAAACCAGGGGAGACCCTCCGCGCCTTCACCCGCCGATTCTCGAAGCAGCGTACCGCGCTGACCCACATCTCCGACCACGAGGTCATCACGACGTTCGTCGCCGGGACAACCTGCAAGGAGTTGGTGCGGGAGCTGGGGCGAAACATCCCCAAGACCGCCAACGAGCTCATGGACGTCATCGCCAACTACGCGGCTGGCGAGGAGGCCGTTGGCGCATTCTTCCAGATTCCCCCAGGGAAGGGGAAGGGCAACGCGGATGAGCCCGGGGGCTCGGACGATGGGCCTAAGAGAAACAAGGGGCCCAGGAGGAACAACGACGGCAATGGCGGCCGGAAGAAGAAGAAGAGAACCAACCGGGCCGACGCAACGTCGAGCCCAACGTCGAGCACGACGACGAGCCCGACGACCTTGTCGCTGCAGCGGACAAGCGGAAGCCTCGAGGGCCCCCTCCCGACGGGGGCGTCTTCGATAAGATGCTGAAGGAGCCTTGCCCTATCATATGAGGCCGACCAACCACCGCCTCGAGGATTGCCGCATGCTCCGAAAGCACTTCGTCCCTCCTGGCTCCAGGAGAGACGACGGCAAGGAAGACCCGCCCTGTGACGCCCACGTCTGGGGTGATGTCAAAAAAGGAGGCTTCCCCGAGATCCACGACTGCTACATGATTTACGGGGGACCCTCGACCCACCTCACCACGCGCCAGTGCAAGAGGGAGCATCGAGAAGTTTTCTCCGTTCGGGTCCAGGCCCCGCGGTACCTCGACTGGTCCCACACGCCGATCACCTTCGATCAGGACGACCACCCCGAGCACGTCCCCAACGCGGGGGCTTACCCGCTCGTCGTCGGCCCGATCATCCTCAACACCCGCCTCACCAAGGTGCTCATGGATGGGGGGAGCAGCCTCAACATCATCTACGCCGAGACCCTCGACCTCCTGGGGATCTCGAGGACCATGCTCCTGCCCAGCGCGGGAGGGTTCCACGGGATCGTCCTGGGAAGAAGGCACTCCCAATCGGCCGTATCAAGCTGCCGGTCTGCTTCGGCGTCCCCTCGAACTTCCGAAAGGAAGAGCTGACCTTCGAGGTGGTCGCGTGGCGAGGCACCTACCACGCCATCATTGGTAGACCGGGATACGCCAAGTTCATGGCGGTCCCGAACTACACCTACCTCAAGCTCAAGATGCCGGGACCCTCGGGGGTCATCACCGTCGACACCTCCTACGAGCATGCATACGACTGCGACGTCGAGTGCGTGGAAAAAGCCGAAGCCCGTGAGGATTCGGCTATCCTCGCGGCCCTCGACGATTTGTCCGGAGAGATCCCCGACCCCAAGCGCCACGCTGGCAACTTCAAGCCGGCGGAGGACACAAAGACCGTCCCGCTCGACCCCGGCCTCGCGGAGGGGAAGGTGCTGACGATCAGTGCCACCCTCGAGCCCAAATAGGAAGCCGTGCTCGTCGACTTTCTCCGCGCGAACGCCGACGTGTTTGCATGGAGTCCCTCGGACATGCCGGGCATCCCGAGGGAAGTCGCCGAGCACTCCTTGGACATCCGAGCCGGGTCCAAACCGGTGAAGCAACGCCTGCGTCGCTTCGACGAGGAGAAGCGCAGGATCATCGGGGAGGAGGTCGACAAGCTTTTGAAGGCCGGATTCATCAAGGAGGTACATCATCCCGAGTGGTTAGCTAATCCCGTGCTTGTAAAGAAAAAGAATGGGAAGGATAGGATGTGTGTAGACTACACTAGTTTGAATAAAGCATGTCCTAAAGTTCCTTTTCCTTTACCACGCATCGACCAAATAGTAGATTCCACTTCAAGATGTGAAACCCTTCGCTTCCTTGATGCGTATTCCGGCTACCACCAAATAAAGATGAAGGAGTCCGATCAGCTCGTGACCTCCTTCATCACTCCCTTCAGCATGTTTTGCTACCTCACCATGCCCTTCGGCTTGCGGAACGCCGGGGCCACCTACCAGCGATGCATGCTCCACGTCTTCGGGAAACACATGGGGCCGACCGTCGAGGCCTACGTCGATGACATCGTGGTCAAGTCCAGAACCGTCGGAAACCTGGTTGGAGACCTCGAGATCACGTTTGGGTGCCTCAGGGCTAATCACATAAAACTGAACCCTGAGAAGTGTGTCTTCGGGGTCCCTCGAGGCATGCTCTTAGGGTACATAGTTTCCCAGTGCGGCATCGAGGCCAATCCCGAGAAGGTAACCGCCATCACGAGGATGGGCCCGATCAACGACCTCAAGAGCGTGCAAAGGGTTACTGGGTGCCTCGCCGCCCTCAGTCGCTTCATCTCGAGGCTCGGAGAGAAGGCCCTACCCCTTTACCGCCTCCTGAAGAAGACGGAACACTTCGCGTGGACCGCTGAAGCCGAGGAATCGCTCTCGAGGCTCAAGGCCTTGCTCACCTCGCCCCCGGTCTTGGTCCCCCCAAGCCCGGCCGAGCCCCTCTTGCTCTATGTCGCAGCGACTACGCAGGTAGTCAGCGCGGTCATAGTAGTCGAGAGGGAGGAGGAAGGACACGCCCTGCCGGTTCAGAGGCCTGTCTACTTCATGAGAGGGGTCCTTTCCGAGACCAAGATGACGTATCCCCACATCCAGAAGCTGCTGTACGCGGTTGTCCTCACTCGGAGGAAGCTCAAACACTATTTCCTGGGCCATCCGGTCACTGTGGTTTCATCTTTCCCCCTCGGAGAGAAAATCCAGAACCGGGAGGCATCAGGAAGGATCGCCAAGTGGTCCGCCGAGCTCATGGGGGAGACCCTCTCCTACGCCCCTCGGAAGGCTATCAAGTCTCAGGTACTGGCAGATTTCGTTGCAGAATGGACCGACACCCAACTACCCCCAGCGCAGGTTCAGAGCGAGCTCTGGATTCTGTACTTCGATGGGTCGTTGATGAAGACGGGAGCAGGCGCCGGATTGCTATTCATATCACCCTCAGGGGTCCATATGCGCTATGTCATCCGCCTCCACTTCCCGCCTCCAACAACGTCGCTGAGTACGAGGCCCTCGTCAACGGCCTGCGCATCGCCATCGAGCTCGGGGTTCGACGCCTCGACGTGCGAGGGGACTCTCAGTTGGTGATCGGCCAAGTGATGAAAGACTCGAGCTGCCACGATCCTAAGATGGAAGCCTACTGCAAGGAGGTCCAAAGGCTCGAGGACAAGTTCTACGGCCTCGAGCTCAACCACGTAGCCCGTCGGTACAACGAAGCTGCCGACGAGCTGGCCAAAATCGCGTCTACTCGAGGGACGGTCCCCCCCGACATCTTCTCGAGGGATCTACACACACCATCCGTCGACCTAGGCTCGGGGGCTCCCGCCCCCGAGCAAGGGGTCGACCCACCCCCCTCGACCGATCCCCCCTCGAGCGGAGGAGAAGTCATGGAGATCGACGGGGCCGCCGCGGCGCCAACCCCTCCGACGGATTGGCGCGTGCCTTACCTCGAGTACCTGGCGCGAGGCAAACTCCCAGAAGACTGCACGGAAGCCCGTCGAGTAGCTCGATGTGCCAAAACCTACGTCCTGTACGGGGACGGCCGCGAGCTATACCGACGTAGCCCGTCGGGTGTACTTCAACGCTGCCTCACCCTCGAGGAGGGGAGGGCATTGCTGAAGGACTTACACTCGGGGGCTTGTGGCCACCACGCGGCGCCGAGAACGCTGGTAGGAAGTGCCTTTCGACAGGGCTTCTACTGGCCGACGGCTGTCAACGACGCCACCAAACTCGTTCGATCCTGCCAGGGATGCCAATTCTACGCCAGGCAGACCCACCTACCCGCCCAAGCTCTTCAGATGATACCCATAACTTGGCCGTTCGCAGTATGGGGGCTCGACATGGTCGGTCCCCTGAAAAGAACCAAGGGTGGGCACACTCACCTTCTCGTGGCTATCGACAAGTTCTCGAAGTGGATCGAGGCTCGACCCATCGCCAACATCCAGTCTCGGCAAGCCGTGCTATTCTTCACCGACATCATCCACCGCTTCGGGGTCCCCAACATCATCATCACCGACAACGGCACGGAATTTACCGGCCAAAAGTTCCTGGACTTCTGTGACCACCACCACGTCAGGGTGAATTGGTCCGCAGTTGCCCACCCTCGAACTAACGGTCAGGTCGAGCGTGCCAACGGTATGGTTTTGCAGGGCCTCAAGCCAAGGATCTTCGACCGGCTGAACAGACATGGAAGGAGATGGGTCGACGAGCTGCCCGCTATGCTATGGAGTCTCCGAACGACACCGAGTCGAGCCACGGGGTTCTCCCCGTTCTTTTGGTCTATGGGTCCGAGGCCGTCCTCCCCACTGACCTCGAGTACGGGTCCCCTAGACTGAAAGCCTACAACGAGCAAGCCAACACGGTAGCCCGAGAGGACTCCCTTGACCAACTCGAGGAAGCTCGTGACATGACCCTCTTCAAGTCAGCTCAGTACCAGCAGACGCTGCGACGCTACCACGACAAAAACATGCGCAAAAGGGACCTCAACGTCGGCGACCTCGTTCTGCGCCGTCGACAAAGCAACAAGGGGCGTCACAAGCTGACACCACCTTGGGAGGGACCCTTCATCGTGGCAGAGGTGCTGAAGCCCGACACTTACAAACTGAAGAACGAGAAGGGCGAGATCTTCACCAACGCGTGGAACATCGAACAACTACGTCGCTTCTATCCCTGAGGCCCCAGGGCCTTGTACATTTTCGCATTTATGTACAAATTCTCGAATGAATAAAATGTTCTCGAAACACATTTCACGTTCGTTCGTAGCTCGAAGGTAGCCTTGACTTTGCCCGGACAAAGTCAAGCTCCCCTCGGGGGTTGACAAGAGGGCACCCCCCTCCTAAGTACCCGAAAAACCCGTACGCTTTTTCGAAACTCGACCCTCCCCCTCGTTCTTTCCCTCGAGTACGCTTCTCAACTAAGTAAAGGCGCCTCGAGCTCCCTAAGGGTCAAGGGTGTCATTGAGCCAGGGACCGACCTACGCCCCAGGGCTACGGTATCCCTACTCGCCACCCCCCTTCCAGGGATACGAGCGTGCGTCGAATACTTAAGTTCACAAGCGTTGACTTAGGCAAAGAAAAGCATAGAGAACTCGAGAAGTAGAAACAACGAGACGAACCCGTCTACAGCACTAAGGTAGCCTCAACTTTGCCTCAGCAAAGTCGAGCCTCCCTCAGGGGCTAACAGGGGGGGCACCCCCCTCCTAAGTCTCCGAAAAACTCGAACGTTTTTTCGAAACTCGACTCTCCCTCTTGTTCTTTCCCTCGAGTACGCTTCTTAACTAAGTAAAGGCGCCTCGAGCTCCCTAAGGGTCGAGGGTGTCGTCGAGCCAGGGACCCACCTACGCCCCAGGGCTACGGTATCCCCGCTCGCCACCCCCCTTCCAGGGATAAGAGCGTGCGTCGAACACTTAGTTCACAAGCGTCGACTCAGGCAAAGAAAAGCAAGGAAAGCTCGAAAAAACAAAATTAACTTTGTGCATATCGATCAAAACGCATTATACACAAAAAGCCCTCGGGGGCTTGGCATTGTATCAGTACAATGGCCTAACTATTACATGGACCTTTTTGTCTAGATATGGCTCGCAGGCCCGGGACTACCCGTCGGCACCATCAGAGGGCTGCTCGTCCACCGAGGGGATCACTTCGGGCTCGAAGAGGCTCGCCAGCAGGCCTCCAGGCACCTCTGCGTGATCCATCAACTCCTGGCACTTCGCGTCGTTCTCTTCCTCGGTCAGCTCCGGGTCGGTGGCGAACCCGTCGACAACGAGGTTGAGGTCCACGTCGTAGAATGAGTTGACGACCGCGAGGGCCCGCTTCACGCCCACATGCAGGGCGGCTCGGACGTTCTCCGTCACCCCCCGCGTCATGGAGTAGAAGCGGCGCAGCAAGGAGTCCCCTCGAGCATCCCCCTCGACCTCCGGCTCCGGCTTGACCGAGAGGTCGTTGCAGAAGGTGTTGATGGCGGCCGCGAGCGTCGCGTTGAGGTTCGCCTAGGTGCCAAGGAGGCCCTGAAGATTGTCTAGGTCCTTGTGGGCGCGGGCATTCTCCTTCGCGAGCTCTGCCAAAACAAGCACGCAACAGTCAAAACCCAAAAAGCAGAAAAAGGGTCGAGGCAGGACAGATTCTGCAACACTCGAAGCACTCACCTTGGGCCTCCACGTCCAGGGTGGAGTAGGCCTGCTCGGTATCCTCGAGCTGGCGGCGGATGTCATCAAGGTTGGAGGACTGGTCCGTAACCTTGGCCTTGAGGCCCTCGATGGTCTTGTTTGCGTCCTCGAGGGCCTTCCTCTGGTTCATCGCCACCACGCCCAAGGAGGTCGCGTGGGTCCGAGCCTTCTCCTCCGAGGTGGCTAGAGCGTCGCGCTCGCGGGAGACGGCGTCGAGGTCTCCCCGGAGCCCTCGGATGTCTTCCCTCAGCCGGGCGGCCTCCTCCTCGGCCTTGCGCTGGGCTTCGAGGGTAGCATCCCACTCCTGCCCGACGGTGACGGTCGACCGAAGGGCGTCGTCGAGTTTCACTTGCGCCGACGACAGGGCCGCCCAGGCTTCCTTCTGGATGGCCTCGTAGCCGGCCTTTGCATGAGCGATCTTCGACTCGGCATCCTTCTGGATAGTCGCCGCCTCCGCCTTCGCGCGGGCGGCCTCATCCCTCGCCTTATCCAGCGAGGCGTGGAGGGTCGAGAGTTGTCCCTGTACCCGGAGAATGTACTGGGACTTCTCGTAGGACCTCACCCGCAGCGACTGACGAGGATAAAAATGGAGATCGTCAACAAATGGCAACCAGACAGTTCAAAGTACAATCTAAGGTAGAACGGAACCTACCTCCATTCCCTCGCGTATGTCCGCGGCGGCGACCTCCGCAGCGCGACGTACCGAGTGTTCGAACAAGGCCCGATACTCCTCGACGTTCTCCCACCGTCGGAGCTCGGACTGGTCGTCGAGCGTAAGGAAAACCCGCTCGGGGTCTCGAGGGTCCGCCACCTCGAGAACCTCCTGGCCCCAAGCCGCGCTGCGGGCGGCGATCCTTTGCTCCATCGTCCCGGTGACGCCATCACGCATGTCCCCCCCTCCTCGATAAGCGGAAAGGGGCGAGGCTTCTTCCTCTGGGCCACCTCGCGAGGACGTCGACGGCCCCGCCAAGCCGTCTCCACTGGTAGAAGAAGATCCCGACCAATAGGACGGCCCTGCGCGATGAAGAACCCCAAAAAGTTAACACCCAGCAAGGCGAACCCACGGCATCTCGAGCGAGTCAAAGTGTGAATTACCTTGAGACAGCAGCCCCCCAACCTCGAGGGGAGGCTGAGCCACCTCCGGCTCCGCCCTAGGAGCCGCGATGATGGCCATTTCCACCGGGTCCACTAGCTCGGCCACCATCTCGTCCACCTGGGCGGGGGTGGACTCCATCAGCATCCCGCCCTGTGCCGGCGCGGGCGTTCCCTCGGCGCGCTCGACCGGACCTCCTGCCTCGAGCCCCGGCGTCGTTGAGGGGCCCTCGGGCGCGGCGGTAGTCGTACCCCCGCGCTCGAGCTGGAGTCGAGCCTCCAGCGCAGCCAGGCCCTCGGGCCAACGCCCCAGCGTTGGGTGAGCCGGAGCCTCCCCCTCGTTCGCAGGGGCCTGGGGCCTGGCCACCTCCACCACCTCGGCCGCGACCACTGTCGGCAGAAGCTCCGCGCCCCCCCGGGGCGCCAGATACGACTCCTTCTGACGGCCGCGCGGACGCCGCGACCATCGCTTCGGCGACCACCGCCGGCGAGCTCGCCTCCTCCGTCGTCGGAGCAGATGCCGAGGCCCCCTGCGCCTTCCCCCGCGCCATCGCCTCCTGGGCCGTGGCTACCCATGCCGCCTCGGGGGTAACCGTCGAAGGGGGCGGGGCGGCCGGACCGACCTCGGCGGCTGCTTGGACCGCAGCCCCCGTCTTCAGCTTCTTGGCAGGGGCGGGGGGCGTGGCTCCCTGCCGGCGCTTCGACCTGAAAAAGAGACACGTGTGCAACGATAAGCGCGGGTCGTTATCAACAAAAGGAAAATACAGACAACGCCTATCAAAGCTACTTACCCCCTCGGAGCCCGACGCTTCGGCTCGGCGACCGTCGGGCTGGTCGAGCTCTTGAGGGCCGCCGCCTGGGGAGCGGGGGTCGAGGCGGCTCTCGGCACCTTCTCCCGGGCAGGGGCCAGCGGCACCACCGTCGACTTTTTGCCGGCCCCCACCTGCGTCGACGGGCCCGGCGCCCGTGCGCTCGACGCGGCAGGCTTCGGGGGCTCGCTCGATTGACCCCTCGACGGCGGCGCCACCTTCGTCTCCTTGCCAGCCCCCACTGCGCTGGCGGGCCCGGCACCCGTGCGCTCGACGCGGCGGGCGTCGGGGGCTCGCTTGGTCGACCCGCCGATGAGGGCCGTGGCGTCTGCGATCGCGTCTGCCGCAGCACGACTTCTTGTGAAGCCACGGGGCGCTCCGCCCGTGGCCCAGCTTCAACGGAAGGGGCCGACGTCGAGGTCGACCCCTCCTCTCCACCAGTAGCAACGACCGCCTGCTCAGGCGTCGTCTCCTCCTCCTCCTCCAGATCGCTCCAGTTCGTATCCTCCTCCTCCTCGTCCTCCTCTTCCGAGGGCGACAACTCCTCATCGAGGCCCAACCGCCTCTGTTGGGCCCGGCGCTGATCTCTCAGCTCTTTCTCCCGAGCCTTCTTGGCCGTCTTCGCCTTGGCCTTGTCCTTGTCGGACTTCTGCTTCTCCGCGCGGAGGCGGTTCGCCTCCTTCGTGGCCTGGCCCTCCTTCACCGGCGGAGGCGAGGGCTTGTAGGACACCCTCCCCTGCGGAACGCAAGGCAGTTAGAGCACGGGCGGAGAAGACGGAAGGGACAAGAGCGAGGACTCTAACCGCAGGAAAGGACCTTACCAGCTCAAAGAAGCCCTCGTCCGGCTTCATGGGGATCTTCGCGACGTTCTTGGGGTCGAACCCCCCCGCAAAGAAACGACGGACGTGGCCGACCACCCGGTCCGGGGCCAGTTCCTCTTCGACAAAGCGGCAGCCCGATAGATCGACCCCCGGACCCATCTCGTCGATGCGGAGGGGTCGAGCCATCAGCGGCAGAACCCGCCGTCGGTGGAACGCCGACGCGACGATCTCCGCGGTGAGCCCCTTCTCCTTAAGACGCTTGAGTGCATCCACCAAGTCGTCGAGGCGCTTCTGCTTGTCCGTCGGGACGCCGTATCCCCAGCGGTCGGGCTCGGCATCGAGTGTCCTCCCGGTGTACGCCGGAAGCAGATCGTCGTCATTCCTCAGGTAGAACCATCCGGAGTGCCATCCGGAGTGGCTCGAGGACGGGTTCGCCGGGAGCCAAAACTTCGGCCGCTTGACGGAGATGTTGCAGCACCCAACTCTGACCTTCCGGCGGGTGCCCTTGTTGACCGAGGCATGGAAGATGCTGGCCTTGAAGATGTGAAGCCACAGCTCCCAATGGGGCTCGATCCCCAGGTAGCCCTCGCACACCGCGGCGAATACCGCCGCCTGGCTGACGCCGTTGGGGGTGAGGTGCTGGACCTCCACTTCGTAGTGGTAGAGGAGCGCGCACAGAAAGCGGCTGGGAGGGGCCCCCAGCCCCGCCCGGTGGAAGACCTCGAATGACACCACGTACCCCTCCGGCGGGTTGGGCTCGGCGTGGTCCCGCGGCGGAGCTATCCACTCCGGCCTCTCCGCCGTGGTAACGGGCCGGAGAAGACCACTCTCCACCAACCCCATCAGATACGACTGACGGATCGAGGAGGCGGGCCAGTCATCGGCGCCGACGAGCTGGAAAGTGGCCATGGGGACGGCGGCTTGCTCGGACTTGGAGGCGGATGGTACGTTTCCTATCTTCCTCTTTTTCTCTCGCTCGCGCAGAGTTCCTGCTCGTAGGACGCCTAAGGCAAAGGCGGAGAGAAGAAGGCAAGGAAGGCGAAGGCAAGGAGGTGGGGAAGGCAAGTGCGCGGAAAAAGCACCAGACCCCTCACCTTCACTACTTATACGCGGGAGGCCGACGGACGGATCCAGCAAACAGGCAAGGGAACCTCCGCATTTAATTCGCCTGTACTCCCCTCCTCGTATTCCCTCCAGGATAAGGCGTCCCGTCCCATCATCGGGCTCCGCGCCGCACTCCGCCCCGCAACCGCACTGATGCGCCGAACGGACACCGCCTAAAAAGGCGCGCGGCCGGAAATGTCATCTTCGAGGGTAAGGAATCTTGAGGCAGCGAGAGCTGGCCCTCGAAAGAGGGTTCGACAGCTACCCTCGAGTACCCGAGGCCAGAAATGACCTCGGGTTAGGACCTCGGTCCACCCCCAAAATCTCGAGGGGACAAAGGCCGGCCCACGAACGGGCTCGATAGCCCCCCTCGAGTACCCGAGGCCTGACGGGGCCTCGGGTCGTCAACTGCAGTTCATTCCATGGCCTCGAAGGGGTAAAGGCTGGCCCGTCTGGGGGTTTGACAGCCTCCCTCGAGAGCTCCGGCACAGGTATGTCCCCAAGTTCAATACAACAACCACCTGCTTTTCCCCTCGGCGGTCCACAAGGTCGGACTCCTCCTCCTGAGGATAGCGTCGGATGACGAACCATCCGTCAAATCTTGAGGGAGCGAAGGCTGGCCCTTACATAGGGTTCGACAGCCGCCCTCGAGTACCTGAGGTCAGGAAGGACCCATGGTTAACGGACTCCGGTCCACCCCCAAATCTTGAGGGAGCGAAGGCTGGCTCCACGAACGGAGTTCGACAGCCGCCCTCGAGTACACGAGTCAGGGATGTCCCGGTAGCTCGAGAACGAACTCTCGAGGCTCCCTGGGACATGTCCGAGGCATACCTAGGAACACCTAAGGATCCCTACGCTGGGAGGCATCGAGCCACCAACTCCTATCGAATGGGGTTGGCACCTTGGTGATCCACATGGTCGTGCTTAGCAAGCCGTACGGCTTGCTTACCAATGAGAACGCCTCCGGGCCACTAGTCGACCCCTATCGAACGGGGTCGAGTTCTCACTTGGATTTTTACCCGCACAGGGCACCATTTCTAATGGACTCATGCCCGAGAACAGCTCACCGAGGACTTCGGGCTCGTCCTAACGAGGATAGCATGATGCTCTTCACCCCACAATCCGAACGAAAGGATTCGTGGGAAGGACGCTATGAGGTAGTGAAGGCCTAGCCATTTGAGGGCTCGAGGGCTCGACTACGCACGGCACCCCTCGACGGAAGAGGGTCGAAAACTCGTAACCTGGCAGACAAAGTCGACCTCTCGGGCGGGGCGCTCTGACTCCAGTGGTGCTCGAGGGAGCCAAGGCTGGCCCTCGGTAGGGTTCGACAGCCGCCCTCGAACACTTCTCTTTTCAGGAAAAAAATGGAATCGACCCCTCGACGGGGCGCCACGTCTCCAGGTATCCTTAAAAGACCCCACTATACAACGTATTTTAGCCCCCAGAGGAGTTCTTAATCACTCCTCTGGGGCCTCGGGGGCTACCCCCGCGGGGTGCGCTCGCGCGCACCCCGCAGAGAATCGGATTTCTCACTAACCCTGCAGGCCAAGGACAAAACCTCTGGGCAATCCTTACTCCCTCCGAGAAACGCGTATCATAGCCCCCAGAGGAGTTCTAAATCACTCCTCTGGGGCCTCGGGGGCTACTGTCGGGTACGAAGGTAAGGGGTACCCTAAACCCTTCGATAAATTAACGCTAAACATAGCAACCATTTTTAAGGCACGCATGTATCATTTGTATTTATTTATTTATCAAAAATAGGAAGCAGAAACATGCCCAGAAATCATCAAACTTTTGAACTCATGGCTACTTGGTGACCAAACACTGCTTTCTTTAATTACCACGGTAAAATCCAGGCAATTACATCCGAGGAGACATCAGCCGTGATGACATATTGACATAGAGGATAGAGCTATGAACGATCCCTAATCTTTCGCCGTCAAACTCAGTTTAAAACTTGCTCTAATTAATTAAGATAAGCAGGTTCATGCAACCACGCATGGTCGCAATTTACAGGTTCACAATTGAGCTACTAGGATGTTTTTTTACAATACGCAAAAGATTTGCATCATTGTATTAGAAAAAGAGTTTAAAAATTCAGACAACGTGCTTCTCGAACGCCGAAGGAAATCGATCTAACACAGCCTCAGCTGGACCGTCATAACAAAAAACCCTCTAATTTCGATAATACACAAAGAAAACAACCAAATTCGACGCAACGGTGCAATCTAGGAGGTGGTTTTGTGTCTTCGTAGCTATACCTGGTGTCGGGTACGAAGGTAAGGGGTACCCTAAACCCTTCGATAAATTAACGCTAAACATAGCAATCATTTTTAAGGCAAGGATCAGCCCACTACTCGGTGAGACGCGGCCCATCAATCGAGGGCCCCCTCTACACCAACCGCGGCAACAAGCCACGGGCCGGCTCCACCTCGACGACGGACGAGGGGGCGAGCGAACGACCCCCAGCTCCACCTCGACGACGGACGAGGGGACGAGCGAACGACCCCCAGCTCCACCTCGAAGACGGACGAGGGGTCGAGCGTTCGACCCCCCGGCTCCACCTCGACGACGGACGAGCGGTCGAACGATCGACCCCCCGACCTCTACCTCGACTTCAACCTCTCCGGCCACGTCGACGCCTCGACCTCCCCATCGACCAAGGGTCAAGCGGACGACCCTCGGACGAGGGGCTCGATTAACCCAACTGCTCCGGCATGGGTTAAAGTGAACCCACCTAACGACATGGGCGTCTGCGTCCGCTGTCAAATCCGTCAACTCTCCGTCAGGTCCCCGATTCCAGTCAACTGTGCCGCCACTGTCGCCACTACGCGAGTACGGACTCCAACAGTACCCCTCGGAAAGTGAACAGTGCGACCCTCGACGACGACTTCGGGAGCGCGACGGAGCCACACAGGGCTCGACCCCCTCCCTCGACCGGGGGGCTCGACCCCCCTCTCTTCAACAACTCCGGTACGGAAGCCGTCCCATCCGACGTCCCGCTTCGGTCGTGGGACTCGTGCCCGCCTGCGGATACTGCACTGCGACGACTTCTACTGCCGCCACGACCGGGGACGCCTGAAGGACGGGAAAACCATGCCGCGACAGTGCTCAACGTCTCTCCACCAACACTGTGCCGCGGATACGCCGTCCATACTGCTACAGTTAGGGCCCTGTACCCCCGGACCTCCCCCTTTGGGCTATAAAAGGGGACGCCGAGGCAGAGAATGGACGACTTCTGGGGACTTCTGGGGATTCTGAGGATCGGCTCCTACTTCTTCGGAGACTTTTTCCACTTCCCAGAGATCGGACTTTCGTTCTCAGGGACCCTAGTCCACACTCCACACACACCGCGCCACTCGATAGACCCCTCGGGTGGCCTACCCCGTGTAACACAGCTTGTACCCCCTGTACGAGCACGCTTTGGGTGCGAGATAATACAAGTCATCCTCCCCCGCTGGACGTAGGGCCTTCTTTACCCGAACCAGGATAAACCTTGTGTCCATCTTGCATCACGTCTGAGAGAGGGAGCACGCGATATACAAATTTACTCGTTGGTGGTCTTGACCCCGGGTCATAACACCGACTCCTGGACGAGCCCTTTCCTGCATCAGGGAAGAGAGTATCGCTTTGATGTTAGACACAGTCCGGTTACCATTGAGGATCTCGTCAAAGGCCTTCAGCTTCGACACGGATGGGTAGATGAACCTTTGGTGTAGCCCAAAGGCTGCATGTATAGATGTTAAATTTGTCTTCGTGTCAAAATTGCTATAGGCCTGCATGTACGGCCGTCGGTCGTAGCCACTTATTTATATGGATATACTAGTTACTGTTTTACCAATTCAGCTGTTCAATAAGCAGCCTTAAAATATTACGTGTAAATATTCAGCCACATCTTGAATTAATATTATATGCCCATCTTGAAATTACACACAGACGATACTTTGCATGTAGGCGCAATTTGCGTATGCTGCTGGCTGCAATGACAATAAGCACATAGATACATAAAAGATTAAATTGGATGCATGGATTAGTCATAGAAATATGTGATTAGCCATGTTGACCATACTCTTAATCAACCTCGAAGGCACGTGTAAGACTAACTTGCTGACGTGTACAAGTGACAATACAAGAGCAGAACTGAGTCACGTTTCGACCGCGACATATGGACCGTAGCAGCAGAGACCATGTGCACTCACCGCGTCACAGGCATATTTTGCTTTCGGACGGAGAAAAAACAGCAAATATATTCATCTGCCCCGTTGTCTGAAATTCGTCGAAACCCAGGATTTCTACACAGGTTTCAACCGGTTTGATTTTGTCGCATATATTTCTTTCACACATGGCCCCGCAGATGATATGGTTTAGAATTTTAGACCGTGGCAAGGACTTTGAAAGACACACTATACACTGAGCATAAGCTGCAAACACTGAGTTTTTTTCATATACAATTTGATCATCGAAAGATCAAACATACAAAATAAATCTTGACCGTTAATTTGTCTTACTATATATGTATCTTCGTTTGCTAAAAAATTAATATATATAATCTCAGAGACACTGTGAACACAAATTCATTAATACAAGTTTTTCTAAACTTGTATATAATTTGAATAATTATATATGGTCGAAATTTTTACAAGTTGACTTTTCCCTGTTTGAAATATAATTATCATTCTGGAACGGAGAGGGAGTATTTCTATTACTGGTCATGCATGTATAGAATAATGATCAATTGCCTGCCCTGCCCGTGCTAATTCTTGTTAGTAGTTTAGAAGTATATATTATGTATCACAACTGCACGTGGGAACTGGATGCAGGAAATTCCTATTCTTCTACCTACCAAAGTATATATAGTACTTATAAATCTTTCAAGTCCAATGGGTAGACAACAAGTTACACTTTCTATGCCTCCTTTTGCATCCAGGAAAGAGTCCATACACAAATATATATTGTTGCCTGTTTATACTGCTTATTAATTGATTGCACAGTCAGCTATGACCCTCCTTATTAATAGTGTTGGGAACTAGGAATAGGTGATTTACCACTTCCTCTCACTCCTTGCAGTTTAGTTTAGGCCCTGTTTGGTTTTCATAAGTCAGATGACTTATAAGTCATGTCTGTTTGGTTTCCAATGACTTATAAGTCATGCATGATAGGGGTAAAGTATGGTCCCTAAGCAAAAAAAAATATGTGGTTCCATATAAAAAGGGGGTGACTTATAAGTTTTAAGTTGAGGGTGAAGCAACTTATGGACTTATAAGTTAGGATATTTGATAAAATAAGTCACTTTTTTTTACTTTTAAACTTATAAATAGGTGACTTATTTGGAACAAACAAAGCCTTAGTCTAAGGAATGGAATGGGTCGTCACAGCAATACCGCGGTAAAAAAAAACAATATTGGAGTCCATGAGGATCTCCTTGTAGTAAAAAGGAACCAGTACTTTTTTTGTAGTGGATGCAAACGTAGACTCTCTCGGGCTAAAATAAATTAACTTGTAGAGTTGTCAAAGTTAAATTATCTTAAACTGGATTTATAGAAAGAGCACCAATATTTATGATATTAATATAATGTCGATAGATAAATAATATATTTTTCTAGTACATACATATTTGATGTGATAGATGTTTATACTCTTCTCTATAAAATTAATTAAAATTAAAAAGTTTAACTTTAAATATTTGTAAGAGTTAATTTATTTTAGGTTGGAGAGAGTAAATACAGGAGCCATCTTTTATTATGCTAGAGGAGACTTCAGCTACCCAGTAGGAATCCTAGTGTCCGCGAATTATACATAGTAATTACTTTGAAATTTGAATGGTTTGTATTTATAAATAGAGAGAAGTGTTTTGGTATCCAATTACTGTATGATTTTATTTTTGTCATACACATCTAAAAAAAGAAATATTTTATTACAGTATTTGAAAAGCATTTTTATATTTTCTAAAAAATAAAAAGGTTTACTTTCTAAAAAAAATCATAACTGATTTTGTTTAAATCAGAAAAATATACAAACATAGCCTATCCATTGGTGCCCTATTTAGAGTTATTTATTTTATTAGTTCCTACTCTAGTATTTTATATTGCTAGTAATCACATTCACTAATTATTCAAACAATCATTTTACACTATATTATACCCAACATTGACTGATTGACTAGTAAAATCCATATAGTAGACTACGAGCAAGGAGAAGATCTACAAGATGAAATCAAGCTCGCGTAGGCGTGGTTCTTGCACCACCACATACATATAAAAATTTCTTATTTTAGAGTTGCATGGCCAAAAACAAGCTCTAGTAATATATAGTTGGATTACCAAAAATGGACTTCTCCCGTTAAATGTGATATGGGGCACATTCACGGAAGCAGGAGTTTGGTGGTGTCTGCAGTACTTGTGTGCCATGCTTCTTTACATCGAAAAAAAAGTACCCTTGGCACTCACAATAATGAAGTAAAACATAATATTTAATTTTATGGACACTAAGTAGAAGTAAACTGAACAGCAAATGGCCACAATCTATGCATATATCATGAAAAACAATAACATTACTTTAACTGTATTTGTGAAGATAAAATTGAATCTACAGTTGAAGAAGATGTTTTACCTTCGTAATGACTTGTTCAACTGATGATGTTATTCCAGAAGTGGCGTACATATATATATGATGTCTCTGCAAAAGTTTTCCAGGCAGATTATTGGATGCATGGAAGATAATTGGAATGCCAAAACTGGAACATATCCTACCATTGTACGTCTCAAACACATCATAGGACCAGATGCATATGCACGTGTTCTTTCTTTAATAAGAAGCTGACATGACCAGGAATGATCAAAGCTAATAATTCAAGTCCTACTTGGTTAGCTAAGTACTCCCTCTACCCCTTTTTAAATGTCGTTATAGTATCTGTGCTGATATTAGTGACATCTAATATATCCCAATAAGTTTACTATAAAAGATTCAACATCTATCTAATGATAATAATTATATATAAAAAATATTAATATTTTCTTATATATTTTTGAGTGAAAGCATCGTGGGTCCTTTAAATTTTTCCCACTTCTCAACCAGGTCCAAGTACTTTTTTTTGCTCATCTATGTCCATAAACTTTTCCCCACTTCTCACCTAGGTACAAATACTTTTTTCAACTCATCTTAGTCCATGAACTTTTTCCCACTTCTCACCTAGGTCTAAATCAGGTCACTGGCGCCATATGCTCTTTTTAAAAAATTCATAAACAGGTTGAAACTTTGAAAAACTATATTAAATTATAGAAAAATCATAAAAATAAAAATACAATTTTGTTAGACTTTATATGAATAGATCTATACAATAAATATATAATATGACATGCTTTAGTTGAAAGTGTTTGTTGTAGCTGTAGATCTATATGATTGTGTTTAATTTATAACCATAGCTCCTGTACTCTAATTATGATGAAATTTCTATAATATGCTTCTCGTTGTATACATGAGCTATGATAAAAAAATTCAGCAGCGTTGGACTAGGTATGACTCAGTTTCAATACACCAACTATTTATTAACTATTAAATAAGCATAAATAATAACTTAGTCATATGTGCTCTTCTGAAGCTAAACTTTTTACCATAGCTAAAGCGTACAATAAATAATATAAAAATTTCACCATAATTAGAGCACAACAGCTACAATTATGAATTAAACACGGAAACACATAGACCTATGATGTAGCAAAAAATTTAAACAAAAATATGCCATATTATATATCTATTGCATAGATATATTCATGTGAAGTATAACAAAACTGAATTTTACTTTTTACAAATTTTCTATGATTTTATGAAAATTTTCCAAATTTTAACCCATTTATGAAATTATTTATATATATGGCGTCACATCATTAGCCACGTAGGCAACAGAGTCCAATGTAGACTGATTTGGACCTAAGTGAGAAGTGAAAAAAGTTTATGCACCTAGAATAGCAGAAAAAAGTACCTGGACCTAGGTGAGACGTGGGAAAAAGTTTATGGACCTAGATGAGCGAAGAAAGTACCTGGACCTAGGTGAGAACTGGTGAAAAGTTTAAGAACCCATGGTGCATTTCACTCTATTTTTTTGTCAAAATTAAGTATGTTTGACTTCTTGAAAAATGAGAACGATAGTTAAAAATGTATGAAGGGAGTACTCCGTGAGAGAGGACATGTGAGGATCTATCTTCTATCACAAGAAATTTCCCGTGGGGTGCTGCTTGCAAAGATAAAGAGGAGCTTTTGGCTTGGTCCATTGTAGGGGCAAGAAATGTTTAGTGCAAATTGCTATGGGAGAGTAGTTCTTTTTTATTTCCATTTTTAATGGGTTTTGGATCCTCTTTCTTAGCCCATTTGCCTGGGCTCCTCTTCTTAATGTCTATATATAGTAGGATCTGACAATAATGCTTGTTTTTATCCATACGGAACAAAAGTAGATAGCCGTAAGAGTCTATCTAAAAGGAGAAATAACAACAACAATAATGCCAATGAGGACAACTAATGCAAACTCCACAAATCTATACCATGCCTCTACCAAACATTGTTGTACAAGGTCAACTTCCACCACTAATGCAAACTCCACAATGCTTAGCTTGTTTCATCTTCAAGGTTAAAGATGGTTGTGAGAAATGCAATCAATTCCACGATAGCGGGCAATTGTTGTTGACACCTAAAAATGTGTGAATAGAGAGATTGGGCTTCACCAATAGGTTTTTGGTGTTAAAAAGATGCAAGAAAATATTTGGCATAGCGAGAATCAAAGCCTAAGCGAAGAAGGATAAAAATCCGGCTTTGCCCTGCCCAAACCGACTAGGCTGGTTTGTTAAACCTACACTGGCTCGGCCAGAGTGCTCAACCTCTACGTGCCCCTCCGTGACAGATCTTCTCGAGAGGTGTTCGAGAGTCTACTAGGCAAAACACAGGCTTTGGATCGATCTAACCTACTTGTCAGTCAATTTCTTATATTCGATGTGTTCTTGTTGTGATCAAGGTCATGTGCCACCTTGGAGGTCCTAGCCTTTGATGACGTGTGAACCAAATTAGTGTCAACAATTATTAAACATGCACGACCATGAATTCTTGTAAAATATAGTCTCAATTAGTTTAGTTTCATTATGGATTAGGCCTGATTTGCGAATTATTGCGATAGAGGTTGTGTTGTGCTTATTGCATGGTCGACATAGGTCTTACAGTGGAGATGGGGATGGGGGGGGGGGGGGGTAGTTAGATGCACATTTGATAAGTGAACAACATGCGTGGGCGTCGGGCAACCACCTGTAGGTGGCAAGCTAAGTGGAGGTTGACGTTGTGTGGTATCGAGAAGCCCAAGCCCAGGGTCTCGGGAAAATTTGAAAACTGCCATTATAATTTTGCTAAATTAAAGATATGTCATCCTGTCTCACATGTCATTGAGTCATGTGCATGTCAGTAAGATACCAATGACATATATTTAAATTTACAAAATTATGATGGCACCGCTCAAATTGAACCACTAAATAGATCTCCCACACTTAGGCCAACTTTGGAAGCAAGAGGAGAAAAACCCAGCGATGGAAAGCTTTATACCAAGAACTAACAAGACATTAATTAACTAAATGATGACATACCTATGGATTACCCACTCAGTAAAAAGTCTAGGATCTTAGAGGGATTGGATTTTATTATAGACACTTAGGATATCCGCTCTAGAGTTCCAGTTGGGGCCATTATATTTCTGGCATAGACGCTGCAGGAGCTGCAATGGCGTGCACTATGTCAGTGACCACACATCGAGTAATATTGCAAGATGCAGTGTGTTGCTGTTTGTTGGCTCAAGGTTGGAAGGGATTTGGCCGCAATTATCTCTGTCCTGCTAAACTGCCCACATCATGTCGTTCCATGCATGCAGACATTTGGACCCTTGTTGGAGGGTGGTAAGCAGCCACTTCGTTCTTGTTTGCCGCAATTTGCAGTCATGGTCTCGAGCCTTCTATGAAGCACCTCCTCCATGTCCTGGGGAGAGACGAGAGGCGTACAGCAACAAACAATCTCAAGCAATGGCATGTGTTGAAGTAGTCTGGAGAACACATGCATGCTCGATGAATTGGCACCTCTCCTTGCATTGGACTGGAGACCTTGCTCAAATGGTTGAGATGGGCAGTGTAGCAGGATCAGGTCCCGCGCGCGAGGCTATCAATCTATCATCAGCAATGTGCTACCATGGTGAGTAATCACACGCCTGTGATGTGCCGGACCAGATCAGTCAGGTAGCTCACACTGCCTGCCCAAGTGAATGGCGACCAAGGAAGAAGTCACGCCCATGGCCATCACGACAACCATCCGCGCATGGACCGCATGCAGTCGTGAATCAGACCTGGTACTGTGGTACATTACACCAGTATCAATTTGGTAATTAATTGTCTAATAAACACATAAAATCTTGACCTCTGGACCAATCAATGTACACTTAAAATCTTGACCTGAGGATAAGACCGCAATCTTAGACCATTGAACTACCAATTAGTACTATATGAACACTAGTCTATCAACCCGTGCTCTTGCACATGTCAGAATTTTAAAATATATACTATTTAATACATTTGACTAATAAAATTACTTGTATTAATTGTCTGTTTTCTTTATTTACTTTTTGTAAAATGGACATAATAGATACTTCATATTCTTTATCTTATGATCATAAACTTTTTAATTATTTTTTTTGCAAGGGATCGACCTATAAAATTTTCATCTATATTCATATTTTTTTACTTTGCATGGCACTTCTGTATATATTTAATATGCAATATTTTGAAACCTTGTCATAAAATAGTGGCCCGTGTTATGAAGTCATGAATCTAAATTTTAGTTTTCCAAAATTATTTTTATTAACTGCTATATATATACATATATTTTTTCTCAAGTTGAAACTCTTGTGCATATTGTAGCTTTTACTAACTTCAGTTTGGACGGTTTTAAAATGTGGATTTATGGTATATTCTTAAATATACTACAATAACGTACACAAATCATTTGAAACTTGCACCAACTCACCTAAGCTAAGTGTTAAAGTTTGAAATGAGATATCGAATGAGGGTAGCAGTGCTAACCTCAATAGAATTTTAAATATTAAGCCTTATAATGATCGAATTACTCTAAAGTAATGTTAAAGGGCAAAAAGAATATAGCCACCAGTAGTGTCACCTAATTCTCAAGATGATTGAATTTTTATATGAAGCAATTATATGTGAAATTATTGTAATACTATAAATATATATATAAGCATTTAAAATATAGAAATATATAAAGTAAAAAACCTATATAAATTATGCCATTGTTACTAATGACATAATATCTAGGTATATATTACTTTACATTATGGGTAATTCGAATGCAAACTTAAGGGTCAAAGCATTGTCTTTCTTGATGATAGAAATGGATAATTTATGAAGAATGTATTATTGGATTAGTTTAATTATCTTTTACAATTGTGGAGGTTTGAATTTTTCCTTATAAGCTTTATTGATAACTCCATGATCATGGTCCCCTAATTTTTTAGCATCATTAGCATGCCATTTGAAGTAATTGAGTGACATTATTTCTAAGATAATTAAAAAATTAAACCAAATGCTCAATAAGAATTATATCAAAACTTACTTGTGCGAAGTAATCCAAGGATATTAAATGAAAATAATACCTAATGGTCAGTAAAGATCATGACATGCATATAGTAGGAGACAAATTAAATTGTAATTCTGGGATCTACCAAATGACCATACCTTTCGTCCACATGTGCGGCGATGCCAACGTTAATGTAGATGTTGTGGATGTCGGATCTCATGGCACCAGTGGCGTGTGTGTTCCCCGCCTTCTCTTTCTTGACGTAGATCTCCTTGTCGTCCCTATGATGTTGGACATGACCATCCTTCCATTCTCTTGATGGAGTTGGATCGAACATCAATGGTCGGTGCAAGGGTGGATGACGGTGTCGTGGATGTTGGTGGTTGGTGCACGGCCAAGCTCCGACTTCCTCCATGTGGAGGCTGAAATTGTCACTTGATGAAAATTGTAACCTCATTTGGTAGTTGATAAATATTCTCAATCCTTAGATTTTATACTGATTTTGTGAGTGGCCAGGGCATAGATGTCCTCAACCTCGTCGGCGTCAAGTGGTGTGTTCTTGTCGATGTACATGAACTTGAATTAGATTAGTTTCTCAGCCATGGACAACGACGTGCAGATGCCATCACCCTCCTCCCTTCTAGAACACGTTGTCTTCGATCTCCACTACACAACACAGATCGTGCGATGATCCGCGTGGATGTTGAAAGATGAAGAAGCTATTGAACGCATCCTCTGTGATGAAGGAGGTATTTGATGATGAAAAATCTATTTTACACGTGTGTCGTCCGTGTCCGTGTCCGTCCGGCTCACACACAACCAGCCTGTCCAACAGTTTCAATCTTCCACAGTCGACCAGTAAGCTCTGTACATTATTGTTGACAGAGAGCCAAGGCCTGGCGTTCCCCGTGCAGACGCCTTGTGTGCATCCGTGGCAATCAAACATGTCATCACCCAGGAGACCTTTTATTTGTGTATGCAGACGGTGCGCTGTGTTGGATTCCTCCTTGCTTGCTCGGCCTGGCGACCACAAGTCAGCTACCCGGCTATTGCCGGTGCCGCGTGGAGCCATCTTTAGGCAGCATCCTTTTTTTCCTCCATTGGAACGTGTCCTCAGGCAGATGAATGATATACTACGATGATCTTTCCAGCCCGTGTAGGTTTTAAAATAATAGATTTGTTATTTTCGTTGTTTTTTTATCTATAATAATGATAAAGGTGAAAAAAATTCTAGAGATGGCTATAGTGATTACCGATTGCAGAGCCTATGATGGCTAGATGTTTCTAATTAATGTAAGAATTTCTAGCATTTATCTTTTTTCTTAGCGTGTCTAGTGAGAACTAACGTGGAGCCTCTGTTGAGGCCTCCAATTACTAATATTAACGATTTTCAATCGTCAAACTCTATAGATTTGATGGCTAAATGTTTCTAATTAATAATGTGAGAATTTCTAGTATTTATCTTTTTTTTTGGACGTCTAGTGAAAGTTAACGTGGCCGTTGAGGCCTCCAATTAGTAATAGTAAGATAAGATAAGATACATATACAAAAATAATTAAAACTAATTGGAACTATCATGTATAGACGAATAATGAGTGCCGGTCAGTGTCTCATTTTTTTGAATAACGTGGCACATATATATATATATGAGAAAAAATCTATGTATTTTGAATCTAATGTCGCACGTGATGTGTGTTCAGATGAAATTCGGCGCGGCGGATGAAACTGAAGGCTTACGCATGGTGTCTCAGTCTGTCGAGGACCGATGATCATTGAGTTCGATGAAATTCGGCGCGGCGGATGAAACTGAAGGCTTACGCATGGTGTCTCAGTCTGTCGAGGACCGATGATCATTGAGTTCGATGAAATTCGGCGCGGCGGATGAAACTGAAGGCTTACGCATGGTGTCTCAGTCTGTCGAGGACCGATGATCATTGAGTTCGATTCAGCCAGGATAGCGGCGGCACTGGACCACCAATGATGATCGATCTGGATTATCCTGGACGTAAAGGATCGAGCACCAGCAGTTGCTGCCTGAATGAAAGATTGAAAAAGTTAATAAGAGGGAGAAGAACAAAGATGAATTAGCTCAATTAGCTAGGCGAGATGTGCGCACAACAACTTGGTGGAGGGTTTAGTCGAAACCATGAGGACAGCAGCTGGTCACGTGGAATAATAGATGGATTATTGTTCCCACGTTAACCAAAGTTGTTTCCTACTATATATATATATATATATATATATATATATATATATATATATATATATATATATATATATATATATATTGTTTGGTTGGTGTAGATATATTACCTCTAATATTGTATTAATGTATTATGTTTACGGTTCAATCTAAATATTTAATATTGAACAATGGAACGCTAGCTTATCACGTATTATAGGGATAATAATATTTATTTATTGGAATTGGACGGGATCTCACCATATATTCCAATATTTACTTGGTTATAGAAATATATAGGGTATACACTTTTTTGGCTGGTCACTGGTGGCAATAATAGTTTTAAGATTTTTTTGGAAACTAACTGGACCACGTTTGTTATATTTCCATGTCATCAAGATGATCACGTTAGTTCTTTAGATATTCAATTAACCAATCTTGAGGGACGTGTGGCCGTATCTAATGTCTTATATTAACTAATATATTGAGCGACGTGGTGGTTGTATCTAATATTTTATATTAATAGAAATCTTGGATATTTTAGATATTCTATTAATTAACTAAATGTGAACGTAACAAAAATTAGATTAGATCCAATGGTTGCGGATGGTTGAGTCTTTCGGATTAATAGCTAGATGTTTCTGATTAATGTGGAAATTTCTAGCATTTATCTTTTTTCTTAGAGCTTCTGGTGAGAATTAACGTGGAGCCTTCATTGGGGCCTCCAATTAGTAATAGTAACATCCTAGCTTTTCATCTTTCACCGTTTTGAATAATCTCGCTGTCAAAGATAGTTCAGTACAAATAAATTAAACTAGGGTGAAAACCACATTCAACCACGGACGTCAAGCATGGTTGAACTGTTAAATTCACTTCATATATCCAGCCGTAGATTGAGCAAAGATTGGCTTAGGTCAAAACGTACTGCATACTTGATTAGACCTATGATCGAGCATTCATTTTCTCTTCTTTCAATTAATAATGAAACATGCAGCATATGTTTACTTCTTGTCACTGTGATATCATGATAATAAGAAGGGATAGACATAAGACCCCTCACATTGGCGGTCAAGATGGTGCGTCCCAAATAAGCATATATATGCAGCGCCAGACGATCCCCAACTGATAAAGCAGACGACAGTGGAGCTAGAATTACATGCAGGTTTGGACCTGGTGATGCGTTGTAGCTGTATTGACCATCCACTAAATTTGTTGATTGATCGGACCTCTCAGAGGTAGGAGTAGAGTGGAGAGTTTTGATGATAAAATAGAGTGCACAGCGTTCTTCTATGGAAGACATAAAGTGCCGAACTTGCTGACATGAACGATTGTTGAAACAGTAATAGAGATCTCGATCCCTGTGTGCACTCTTATGTATTTAAGAACAATTAGTAACAATGACGTGAAGGGTTCATGATTTTATATGTATATAAAACAAGGAAAACAAAAGTAGTCAAAGATCAATGACATTAATTAAGTTCTATAATTGAGATCACTATTAAGATTGCCGCTCTGCAGAAGGACATTTTCTATCATCATGACCAAGGACATAATAACCATACCATTATTGTTTAGTGCCCGTGACTATAGGCAGCACCTAAAGTTTACAACAGGAATGTTTCAGATGGTATCAACGGATCATTGCATGTTTACACACGGACTTATGCTGCATTCATACTACTGTGTGCCCCCATACGAGAGAGCCGCTGAATAGCGATGGGGCAACATGTTGACACCAATATATTAGGGTCACACATCAGCAGGGCTAGCATGTCCGAGGCTGTAACCATCTACATGTACCAGAAAACCGAATATGCTTGGGGCCAGCAATTTCCTTGAGGGGCAAAATTGAACCCCCAAGGATATATCATTAACTTGGGGGGCATATGAAATCCTCAAGGAAATGCATATTCTTGAGTGCTAACATAAACCGCCAAGTTAATTCCATATTTCCTTGAGTGCTAGTCGAAACTGTCAAGGTAATTCAAGTTTGCTTGAGTGTAACTAGAAAGCGCCAAGGAAGTCCAAATTTCCTTGGGTGTAAACCCTCAAGAAAATTATTGTAGTCACCAAGGAAAAAATTCCAGTTATAGTCATATTCTTCTTAACCAATGATATATTGAACTCATTGACATTGCATTTTATAGAATAAAAAAGCTTTATTGACATGTTTTTGAAATGAAAAACATTTTTTCTTAGTATATTAATCCAAAAAAAGGTATGTGTAGTCTTACATTAGAGAATGCCTACTAACACTTAGCTTGAGATACCTAGTTAGTTTTAAAGCTAACATGCAACATACTAATATGGTATGGAGGCAAAGTTTATATCAAAGTTGTAGAGAACGAGGGGATATACAACTTATTAGTTGATGACTTTTTTATTTGAAATCGCTTGATGTCCATAAATTGTGTTATTAGTTCTTAGAGTTTTGAAATTCTTTTTTTTTTGAATTTTTCAAATGATCTCAGATGGAGATACAACCTAAACCAAAGTTGTAGTATTCAACGAGATATAAAACTCTCTAGTTCAAACTTTTTTCATTTGAAATTGTTTATGCTCTCTAATATTCATTACAAGATCATTTGAAGTGAAAACAAAAAGAAAGAAACATTCACTTAGTCACAAAAGACTTAGTGGTGTAGTGGTAAGTGAGTTTGATACCTGAACAAGATATGTTGTGTCTTCCCTGTAACAACAAACATGTGAGTATTTTTCTTTTTCGTATAGTCCTTGAGTGTTAGTGGCCCTCTCAAAAAAATTTATTAGCACTCAAGAAAACATAAATCCTCGAGGGGTGATATATTTCCTTGACGACACTAAAGGAAACATAAATTCTTGTGTGTTATTACATTTCCTTAACCATGTTAAAAATCTGACCACTTATTTGTTTCCTTGGTGGCTCAACCAAGGAAATAATTTGTGACGATCGACCCTCAAGATAATAGGTATTTTCCTGACTCTCTACCTTTGACAGTATGTCCTTGAGTGTTGGCCGCCAGGAGTGATTTCCTTGACGGTTTTGCACCTTTCCTTGAGGGGTTTTTACCCTCAAGGGTATTATTACGTGCACATGTCCTAGCACGCAGCGGAGATAGGTCAAAACAACAATGCCAACCAGTAGGACATGACCGTGTGGTGTAGTGAAAGGTATGGTCTAGGAATGGCTAGAGGGGGGGTGAATAGCCTAATTAAAATTTTCTACAACAACACTAGGCAAAGTGGTTAGAATAACACACAACGTAAAGCAGGTTTGCACTAGCACTACAAGGTTATACAAGCCATCTACAACAAGTCTAGTAACTAGCTAGAATGAAACTAATTCACACAAGCAAGCTAGCTAACTAGAACTACAAAGACTAGCTACACAAGAAGGTAACTAAGCTAAAACTACACAAGCTAAACAAGTTACTCTACCTTGCAAGAATGAAATAATGTAATGCAAGAGCTAGAGCTAGGAGGGTTATACCGTCGTGGAGAGTAGCGCCAATAGATAACAAATCGATCAACAAACACAATATGAATCCTCAGTAGAGAGACAAGTGACACAATGATTTTTTAGTGAGGTTCACTTGTTTGCCAATAAGCTACTCCTCGTTGTAGCGAATCACCCACTTGGAGGATCACGCGCTAATTGGCATCACAAGCCAAACCCGTCACCGGGTGCCGCACAACCAACACAAGATGGGGTTCCACAAGCTATGAGCAATCCACTAGAGATGTCTTTCGTGAACTCCCGCGGGGAAGAGTCAAGAACCCCTTGTGACGGAACCTCTTAAGATAGGGCCCACTTGTCAGGATTAACCACTTAATCCCAACAGATGATCCTAACCTTAATTAGCCCATCAGGTGTCGCCACTTTGCAGTGGGTCATCCACCTCTTTCCGAACAGGATCACCTCATTACAATCATGACAGAAGTAGTACGAAATTTTTATATTACATCAAAGTAGCGGAAATTTAAAGTCATATTACAAACCATAAGTTTTGAAACATAACTTAGTGTCATACGATAAAGATACATCAAGCTGCTGATAGATGAAAGACAAACAACCGAGTTACTCTTGCCCAAGAGTCAAGCAAAGATAGTTCATTCCTCATCTTCATCTACACTGACCACGGTCATGCAGCAAGAAGCCACACACACCGGGTTGTGATCCTCATCTGCAACAGGGGTTAATAAACCCTGAGTGCGGGAGTACTCCACAAGACTTATCCGACAAAGAAAAGTATTTGGTGGACAAAATAGTATGCAAGTCATAGGAGTCAAGGTGTGGTTTGCAAGAATCAAGTATTTTGCATAAATGGGCATTTATAAAAAGAATTGAAATCATTTATGTTATCCATAAGATTACTTAAGTATCGACCTGGATGTATGATCGATAGCAAGGTAATAAACATCCACGAAGGGATCCAACAAGTATCCAGTTAAAGTGTATTACTACGAAGAAGAAAACAGGGTCATGTTTCCATATCCGAGGAACACGACGATTCGAACCGGTTTATCCCAGCTGGGGCTTCCCTATCACACGACATATACAGCCGCTTAAAGCACGCATATGACTACCTTTCCCTGGATCCTCTCGCCAAGACCGGGGTTCCGCCACCCGAGAGCACAATACACCTCCATCCAGTTCGCTAACTTGGAGGGTACACACTACTCTCGCCATCTCTCCACTCCTAGTGCGGGTTAACCGTTCTTCAAGCGAGAATAGCCAGAGTCCAGCTTCCCGGAGTATGTGATAAGTACTCCAAAGTCACAACCCTAGTCATGCATCAACGGACGGTTCCTAATCGACACAGGCGGAAAGAACCTGCTCACCAGACACCGCTGATGGCTCTCCAACACCGTGTCCGCCCGGTCTCAGATTATTACTTCCATCGAGAGGACATAGCCATTTGCCACAGCAATCCGCTATTCTTCTTGAAAATAGAACCATTGCCTAAGCAATCATGTTACCACCTATTCTCGCAGATGACAGGAAATCATCTGACTCTATCGGTCTAAGCATTGCTAAGCAGCATAAAGCAACATTCGTATTTTTAAAACAGTATCAAGGTACAGGAATAAATAATTCAAGGTAAGGCTATGCATCAAGTAGGAATTTGATTGAATACCGTAATGCAATAGTATAAACATAATTGTATTTAAAGCAAATGTTTTAAATACAAGGAAGTGTTTGAATGCACCGGGGCTTGCCTTGGTTGGAGGGATAAACGAACTCGGGCTGAGATTCAAGAGAGAAAACCTCTTCATTGGAGGTATCCAACCCAACCAACGAGCAATCTACACGATAAATGACATGTCTTAGATGATGCTTGAATAGTAAACATGATGCTCAACTCAAACAAGCAAGCTCATAAGAGAAGACTAAAACAGATTACACCTAGAGTACCACTTCCCTTCATGAAGGAAAACAACATTACGTTAGAAAGCAAATTAATTAAAGCCTATTTATCTGGATTATCTAAGTTAACACTTATATCCAAAAGAATCGAGCAAGCAACATTACATCAAGCATGTCCAACTTGTGTTTGTCACTGGACAATGACCATATGTACCAAATAATCCAAAATCACTCAAAACCTAGAATCATTAGGGTTTCTAAACATTTTATAACTAACCAGGACAACTTACAACAAAAACTATTACTAAGCAAAACAGGAAAACCCTGCACAAACCCACTGAAGGCTAGGCCTCGACAGGCAGCGGCACAAAGGCTCGAGCGGCGGCGTCGAGAACCACAAAACACGGCGGCGAGTCGCCGTCGGTGACCAAACCGAATGGCTACCCCTCGAACCTGCTTCGGCTTGCCGAGCCGAACCCAACGAGGTACGCCACGACCCAAACAAACCTTCAGAGACGCTTCATCGAGGGTGCTAACGGTCGGACAGGGCTCGACCGATCGCACACCATCGAGAACAGACCTCGATCGAAGAACTACCCTCGATCGCTGACGAGAGACCTCGATCGAAAGAAACGAGACTTCGATCGATGAAGAAAGACCTTGATCGATGAAACTAGGCCTCGACCGACCCTCGATCAGAGAAGCTAGGCCTCAGACGACGCAACTAGGCCTCGAACAGAGACACTAGGCCTCGATCGACACTCGATCCAGAGGCTAGGCCTCGATCACGACTCAGAGGACAATTGCGAGCAAGACGCCCAACAGAAAGCAAGACTACAAACTACTCAGCTGACCTTGTCGACGGCAATGGCGGTGAACCGAGCTCGACCGCACACATACCGACGGACACAGGCCTCGATCAAAGGAGCTAGGCCTCGAGCAGAGACACTAGGCCTTGAACAGACCTCGATCTAAACAACCAACAACTCCAGCAAGCTAAGCGGACCCCAAACAACGCGAAGCGCAAGCCAAACGAATACAGAGCTAAAAGCAACACCCTCGACGACAGCACTGGCGGTCGACGGAGATCTACGCGACGTGCCGAAGAGAACACGCACGCGCTCGAGGGCAACTACCCCTCGAGACTGGCTTAGGACAGCTAGGCGAAGCTAGCGCGAGACTTGGATCTCGAAAAGATCAACTACAACGACTAGACGACGAGCACACTGCCGCGATGAACAAGCACAGCGGCAGCGCTCGAGGACAGAGCTCGAAGGCACGATACAAGGATAAACGAGTACAGCGGAGAGATCGGGGAGGTCACCCTGCTCACGAAGCACAAGCAAGCGTGGCCGGAGATGAAGCAGAGACGACCGTCGATGGAGAACGTGCCGGCGGAGACGAAGACCTGCGCGGCAACGAAGATGTTCCCGGAGCTATGGTCCACCATTTGCAAAACGGAGAACCGACAAGCATCAGAGATGAACAAGGAGCAAGAAACATAAGACAACAAGACAATGCGGCTCCAGCGTAGCCCGGTCGAAGACGGATCAGAGCAGCGGCGGTCGCGTCGAGGCTGAGGAAGACGGATCCGCGCTGGACGAATGCGGGCTCGACGACTTCAACCAACTTACCCCGAAGATGCGCAAGGTCAAGGCAAAGGCAATGACGAAAGATCGAGTGATTGGCAGCAGCTAACGAGCTCGGACGAGTTCGTCAATGGTGAAGGTGAAGCGCTCGGCGAAGCAAGGCAGAGCAGAGCGAAGTAGAGCGGAGAAGAGTGGAGCAGTGGCGTGGAAAGGGAGACAGAGAGAACGGCGTCCCGCTTTTAAAGATGGCAACGGGCTCCGCAAGATTGCCACGTACCCACGACAAGACGGGAGTCCCTGGACAGGTGTCGGCGTCGGGCACCGTCGAGAACGACCCTGCCATGCAGCTGCTCGAGGAAAGGACAAAACTGACCCTGCGGCTATTTTGCAAAAAGCTCAAGCTTCCAGGGGTTTTCAGGGAAAACTTTGAACATGAAAGATGTTCAAAACCTCAAGATCTACAACTTTGCTTAAACAACCACAAGCAAAAACTTTATAGATTTTGAAAATCATGATTAGGGTTTAATCCACCCCCTCGGAGAAAAGGGTTTGGATTCAAATTTTAATTTTTGAGAATTCGAAAAGATGACCTGCATTCAAACAAATGATCAAACACAGACAATTAAAATTATTTTAGTTCAATGCATAGCCAGGTTTTCAAACAAATGAATGATGCTTAATGCATATGATGACATGATCAAATTTTAATTAAGAGATTAACACCCGGGGTGTTACACCCCTCTGTCGGTGTTATGACCCGAGGGTCAAGACCACCAACTAGTAAATTTGTATATTGCGTGCTCCCTCTCCCAGATGTGATGCAAGATGGACACAAGATTTATCCTGGTTCGAGCAAAGAAGGCCCTACGTCCAGCGGGGGAGGATGACTTGCATTATCTCGCACCCAAAGTGCTCGTACAGGGGGGGTACAAGCTGAGTTACACGGAGTCGCTCAGAGCGAGCGGGTGCCTAAGGCTAGCAGGGCTACCCTAGGTAGTCGGTTTGCTGCTCGAGGAGTCGATCGAGCAGCGGGGTGTGTGGAGTTCGGGTGTGGAGCCGTCTGAGAGTCCAGAGATTTCTCTGATCGGATGTCGGATCGGAAGAAGCTCTGGAGAAAGATCCTCCCTTTCTTCTACCTCAGCGTCCCCTTTTATAGACCAAGGGGAGGCCCGAGGGTACAGGGTCCTAAACTGTTGTAGCACGGGTGGCTTGTCCATGGCATAGCGTTGGTGAAGGGACGTCGCGCACTGTGCCGGCATGGCCTTCCCGTCCTTCCGGCGCTCCGGGGCGTGGTGGCAGTAGAAATCGTCGCGGCACGTCACTGCACAGCTCCCACAGGCGGGCGCAAATCCCACAGCTGAAGCGGGACGGGGTGGACGGGACGGGCCCCATGCTGGAGTTGTTGGAGGTAGGGGTCGAGCCCCCCGGTCGAGGGGTGAGGTCGAGACCGGGGTGGCCCAGTCGTATTCCCGAAGACATTGTCGAGGGCTGTACTGTTCACATCTCGAGGGGTGCTTCTGGAGTCCGTACTCATGACGTGGCGACAGTGGCAGCACAGTTGACGGGAGTCCGAGTCATGGTGGTGAGCTGATGGATCTGACTGCGGGTGTGGGCGCCCATGGCGTTAGGCGGATTTACTTTAACCCATGCCAGGAGCAGTTGGGCTGATCGAGCCTCCCGTCCGGGGGTCGTTCGTTTGACCCCTGGCCCGTCACCCGATGTCGAGGTAGGGTCGGAGCAGAGGCGGAATCGGAGAGGTCGAGGTGGGGGCCGAGGGGTCGTTCGTTCGCCCCCTCATCCGTCACCCGGTGTCGAGGTAGGAGCCGAGGGGTCGTTCGTTCGACCCTCGGTCCGTCACCTGAGGTCGAGGTGGAGGCTGAGGGGTCGTTCGTTCGGCCCCTCGTCCGTCTCTTTCCGTCGAGGTAGAGGCGGAGGGGTCGTTCGCTCGGCCCCTCGTCCATCTCTTTCCCGAAGCAGGCCGACCCACGATGGGTCGCTATGGCCGGTGCAGGGGGCCTTCGTGAGATGGGCCCTTCTATGCTGATTTGAGCAGTGGGCTGGTTCCTGTCTTAAAAATGGTTGCTATGTTTAGCGTTAATTTATCGAAGGGTTTAGGGTACCCCTTACCTTCGTACCCGACACCCTCACAATCCACCGATCAGAGCCGGAGACAATCACCTTCCTCCGCTCGACAATCCTCGTCGCACCAAGCCGTCTAGGAGTTGGAAAACTCCAACAATAACAAGAGCTCCTGCGATGATGACGATCACCAAGTGTCACTAGTATGCAATCAATAGAGCAATGCACTTGGTTCACTCAATCTCTCATGAAAATAGCAATTCTATCAAAGAGATGAGTGCTGGAGGCTCTCACAAGCTAGCACAAGTGTATGAGTGAAGTGAGTATCCAAGAGAGTGCCCCATGGGCCGTCCAAACACATATATATAGCCTCTCCCTTGAAACTAGCTGTTTTGCCCCCAAAACATGATTTCTGCGCAACCTCTGGACGCTGAGAACATAGGGGGTCCGGACCATTGCAAGCGTCTAGACCCTTCACCAGCAGAGTAGCCAAGCTTCTGTTACAACATCCGGACGCAAGATCCAGACCCTCGAGGAACACCGTCGGGACTAACGGCCACGTGTCCGGACCCCCTCCACTTTTGAATCTGCCTGTTGGCACGCTGCTCACTCGCTGACATGTGTCTCCGGACACGATGAGTAGTCTAGGTCCGGACTAAAACACTGAGCGTCCGGACTTGTCACATAACTCACCCGAGAGCACTAAATCTCTGGACGAAGCGTCCAAAGCTCCACCTCCGGACCAAACTTTTTGTCTGGACTCCTCACTAGAAACAACAGAGAGCTTCACTTATCCGGACGTGTGTCCGGACTTCCACTCCAGACAAACTCCAGCGTCCGGACTCCTGTTCATAGCACTGACACGCTAGGGTTTGCCTCCGGACGCACACACAATGGTCCAGACCAAGCACAACCCTAGCGTCCGGACCTCCTTTTCTTGTCCAAACGTCTCCAAACTTTTCCCAAGCTTTTGTACGCTAACACTAAGTGATCCCAACACTTGTGCACATGTGTTAGCTTTTAGGTCACATTTTTTTGGAATTAAGTTTGTTACTCTCACTAGTTCATAGATTTTAATGCAATGCAAATGAACCTAGTGACACATGATAACCGCAACCATATACGACTTCTTCCTCCTTGATAGTACGGCTATCTATCCTAAACGTGATTGCACTCTCTATAGTGTCTTGATCACAAAACCGAAAATGGTTCCTATTTGCACCTTTGCCTTGAACCCATTTTCCTTTTGATCCATCCTTCCATGCTAGAGCCTTGTAATCACCACCTTGATCCATCTAGCTCTATCACATGGCATGTACCAACCTCTCTCATCATATACACTTAGATAGCAAAGGTTAGTACACTTGGTAGGTTTCATCAATTACTCAAAACCAAACACCTCGGCTTTCATGTAGTCACCTTTGTTCTTCGCCCTAAAAACTCACAAACACCTCTAGAGAAGGGGCATACATAAGGTATGGAAGCTTTTTCGTTTATGTCATTAAAAAAGTTATCAATTACACATAAGCCATTAAAAATGATTTTTTTTTGTTTATGTCATTAAAAAGTTGCCAATTACACACAAGTCATTAAAAAAATGAACACACAAGTCACTGCTCTTAACTCTTTTGTTCTCCATGTCACTTTGTTATATTTGCCTCTAACGGTGTTAAACTGTAAATGTAAAAAGTAAAAAATACTCCTAAGTCTGAATATGCAATTAATTTTTTAAGCATCTTAACGAGCTCAAATGAAAAACTCAAAACTAAAAAATTGTAGATCTCGTCAAGATCTACAATATTTATATAAAAATTATCTTTATTTAATTTTGTACAAAAAATATGATTTTTCTCGAACATATTAATAAAATCAAATCAATTTTTTAAAGAAATTAAATAAAGATATTTTTATAGAAAATTATAGATATTATCGAGATCTATAACTTTCTAGTTTTGAGCTTTTTCATTTGAGGTCATTAAGATGCTCAAAAAAACTAATTGCATAGTCAAATCTAAGGGCTATTTTTTACTTTTTACGCCCACAGTTTAACATCGTTAGAGACAAATCTGACGGAAGTGGCATAGAGAGTGACAACTGTGAGAGTTCATCTTTTTAATGGCTTATGTGTAATGGACAGATTTTTTAATGACATACATATAAAATCCTCTAACATGTGAGGTTGTCGTAGGATCATTAACACCTAGAACATCTAACAAATCTTGTCGAGATAGGCGCTAGATAGAGGGTGGAAAAGTTCAAAGGGAAAAAGAGGTATAGATTGTTTTTGATTGACTGTGTGTTGTGCACCTCAATCGATCGTGTGATATATGAAGGGAAGTGGTCCTAGCTATCCTTGGAAACTTTCTAAATATAAAATATGCAAGTTTTTCTACATGATCAGAGGAGTTTACATCAAATTCAAAATGAACTAGACTTGAACACTAGCTTAGGCTGGTTTAAATAGTCGTGGAGCCGACTTTAGGAGAAACTAGCTTGAGCCGGTTTCGATCAGAGAGGTCCAAACGTCCGTAGAAACCGGCCAAACTTGCAAACTTGGCCCAACTTCATCCAAATTTGATTCTTTTTATTCGTAATTGATTCCCAAAATCAAATACAAACATCTCTGACCTTCTTTTGCTCTCAACATATGTCCTCTATTTTTAAACAAAGCGTACACGAGTTAAAAAAAACTCACAACACCCGTAGACACAATGTCAAGCCATCTACTATTTTTGTTCTAAAATGTAGGCATCAGCTATATTTTGTTTTAAAAGCGATACATGTATCGATCATTATTTGGACAACACCGCGATGGGGTTACTATTCACTCACATGAACAATAACATCGGACGCGGCTACAGTGAGTCCGGTGAACAGTAACCGGCGTCCGGTACTCCCTGTGTTTGTGTTGTTTCGTCCATTCCACACTCGTATGAACTCCGAATTAAGTTCTGCTTTTTGCGCTGGGTTCCTATAGTCCTGAGGATTGTTCCAAAGTACTTTTGTCATCAGTTGGCCAAAGTATATTTTTTTAAGGAATTTGCATTCCATTAAACAACCGCGTCGGCTGAATCGCCTGACACCAGGACCATCATACAACTTGACACGCCTGCCATTACTGAAGGCACTAAGCAATTACTTCTACTCCCTATAGCAGCAAGCTCATGGGCTGCCCTGTTACATTCACGTGGAGCAAATTTGACAGTGAAATAACCAAAATTATTAATCGCCAAATTGGCCAAAGTATTTTTGTCGTGCTTTCTCGGTGCTTTTGCTACACGTTTTTGTGGTGTTTTTGGGACAACGGCCAACACTACTACAAAAATCATTTTTTGTTGGCACGTTATTTTTTTTTCACAGGCGGTTCATAATTTCATGACGTCAGTACAAAAAGTAGAGTGGACCCAGCAAGAGAACCGTCTGTGTAAAACCATTTACACAGACGGCTGACATTATAAACCGCCTGTGTAAATACCGTATTTACACAGGCGGTTTATAATGTCAGCCGCCTGTGTAAATACCTGTACAGTTAATTTTTTTGATTTTTGTAAACGACCTCTGATGGAAAAAACTTTGTACATGAAATCTATAGATCTCGAAAAGTTATGAAACTTTGTAGTTCACAACTTTTTCATTTGAAATCATCTTGTCATCGAAAATTACGTTTGAATGTGTCAAATTTGAAATTTAAATTTTTGTAAACGACCTCAGATGAAAAAACTTGCTACATGAAAGTTGTAGGTTTCGAAAAGTTATGAAACTTTGTAGTTCACAACTTTTTCATTTGAATTCGTTTAGTGGCTCAAACAATCAATTTATACTCGGTTTAGTATAGAATATGAAGTACTAACGAATCTAGACACAAATGAGTCATGGGTGGAGTTGTAGAGGAGGTACCGTGCGAGGGTGAGGTCTCAGGTTTGAATCTCCGGCGGAGCGCGTTCGCGAATTTTACGCAAAAAAATGCGCGACTTGCGACTTGCGACTTCGACGGAGACGGGCGGACCGATTAATACTACGCTTGTCCCAGAATTTAATTCTTTTTTTTCGATTTTAAAAACGCGATTTTATTCTGCGGATTAATACAGGCGGCTGACAAAGTGAGCCGCCTCAGAAGCCGCCTGTACTGCGGGCCGATTAGTACTGACCCCTAGTACAGGCGGTGGACTTGGCCGCCTGTATAAATGCCTCTACCACCGCCTCTAAAAATGTTTTCTGTACTAGCGCAATATGTTTCGAAAGAAATTTGAGAGTCCGATGATTCACTCCTTTTTGTCACCGTTTGGTCCTAATAAAGAGAATCTTCCTTTTATATGCTGACTGTAATCCTAATATACCATATCCTGTAGTCTTCAAAACAAGTTTTAAAACTTGTTTTCTGCTGACGAAGAAAAATGCATTTCAGCAATAAGATAAAATCCATCAGATTAATGAATGCCAAAGTAAAATGTGCTGTGTTCATCTTTGCTGTGAATGTGTATTTTTGGCTATTTTATTTTCATTAGAACTGATCGAGCACATAAAAGTGATGAATTCAGATGCTCATTTTTTTACTCAATTATTTTACTTTATTTAGAATAGGTTTTAAAGCAGGAGAGATACGATTCCTTTGACAGATGCAGCTAAGATGTCTCGCAAAAAAGAAACAAAATAAAGATATATACAAAGCCACCAACGAAGTGTTGACAGCCGCCTCTCAAGATTTAGCCGCCTCTGCTCTTTAACAAACAATAGCTCGCGGAAGAGTAATCTGGTTGGCTATATATCAAAATTCTATATTACCATGGGCCCATGGCCATTTGTACTTTGAGTCTTTGACAGTCGTGTTTGTTGCTAGCTAGCTAGTGATCGAGAGGACGGTACGGTAAAGCTAAAATTGTGACGGCTGGCTTGGTAGTTGGTACGGTGTTGCGAATATTGTCATGGCACGGCTCTTCACACAATGAACCGGCTTCGTAGTTGAATCGGATGCCAAATTCACTTTCTACTTCTTTTGCAAGAAAAAAAATGTCCCTTTCTACTTTTCATATAGAAAAAAGTGGCAGTCCAGTGGTTTATTACTTGTTAGCAGCGCATATACTACTCCAACAGGAAAAAAAACCCCATATAGTATCACTATTTAAGTAAAGAACTCGAGAAAATCTGTGTGAATGAGATAGTGATGATGACATGGATGCTGAGCGATCGATCGGTACACAGTTTTTTTTTTTGCACAGATAATTTGCATATATATATATATATATATATATATATATATATATATATATATATATATATATATATATATATATATATATACTGGAGTTTAATATCCAATGACAATGGTAGTAAAGCTTTGCCCATAGAAACTTTGTTACCGTTCTAGTGTACTACTACATCTGTGTATTAATGTTTCTGTTGACTTTAATTTAGTAGCTTTAATTTGTAGGTAAAGGATTACGTAGATTATAGCAGTTTATTTTTTGATACGATCCTCTGATAATATTGAGGTGAAAAAGAACATGATCCGAGGTGATTTAATTTGTCTCGGTGGTGGTTGTTGATGTTCTTCTATCCTGTGCATATACAGTTAGTCGCTAGCTTGTACGGCAAAGGATAAACAAAGGTCAACACAATATAATGCAAGCAGCTACATACTGTAGTTAATAACCATTCAAAAGCACGAGCTAATCTATAAAAAACACACACGATCGATGAATTACCACTTTCTGAGAAACTTAAAGGTAAATTGTGGCGGCGTGCTTTTGGACGTGGCGGCACAACCGTGGAGGGCCATTTCTTGTCGCGTCCTTGTTTCTTACTACGCTAACAAGGCCAAAAGGATATATACCTCTAGTCAAGGAACAAGTCACCGTGTGCATGGTGATTCATTGGACGAATAACTGTAACACCCTAAAAATTCCATCCTTTAAAATAGATTAAAAGTAATTTATTGTATTTTGGTGTACATTATAACATAGGAAAATAATTAAGATTTCATAAAATAAAAATTATCATAATAATAGAAACACGTTTGTTGCATACATGTTGGTGCATAGTGCTTTGTATTGGTTGGCAAATTCAATTTTCAAACTAGAAATTCAAAAGTGCATTTGAAAATGTTTTTGAAATTTTAGAAATAAAAGAAAAACAGTTTCCTTTACCCTCTCCCTCTCTTTCTCCAATCTGGCCCGCAGGCCTTCTCCCTTCTCCCGGCCCAGCTCTCCCCCCCCCCCCCCCCCCCCCCGCACAGAGGCCCAGCAGGCCGGCCCATCCCAACCAGCGCAGGCCGACGCCCTGACAGGTGGACCCCACATGGCAGCTTCATCCCTCACCTTTCCTTTCCTCCTTCCCTCCCCTTTCCTTTCTCCCGCGCCGGCGGATCCCTCTGTCGAGCACGTTTTGGAGCAGGGGATCTCCCCTTTCCTTAGCCAGTGCAGCCCGTGACTATTTAAGCTGAGCGCCGCACCCCACCGCCTCCATCCCACCTCCTCCAAGCGCCACCAAACCACCAGAGCCGCCGCACGCCGAGCACAGAGACACCGCCGCCACCTCTGCGTTGCCGAGTTTCTCCGCTCCGCCTCTCTGCTCCCCGAGCTTCGCGTGGTGGTAAGAGAGCCTCCAGGAGCTCGCTTCCCCTCCCTTCTCTCTCTGTTTCGCCCTCGTGGCTCTGCTCCACGTCCGCCAGCGTCGCAGTGCCGCCCCTCCGCGCGGACACCTCGCCCCCGCGTGCAATCGGGAAAACCGACCCCACCATCGTCTTCGCCATCTCCCCCTCTCTCTCTGACCTTCCCGCGTCGAGTTTCGTGCGCCGCAACGTCGGATTGCGTTGCGCCGCCGCTGTCCGGCCATGGCGCCGCCGTCTGCCTCGTCTCCGGCCGCCGCGCGCCACCACTCCCTTCCCCTGTTCTAATCTCGGCCGTCCGTTCTGAATCGCATGGATCACAGAGCCCTATACCCTTTCGGCCGACCGTTTTGCAAAAGAGACCCTGTTGTTTTTAATGTGTAAACCCGCAGTCCTATAGCGTATTTCCGATCTACGCTTTCAGTTCTGGAAAGCGTATTCCCTTTCTGTTTTGTTTTAATTCGAAAATAAATAGAAAACCCTATTTACAGAATTGCCACTCAATTTCAAAAGCTTTTAAAATGTTCATTTTAACTCCGTTTTCATCCATTCAAATTGCGTTAGGATCGTATCGTCGTAATCTACGTGTTCATTAGTTCATAGTTCATGTTAGACAACTTTTAAAAACAGTTAATCACTTAGTCTCTTTTAATCTCTGGTTTAAGTTGTAAAACTTGATTAGATCATATCTTCTTCGTTATAGCTCCGTTTTTCGTGATTCAAACGTCTATGTGATCGTAGTGAGACGTAGATTAGTTTTATAAACTTTTAATATTGTTTTATTATGGTTGGTGTACTGTTCTAATCTATAGCCTTTGTTTGCTTGCATGTTATGCCTCGGTATGATTGTATGTTGATGCGGTGATCGAGTACAGACGGTGAGCAGTATGTGGGTGACCAGGAGGTTTTCTTTGAGCAGAAGCACCAGGAACCTTTTGAGCAAGGCAAGTATTATATAGGATCTTCCTTGAAGTCCTATTCATGATGTTTTTAAATCAAATCATATGCATGTGTCTAATTTTGTTACCATAGGGTTTACCTAGAATTGTTACCTTGAACCTTGAAATCTTACGGGTTATCTTTGCATATGGGTAGTATTGCTAGCGCTCTATTAAATAAGCATGATCTTTAATCTTAATTAATAACTATATGGAATGATAAAGTAAAACTTAACTTTTTAGCAACATGGATTTAGGATCCTATATGTCAGCAAAAGCTAGGACATACAGTACAACCATGAGAGCTACATGGCTCTGGCTTTAGTTCAGTACTAGGGTCACTCTCTCGCATGCGGCAGTTCACGAAAGTTGCCATTGCCGAGCGGTTGCGGGTACGGCCGGAGTGGCTACCGCTGCGCATGTGTACCATCGAGGGGTACCCGTATACCCCTTGCCCGTGGATCCATAGTGTCTGTGGTATGTCAGCGAGCCCCTCTGAAAGACTTCATAGTGTACCCTGCCCGCTCACCTCGGCAGTGTTTTGGGAGTTATAAACCCAGGCATATGGGTAACACGACTCATGGGTAAAGTGTACAACCTCTGCAGAGTGTTAAAAACTGATATATCAGCCGTGCTCACGGTCACGAGCGGCCCGGAAAACTCACAGAAAACTTTGTTTACTTGTAGTTTATCATTATGAATCATTTTATCATGTTATTCGTTCAGTTGTTATTATGATCATGCCGTTTAATTTGGGGGCTTAAGCATAACTTTTGATTCACCACTTGTAAAGTTTTGTTACAAATTAAAAATGCTTACCGCAGTAAACCGTGTCATACTTTTTGAGCCTCATGAACCCCATATATACTTGTTGAGTACGAGATGTACTTACACTTGTTTACTTTTCTATATTTGGATAAAAATCCCGGATGGGTACCAGATTATCAGAGTTATGAGGAGTATCCAGAGGACTACTAGGTTTGGGGTCAACCAGTTGACGTCCCTGTGCGATGGAGCTTCGCGAGAGTTACCTTTTATTTCTGCTGTTATGTAATAGACTTTAATTAGATATTTATTCGCTATATAATAACACTTGTGATGGTACATTTTTGATAATTTGTCGGCTTATGTGTGTGACTAATATCTGGACACACATAAGGTTTATGCATCCTGTTTTGCCTTTAAAACTGGGTGTGACAATAACAGTCAAGGAGGCAAAGCAAAATATATCAAGCAGAGAAAGACAACATGGTTGGTTGGTAGCTAGGTAGCCAGAAAATCAAGTCAAACCTCATAGCTTTGACCAGGCATAAGCAGGCATATGAACCTTCGTAGTTCTGATGTACGTTCGTTCGTTCTAGGACAAGTTCAGTACACAGGAGCTAGCTGCATCCGCCGCATCACATGTGTATATATAGAGCCCTAGCTAGCTAGCTACTTTCTCATATTGCAAGAACCACCACAAAGGCAGGAGCTAGCTAGCTAGCATCAATACACTAGCCAGCACAGCAGCAAGACGTACGTGCACGGCTGCTGTGCTACTGGCTACTCTAGCTATTGATCAACAAAGAGTAACAAGATCAAACCACCAGCAGAGATTTTAGCTATATATAGCTCTCAGCTCATCTGCAAGGATCTAATAAACTAAACCAAGAGCTTATTGTTGCACACCGACGATTAGCTCTACATCTTTGGTGGTGCTAGAACAACACTACATGGCCAAAGAGATCATGGCTGCCGGCGGCGACCATGGCGAAGGAGAGGAGGTGGTGCTTGTGGGAAACGAGGAGGAGGAGGAAGACATGCTTCCCGGCTTCCGCTTCCACCCACCGACGAGGAGCTGGTCACCTTCTACCTCCGCCGGAAGGTCGCCGGGAAGTGCCTTAGCATCGAGATCATCAAGGACTTCGACATCTACAAGCGCGACCCATGGGACCTTCCAAGTAAGTGATGATTACTCTACTGTAATTTCATGCAAGATCAATTCTTTTCACAAGCATGCGATCGATGCTTCCAACAAACAATTCATTCAATTCGTGCATGCATGAACTAAATGAAACAAATACAAATTGCGTATTGCAGAGTCGAGCTCGATCTCGGGAGAGAAGGAATGGTACTTCTTCTGCCTGCGGGGGAGGAAGTACAGGAACAGCATCCGGCCCAACAGGGTCACCGGCTCCGGCTTCTGGAAGGCCACCGGCATCGACCGCCCCATCCACTCCGCCGCCTCCGGCCGCGCCGGCGACCCCATTGGCCTCAAGAAGTCGCTCGTCTTCTACCGCGGCAGCGCCGGCAAGGGCACCAAGACGGAGTGGATGATGCACGAGTTCCGCCTCCCGCCGCGCGCCGAGAGCGCCCATACCTCGCCGAGCGAGCAAGAGGCGGAGGTGTGGACCATCTGCCGGATCTTCAAGAGGAACTTCACCTACAAGAAGCATCCCCAGCAGCAGCAGATCGCCGGAAGTAGCAGCAAGGTTTCCGCCGCCGCTGCCACGGCCGCCGTTGTGCCCCAGCCCGGCGAGTCGAGCTCCTTCACCGGCAGCCTCGAGTCGGACACCGGGGACGAGTACACGAACGGCCTGACGACGCAGTCGACGCAGGCTCCGGTGATCGACGGCTACGGCGGCTATGGCTACGACCAGCAGCAGGCCGGCCAGTGGAACAGCCACGCGCTGCATGCTGCGGCCACGGCCCCGCTGCCGTCGCCGACGATGGCCGCGTTCCATCACGGCGTGCTTAGTAGCCCTGCTGCCGGCGGCGGGCTAGATGACATGTACTACAAAGATGGCTCCAGCTGGGACGACATTGGCAGGATGGTGATGGAGCTGACAGACCCCAGCCCCAATGTGTTCTCCTTCTATGACACTAGATCATATGCCTAGGAGCTCGTATTGTTCGTTCTTCGAAAGAAGAGAAACCTGTTCTGTGCATGCTAGATTTTTTGGTTGGGAGTCCACTGTAGCTCCACACCACGCAGCACCACAGCAGAGAACGAAACACCAAACTGACATGTGGGACCTGCATGGCAGGTGTGCTAGGTTCTTACTGCAGAGAATATACATATACGATAGATCGACCGTATTAATTATTATAGAGAGTTTCCCAGATGTGTATTATATATATGTTTTCAAAGCAATTGTATCGATGTCGATGTATATAGTGTATACATCGTATTGGATAGATATATGATGTTTTTTGTTTGTTCCCAAAGTACTAGAGAGACGATATTTATTTACTCGTGTGACATCATCATTACCTAATGAAGCAATGTAACCTCGTGAAATATGATCATAGACTAATGAGATTTATTCTCCTCTATGATTCATATTTGATGTGGTTTCACCACATAATATAACCTGGTCTAAAGTTAAAACATATTTTGACTTAACTGGTCCAAGTGTGAGGTGAAAAGTGTGGGCTGGACATAGTGCACCATAAAACAAAGGCACTTTCTTACCTGGTTCATGTGCAAAGGAATAAGTCTAACAGACATGTGCTAATACTTCATCCATTCTAAAGGGAAGGTACGTACTTTAGCTTTTATCCCATGTCAAGGATACCTAACAATTAAATGTATATAAAAAATATATTAACATCTACATCATTAAATTAATACACTATATATTAAGATATGTTTATGATGGATTTAATGAAACTAAATTAGTGTTCTAGATATTTAGTTTTCTATAAATTAAGTTGGTTAAAGTTATAGAGTTTTGATGAATGAAAATCAAATCAAGCAACATTGTGAAATGGATAGAGTATGTTAAAATGTGATTACCATGAGACACCTAAGATTACAACAAGATGAGCAAAATGGGTTTAAGCTCTTTTAAATGGATAGAATTCTAGCTTTAGACATCCTCTTACAAAGATGCATCATGTCATATTTAGGATCATTAAAAAAATGTGTCATTGTCATTATTTCCAGCAGTGTTGCATCCTTCAAGGTTGACAGAGCATGCCTGATGCAATGTTTTGTTGTCATTGTCAGCTACGTCGTTCTACCATTATATTGCATATATATAACACACCAAACTAGACCTAAACCAGAGTGAATGGTGGAAGTTAAGGGATCTAGATCGGGGTGAGAAGAAAGAATAAAGGTTCAAGGGTGATGTCTGAAAGGGGGGAGGAGTGGAGGATAGCCCTGGCACTACCACATCGCGATAGCTAGTGGAATGTGATTTCAATGGCCTCAGAAGAACCAAAGTAGTAGGTGGAAGGTGGCGCTAGAGAAACAAGATTTACAATTGCCACATTACAATCAACAATACATGAGCCGACAACAATGTCATGTACCAAGCAAACTATGTTTATTTGATTTACTTGCCAAGCATAGTAGCATGATCCAAAATCAAGAATGCAAATATTTTGCATTTCAATGGTTTTATTTTTGGTAGGTCTCTGCCAATAATAGGTTGAAGGAAACACGCCACAATGGAGGCTCGCTTGCAATGACGATGGAGGGGAGCAGCATAGATCTATGTTTAGGTTGTTTTTCATGGGAACCACAACAAGCACTTTGTTTTGCCAATTATTTGTTTCATTTGCTAGCACAAATTCAAGATTTTATTGTGAATCCACTTGCTTGTAGAGTGAATTGGTTGTGTGATCATGAATCGTTATATGTTGAATATACATCATTTCACCTCAACAATAACTCAATCACTAATATTTGCATTGCATATATTTCAACCACAATCAAATCAAATTCAAACATGGCACTTCCAAAATTCAAAATACAAATTTAACATAAATATTGCCCACCACACGCATCATAGAGAAAAAAAAATGCATGAAGCAATAAAAAAACTAGGTATATATATATAGCAGGACTATAAGCAAGCTGGGACAGCTACCGGGAGGTGATCGATCGGTACGTGTAAGCTCCTCTCTGAAACATGATCTGGCCGGTCTAACCAGAGGAAACTCACAAACGAAGAGCAGCTAGCTAGCACAAGCTAGGATGGGCGAATCGCAGCCTTTAAGTTTTGACTTTTCAAATTGAATAACCATAGCAGCCAGCAGGGGCTTATTTGTAATAAGCTAGCGCGACGCGCACGTACGTATCGTTCAGCTAGCAACAAGACGGCCTATGTATACTTGACACGTACGTAACGTTCAGCTAGCAAAGACGGCTAGCTAGCTAGAGCAAAATCAGATTGGCGTGCTTGCTGATTGGCCAGATCGAGGGCTAATTAGCAGATCAGATCAGCACGCGAGCTTTATTAATTGACTTTTTCTGTACTGTAGTAATTGGATTTTGGATTTTGGAGGCCGGATCCACGTACGGATGTTGTTCCGTGCTCCAGACTCCTCGTCCCGTCGTCGCTTTCATTCAGCCAGGTTAGGTGAGCAGCAAGGAAGCAGCAGAGATCCGTCCTGCATGCTGCCAATGTCAGTGTCAGCTAGTAATATTTTCCAGTCTCTTTCCACAGCTAGCTAGTGATCCTGCATGACTAGCTTGTGTCCATCCAGTCCAATATATACGCTCGTGCGTGGAACTGAATCCGGCCCTGTTCCGATCCTCTATTTGCATGCACAGCGATATCGATCGATCTAGACAAGAACGTCGCCGTCGTCGAACGAAGAATCGTCTGGCCGCCGTCTGGACCGTCAAGTAGTCAAGTGTGGTTCGATCATCTGTTCCGGACTCGAGCTAGCTAGCTAGAGGCTAGGAGCAGAAAACTACAGCCTGCTTGTGCTGAATTGCTGTCTGACCAGTGACCACACACTATACACTGCACAGTACGTGCTCTCTTCATTCTCTTGCATATTATGCATCATCAGCCGGAAGGAAATTAAAAGGGGCACAGTAACCCCCTAATTTGCAATTAAATTACCCACCTCTGCCATTATAAAAGATAATTCAAAATAACCCCTTAAATTTATATATAAATTACCCACATCTGTTATTATGAAAAAATAATTTAAAATGACCCCCTAAATTTGCATCTAAATTACCCACCTTGGCCATTATAAAATATAATTTAAAATAACCCTAGCATTGTGCCTAAATTACCTAACTTAGTCATTATTAAAGATAATACATACTCCATGATAACAAATTTTATAAGCTATTATTTTTAATAAGTTTATTCATTTTTATTGAAACATTATGTCATATAAATATTATTAATTTTATGCACTCTATGATATATAAATAATACTACACACATATAATCTTGTGATATAAAAAAAATTAACATGTTTAGTTTGAGAATGCATGTCTAGTTTTAACTTATGTGGAAACAATACTACTAGAATATTAACTCTTTTTAATGATTTTTGAATAAAAGATAAAGAATAATACAATATATAATTAACATCTGAAAATTACAACAATTTGATTAAAATAATAGATTTCAACTAAATACATATCATGCAAGAAAATATATAAATATTATAAATTCTAACTAGATTCCTCGCTTGAGCATGCATGTTAATCCTTAGAAGATTTGATTGAATACAAAAGACATATCATTGAAAATATCATAAAAATAAAAAAAATCTTACCATCAATTAGGTATGACATAATCACCGTTGATGGTAATAATATTTATTAGATCTATTAGGTTTTCTAAATAACTATCCATTTCTATCATTGTGTAAAATAATATAAAATAACTCATGACCCTAATTTATATTACCCACATATGCTATTAAGAAACATGATCTAATGTAGACATAAATTTGTATTGGAGTACTGACTTTCTCATATGATTGATAATTTGCATAACTCAATTTTCATCTCATTAGAAAAATTAAATACCCCTCAAATATCATCTAAGTTACCAACATATCATTTTAAAAAAAGAAATTAGAGGAAAAATAGAATATTTAAATTATCAACCCCTCATCTATCATTATTAATATTGTAAGAATGGTTAAAGTAAATATGTGCATAACGACAACATGCATGAGCAATAATATACATATGTTATATTTCTTCACATAAAAAGAATATTTTTTAGATAACTCATGTACTAATGATACTAAAAAATTATTTAAAACCATATTAGAAACCATAACATATAATTTACATAGGTTGTTACTTTAGAGATATTTATATATTTTAACTAAAATATTTGATATGTCTATATTGATATTATAATCATAGCTACAAATATAATTCCTTGATAGTAAAATTCAATCATCATAAGAAGTGTGGGAGAACACTTATTTCTATATTGTTTTGGTCTTTATTAATAATACCTTATAGTAATCAGTCGATCATTATAAGATTTAAGTATTAAAATTTATTGAGATTAGGACTACTAACCTATTTAAAATTTTACTTCATACTTCGTGACTTATAAAATATCTTGTGTGTTTTAAATAATGGTTGATGCTATTGTGTACTCAAGAACATACTCTATGACCTAAAATCTTAATTTTTAAAAAGTGCTAGAAGAGAGTTAATGAAATATACAATAATCATAAGAGTTTCAATTTAACTTGAGAAGAGGGGAAAATTGTAGCAGCCAATATGAATAAAATTTGAAAAAAATAAAATTTAGATTAATGACTTCATAAGATACATAATGCAACAAGAGACACCATAATAATGGTAAAGTTATAGTAACTGCATATTTAAAGTATATACAAAGTGCCATACAAAATAAATAAATATTAATTGGTTCCTTGAAGAAATATAATTAATAGGTTTAAGATAATTACATATAGACTACATAGTATATATTATACCTATAAATAACAAAAAAAAATACAATTTAATATAACTAACTATTTATTAGTCACATGTACTCCGTCCATTATTCCAAGTCATAAGATGTTTTAAGCTTTTAAATACAAAACTTTTTCTATACACGTATATTATATTGTCTAGGTACATAATAAAAATAATAACTTTAGAAAAGTCAAAATATCTTATAATTTAGAATAAATAAATTATTATATATTCTCTAATACTTATATCTCCTAAAATTTTAACCCGTGCGAAAGCACGGGTTGATAGACTAGTGAGATTGAATGAGTTTGCAAAGTAAAAACAAGAAATTAGGCTCCGATTATGAAACAATTTACGTAGATCCCACTCAAGCACCAGAACTGGTCTGCGCCCCGGTTTTCCTATGCCAACTGTGCTCAAATTGCTCTAAATTTTGATCATTTTGCTCTTTTCTCTTCTTTGGACGTGTTTTTGGATCCATGTTCATCAATACTCTTCCATGAGATTTTGGTCGTCAATAGTTGCTTTCCTGCAAGCCTCTAGGCTGTCTCTTGCAGGACTATGTAGGAGCTCGCTGTAATAATACTGCTTGACTACACACTACACACTACTCTTGCCTGCATGCAGCGGGAATCAAGGAAACTAAAGATGTATTCTTCAGCTTGGTACAGTAGTAGAGATCGGTTTCGTCACCATCCATGGATTCAGTAAAAGATATGCTCAATGCACGCATGGAATACGTCCATTTGGGGTCCCAAAATGCGTGGACGCGCGACGCGACGAGGGGTTACGTACTAGCAACATTGCGTGCTGAACAGTCGTATAGCTAGTACACCATATGCGAGTCCGGCCCCGTGGCTTCTTTCGCGTTGTTCCACGTGCGCAATTATTCATCGATCGTGTGACGAGAAACTTCCAGGTGCTATATATGTGCTTTCCCCATCTGGGAGATTTTCTCAATTTCTCTCTATCTTGTGTCTATATATTTTGAAGAAATATGCGTGGCCGCGCGCGCGTGCTTTTCAATTTCCATCTGCAGAAAGAGCTAGTGGACGATACTTCTTGTTGCTCTTGGAATTGGACAGGGTTGTTCGCGAGTGCGCATCCAAATTGGACGTGGGCCCACCAAAGATGTTAGTAGTATAGTCCATATATATATTCTAGCTAGTAATGCTAAGATTTTTTTTTACTAACAAACATGGTCATGCGTCGCAACAACGAGAGAAAAAAAATACTATCAAATATTTATGAAAAACAACGATCGGAACGTTTGTATAAAATTTTAAAGCTATCTATTTTAAGATGAGTGTAACATCTATAATAAAAGTTAATATTGGCATACCATTGTCCTACTAATCCAATATCAAATTCAAAATATATTTTTGATATATTTTTTCTCCTATTACTAATCATAGAAATATTTACTTGCAAATATATCATAATTTTATTTAATTTGATAGTGGACTGGTTGCTCTGGAAAGCGGTGGTCGCAAGTGCGCATCAAAATTGGACGTGGGCCCACCAAATAGTGAAAGCGCTAGCTAGTACGTACTAGATATATATTCTAATTATACCAATTTAATTTTTATATGAAACCTTGTTTCGTATTTGTATGTGCCATGATTGAGAGCAGGTTTGTAACATTGACCTGCATTTGTTTGAAGTCTTGTTTTATAGATATCAATAGAAAATTTTGAAGTTTGCATATAGTAGACTTAAAGTGGTTCAAGCGTCTCTAGTAGATTTAAACTGAAGAATGCTATAATTTGAACGCGTGGTTTGAAAGCTTTTCGACTTGTCGAAAGTTTGAATCCATTCTTTTAAAACTTATACATGTTCCACGTAAGAACTTGTTACTGTCGGATTCACTTCAACCTACGTATGTTGGAGCGGATTTGGATAAAATTTATTTCCTCATCATAGGCTAACAAACAAAACAATATGACCACCAATGGTCTGAAATCAATACCCAGATCGGCCCAATAAGATTGGCAGAATATGGATACTGGCCTGCTAGGAGGCAAAGCTAAGCTGTGTGCGTTTGCTAAGGGCCTGTCCAGGAACAGTTTATTTGGGCCAAGTGAAATGAAGACCGGAATATTGGACTTGGACTTCTTTTAGAACAGGCAAATATTTTTCAGCCCTTAAACCTTGGCTGTGCATACATTTTTTTTGAAAAAAAAAAGTTTACCATCCTTTTGCATTGGCCCGATTGATTCCTTTTTTCTGTTGATTGACATCATAGTATGGATATAATTTGTATGTATACCTTTTATAATTTATGGTACCCCAAGAAATTTATTTCTGGAAAATTTAGACCCTTATCTCAACGCAATAAAGCAGTCTTATAGACAAGCTTAGAGCCTACTATTAAATTTCATAGAGGGCCTCTGAAATTCTGAGGAAAGTCCTGTATCACATCTTAGAAGGAAGTATAAATGAGTTTGGATGGAGGTTCCAAATTTGTTTGGACATTTTATTTTATTTATTTGTTCCTTATTTTTGCTCGTGGGTAGAGGCCAGATAACTCAAGCATCTGCACCTTTGTGAGTGTGTCCATTACCAGTACCATTACCTAACACGGGTACAAAGTCAAACCCACGCTCATTAATTACCTGTGTAGTACCTCCCTCTATCCTAAAATATGCAATTATGATATATGTCGTAGTGCTAATTAATATGATTCACGTTTTATCAGATTTGTTGTAAAAATAGTATTTACATTTATGGCTTTAAATTAATTTATTATAAAAATACATTTCGTAATTAAACTAATGATGTATATTTGATTAAAAAATATTTAATTTTTCAAATCTATAATTAATTAAACTTGGTATACTTTTAGATCTATACGCTCCGCGAGCTCGTGCGTGGAACTGAATCCCTGTTCCGATCCTATTTGCACAGCGATCGATCGATCGAGACAAGGACGACGTCGCCGTCGTCGACAGTGGCATCTCGTCGCCGTCGCCGTGGAACGAAGAATCGTCCGGCCAGCTGGGAAGGCGCTGGGAAGGCGCTGATCCGGACTTGAGCTAGCTACTGTAGAGGCTAGCTAGTAGCAGTGAACTACAGCCTGCTTCTGCTGAATTGCTGCTGTAATACTGTCTGACTCTGACCACACACTACACTGCAGTACAGTGCTCTCTTCTCTTGCATATGCATCATGATCATCCGGATGGAAAAAGGGCACATGCCAAGCAATGCAATATCGTCCTGACGGCTAGCCATGAACTAATTCTTCAGTTTGGTATGCATCGTGCCTCTTGCAGTTGAGGTTTCAGATAAAGATCGATCAGCGTGAGAGCGATCGCTTCATTGGCATGCATGTCTCTGCCTGGTTTTCCTGGCATGGATTGAGTAAAAGATATGCAAATATGCATGCCTGGAAACAAAAGATTTGGGGTCCCCGGCCCGATCCAAAAGACAAAACCAGTGGTTGTTAGCAAGAGTGTTGAACAGTATACTCACATATTATGTTCACGAAGGAGACTGTTGTTTGGAAATCGCGCGCGATCGCCCTGACCAGAAATTTCTAGGTGGTATGCTTTCCAATATGGGCCATCTTTACACCTTGTCCCCACGCGCACTTTTTTTTTTGCCACTTGCTTCTGCGATTGATCCATCGATATAATCATGTGACAAGCACCCATGTCTCTTGGATGGTCTGGAAGGAGCGCAATCGGAAACTCATCCTAGAAGAGGATGACACTTGGGTCACCGCAGGATTTTGCTCACTTGCGTCGCTGGTCGCGTTCGCTACCTAGTGGCAACGGCCAACGACCTTCCTATCTCGAGTCGCTTAATGTAATTAGACTGTTTAAGGGTCACCGTTGTCGACGGTGATACTCATAAGTGTTCCACCGGTCCACTAACTATGACACATCTTCGTAGTTTGCATCGGCTGTAATTTGTTCCTTCTCCACGTAGTTCATGTGAGACGATCACGACTGGGCCAGACCTTAAACCTGTGTTTTGGTCATGGGACAGACAAGGGGATTTTTTTTAACCTCAACTTAAAATTCGCTCCAACAGATAGTCGAATCCGACTAGATTCCCTTTGGCTTATATCGACTTCTAGGCCGTTTGATATAAACGCGTCGTTGGTATGATCCAACTCTTCTATTTTAATTATAGTGATGCACAAATCTTCATATTTGAAAAATACACGTTGTCCATAAATTACAGTGTTCACCAACGCGAAGTTTCTATGTGTACATAATGTCGGTTACTTGGTTGGTTCGCAAGTGCGCATCAAAATTAGATATGGCCCCACCATTGATGTGAAAGCAAGCATATATTCTAATAATGTCAATTTATTTTTTATACGAAACCTTATTTTAGTATTTGTATGGGCCATGATGGAGGTCAGCTCTTGAACATTGATCTGCATGTTTCGAAGGCTTATTCTATATACGAAAGTTTGAAGTTTGTATATAGGAGATGGAAACGGTTCAAGCGTCTATGTTTACTCCAAACTAAGGTAGAATAATGCAGGATGCTCCTCTATATGTGAGACATCAAGAATTTAAACACTACCACGAAAAAAATGTTCTCACGACGGTCGGGCACAAACACCACTGTTAAGGTCATTTTCAATATAATGGAGTTTCATCAAAGTTTTATGAACATTAAATATGCCGATGTGATACTATATTGATGAAAAGAGATGATGAAAGTTTTATAGAAGCAGATACAATTTCATAGGGATAAAACTCTTTTGTACCGTTTCTAAAATATGGTCACGTTGAAAACTAGGACATGAAACTCCCATTAAAAATGGCTTAATTAGTTCTTTAGAGCCAGTCATAATATCCGCTTCTAAAAAATAGGTTGAAAGGAGAGAGAGAGAGAGAGAGAGAGAGAGAGAGAGAGAGAGAGAGAGAGCATTGGTTGGATCTTGTTTGGTTGTCTAGTCTGTTGGTGGTACATGTACCTCTGTCTTTGCTATGGTGAAGTCCATCACCTTTGTTTGCTCCTCTGTTTATCATCACTGATGCTTGATCCATCATCCATGGTTTTTCTATGGCTACATACAACTTGATTGACATGTTGGACTCTATGTGGTGCGCTACCCATCCCCGTGGTCGTAGACACGAGTACTCATTCATCCTCTGGTTGCATATACTTCTCGTTTGCTCTTCGCGATCGTCGGTAAGCCACTGTGATGGTGCGAGAGAGATGATTGGGTTGATGTGTGTGTGTTCCAGGTACGAGATCATGTGCTGGAACGCTAGCCATGGGACAGCATCACATCAAGCTTCATGGCGCCTATCAAGCACAAAGTTGGCTTCCTTGAAATGGTCGATTACCTTATTCTTAGCTAGCCTATCTAGCGGGTACCTTTTGCAATATCTAAGCCTGGTTACAAGCACCGGATAGGCAACCATACAAGTTGAGGGTACATTTAGGAAGTTTGGTTGGGCCTTAACCACCCAACAATTTGTCTCTTTATTCCTACTATACTAGTCGTGGCATGTGTCCAATGCAATTCCTCGATAAATACTCGATGATCATGAACCAAATTGTGTTTGTACATCGATATGTAACAAGGATGAGGCTGTCAACAATGACATCATCATCATCGAAGAATTGTCTGGTCGGTCTAGATAGTAAGGTCAAAGTGATCCAATCATCTCCATACTTGAGATATAGAGCTGCTACACTACAATCTGGATGTGCATGTTGCTAAAGTATGCTAATTAGGTCATCACACCGGTAAGGAGCTAGATCGTTTGGTTTAGGTTGGACAAATATAAGCCTAGTCCACTTTTAGGGTGGTCGTCATCTATAGCATGCTTGTACTCAAACATCTCACTTGGTGCCTCTGGCGATGTGCGCGATATGCAAGATACGTCGTAGAAGTAGCCTCGTCGATATCACGATACACAAGACACACAAACGAGATCCTTTGAAACCCGAAAGCCCACATGCCTAGGAGAGACCCTATTGGGGTGCCCTAGCCAGCTTGACCACTCTAGAGCTTCGTTCTTGTTGATCTAGTGGCCATGCATCAATAACAAAAAAACAAGAATCAATAGTGATGGGGAAAACTGGGTAAAAGGTGTAGTAGATATGTCTTTTGTCGACTGGATAGATGGATATTTAATCGGCCGTGATCCTCCCGCCTAAACAAAGAGGGTGGTTTGATTCTAGTAGAAAACATTTTTCACACATAATTTTTATAAGTTTCCCATGAGATTGAATGAGTTTGCAAAGGAAAGACATGAAATTGGGCCCGGTATACAAAACATTTTACATAGGGTGGCTCAAGCACACAGTTAAAACCGGCCTGCGCCCCGGTTTTTCCATGCCAACTGTGCTCAAATTGCTCTAAATTTGATCCTTTTGCTCTTTTCTCTTATTTGGACGTGCTTTTCGATCCATCTTGAAACTCTACGTCGATCAGATTTTGGTCATCAACGGTTGCTTTGCTGCAAGCCTTACGCTATCTCTAGCTAGGAGACTGCTATTGCCTATAGGCACATGCAGGACTATGTAGGAGCTCGCTGTAATACTGCTTGACTACACACTACACTACTCTTGCATGTATAACCGGAATCAAGGAAACTAAATGGCGCATGCAAAATCCTGACGACCACGCATTGATGAATTCTTCAGCTTAGTAGATGGGTTTCGTCGCCATGGAAACAGTGCTGAAGAACGTACAGTTGGGGTCCCATAATGTGTGGACGCTCGTTATTACTAGCAACAGTGTATGTTGAACAGTCGTATACACCATATGCATATGAGTCCACGAAGGAGACAGTTGCCTCTTTCGCGTTGTTCCACCGAGAAATCGTGCGCAATTATTCATTGTGTGACGAGAATTTTCCAGGTGGTAGGCGATTTTCTCTTGTGCCCGTTTTATTTGAAGAAATGCACGCGTGCTTTCCCATTTTAGCAGTTTCAATATTCCAATCTGCAGAAAGAGATAGTGGACTAACCTTGAGTACTCGTTGCTCTTGGAAAGGGTGGTGTTCGCAAGCTAAGTGCGCATCAAAACTGGACGTGGGCCCACCAAATATGTGAAAGCTAGTACTTTATATGTACTCCCTTATTATAAATAGAGGTCGTTTAGGACATGATTACGCATACTAAAGAGTGATTAATCAGGGTATTTTTTCCCTTGCTACCCTTAATAAATACAGTGAGAGTGTACTCCAATCGAAAATTTATTATGGTTCAATTGGCTAGAGTAGTTAGTCTATGTTTTGAAGCGTGCGAGTTCGATCCTTGGCAGCCACAAATTTTTTTTGCTTTTACTTGATTTTGCCTGACGGGATATGGGAGTTACTTGCATGCCGAGGTAACTTTTTTAGTCTTGTCGTGAAGAATATGAATATGAATGTTTCCATATTGTCTACAACTTACCGTGAAGAATTTCTACTATGAATACACTTTCCTACATCTATAGAATTTGCCGTAAAGAAGTGTTTGTTTTTTACGGTAAAAGAAGTGTAGTTATGCATACTATGAATGTGCTTGTTTTCTTTTAACATACAATATGCAAGCGGTTGCATCTGCATGCATGGGAGCGGGCGGCCCGGGAGGGAGGGAGTCGAGCAGTCTGTTGCGAGCGGTTTGCATGCAGGCCGTGTGATTAATTAGCGGCCAGTGGCGTGCGGCGCGGGAGCCCAAGCACCAAGGGCAGTGGCGTCCAAACCTGCAGTCACTAGCCACAACGACCTCCTTTCATCAAATTGGCTTTAGCTCCAGAACCACCTCTATTTACGATACAAAGGGAGTATATGTATATGTGTTATTCTACACCTAGATATAGAATACCCACCATGCAAACTACCAGCCTCTGCTCCGGATCAGCCCACCTCGGCCTCCCGCCAGCCCACCTCAGGTTCCAACCGGGAACAAAAAATTAAAGCACTGCCAGGGATCAACCAAAGACCTCAAGTCTCAGGACTTCAACCAGCTGGGCTGGCCATTAGAGTGTTTAGTGGCTACTTGAATAAAAAGCAACCACAAATGTATTTTATTAGCGGCACAGATGAAAAACGTCTTCAGTTTTTTTTGTGCATGTATGTATTTTTATTACGAGTATTAATTAAGGTGTCAACATTCAGTATTTCTATTTTAGTAGCTATCGGTATTTGTTAATATTTATCAATATTTTTATTAAGAATACTGATTAGGTTGTCAGTATTTAGTATTTTTATTTCAGTAGTTGTCACTATTTGTTAGTGTTTATCAGTATTTTTATTACGAGTATTAATTAGGGTGTCAATATTTAGTATTTTTATTTCAGTAGTTGTCAGTATATTTAATACTTAATTAGTATTTATAAGTACTTTTATTAAGAATACCGATTAGGTTGTCAGTATTTAGCATTTTTATTTTAGTAGTTGTCACCATTTGTTAGTATTTATCAGTATTTTTCTTACGAGTATTGATTAGAGTGTCAACATTCAGTATTTTTATTCTAGTAGTTGTCGGTATTTGTTAATACTATCAGTATTTTTATTACAAGTAGTGTTAATATTCATTTTTTTATTTCTATATTGATCAGTATTTATCAGTATTTGTTTTCTACAGTAGCAGGTATACCAAGCTGCTGACAAAATAAATGGCAATACTGAGAACTATTGAAGATATAGATAGGTTGTAAGACGAAAAAACTACTTTAGATACTGACAATACTTAAAATACTGGTACTTGAAGATACTGATAAATACTAAAGATATACTTGAAGATAAATACTAAAGATATACTTGAAGATACTGAATAAAATACTGATAAGAATATTGACATCATAATTAGTATTTGTAATAAAAATACTGATAAGAAACAAAAATACTTAATATTGACATTGTAATTACTATTCATAATAAAAAATACTAATAAATATTGACAACTAATAAAATAAAAATACTGAATATTGAAACTCTAATCGGTATTTGCAATAGAAATATTAATAAATACTAACAAATATTGACAACTACTGAACAAAAAAAACTACAAAACCCTAATTAGTATCGTACTAAAATAAATATTGTAATCCTAATCAGTATTTATATCTAAGAAATACTTGCATATATTATATGATTAATTATAGAGGTATTTTTCTATGTATAGCCTTATTAAATAAGGCTGGCAGTGCGTTCGTTACAAGAACAAATGGAGGCTGGGCTTGTTAGCACAGCTCGGCTAGTCCTCTCAGTGTTTGGTCGCTGGTTTGAATCCTGGGTGGGGTTGTTTTTTTTTTTTTGCGTGTCGCGATTAATTAATGGCTGCTGGACGCGCTTGAGTGTGGGGTGGTGGGCCGGCAGGTGGGGAAGCTGGGCTGCTGCGCGTGAGTGGGAAGCTGGGCCGTGCGAGGAAGAGTGTGGGGTAGTGGGCCGGCAGGGGGGAAGTTGGGCTGTTGCGCCTGCGCCTGAGTGGAAGCTGGGCCGCGCGAGTAGGTCCGGCCGATCGGTGGAAGCTGGGCCAATTGCTGGTTGCATGGTGGGTGTGGATGTAGAATATTATTCTGGTGTAGAATAGTGTTGTCGTATATATATTCTAATTATACCAATTTTATTTTTATATGAAACCTTATTTCGTATTTGTATGTGCCATGATGGAGAGCAGGTTTGTAACATTGACCTGCATCTGTTTGAAGGCTTGTTTTATAGATATCAATATGAAAATTTGAAGTTTGTATATAGTAGACTTAAAGTGGTTCAAGCGTCTATATTAGGTTTAAAGTAAGTAAAGAATGCTATAATTTGAATATGTGGTTTGAAAGCTTTTGGACTCATTATCGAAAGTTTGAATTCCGTGCTTTTAAAAACTTAGATTAGATGCTCCACGTAAGGTCGTCTTGTTTGGATGTTATCGGGTAAAATGGATAAGGGTAAAATTTATTTCCTCGTAAGCTAACAAACAAAACAAATTGAGCCCAAGCTTTACTATGAAGTTCTTTGTCGATGGTCTGAAATCAATACCCAGATCGGCCCATTAAGATTGGCAGAATATGGATACCAGCCTGCTAGGAGGCCTAGCATGGATTATTCCGGACTGTGCGTTTTGCTATCTCACGGGCCTGTCCAGGAACAATTTATTGGGCCAAGTGAAATGATTTTGTATGGTGCCTATGTTTGCCTGAATATTTTTTGCGTAGGCACCATTGTTTTTTTGTTGTTGTTGTTGTTGATTGATATCTTCGTATGGATATAAGTTCTATGTAGACCTTTTGTAATTTATGCTACCCACAAGAAATTTATTTCTTGAAAAATTTAGACGCTTATCTCAATACACGGATATAAAGCAGTCGTATAGATAAGCTTAGTTAGAGCCTAATATTAAATTTCATAGAAGGCCTCTGAAATTCTGAGGACGAAGAGGAAGAATAAAGGAGTTTAATTTTAGATGCATGGAGCCGCCATCTTTAATTGGACACTTTATCTATGAGAGGACATCTATATTTGCATGCATGTAAAAAATTCAGTAGATTATTCTGAATTTCTGACGCTCCCACAACGCTCTGTTTCAGTCTTCAGATTTCAGAACAACGGGCAAGAAAGGCGTGGCGACGGCACCGCCAACAGGCGCTCCGCCCTGGGCGTCGTCAGACCAAAAACGTCACTGACGTCCACGTCACTCGGCGCCACCCCATCCGGCAGTGAGCACATGACCTTTTACGATCACAATCTCTTCGACTAGAGGTATATATGTACATCAGCCATCAGATGCAATTGCAGATGAAACACTTTTCTATTCCTCGGTATATATCTCAGTAAAATCCATGATTCTTTGATCGACTGACATGGTGGCGCACATCCAATGCAAACACTGTGAACATGTCTCTCTCAGTTGATATATATATTATTGCAAGCACATTGCTCAATGCTGATCGTATTTCATCTCTGACCTCTTCTTTAACGACAAACTGTCATGGGGCCATGAATTCAGGTAAGAACCGGTGCTGCCCAAGTCGAAGGAGGGATCCATGGTCTTGTTTCGTATGAGAAGAAGGCATTCTGAGGCAGATCGAGTGAGGCTACATTGAACATGCATGGACCAGGGCAGATGACTGAAACAGACCAACTTTCTAGTTCGATTATGGTCTTCTCTGAAGCCTGCTGTAGCTCGTCTGAATCACGATAATGTACAATTTTTTGGGATTCTGTATGTACTACAATGCAAGCCAGCAACCGTTGTAACTTGCACTGTGGTTTCATTTCACAGACTAAGTTCAGCATTCCAAACTAATTAACGGTTGATGTGTTCGGCATGTGAAATAAATTGGAATGAATCTATTGATGGATGCTCCATGTTTTGTGCTACAGCATACTATAAATTAAGGGCCCTGTATAGCTGTGAATTGTGCTCTCATGCATATGTCTCCGGCGCTCGTCATTAGCATGCTGCTTGTGCCAGCGTGTCCAATGCTGTAATGCGTGGTGACGGATGACCACGTGGGTACCACTTTTTGACGCTCGTGCACTTTCGCAGACAGTTCATAAAGAGCAGGCGGCGCCAGTAGAAAGTAGAAACAGATGTGTAGGCCCATGGCTAAGACAATCAGTTTCCTCCCCTCAGACTCAAGGATGCAGTTTCTAATATATGGCTTTAGACGTGATCTGCAATTCGGCAGCACATGAAGAGAAAGAGCAAAATGAGTAAAAATTTCTTCAACAATATGCTAGGCTCCTAGGAGACACTTAGCCATAATCACATGGACCTACCAGGTCTTGATGATCCTTTCACAGAGGAGGAAGTGCAATGTGCAATTAACCAAATGATGCCTACCGAGAAACCTCCCAGCCATATGATGGGTTTGCATGGTATTTTTTTAAAGTCAACCTGGCACATCACTAAATATGATGTTCTCGTGGCACTAAAAGATGTTTATGATCAAAGATGTAATAAGCTGGAGCAGCTAAACACCGCAACACATAGTATTGTTAATACATAGGAAGGAATGAGCGCTCACTCCATCGCCACTCCGTTCCATGAGACGTTTCAAGTCATAGTCGTCGTCCAAACGGACAGCAATAATGCGGGAGCTCTTCCCCATGACTGGGGTTCGTGCGTGGCAGGCGGCGATGTAGGCTTCTTGAGCAAGCTAGGGTGTGCTTAACGCCGCGAGCTTTTCGGTCGCATATTTAGTTTTTTAGTTAGTTATAAGAATGTGTGTCCGTGTTTAACCCCATGGTCGCTCATCATGGCATCTGGCCGTCATAGTGTGATGTTGGACGTACAATAAAAACTTCTAACTTATATTTAATGAAACGTGTGCTAGGCACATTTAAAAAACACAATCCTAGAGTTAAAATTTCTATAGAAGCCCTAGACCCCTCAATTTCTTAAAAAAATGTAGAATGTGTACTATCTGGTCTGATTACTTGTGGTTTAGGAACTTTGGCTTGAAAGAAACTCAAGTGCTTTTCAATGTCTCCTTCGTTAACAAATTCAAAGTCATGCTATGTATAGATACATATTTGAATGCATTTAGGCCCTGTTCGCTTGTTCTAACCAGTCGAAACTAGCGCTTGTTCAGCAGTGTTTTTCTCTCATAGCATACCAGCTGAAACCAGCACAAACCAGCCACCAATACCTATTTCCAGCCGAAACCAGTACCAGCCGAAACCAGCCGATCAAGCTGTTACTTGGTATAGAAAGTAGATCCGAAACCAGCCGATCAAGCTGTTACTTGGTATAGAAAGTAGATGCATGTAATATTTTATTTTTTAGACTAGACAACTCAGTGAAACATCACCTCATACTAGTTTAATATGAAGCTTCATATAGCACGTAGGATCCGCGCTCTCCCAGCGATTCTTCTACTGCTCATGTACGACCGTCCAATGGTTGCGTCTCGCGTGTCATGCTATGTTTAGGCCCCGTTTAGTTGTAAAAAAATTTGGTTACTGTAGCATTTTTGTTTTTATTTGGTAAAAATTATCCAATTATGGACTAATTAGGCTTAAAAGATTTGTCTCACGATTTTTCAGCTAACTGTGCAATTAATTTTTTTTCATCTATATTTAGTACTCCATGCATCTACCGTAAGATTTGATGTGATGGGTACTTATGCAAAAAATTTTGATTTTTGGCTTCAACTAAACGGAGCCTTAGATTACCGGTTGCGTGCGCGGACGCCGCTCCGTTCGAAACACGCGGCGACGCCCTGGTTCGCCGTTCCTGTGCTTAGCTTCGAAGTGCGTGCGTGTGTGGGCCTGCATTTACTTCTCCGTCCTTTCGTGGGCTGCTTTGCCACCCCACAGTCCTCCGCTCCTCGACTCCTTCGCAACGCCGCTGCCGCTGCCGCCGCCGCCGCCGCCATACCGTCACTCGGTCCTCCCTCGCTGCTCACCGGTCACCATGCCATCATCGGCTAATTCGCCATCGCTGCTGCTCGCGCCGCCCTTCGCCTACCCGCTTCCTCGCCTCTTCTGCGGCGCAAGCGACGGTTGCCGAAATGGCCAAACCACCCCGCTGCAGCGGCCTCCGTCTGCGCCATCGTCGAGGCCTACAACACAGCCATGGTGTGTTGGGCAGTTGGGGTGCATACAGTTATGCCGGGTTGCTGGCCGGCTGCCAAACGCCCCCATCTGCTGCGTGGGATATACTTCTTGGCGGCGTGGCCGAAGCTAGATGGTCGCTCGAGCCTTCCGCCGCCGTGCTGGACGACGTGGAGTCGTTTGTCGATTTTGACTTCTCCATCGTGAGTTCCTCTCGCGCCTCTTTTGATGCATTAAGATTTGGTGTTCGCGCGAGCGCAGTCCTATATTGGTTCCACATAGTGTTGCAGTTGCGGCTGCTGCTGTGCATGACGCCAGACATCATGCTTCAAGGCTACATCAGCCTCTGCAGGCCCTGCTTCAGTCACTGGTGAACTCGCTCTCAGCCTCAGCTTGCTCGCTGTGCAAATTGCCTATCTTGCGTCATGTGATACTGTTCCTGCTGCTGGATATTTGTGTCATTTTAATTACATCTCTCTGCTGTTGTATGATATTTTTTCCTCAACTTCTCAGTAGACATGGTATGTAGGACATGCATCGTCGAGGTGAGTTCAGAAATCGTTATGAACTTACAAGTTAAAGCATGTGTTGAGAAAGCAAAAATGGTTATGATAGGTAAAAGATTCTCCTTATATGTTAATTGTTAAACAATAGTACCTCTGCATTTTCTAGATTTTGTACACTATGTGTCTATCAGTTTTCCTAATGTCCAAACCGATTTCAATGTATGCTTGTATCAGTTCAGGAATACTGATCTTAGTCTAGATGTTTTTTTACTTGAACTGCAATTGATGCACTCTTATTGATAGTACATTTATGATCATTCAGATTGATTGCCATATGGTCATTCAGACTAATAATGAAGTTCTAGAACCATTTGATTGGTGCCTGCAGAGAAAAAGGTCCAAGTGGGAGAAAGCAGAAGAATTGCCATGAGCCAAATTTGTAAGGTACGGTACATTGCTAATCATATGGGTGATTGATTTAGTTCCCCTATTATCCCTTTATGTTTCTAGATTACCTCAGGTGATGGATTCGGAGGGATTTTTGGTGTCATTGGTTACAACAGCTAAAATAGTTAATGACCTCTAAACTTGATACAAGTGCAGTAGGACTTGTGTTTGCCATTTTCAGCAGATTCATACTGAAGTTGCACAACCCAATGATGCAATTCCACAGACCCTATTTGAGGCTAGCTTAAATATATTATATGGAAAGCCATAGGCCCAAGCCCCCAAAGAAGTATTGTATTGTAAAGAACATATAATTTTTTATTAGAATAAAAATAATAATAATAATAATAATAATAATCAGCTTGAGTATAGGTACCACGTTGCCTGTTTTGAAATTAGATACATCTACTCAAAATTCACAGGCTCCCTATTTAAATGACTGATAGAAAGTATATATCTACTCAAAATTCACAGGCTCACTATCTAAAAAGGCATTTATTTTCAGATTAAATGATTGATAGAAAGTATATATGGTATACGACAATGTACGTACTGGATATGTTTGTTTTATCTTAAGTATTAACACCACCTAAAGTTTGCTTCATGAGGTGATAGCTTAAGCTTCTAAACTAGGATGGTGAGCAAATGAAAATATTGAACTGTTCTGTAATAGTACCAGATCGGAGTGCTAACATTGTATGGATGCCAGGTGTTGGACTGGTTTATGAACAAGCACCTAATTATGCAAAGGGGTGCTCAAATTCCACTTACTTCCTAAGATATTAATTCTGAAATAGCAAGTTGTTAATGGTACATTAAAAAAAGTACTTCCTAAATACCTTCTCTGTAGACACCAGCACTATTGTCCCATGCTAGGACAGTTATCTTGTGTGGTCAGACTATATTATCTTCTTTCCAATTGCAAATTTATATTGTTACTATTCTAATGTCCATGTACTGCTCATAAGGTTTTCGTTTACTCCAAATGAGAGGTTTTTTAAATGAGAATTCAAGGAACAGTGATGAGATAGTTCATGGAACACCACTGTTCGTTGTAGATGTTGTCTCTAATTAATTTACATGCTCTCCACACTAATTTCTTTTTGGTTCATTATGTTTCTTAGTATGCTACCTAACGTTGCATATGTGATTTATTGTTATTGTCGTTTTCATTTTATATCATTGAGAAGTATTTACTTCATAGGATACACACGATAGAAAAAAAAAACTGTTAAGAGTATTTCTTCTTCTACAATAGATATTTTTTTGCATGCTGAATCCTTCGGTTTTGCAGTTTCCTTTTCTGATCCAACTAGCATTGTCTTAAACTTGGACCATAGCACTTCAGAACATTGTCTTAATGATGCTTTATCTGGAATACCACATTTTTACTGAGCCATCTTAAGGTATGTATCCTATAAAGCAAGCTTCCTTTTTAGCTTTAGTGTACAGAGTACGAATCGATCAGAGCTATGCACCCATTTTCTAAAATATATACCTACTGTTATCAACATGCTAGCGCTACAGTTCATGACATGGTGGTTAATGTGCACAGATGCAGATAGTAGTGTCGCCTATCATCTACTTCAAAAATTGCTTGGTCTATGGCTTTTTAACTGCAACTCACATTTATACTACATAACCTAGACATGCCTTTTATTACCCTCTTTTCATACATGAACAATGTACCATTCATTATTCATCTTCCCTCGCTGAGATTGTTTCCAACATGGATTTCTTTCAGTCTGCATTGGCAACTGGAACTCTGGAACGAAGTGAACTATTTGTTCTGATGTTCAACGTATTCAATTCAAAATATGTATTTGGCAAATTGGAAGTGACAAACTACCATTTTTGGCTTTTGACACTTATTTCATATGCATGTTTACTTTGAGATCGATCATGAATATACATGCTGCTCAAAGAGTGCCCAAGCAGCTAGATAGTTTGGCCCTTTGTATTGCTTCGCCTGCTTCTTGAAAGATGCATAGGCACATGTAACAGGAACGGGCGCAGCGAAGCGCGCCTACCGTCCTATATTATAAATGGAGCAGAGAGCACTGCTGATGCGAGCCGCGCGTGCAGTAAATGTAAAAAAAATCACGGGACAATAATAATATAATTAAATAAATGACTTTTGATCCGTAGGCACACGAGGCCACGAGGGCTAGAGACAGACAGAAGGAGTAGGGAGGCGACGTGTCGGGCGCAGGGTGGACGAAGGAGCCACGGCCACAGACGGGCCTGGGCCCTGGGGCGCGCCATTGACTCATCCATCCAACACTGCTGCTGCCGATCGACCGATCGATGGATCGATCAGTGCATGCATGCAGGGCTGCAGGCATGCATCAGGTGCAGCGCAGCTCCAGACACTGTACTGTACCCGGCAGCGGCAATATGGTGGCTGTTTGCATGCAGTACTCCGTACGTAGTAGTACGTTAGAGTGACGCTTGTAAACGTCACATGCATGCATATGCATGGGTGTTACGTATTACTCCCTTCATCTCAAATCGAATTATAGGACATTCTAAGACTTTTAAAGAGTCAAAATATATTAAGTTTAATCAAATTTATATAACAATATAATACACTTATAATGCCAAATAAGTATTGTTAGATTCGTTATTAATTATATTTTTATAGTATGTCTATTTGATATCATAAATATTTATAGTTTTCTATATAATTATTGATCAGACTTGAGGTGTTTTGACTCACCAAGATTCTTGGATGTCTTATAGTTTGGGATGGAGGGAGTACATTACCTTTGGGGTGATTGGATCCAGTGGCTAAAGTTTAGACCATATCACATCGGACATTTAGATGATAACTAGGAAGACTAAAGATGAGCTAATTTGTAAAACTAATTACATAGGAGTAGACTAATTAGAGAGATGAAACTATTAAGCCTAATTAATCTATCATTAACAAAATTTTACTGTAGCATCACATTGTCAAATCATGGACTAATTAGACTTAATAGATTCATCTTGTAAATTAGACTCAATCTGCATAATGAGTTTTGTAATTAATTTATATTTAATACTCCAAATTGATGTCAAAATATACGATGTGATAGGTTTAATGTTTGCCATGCGTTGTATGAGTATATCATTGTCATTGATCAGCTAGCTAGGCGCGCAAATGCATGCATGCAAAAGCTAGCAGTTAAGGCAACGTGCGTACTTATGTAAAAACGGTAACGACGACTAACATCGGATCATCTCAGATACATAGACATAGCTAGCTAGGGCAGCAGATGGAATGCATGCATGCATGCATATGCAGCGCGGGCGCCGCGAGGCCCATCGATAGATCATAGATACACAGGCCGGACCGCCGGGCATGCACAGAAGCAATGCAATGCAAAGGACGAAGATGCATGCTTGCGGTCCCTGCACAGCCTCCCACCAGCGCTGCAGGGGGCACAGTACCTACACAGGCCGTCGATCGTCCAATCCAATAAGGAAATAATGGATGCAACCACGCGCGGCAAGCTAGGGTTCTTCAAGAAAATTAAGGGCCTCAAGCGTTGTCAGCTGTTTTTTCTTTCCTAAACATATATTTTCAAAAAAACAGTTTTATAGATGAAGTTGTTTTTTCTCTTTCATAAACACATAAAGTTGGATGAAGTTAAAAAAAAAAGTAGCTTATCTCAGTTCTCTTCTCCATTTCTATCTCATATCTATGTCTAAAGTTGTTGGTATATCTGTTTTGCCAAAAACTTTTTCTAAAATAACTTAGTTTCGCCTAGAAAGTTGTTCATTAAGCCATTTTCTGAGCTATACCAAACATACCATATTGAACATTTGTCACAGTGTCTACAAGTACGTACAAGATGGGTTTAATTAATCAGTTGGTTTTTGGTACTCATCTTGGAAATATATAGTTCCTCCGATCCAACAACCGATGGTGCCATCTAAACATTTTGGCGGTACCATCCAAACATCTTTAGGGTCTGTTTGAATTTTTAGCACCATGCTAAATTTTAGCAGCTAAACTTTAGCTCCTAAATTTTAGCACCTAAAGTTTAGCACAAGTGTGTTCGAATCCATGGTATAAAGTTTATGACTACAATATAAAATGAATGAGCGTTTAGCACAGTTTAGGGCATATTTAGGTGCTAAAGTTTTTAGCACAAAAATTAGACATTGGATCACTTTTAGGACACCTGTTTAAATCTTTAGTTATAAAAAATAAGCTAAAAGTGTTGTGCTAATTTTTAGACCCTGGATTCAAACAGGCCCTTAGTTGAAACGTGAGATTAGAACAATCTCAATGGAATATCTCGAGAGTTGGCCTAACCCGAGATATGCTAGCTGTGGTCTATGCCAGGGAAATTTTAGAGACTATTTTGTAGTATATACTATATAATCCTTTCATATATATGTTGGAAATACCCAACTTGGAAATCTTGGCTCTAGAGCTGTTAGCCGATACCGAAGGAGCAGAGGTGAGCGGAGCAAAGCATATGAATTTGCATCAAGTCATGGTCAAACTTGTCATCATGTAAGACCAACTCTAGCATAAGCATCCAAATCAGGGTCCCTACCTTCGATCTGAGTGCTTCTCTTACTTTTGTTGGACCAATTTTTTGCTTTCACTTCAGTAGAAACACCCAAACTTGGGCCTTCAATCCATTCTGGTAGACAATGACAAACGGGGACCACTCGTCATTCTCTTTTTTTCCTTCTCGCTCTACCTACAAGAGCTATACACGATGGAGGAGCTACATCCTGTCGGTGGAAGGAGACCCGCTGGATCCCGTCAGCGCCTGGATCTAGCCGCTGGTGGAGTGCAAAATGCCAGGTGGATCTGCGCTCTCAAGGGCATATGCTACCATATGCATCACTAGTGGATGAGCATGGAATGTGTGTGCAACAGAAGAGAGAGAAACAAACGGTGCATATACATGGTGGCATATGCCCTAATAGAGAACAAAAATAACTTTACTGAGTTTCTTTCTTGTCTTTACAAATATATATGCTCAAAATTTATTGTGCTTGTGATATGAAAACTAATGGCATATTTGGAGCACATGATTTCTTTCCTGTTCTTGTGTTTTTCCTCTAAAATTGAACTGATTCCTGTGAAGTTCCGAACATGCTCTAAGATGTTGAAGTTCAGAGCTGGGTCATCGATGTATTTCAAAAGTGGATTTATAGTTGAGTTTTCTGCTTGCCTGGTTAAATGGCGGCAGAGGTTCACAACTGGGAACCAAAATCATCACATTAAAGATATGTAGGTAATCAATATAAGATTAATAAAGCGCTGTCAACGGGGAAATTATTTTAGATGCCATTAATTCACAAAGCGATCGAAATAGCCCATGAATAAAATCCCTGCTGAACACACGTACATAAACTCATCGAATTCTCACCACTTCGAGGTTGGAGCATGGACCAGCCGCATGGCGGCAACATGGCAGGCAGCACAGCATGCATGCCCTAGCTTTAGCTAGCCGAAGGTGTTGAACAGCGATGGCAGGTAGAAGCCAGGCGCACCATTGGCGGTAACTCCTCCGAGGACGCTGCTGCCGTAGTCACAGAACTCGAAGGGCACACCGGCGAGGTAGTACGGTGGCGGCGGCGGCGGTGGAGGCGGTGGTGCGGGCGGCAGAGCAGCAGCAGGCATTAACATCGTGGTGCCGTTCATCACGTGCGGGCGGGCGCACACGGCGGCCGTGCCGGCAGAGGCGGCGCCGCCGTCCTGCTGCTGCTTGCCCCGCTTCTTCTTCTTCCTGCTGTATGAGATACCGCGCGCCCTTGACTGCGCGTCGCGGACGTCGCGCAGGTACAGCCTGACGGCGCGCGCGGCGAAGGGGTTGGCGCCGTCGGAGTCGCCGACGGGCTGCTGCGAAGAAGACGACGACGCCCAGATCCCCCCACGCGCGCCGTGGCGCTCCTCGAAGGCGGCGCGGAGGCGGCCGACGAGCGAGTCGAGGCTACCCCACGCCTGGCGCAGCGGGCACTGGCACGCCGCGTTGGCGGCTTCCGCCGTGCGGACGCCGGCAACGCCTCCACCGCCGCCGTACGCGGCGCAGGGCGGCGCGTGCACGCGCGTCTTGCCGAAGCGGTCGAGGTAGCGGAGGAACTCGAGCACGTGGGCGCCGCTGCAGCGGCACAGCTCCAGCGGCGGGCGGTGCGCGGCCAGGTACCGCGTGAAGGTCTGCCAGTCCCGCCGCTTCTGCGACTCGTACCGGCTCGGCCGCCGCGGCGGCGACCACGACCGCGCGCCGCTCGTCGACATCATGTACGTACGTGTCTGGGTCCTCTCCTCTGGGAAGAGCTGCAGAGAGATCTATCGAGCGAGGGTTTGAGTTGACGACGACGAGCGATCGAGAGCTTCTTCTTCCCGGGCGGCCGGCCGGGGACGCTGCGGGCGGGGGATCAATATATATAGCGGCCGGCCGTCAGGGCAGCTAGTAGGTGACGCAGCAGAGCAGCCAATGGCGTGGAGCTAGTAGCAGCTAGGACGATGACGCCGCGGCAGCCGGCACGGCAGGGCAGACACTGATGCACAGGAGGTGCGGGGACCAGAGGGATGGCTGGCATGCATGCACTGCCACTGATGCTACGAGTAGGCAGTAGCTAGGGTAGCTTAGCTAGGTGGTGACGCGTCGGCGTGGCGTGCGAGGAGGCGAGGCGGGCGCGGGGCGGCGGAGATGTAGGGGCACGGCCGCGCGAGGCACGCGCCGTCTGCCGTCATGTCAAGTCGACCGATCGATGGATCGATCGATCCATCAGGACGCTGTGGGCTCTGTCCTGCTGCTGTACTGTAGCTGCCTGCTGCCATCGTCTGCCAACGCGTGCAGCAGACAGCAGTGACGACGATGGATCTCTTCATTTGACTGGCCGGCCGGCCGATTGGGACGACGATCCGGCGCGGCGGCTCGCTCGTCCGGCGACCGGCGGCCGTCGATCGGTCCATGGGCCCGGCGTCGTTCATGCATGGTCGCTGCGACGATCGATCAGACGGACGGTACGGCTGCCAGGCAGCAGGCTTGGCAGTACGTCGTGTGTGTGTGTGACGACGACCTGTCTGTTGTCGTGTCCCGTGCTCCTCTGGCCCGCCAGAGACTTGTTGCATGCGTCTTGTCAATGTGCATGCTTTGCTGCTGCACGCATGCTGTATCACCGGCATCGCATAGAAAATGTTTCCGCAAATGGTGCCGGTACATATCCGTACATAGCCTCGCTATAAATAATTGTTGTCTTTGGTGTGCTTGGCAAATTTATATCTTTATTAAATAAATTTATTAAAAAATTAATTTTAAAAAAACAGTAAATACTAAATTTGTATTATAAATATTAATATTTTTAATAGATATTTAGTTAAAATTATTTCTTGTAAGAAAATCAAAATAATATATATTTAGATACAGAGAGTAGATTATTTTTTAATTGAGGATAATTTTAAAATAATTTATTTATTTTATTTAAGGGTCGGCATAGCTTAGCTTCACCAGTGAAACTGTTTTTTTAGAAAATAACTTCATAAGCAACTTTCTAAGTGAAGCTAGGTTGTTTTAGACAACTATTTGGTAAAACAACTTCAACAATAGCTTTGTGCATGGATGAGGAAGAAATGAGTAAGAGAGTTGAGATAAACTACTTTTTTTAGCTTCATTCTAACTTATATTTTTTGTAAGAGAAGGAGAAAAACAACTTCATCTATAAAATTATTTTAAAATAGATGTTTAGAAGAAAAAAACAGGTCACAGTTACCAAGCAGGCACTAAAGTAGAATCTCTCTCTCCACGAACTTTGCATATTAACAGCTCACAACCCTGTGGAGTATTTGTCATTTTCGTAGCCCCCCCCCAACCCCCCCCCCCCCCACACACACTTCTATCTCGTGGATGTGATGAGATTAAATCAGGGTGACTCAGTTTTTCACTAAGAAATTAATTTAGGTCTTGTTTGGATGCACATGTATCTATCTCAAACCATATGGGTTGAAGTGAATTGGAGTGTAAATTAGTTCAAATACACTCGAACACATGTGGGTTGAGGTAAATACTGTTCTAGTTAGTCTGCTAAGTGAATTTTGTGTCCTCCGCTATCTAAATTGGGGATATGTAACTTTGTTGGAGATGCTCTATGCATGGGAATTAACGGACCGGTTGAATGAAGTTCGGGGGGGGGGGGGGGGGGGGGGCATAGTTGAACTAAAATCATGACATATAATAAAATTATACACACATGGAAATGCATTTGCTTGCACCAATTGTACGAATCAAACCTAATGAAATTTCCTCGGAAACTTTCCCTCAAAAAAATTCCTCGGAAATTGAAGTACGCAGTTTTGCATGAAACCTCGTGGAGGAGACAGGAAATGAGCTCTCACCAACACACGGATTTGTGAGAGGAAAGAAAGCCAAAGTGGATGCTGACGACGGGGTCATGCATGGGCGTCATGAAATGGCGGCGCCCAATTCCGTGTGGTGGAGAAGTTTACTGGCGCCGGGCGGCGAGGAAGGATGGTATGGTGATGGACGAGTACGGCGAGGCACGGCCGGAATCAGAGGACAGCGGTGGCGTACTTGCGGGAGTAGTGAGGAGGGATAGAAACGGCGGCCTGAATTTCAAAGGTTATGGACGCAGTGTACTTGTAGCCTAATGGGCTGGATTCGTCAAATTTCAGTGTTGTGCTGGCCCATTGCATCAAAAGGGCCAGCAACAAACATATGGGTGGAGAAAGGATGAGCACGCGAGTCGGTGGCGCAATTTATTGGTGGCTGATCAACATCGATCCGCATAGTATCCGGACTCCTCAATTTGTCCATTTCAGTTCGGATGTGGAGAATTTTCTAGAATAGAGCTGATGGATGGATCTTATATAGGAGTAAGTATACCCCAAAAAGGTGGGAAACAGACAAAGCTCTCCCAACCCCACGCATGCAGTAGTAGTAGCTGTCACTAAAGTTTAGTGGGCAAAATACTTATAATATAAAGTTGTTTTTATACGAGTCTTGGCAAGATAGATGGTGGCTTCCCCTTTTCACTCTCGGAGTCTCGGTAGGGAATGAATGAAGTAAAGCTAAACGTGAAAGGCACGAACATGGTTGGCTGGCCCGTTTGATCAGCATTCAGCAAGCTGCTAACTAATTAAGGTCCCCTACGCACCTGCTGTTTGTTCTCCCATACATATGCAGGCAGTTAAAAGTTAGTGGTGGCCTCAATCAAAGGTTAGCTAGCTATTCATGTGACCTTCAAGCTAAGGATCGTCCATACACTAGGTGCCTTGCACCTGTCATTACCGGTTTACCGGCATCTGTGAAGAAAATATATATATATATATATATTCCGGTGAAGCCTCCTCACAGCTACGTACTCCACCTCTTTTCGTTGGATCTGGCATCAAGCGCCCGAGGGCGAGCGTGTGCGTGTCGACCGCCGCCACCGCCACCTCCACCTCCAGCGGCAGGTGAGGTCCCCCACCAGCGGAAAGGGAAGCCACCTCTCCTTGTGTTTTCCTTTGCTTTGTCCGCTCCCGCGTCCCCGTCGCGATTCCCACTTCCGACCGCGCCGCTTTCCTCTCCACTCTGCTGGGACTGCCTGGATCTGTCTCTCCAAACTCTGCGGCGGCTCTGCTGCACCCGCACCGAGCCCAGCCGAGTAGCGGCGCCGCCCGCCTTCGACCTGGCCCTGCCCGGCCGCCGTGCAGTGCAGGTGGAACCAATCCATTAGTCGGAGTCTCCTGGGAGCTCGATGCTGCCCGCCAGCCGCGGCAGCAGGCCCGCCGCCAGGTCCTGCTCCTCCGTCGCCTTATCAGGTACCACTACTACTACTGCGCTCTCTGCTTATTTACCCTTTTTTCCCCCAACATCTTCGATCTAGAGCGTCCTTCAACGCAGTTGTGTTGTGCTGTCCCCTGCACCTGCAGAAATCATGGAGCTATCGTCGTCGGACCCCAAGCGCAAGCCGCGCTGCCTGAGTAAGGTCGTCATGCTTGCGCTCCTCGCCGCCATGTGCGTCGTCATGCTCACCCAGCCACCATGCCACAGGAGGCAGCCTAGTCCCACCCCAACCCCAACCCTGGTTGGTCACCTAGTACTTACCATCTCTTCTTCTACTACAGTTCTACTCCTACCACCACTGTACTACTGTAGTGTACTTACTTCGAATGGATCCACACTCATGAGTCATATGAATGACTCACCCCTAATCGAATCGAACCCCTGATGAATGAATGAATGCGGGCAGTTCTCCATCCACGAACCTGGGGTCACGCACGTGCTTGTCACCGGTGGCGCTGGCTACATCGGCTCCCACGCCGCTCTCCGCCTGCTCAAGGACTCCTTCAGAGTCACCATAGTGGTATGTATGCATACATACATCTTCACTCATGACTTTGCAGTCTCCATGTAATCCAGCGCTGTTCCTGTCTGAGTTTACTACTGCACTATTGATAGGATACTTGCAGTGACACACTCGTGTTGCCCCGCAGGACAATCTTTCGAGAGGAAATATCGGGGCGATCAAGGTTCTCCAGAACCTGTTTCCACAGCCTGGGCGGTTGCAGTTCATACAAGCTGATTTAGGAGATCCAGAAGCTGTATCCTGATTGCTTGCTCCTTTTCTTTTTCAATCTGTGCAAATAACTGAATGCCTCCGCCAGGCTCATATTCCGTTCCAAAGTTTAGAACGTATCAGAAGACATGACAAGAAAACAAAACACTGCTCTTGTGATTTCATTTCCTTAATACCGTATCCTCAGGTTGATAGAATATTTGCAGACAATGCATTTGACGCTGTTATGCACTTCGCTGCCGTCGCCTACGTTGGCGAGAGCACGCTTGAACCTCTGAGGTACTGGAAATTTCACTTCTCAGTCTCTCTGACTATCTATCATTCAGCTCCTTCCCTGAGTGATCCTACCAGCACGTAATAATACTCGAAGAACAAACGCCTTCAACAGGTACTACCATAACATCACCGCAAACACTCTAGTGGTGCTGGAAGCTATGGCTACGCACAATGTGAAGACTCTCATCTACTCTAGCACTTGCGCGACTTATGGAGAGCCTGAGAAAATGCCCATCACTGAAGGAACTCCCCAGGTTAGCATTTCGCTTCTGAAATTTGTAGCGTCTTTCTAAACCAAGTTAGACGCCTTTTCTTTATTAGCCTGCATTGACAAGAATGAGGGCAGAATTACCTTTTTCGTTCTAAAGTTCTGCGCTAAACTATGTTGTGCAGTTCCCAATCAATCCGTATGGTAAGGCCAAGAAAATGGCGGAGGATATCATCTTAGACTTCTCAAAGTCGAAGAAATCAGACATGGCTCTCATGATTCTAAGGTTCGATTGTTCACCGAGAAATCAACAGTACCCTCTTTTGAAACCGTCATTTAATCGATGAGTTACTGATGTAATTAGTAACCTTTCGCTGCTATAGATACTTCAATGTCATTGGTTCTGACCCAGAAGGAAGACTGGGTGAAGCTCCTAGGCCTGAATTGCGTGAGCATGGCCGTATATCAGGGGCATGCTTTGATGCGGCACTGGGAATCATTCCAGGTTTAAAGGTACGTTGATTTACCATTTCGGACAGCGGTTAGTCTTCTGCTACCATCTCCTTCAATGGTTCTTTTGCTGCCATACAATACAAGTGCTGACATATGATGTTCCTTAGTTTATAAGTTTACTGATGGTACTTACCACCACAGGTTAAAGGTACCGACTATGAAACACCTGACGGCACTTGTGTAAGAGATTACATCGATGTCACCGACCTTGTTGATGCCCATGTGAAGGCGCTCAACAAGGCACAAAGAGGGAGAGTTGGTATATACAATGTTGGCACTGGAAAAGGTCATATATCCTCAAAACACCAACACTCTCTTCTTATCTAATATGAAAACTAAATAAACAAAATACCACATTGTCAGTTTGCTGATACAGTTTGATTCCATTTTATTGTTTAGGTCGGTCAGTGAAGGAGTTCGTCGATGCCTGCAAAAAGGCAACCGGAGTTGACATCAAGGTTGATTACTTCCCTCGCAGACCAGGTGACTATGCGGAGGTTTACAGCGACCCTGCCAAGATCAACAGGGAGCTGAACTGGACGGCACAGCACACCGATCTCCATGAGAGCCTCAAGGTGGCATGGACATGGCAGAAGGCGCACCGGAGTGGGTACAATCCGCCACAGGCCATGATTTTGTGAAGAGGTTGGCTGCGTCTAAGCAAGCAATCTAGATGGATGAAGCTTAGGTGAACATAGTATTACTAGAGACCTCTCCTCGAGGGCTCTTACTCACTTACAGGCGTCAGTTCATATATATTATATATATAATAATATAATAGTGTCCATGGTCATTCGTTCGATTCTTCAGGATTCATATTTATCGCAGGCTTTAGCTGATCATTGTAATATGGACATATTCGTTATATGAGGTTATATATATATATATATATAAAATAAAAAAGAAGCCCGACAAGATGTTATCCAAATGCGATTACAGTGTTGTTTCTGATGGTTCGTTGATAAATAGACAGTGCATCACTACACTAGCTAACGTGGTCAGGTTATTGAGCGGTTGTAGTGTACTTTCTGGTCTTTACACGCATCTACTGTGAGAGCAGCTAGGTAAAAATCAATGAAAATGTCAGGTAGCGGACACAGAAATCTACATGAGAACCATGCTGAGACACAAACTTGACAATCTCTCGTTGCATTATTCAAAGAATCTTGTCAGTCGGATGCTCGGGACACTACTATCGTTTCAAAAAATAGGATTTGGAACGATGTACATGGCAGAAGAGGGTTTGTTTACCGAAAAAAGGCACTCACACGACAATCGTACCCGCTACATATATGGATACCAATCACATACGACCGGCATGCACGAATAGATTGTTCGAGCTTTCAAGTGTTAAATGACTGTCCTAGTTATTATTGGCTAGCGCCAAAGGTTTGATGCAATTGCAAGTTAGGAAATGCTACTGGCGAGAACTACGCCCGTTCATAGCACATGCGTAATGCAGAATCCATCAACTGTCAACGACGCGTTAAATGCCCAGTACCTATAGCACCAACTGGAAACAACTTGCCGGGTCTCCAACGAGACAAATCGTACAAGTTTCCCATCCATGATAGAAATGATCATTATATTTAGTAATAAGACACCAAAAGAAAGGACCACAATATTTTCGGAGAACTTATACCAATCGGGGTCCAATTCAAAGCTCATGTGACACTATATTTGCATGCACTTACAAGTTACTACTACCTGTATATGGTGTGCCAGTTTTGGCATCAACAGATGACATCCAGATGACCCTTGGTTCTGTTTAAAAAAGATTCCTGCATAAGAGCGAGACAGCACAGTGATGCATCGGCAAAACAAGCTCATTATAATAGATGTCCTCCAATACTTTAAAAGAGACCTTGTGTAAGGAAATCTGCTGTGGGGCTGCTCACATACAAGGCACTGTGCCACTGTGCCTGATAACACTCCAGCTTATTGAGCACCATCCTGAACAGAGAACAATAAGAAAATTTCTCACCCCTTGAGCCTGAACACATCTAGATGACATTATACTACCTTTGGGCATTCCACGTGTACTGACTGTAATCTCCACAGGCAAAATCTTCACAGGTGAAACTCGAGCCTTTTCAAGCATTCGTTTCTATAGCCACAAAAGCAAGCAAATGTCAGTACCATACAGCAGCAAAAAAAGTAACTGATTCCAAAAGAAATCACAAATATATTAAGGTCTTTCGAATTCTCCATGATATTATACCTCAACTTCAATTATCTTTTGATCTTGTCGATTCCTTTCATACGGGCAAACGATAGGCAATTGGCAAGTCGTGTGAATGTGGAGTTTTTATCAGCATCCACTTCAGACTTGTTTATCTGCTTGGGTCTGTAAACAACACGGTGAAAAAAATTAGAAAACAACTGACACCCTTCACCTCAATGTTATGTGCATGCACCAAAAAAAGATAAAACAAACAACAAAGGTAAAGCATAATACCTCGGGGTCGATTTTCTTCTCCCTTTATCCATACTTCCAGCATCAACTACTCTTTCTTCAGAAGTTGCACAAGGAAGGTCCAAGTCAGTGGCAGCATTAGGCACACCCTCTGTTGGCAAATTAACTACAGCTGATTTCCTCCTCCTGAAAGGGCAAAAAAAGATGCTCTTGGTTTAATGAACTCCACAAGGAGACAATGCAAATCATATGAGTCTATGAGAAACCAATGCATTGAAGTGCTACCTTGATGACGCTCTGTTCCTTTTTGTAACAGTACCATGATTTTCAGTGGAGACAGAACCTGTCCTCCTTTTTACTACACCATCATCACCAATAGAGGCAGGCCCTTCAGTGCCAACAGGTTTTGAGCGCCTTGTTCTCTTTTTGACTACTCCCTCTTCCCCAATGGCAGGATCCATCATTATATTTATATTTGTTCCTGCCTCATCATCCCTATTGATAGAGCCCCTCCTCTTTCGGACAGCACCCTCAATGCCAACAGGTTTTGAACGCCTTGTTCTCTTTTTGACTGTTCCCTCTTCAACAACTGCCACAGAGTCCATTATTTTATTTGCCCCTACCTCATTATCAACCCCCTCATTGCAAACGGGTTTCGAACACCTTCTCTTTTTGACTGCTCCCTCTTCAACAACAGCCACAGAGTCTGTTATTTTATTTGCCCCTACCTCATTATCAGCCCCCTCATTGCAAACGGGTTTTGAACGCCTTCTTCTCTTTTTGACTACTCCCTCTTCACCAACAGCCACAGAGTCCGTTATTCTATCTGTCCCAACCTCATTATCAGAGCCCCTTCTCTTTCTGACAGCCTCCACATTGCCAACAGGTTTCGAACGCCTTGTTCTCTTTTTGACTACTCCCTCTTCACCAACAGCCACAGAGTCTGTCTTTCTATTTGTCTCTACCTCATTATCAGCAATGACACTGATTGATACCCTCAATCTCTTTTTTGCAGCTAAATTGTTGCCAGTAGTAGATTTCCTCTTCCTGGAACTACTAGGGACGCTGGATGAAGCATTGAGATCATCAGGCACAGCAATATTATTCCCTTCAGTATGCTTTTTTGATCTACGTCTGCAAAAGCAAGTATGCCACAAAATAGTGAGCAAGCATAATGATAGATATAATTAATTGAAAGTCAAGATTTTGTTATGTACCCTGATGATACTCTCCTTGACCTCACTGAGCTGGTGTTCAAAACAGTATTAGCAGCAACACAATCAAGACCAGTGTTGACAATATTGGACACAGCTAGGTTCTCTTCACCTTGCTTTTTAGATCTACCAATGCAAAATCAAATATGGGACAAACTTGTGAGCAAAAACAAGTCAAGCTTTGTAATGTATGAAAAATTCCTGCTTGATCACTGTGATACTGTAACTATTATCAGTATCCAAATACAGATTTGCATGTAGATGACTTAGATATATCATAAGCTGAGGGGTGATCTTCACCAATAAATTGGGATTGAAATGAGAACATATGGAAAAGAGATCATAAATTCATAATGAGATAAGTACACAACTATTAGATAGAAATTTGCAATACCTTACAATGGCCTCATCACATCCGTCACCTTTGGAGGGTAAAAGTGATATAAGGTCACGAGGGCAAATTGCAGGCCGCTCTTTTTCTCTATCAACAAAATTGGTTTGAAAAACAGCTTTCTTCAATTGTCTGGTTTCTCTACCTTTCTGGACTTCATGTTTACAAAGTTTTCTCCATCGTCTGCACTTCACAATGAATAAACCATTACCAAGGAAGCTTCTCCGAAAACAAATTGTTGATGGCATCATGCTAAAGCAGAAAAGAAAATAACTTTTACCTATAGCACATACTATCATTACGTCCAGGAATTATTGCCTTAGCAATCTTGGACCAGCAAGGCCCAAACTCAGATACAGAAGCCAATAACATGGAATCTTCTTCAGGCCGCCAGTCATCAAGATATAGATCTGGATCAAGAATATTGCACCACCTGTTTTAAAAGAATAAAGGACTAGCATTACCATCACCATCCAACTGTAAAAATTGAGCTAATATATCCAAACCACTACATTACCTCTCGAAGATTTGTGTTTGTGTTCGGCCAGGAATAAACGGAGCAATCAAACTCCACCTGCCAGGTCCAATTAGCTTAACAGTGACCATGAGGCGTTTGTCCTCATCCAGATGCCATCTTCCGACACTGGTCCTCGCCGGGTGCAAGGTTTTCCTCCACCTAGCAAAGACAAATGTAAAAATATAGACAAGAAAAAAAATCAACAAAAGCAAAAGATAAACATGATCAACAAAAGTAATATCAATATCATGAAACAAAATAAAACTATATAGTTTAACATAGTTTTGGCAAAAAAAAAAAAAGACAACTAACAGGCCCTGCTCGGCTGTGCTACTTCTGCGGTGCTGCAGGCTGTAGCTGTACAACACCAGCCAGCCATAAATGCAGACCACACAGTAACTGAAGCAAAATAGCAGCAGCAAGCCAGAAGTAGCTCTACCAATCAAGCTGAGAATAACATGTTACCTATTAGAGCACTGAGGGCCAGTGCGACCATCCAGACTAGCTGATACAAGTTGCCATTTCTGACCAAAGGTTTCAATAGCAGCTTGAAGTTGAAGGTCTTCCTCCTTTGTCCAGGCCTTGTTCAATATGTGGGGATTCAGACTACGTTGATAACGAACAAGACATTGGAAAGGAGTCCGGTGAGTACCCAGTGTAAATGCAATGTTAATCCAGTTGCACATTCCCTTTTCTTGAATAATTAGTAGAAGTCTTGTTTCCTCGTCTGCAGTCCAGGCTTCATGGTTAATCAATGGATCATCACAGTTTAGCCACCTGATCAAATGCAATCAGAATTCTTTGAGAATGAACATTTTTTCAAGTTAATGAAAATAGGCTGTAGAAACTACATGAATCACAGCATAAGCAAACAGTAGAGTGATATGAAAGACTGAGATATAAAGCATGCTGTGTACACGAACAAAGTATGCAGAACAGAAGTACCTCGATTCACATTCAGCACCAGATCGACCAGGCAGGTACATAGCAGAAATCTTATCCCAGTTTATTAATGGTAGAACCGATCTAAGATTTTCTGGAGTCACCTCAAAATTACCAGCACCATTTGTCAGTGCATATGCCATATCAACTGCACTGAAGTCACCATCAGCACTGCAGCACAAGAATTCTGTTATAAGCAATGCAATCAACAACATCAAAGCCTTAGTCCCAAACAAGCATGGGCAGGCTATAAACAAAGACAATAAAATACTAAAGTTGCAATGAAAGTCACAAGGTTGTGACAAACCTAGTTCTTTTCATGGGAAACAAATACTTCAACCTCAAACAGTGCAGGAGCCAAAACTGTCAGTTCATTAACTGATATCTACTCAGTCAGACCCATTGCAGAACACACACATATAAAACAGGCTACATCATTGAAAAATAGGATGGCTATTAACTTGCACAGAAGCATCATACTTTTATCTACTCAGTTTTGATATGCTTGAAGAATAAAGGAAAAGTGTTACAAATACAAATTAAACAAACATGTAGTTTGCAAAGTAAAATCCATGACTAAAACAGATGAGAAAATGACATATTGTGGTTAACAATTAAGAAATTCGAAATTACCTTCCATTATTCAGTGAGTCCAAAATCAATGTTTCTTGATATTGCTGCTTTATTCCTCTGGCAAGTTTATCTTTCTCCCCATCTGACCATGGTTGCTTCTTAAATGACATCGGGAATTGCTTCAGCACCATTTCATACTTTGAAATATGTGGGTTCTCAGCTGGTCCAAGAAATAGTGCAGGCATCTTCCTATACTTGTTCTGCACCAAATATATGTCAAATTTATAAGGTTTTTTGTATATATAAAAAAAGAAGACTAAATGAGCCAGACTAGAATACAATAATTCTTGCACACAGGAGGGGAACAGTATTTAGTATAAAAAGAAAAATTTCCATGTTTAAAGAGCTGAAAGGATTATTTATATCATTCTATTCGTTGCAACAGGGAAACAAAAAAATTGACTTGTACATAATAGACAAATAGCTATAAGTTGCTGTGCAAATGAAATTACAAAAACAAAGTAAATAATATATTATGACATTCGAAACCAAACAAATTAGCTAACATGACTAAAAGAAATTAGGTACCTACAGAATTAGGTTCATACAAAAACACTGATGCGACTGAGTTAGCTGGCCTGCTACAATTTGTTTGTGTATAATAGGGCAGATCATAATATCTCATGGATGTCTATAAAGAGACGCTGCCAAGGCTTTCATAAAGGTCTTTGCAACCAACAGTTGCAAAGAAACCAAAACGTAGGCAAATTCTCTTGCATAAGCTAATTATTAATCTTCCCAAGGTAAATTCAGAAGAATGAATAGCAATCGGGACAACAATAGAAGGTCTGAGTGTTTTATGTATCCTATATAAGCGAATAATGTGTATCCTGCAACATCCAACGCACATCAGTAAATACAGATACCAGTACCTTTGTACACGGCTGAGTTGATTTCAGGGGGGAAATCAACCTGACACGAGGATCCTCCTTCTGGCCTAAAGATCTGCCGACTAATTTTCGGCAGCTTAACTGATAACCCAAAAGGCATTTTACACGATCCCTGAGATCCTTATTTTCTTCAATTTTCGCTTCAATGTTCACCATTTTTCTTCTAATAAACTTCTGGCATGCTCTGTTCTTCTTGAGAGCATCCACTAACAATAGCGCAGCCTTTGGAAACCCATCTCGGTGAGGAGCATTTGCATTTTGCTTCTGCGCAGCTAAATCATCATCAGGCCTGTCCGTAAAAAGGTCAGAGTGGACTCCCTGTGACGCCTCAGGTTTCATGGTCTTCGGTGACGCAGTGGAGGTACCTAGAATAGGTAAATCAAAAGACTAAGGACCATTCATCAAGTGTATGAAATGCTCATGATGACTATCCCCTAGCATGTTAGCATGTACTACCATTAAACAGGTCATGAATTGCATAATAAAGTTCGTAAAGGCTAACTGCATATTTTAAATCAAAGTGCAGGAATGTGTACTCAGTCATCTATTTTAATTCCTCCACAACTATTACAGTTCAGAGAAAAATAAGTAAATCTGTAGAAACGTGAAAAGAACACAGGTGGCAAAGTTCATGTTTGTAACAACCCATACTACTGTTTGAGATCATTGCACGTTTGATCAAAATTTAGCTCAGTAATTCGCCACATTCACAATTTCAGATGTATTTCAGTCTAGCACTAGCAGCCAATGCACCAAGCAGAATCAAAGCTGTCCCAGTTCAGTGGTATTCGTTAATTAAAAAGCACCAGTGAACTTAATTACTCTAGGAAGGGGTTAGTTAGAATTCAATTCAGAATCAGACAGCAGGGATGATGGAAACGGATCGCGCAGGAAAGAAGAGAACTCACTCGACTGGTAATGCGAGAAGCGGCGCTGGATGGCGCGGAGCGTCTCGAGGTCATCTTCTTCCTCGTCGGAGTCGGACGGCGGCCACGTGCAGATCGGGCGCGGGGAGGACGGGCCGTCGTCACTCCGGGGCGCGGCGGCGTCCTGGAGGGGCGGCGAAGCCTTGTGGAGGTGGTGGAGGTTAGCGCGGATGCTGCGGACGAGGGCGAGGTCCTCGTCCTCCTCCTCCTCCTCGTCGTCCGAGGAAGAGGAGGCATGGTTAGCCGCCGCCGCCCCCGGCGCCGCGGCGAGCGCGGGGGTGGAGGGGGCCGCGAGGCCCGAGGAGACCTGCGCTACGGCGGCGTCCGGGTCGGTCCCGGAGAGGATGCAGGAGCGGCGCAGCGCGTCGAGGTCCTCCCGTAGGTCCTCGTCAATGTCGAGGTCCGAGTCGTCGGAGTACCAGTCCATCGGGGTTTGGCAGAGGGTTTTGCGGCGTGGGGGCGCCGCCGGGGTGGATTTGAATTCTTCCCCGAGGCAGGGGAAGGGAAGGGAGGACAGAGGAGGAAGGCGGCGCGGGGGAACGGAGGGAAGGGCTCGAAACAGCGCAGGAATTTGCGGCGTTGTCGGGGTTTTGCGGAGAGATCGTTTATTTCCCGATGTTTGGCCTGAATTTATTTATCCTCCCTTTATTTAAAACACGTGCACGAACTATTTCTCTTTTCGTTTTTGCAATTGCATTTTATTTTTTTGCAAAGAAGAATTACTAGGGATTTTTGTACTTTTCTTTCTATACATGAAAAAGAATTAACTTGGAAATTATGGTATACGTATCTCGGTACGGTTTACATGGCAGTAAACATACCACGGAGCAAGCAATATGGTACTATTTGCAGACAAGACAAATCTTTTCATATATCGGCCACATGTAGCTTAATTCACTAAAGGGCCAGGTTTCATACTTTCAACTTTCATTAGCCATATAATTACTAAGTCCATGGATCATATCAAATCTATAATAATAATAAAAAAAAAAGGTCTCATAGCCTATGTGTTTCATCTCGGTAGCGATAACAACGGCAGCCAACTACCGAACCGAGCGTCATCTTATCATTGTTTGGTGACGAACGTCACATAAACCAATCTGAACAAAACACAATTCGGCAACATGATCGGCTTACAATACGAGCGACTTTGATAATAAAATGAAATATTAACATAACAATGCAAAGATTTTCTTGATAGGCGCTATATTCAGGTCAAGATTTTCTTTATAGATACTAGGGAACACAGGTAACGAACCAAAGGATAACACTCAAGATGCAAGTTCTATGAAAAAAAAATGTTTCCGAACCATATATTAAAGATGACAAGGCATCATTACAGATCACGGACAGACACCGATTGTAGAGAGCTTCAGATACATTACAGACTATGTTACTAAAGGAAACTGAATTATTCAGTAAACAGCAACCGAAAGCAAAGACTCGGAGCAGAACACTCGATGGAAAGCAAAGACTCGGAGCAGAACACTCGATGGACCTTCCTACTTGGATCTCTGCCTCATCTTTCTGCGCTTCCTCTTGAGCCGCCTCATCCTCTTCTTCTTCCACTGAAGATCAGACAAAAAAGAATACAAGATGGTATCAGCGAAAACACAAGATGCATGTCAATCAAGAACTGAAAGATCAACATGAAGCCTAGGCAAAAGGGGGAAAACGAAAAAGGACAAGCCAACATCAACAACAGCTGTTATTGCAGAATTCCATGGATCTAATCATAATGAAGCATCATCTCCGAAATGATCACAAGCACCACATCACAAAAAGAAAAAGAAATACAAGGAAAAGGAGGATACTACGACATCACTTAGGCCAGTCTCAATGGAGAGTTTCATGACGTTGTTTCCAAGACTACAATGTCATACAAAATAAAATAAAACTCATGAAACACCCACTCTCAGTGGAGAGTTTCATTCTATAGTTTTCATAGGTATTTAATTCCAAGACTCACAGAGAGTTGGTATTCGTGTCAAGAGAGTGTCATCCCCATGACACTCATTTCTTCTCTCTTCTTAAATACACTGGCATGTCATCAAAAATGCCTATGTGGCAACATATTTAATGCGAATGAAACCCAAATGACATCTCCATTGAGACTGGCCTTAGAGCAGACACAGTATTTATTTCCTCGTAATGCCAACCAATTAAATATACAAGGCAAGAAAACAGAAACTAATTAATAAAAGAAACAAGAGTTCTCTCAGACAAATGCCTCGATTGTCCCCATGGTTTAATGGAATGGATTAGATCAGATTCGTCATCTTTCTTGTCTCATCACAGCGAACCACAACAAATGCAGATTTGAGAGCAACACAAAAAAAGCACGTGTGATGCTGCAGCCCAATGATGTCGTTGTGAAGTCCACCATTGACCCCTTGCCCTTGGCTATCACATGTAGCAAACTTGCCTACCTAGGTGCCTAGTATTATTCAACAAATATATAAATCAATAAAAACAATGTTTCTAAACCCATGCTTGGGGGGGCCTTTGCAGCATCAATAGCACCATCAACAAAATCACATACCACATTTTGGTCACATATTCTACTAGTTCCCACAACGCTACTTAAAAGGACTGTTTGAGTTAGTATAATCATTGCTGCAATTTGTGCAAGTCAAATCTAACCTTAGGCCGTTAGTGAATTAACTTTTGAGTCTTAGCCATATACCAGTTTGTAAGTCAAGCCTTGTGTGTAACAGTTATCTACCAATGAGACCAAAGCATCAAACTCTACTGATTAATAACAGACCCAACGTAAAGTATCCTCCAATCTAATAAAATAATACCAAGAGAAGCTTTGATTACCAATTACTAAGTGTTATTTAGATTGCAACGGCAACAATTAGCTCAAACAGTAGTGGCTAATAAATTAAACAATCATGGAATGCACGTTGGCATTCAAAATGAATTAGGAGGAACTTATCTTGCAGCGAATTAGACATAATCTTATTTCTTTTCCTCAGAAAGAGAGAACAATCAGACAATAAATATAGGCAACACTAGATCAACATTGTTGTGTTCTCTCAGACAAATGCCTCGATTGTCCTCATGGTATAATGGAATGGATTGAATCGGACTCGTCATCTGTTTGATCATCACAGAGAACACGACACATTGTAATTCTTCAGTTAAGGTTGGATGTTCAGCCCCCACCTGAAGGTAATTAAAGTCCAATGAAATACAATGATTTGATTACATTAGCTACTCGATTTATCTGCACTGTCCTAACAATCGGCACAACTGTTCAAATCGAAACTAGGGAAACTTCAAATCACCAGAACAAAAACATACATATACATAGATGGAACGTTGGCATTCAGAATGAGTAGGAGGAATTTCTCATCTGGTAGATCAGAGTTGGATTTCATTCCTCATCATGCCAAAAAAAAGGCAAAACAAGCAATCGAACAACATTACAACATAACTGTTCAAATCGAAACTAGGGAAACTTCAAATCACCAGAACAAAAACATACATATACATAGATGGAACGTTGGCATTCAGAATGAGTAGGAGGAATTTCTCATCTGGTAGATCAGAGTTGGATTTCATTCCTCATCATGCCAAAAAAAAAAGGCAAAACAAGCAATCGAACAACATTACAACATGAAACAAAAAAGCATCACTACAGCAAGAGCGGTAGGTTCTCTCAGACAAATGCCTCGGTTGTCCCCATGGTGTAATTGAATGGATTCGATCGGACTCGTCATCTGTTTGCTCATCACAGAGAACCACACCACACGGCGCAAGACCAATGAAGCACTACTAAAAAAAGGCGGCACAACGAGATTCATAATAGGGTAAAACGAGATTCATAATAGGGTGGGGGAGTTTTACCTTGGCCCTCATCGCGTCGGGACGGCTCTCGCTCTCGGAGAGGTTTCGGGAAGAGAGGCTTGTGATGCGATAGCGGCGGCGGCGTAAAGGTCTCGCCGCGCTTCTATATAGGAGAAGAGCTAGTGGGCTAACCCTAGCACTAGCAGGGATAACCGAAGGACCAGCCTTGGGCCAAATCTTCAGCTACAATGGGCCTGTATTAAAACATTATGGGCCTTTCTACGTCACTACCAGAGCCCCTACCAAATTTGCAGTCCACTCTTTTTCTAGCTCCTTCAAATCAAGTTTGTTCGTTTACCTTTCATAAAATCCATCCGATTAATCTAGCTTATTTTTGTTTATTTGAATTTTAATTAATCCTATATGGATATAGCAATCGAGTGTTTCTTGGACTATAAACACCCGAATTTGTTTTTCATTCACAATCGAGTATTTATATAGGGTGACATGCAACACTCAGGTGGGCAAGAAGATAAGGGAGAGACAGGTTGATGGAAGATCTCTAAATTATTTTCTAAATGTAAATTTAGTTATTATTAAATAAAAACCTTCTCCAACAAACTCTGTAAATGACTCTTCAAAATTAGTAGCTCTCTATCCCCTCTCTATTTTTGCATAATTTACCTCACTAGCCATCTATATCATCTTTATTTTACAAAGTCTATTAGGTACTCTAGTATTATTTATTTTAGAGAGTAATTAAATCATTAAATTTAGCTTTTTTTTTGGCTAACATGTTCATCTTCAATAAATTTTCTAAATCTCACTTTCTAAATCACCATTTGGAGAGTTATTTACATAAAAGTCGTTTTCTATATCTTTTCATTCTCCAACAACATACGTACTCTAAAAGAAAAAGTCATTCTTGACTTCTATTTTTTGCTAGCGAAAAATTCAAAATAGAAGATGTCTATATTTGAATAATCATTTAGATAAGCTATTGAAGTGTAGTTTTTCATCAAAGTCTTTGTTACTAACATTTAGTATACAAATATAAAGAGTCTCTTGGAGATGCTATAAAAGAAAAAAAAATTAAGTGTTGGTAGGCTAGCTCCAAAACGCCCGGGTCTACCTAGGCAGGTTCATTCCATTTTTATTATTATTTTTTTGACTGGCAAGAACCGATCGACATTGGTGAAATTATGGCGAAATGTCGTTAGGAGCTACTTGTGTAGAATATAATCCCTCAGCCTGTTACCATCGTGGCTGCCTGCCGTCTAAAACGCGTCGTCGATGGATTCGGATATACATGATACTGTACTTTTTTGGCGGCTTGTTTTTTTTTTTTTTGGCTCCCGCAGGTTGTCATATTCTCTGATGATGCCATATTCTTGCTAGCTGCTCTGCTCCTACTAGGTCCTAGCTATACAGCTGTTCGTCGTCGTTAAGTTCTTGCATGCATTGCGCACTCCGTACCGTGGAGGACCTCCGGATGACCTCCACGGATCGGCTACTGCTCCTCGGATGACCTCCGGTTGCCGCCGCCGTGGAGGACCTTGACGGCCACCGCGAGGCCATTGGGCAGTTCGCCGCGGTAGACCGTGCCGAAACCTCCGGCGCCGAGGCAGGATGAGTAGTTCCGCGTGAACCCCTCCAGCTGCCGCGGGCTGAACCGGATGGGCTTCTCGTGCGCAACTCGACGGTGGCGTGCCTGACCTGGCGGTTCGGCACCACCGCGTACGAGTCTGTGCTGCAGCCACCGCCGCCGCCGCTGCCGCCTTGCAAGCGTGAGGTGAGCCAGAGGAGTGCCACGAAGAGGATCAAGAGGAGTACGGTTAAGGTGACCGCTGCAAGCAAGAATGGAAGTATAGTCAGATCGGAAACGGTGGTTCCAACACAGAAAGATGCGCGTGATCACACGTCGCGGCCGGGCCGGCTCCATGCGCACCGTACCAAAGGCAGACGCCATAGGAACAGGACACTACTCTGCCGGCAGGTGTGAAGATGACTTATGGTTTGGTTAGACATGTATATACTCAGGACGTACGTCGTGACTATAGATGGGCAACGCGTCGTCTTGGCCCAATGGCCACCGGCCCGAGGAGGTCCGCTGTGCCTTGCGGGTCTGCCTTCGGTCCAAGCACGGCCGATTTTTTGTGCCGGCCCAGCATGTGAGGCCCGGCAAAAAAGAGTCATGTCAGCTCATAGTTCATTTGTCTTATTCTTATGTTTTTTTATAAATTTGACTCATTTTGATGTTTTTTTGCGAATTTGACCTACTTTAATGTTGGGCGGTAATGTGAGGTAGATGTATGTTTTGATTTAGAAATATTATATATTAGAATTCCATATACTATCGGGCCTATAACTTTTAGCGGGCCGAATGGGCCCTGCCTTACCGGCCCATGGGCCTAGGGTGCGGCCCAGGCACGGTCCGCACACCGGGCCGGGCCAGCCCGGACCAACCCAATACCGTGCTCGTGCTGTGCCAAAATACCGGGCCTCATGCCAGGCTCACGGGCCCTGGCTGCATGCCCAAGTATAGTCGTGACTAGTGAAGCCAAAGGCTCAAAGCACTATATATTGGTGCATGCCAATTGCCAAAAGTAAACGTCTGAGTGTCCATTGGCCGCGCTTTCCATTAAGTTAGATGAAGGCGGATTTTATCTATCCTTCATCTAAAAAAACTATATACTAACCTAACCAAAGGTGTTCGGAGGTAGTATTATCTAGGAACCTTTTATATGCAGGAAATGGTCAAGATTTTTTATCAAATGACGAAAGCAACCTTGTTGATATATATAGGCTTTTTTGGCGGGGCTTTAGATGGAGCTTCTCTACCGGCTCATGCTTAAAAGTTAGCCATATCAAACAAACTATCGTGATTTTTCTTAGCTTCTGTTTTTTTCGAACAAGCTCAGGCCCTGCCAAGAAGGATCACATAATGAATCATGGCTCAACGGAAAGTTCTATGTTTGATTTTAGCTAATTGAGGCAACCAATGTGAACTAACACTATGCTCTAGTGTTGTTTATGAGATAGGTTGGTTCACGCACAAGGTGTGGAACAAGGATGGTTTCCAAGGTGATGGTGGTGGCCAATTGATGATCAAGTGTTTCACATTTGGAAAAGAATGGAGAAAAGCTAAAACCTCATGGACACAAGACAAAGGTATAAGCTAGGGATTTTCTTCTAGTGATGTAGGTTCTCCTAGCATTTAACATTTTAGCAATGTGTTTTTTCACGAGCAAATGCATGTACTTCTTGTACACTAGGGGAATTCCATCATTCTGGTAGTGATACAACAATTTATTTTAAAAAAAACAAATATATAATATATATGCTTCAAACAAAACCAAGGATTTTCATATAGGACTATATATTTTTTTTGGGAACTATAGGACTATTGGTTTATGGTTACAACAATTCTACGCTAAGATAATCCCTATAACTTTAATATAGATATATAGTGTCAATCTAGTATGAATTAATGCCCGCAGCCGTCACGCGCGTTAGCTTGTCCCTTAGTCTTGGCCCGCTTCGTCGGACAGTATACATCATATATACTTTTTCCATCCCAAATTATAAGACGTTCCAAGAAACTTGGGGAGTCAAAGCATCTCAAGTTTGACCAATAATTATAGAGAAAATTATAAAGATTTATGACATCAAATAGTTATGAAAATATAATTGATAAAGAATATAATGATACTTAGTTGACATCATAAATGTTATTATATTGTTATATATGTTTGGTCAAACTTGAAATACTTTGACTCTCCAAAAATCTTGAGATGTCTTGTAATTTGCGATGGAGGAAGTATATACCATACATGCATCCTGCATGCCGTTCTAAATTCGTTTAATTTGGTACTTTGATGGATCCGCGACTCCATGTGGGTCGATGATACATATGAACATCTTTTTGGCGGTTTGGGTTTGGCTCCAGGTGACCAGCAGGTCCATAGATAGAGCCATGGGCATAGATTGTTGTCTCCCCCGGCCAGCTCTACTACATCCATCTTGTGTTGCCATATTCTTCCTGCTCCTAGAGTCCTAGCTACCTATCAGCTGCGTTCTTGCGCCGCCGGCCGTGCGATCTTGACAACATGGGTGAACTCAGTCCAGGTTCGCGCGCATGCATCTCGAGATCAAGCAAATATATACAACTGCATGTCCTTCTCTGATTTGTTTTTGAGCATTGATCACTTGGTCTCCGTCCGTCTGTCCTTCTCTATATTATATTGGTTGGCCATCATAAGCATTATATTCACTTGCAAATGTGAAGGGTGGAATGATGTTTATTCCTTAATCTAAAAATATTATGTACAAGTGAAAAATGTGCATGGTAGATGTTTTGTCGCCGTTTAATTTTGAGCGAATTTTGGTGGCCAAGCATAGCAATGGACGTCACGGCAGCGTCTTCTTCACCCCGGTGAGCTCTGTGGGATGGGTTTTGGGCTGCCCGGTGCAGGCGGTAGGAGTGGAGAGGGGACAATAAGGATGTAAGTGGGCTAGCCCGCGAACTTATATATATGTTTAATTTTTACGAGTTCAAGCGGTGACCTGTAAAATTAAGCCTACACAGTAGTCCTCCTCACTTGTAGAGTTGGACAAATATGGTTTATATAGTCCGATCTCACATCCACCTCTGCCATGAGGCCTGTGAGTGCAGATTAGTAGAGTTTATGTCATCATCGGGGGACGAAGAGGGTGCTAGATTTTTTTCAACACTGTTCCTATTATACATAACACTGTTCACGAACCTTATAATTCATCGAGATTAATTGCTTTCTTGCAGCGACTAGCATCGTCATCGCACTCCTCGTGTTCATCTTCATATATTTTTTTCGGCGGTTGGTGCGCATGCGCTACAAACGACGGCTCAACAATGGTGGTGCGCGCGCACACGGTGATGCGGTCCCATACGTTGTTGTGCCAGACCACCGAATCATGAGCGCACGCGCCACCGTGGATGGCTTTCTCCGGGAGATCGCCGATGAGAAGAAGCCCATAAGGTTCAGCCGGCGACAGCTCGCCGACTACACGAGCTACTACTCCACCCGGCTCGGCGCTGGATGCTCCGGCACGGTGTACAAGGGCCAGCTCCCAAACGGGATCAAGGTGGCAGTGAAGGTGCTGCACAGGGGCGTCGACTGGAGGCCTGAGGCGCAGTTCATCGCGGACGTGGCCGGCGCCTTCGCCGTCGGCCGCACCCACCCGAACCTTATTGTCAGGATCCTCGGCTTCTGCTTCGACGAGCCGCTCCGCGCATTCGTGTGCGAGTACATGGAACATGGCGCGCTCGACGCCTACCTCCTGCGCTCCGGCCATGACGTCGGCTTTCGCACCCTGCACTCGCTCGCCGTCGGCGTCGCGAAGGGTATACGGTACCTCCACGAGGAGTGCCAGCCGATGGTCGTGCACTACAACATCAAGCCCGACAACGTCCTCCTCGATGGCGGGCTCACGCTCAAGCTCGACGTCGCTGACATCGGGCTCGCGCGGCTGCTGAACCACGCCGACCATGCCACGGCGTGGATGCGGCCACGAGGTGTCGTGGAGAAGTGCGACGTGTACAGCTTTGGCATGCTTGTGCTTGAGATGGTTAGCCAATGGAGAAGGAGCTCTGACTCCAATGAGGGCTCGTCGGAGAGCCAGCCATGGTTCCCCAAGTTGGCGTGGACGAAGTACGAGGACGGCAACCTCGTGGACTTGGTGACCATGCCATCGTCGGGCCGTGGTGACCATGCCACCACGACCACCGTGGTTGTTGCTGCCAATGGTGATGAGGATCTGCAAGAGCGCACAGAGACCGTAGAGAGGATGTGCAAGGTTGCGTTCTGGTGCGTGCAGCAGCAGCCGGAAGCAAGGCCATCCATGGGCGTGGTGGTGAAGATGCTAGAGGGCGAGATGGACATTCCTCCACCGGTCAACCCGTTCAAGCACCTGATGGCCGTGCCGGTGTGGGCTAACGACGTGCAGGCGAGCCGCGGGATAAGTGGCGGCAAACATGCTACTTGGATGTTTCCGGAGCCGGTCTCGGTGGATTGTGGCTTATGCTCTGAGATTGCACCTGATCTTGTAGAGTGTTGTTGCACATAATTCTTGATCATCTTCACGATATCGATCCAGTTCGGTAGATGGTTCCTGTGGCTGATACTATTTTAGCTATTTTGTTGTAAGAAAAAAATATTATATAAACATTTTAACATGATATTGTTGCCAACCTATTGAGTTTTTCTGATGTTATTGTACATCGCAAGTAGGACTTCAATAACTTGAGTTTATAAAATCCATTCTGTCACAAGTTTCGCCATATGAGAGAAGTACTCTAGTGTAAAATGTTACAGAAAATCTGTCTTTAGGACTCTTATAAGAATTGATAAAATCTTTTAGGACCCAGCTTCTGCACCAATATATCAATCATTTTAGAATCAAGTGAATCCCAATATCTTTGGATCATATATCAGGCTGGAAAGAACGGTTAGATTTTGACGGTGACGTCTTGGTCAAGCAGAGCCAATAGAGCCAATATATAGGAAATAGCCATGCAGCCTCGGCCACCACCGGTCACCGGCCGCAAGCAAGCGACACCACTAGCGGCAGCCAGCAGAGCTACAGGTGGCCGGCCGGGGGACAGGCAGGCGGGCAGCCAGGGCACCCACAATCTGTTTCGGGCGGCTAGCGGAGAAGGACAAATTTGAGGTGATGTTTTTTTTTTCGTAATAATTTGAGGTGATGTTGTAACGTTGCTTTTATGGATGAATGGATGACACTCTCCCGTTGTTAAATAACTGTCATTTTTTTATTTTTTTTATCATAAATTCAACTCGATTTGTAAAAAAAATAAGTGTAATATTTTGCATTTTCAAATAATTTTTTTACTTCCTCCGTTAACGAGAAGAGAGGTACGGAAGGACTACAAGAAATAGAGCGGTGATTTAGGCATCTTGGAAATGCTTTATCATAGCTGGCGCCCTACGTATACATGGAAATTTTTCATGGAAATCACTGAGGAAGGAGCACACCGCCGACAATCTGCTACTCGGTCATTGACAAGCCAATACACTTAATATTGACGACGTACGATTGACAACCAAACACATTGAGAGACAGCCAGACCACTAACAACGTGTTTCAGTTGGTAACGCGTTGATGACTTTCCTCAAAACACAATAGAGACACACAAAACCACTTATAAAGACAGACGTTCTTCACTCTTATGGAAAGCACATACAGTAGTATTAACACACCAATTTAAGACACCGGGTCCGCAGATCTTATAATTGACGAAGTCAGCGAGGGAGACTTGTTGCGATGGAATGCGTTATCTGCCATAGAGAGAATAGCCCTGTTAATTTGAAGAATAAACTCGGAAAAATACAAGCACTTTATATGAGAATCTAGAATAAACAAAGGTGTACAGTTTTTTTTTTTTTAAAAAATCAAAAGTTCCACAATAAGGAATCTATGAACCAGCTGCATGTTCAAATCGGTATGCTCGTTCCAGCCATCTTTGATACAGGAAAATTTCTGATTCAGCAGCAAGCATCACAAGGGATGGAGATAAGAGTGGGAAAATCTGTGCTGCGTTAGCTCTGAACATTACTGATCCGTGATCTATGCTATCGTATACTAGGTACTATATATGAACAATTGAACATCATACTACTAGTTCGAATAATTGAACACCATACGTACTATATTTGAACAATTGAACAATTCAAATATCGTGTGTGAACAGACATATATACAAAAAAAATCAATAGCATCATGCACCATTCACTGCAGATCCATCAATCGTCTATCCTGAGGATCACTTCGCTTGTACTACTACTAGTTTGAGGGTACATCCAACCGAAGGGATACACCGGAGGAGGAATCTCCATATGCCCTACCAGCATATTCACCACCATACTCATCGTCGGCCTCGCCTCCGGCATCTCTTGCACGCACAGGAACGCCACCTTGCACATCCGCTCCGCCGTCTCCTTCCACCGCTCCTCGTCCGCCGCAGCCACGGGATGGTGGCATTCCTTCACGAGGTCCAACAGCTTGCCCTGCTCGTACATGGTCCACGCCAGCGACGGCAGCCACTGCTTGTCGGTCTCCGGCAAGCTGTTGTCCATGTTCTTCCTCCGGCCGACGAGCTCGAACAGCAGCATGCCGAAGCTGTACACGTCGCAGCGCTCGGTGACCGGCGCCTTCAGGACACCGATCACCTCGGGCGCCATGTATCCGAAGGTGCCACGCGCGGCGTGCACGGAGGCGTGCGTGTCCGCCCGGCTGAGCAGCTGCGCGATCCCGAAGTCGGTGAGCTTGGGAGCCAGATCGCCGTCGAGGAGCACGTTGCTGGCCTTGACGTCGTAGTGGATGATCTTCTTCTGGCACTCCTCGTGCAGGTACCGGAGACCTCTCGCGACGCCACCGGCGATGGCGAGCAGCGCCTCGGAACCTACTACGACCCTGCGCCGCCGGTCCAAAAGGTACTTGTCCAGCGAACCGTTGGCCATGAGCTCGTACACCAGCGCGCGCTCGTTGGCGTCGGAGCAGTAGCCGATCAGCCTGATGAGGTTGGCGTGGTTGGTCCTCCACAGCGTGCCCACCTCCGCCATGAACTGCTGCTCCGTGACCTCGTCGTCCATGTGGTCGTGCAGCACCTTGACGGCAATGTCGAGGCCGTTGGGGAGCATGCCCTTGTAGACTTTGCCGAAACCCCCGGCGCCGAGCTCCGCGGACTGGTTCTGCGTGTACCCGTCCAGCTGCTGCGCCGTGAACCGGATGGGCTTCTCGCGGGCGATCTCGTCGAGGAAGTTCTCGATGGTGGTGTTCCGGATCACCGAGTCCGGCAGCAGCGGCGTGAGCTCCGTGGCGCCACCGCCGGTTGTGTTGTTGATGTTGATGGACGGGTGGCCGGCAGCGGAGCCGAACTGTTTGAAGTATCTGTACCGGAGGCACTTGGTCAAGATGTGTGCTCCGATGCTTAGTAACGTGAGAACTGCATGCAAATCAAAATTCACCATCAGATGCTGCACGGATTATACACATTACATACACACATATATGACGAGAAGTGTGATTCTAGTAGCTTCAGGGAAAAAAAGGAGATCGTGAGAACGCATGCATGCAGTCACACACACCGTACATACCAAGCATAAGAATCCCAAAGGAACCGAGGATTTCTTCCACGAAATCCCAATCGGTCTTAACCTTGCCCTTTGGAACTACACAGTGTGTTGAACGCTTGTCCCCTAGCACAAGTTCCACAACTGAATCCGAGCCTTGTGGGCACCCCGAGAACAAACTTGAGTAGGACATGTTAATTTGCGAATCAAATAAAAAAACCTGGCAGAATGATGGAGTTGCCTCTTGTAGTCTATATGTAGTCCTACCTCTTTTCTTTACCAAGGTGTGCCGCCGTGCTTGATATTCATGTGCGTACGTGCTCCCTCGCGTCACAAAAAGTGTCGTCTACGAAGTTTGATGTGGATGCCAACTGTTTTGGCATGAGAAGATTTGTATTGACTTGGTCTGTACGTTGAGCTCCTGCAGCCGGTGGAGAAGCCCTGTCAAACGAGCCTGCAGAGACGTGTTATGGTGTCAAACAACGACAAGCGCTGTAGCAGATTGTTTCCTTCACAAGAAAGAAAAGCAAGTGTTTCTCTCTATAGTGGCACGCCGCACACAAACAAAGTGTCCTGCTTTAAGTCTGTTAAAAATAACCATTTCCACCTCGTCACTGCGTAAAGGAAACCATTTGTGGACGGTAGTGGAAGCGGAAAGTCAATAGTCCGTGTGCACCACCACCACCACAAAAATACGTGTGAACCCACTCTAACACGACATACCTTTGTCGACACTTTCTATAGTAGGCAAAGAGCACCTTTGCCGATACATAGCCTCCTACAAAAAGTTTTGCCGATAGGTAAGACTGAACAAAATTAAACATAAGCAAGATCAATTTAAAAAAGTCTGTTCTCACAAAAGGCTTCTTCAAGACGGACTACCCAACTCCGAAGACGTACAAATACCTCGTTTTTCTGCTCTAGCTCCACAATGGAATTTAATTTGAATGGAGCAGTCACAAGAAAGCCATGAACTATAATCAAAGAATATAATAAATTATATATGTATACTAGGAAAAATACCTGTGCGTTGCAATGAGAGTACAAGACATAGTTTATTGCATGATCTGAAATTTAGAGATGATGTAATTTATACCATAAACAATATTACTTACTTTAAGTGTGCTTAAACAAAACTTCAAATAAAATAAGAAATTATAAGCAATGAAAGAAAATAAAATAAAATTGAGACTTAATCGTTAGTTTTTTTTGGCCAAAAACTTGAAAAAAGAGAGGCCCTTTATAGCCTTTTGGACTGCTCAACGACCGCAGGGCCTTAAGTCCAATTACTTGGGCCTAGCTGTGTCGCTGTGCAGCTAGAGAGAGGAATGCTACGATGGTCAGGACGCACAGGGCTGGATCGACGGCGTCCCGAAGCTCCCAGCCTCGACGAGCTTCCTCGGCATGACGGCGGCACGCCACAGCGCCTCGTAGGTCCCGTGCCCCTGTACCTGTGGCCTCGTAGCCATGCCTAGCTTGACGCTTCGACCCCTCAGATCCACTTGGAGAGCACGGACGACACACTCCAGCAACAACCCACCTCCACGGCAACGGTTTGGCCCACCTACTCATCGCCCACCTTTAGAAAAAATAAAAAAAATACTTGCTTTTTTTTATTAACGTGTGCATGTATGTTTTTCTTATAGTACGTGTTCGATTCGAACGGATACGATTAGAAGTGGATCCCGCACAGGGACACGGAATCGAATTTCTAATCTATGCTTCTTAGTTTTTTCATGAACAGAATCAAACTTCCAAGACATGATGCAAATCTCCTCTCAAATTCCCTGATTATAATGCAAATTTTGGACTAATTTGCTTTTATATACAACCATAAACAATTTGGGATGAAAGTTGTGTGGGTACTCAACTGCCGACGTCTTGCTCCTGGCGGACGACGGTTTGGTGTCTTAGACCCGTCTCAATGTAATATTTCATTGTACGGTTTCTAAAAATATGAAACTATAGATAAAACGGGTATCTCTCTCAATACGATGATTCATTGTACGGTTTCACTTGTTCTTTACCTGTTTTGGGACCCACCATCTCTCCCGCACCTCTCTTCCCCACGGAGCGAGCGCGCGAGGCAGAGAGGGCTCGCGGCGATGCGTGCGCGCGAGGCAGAGCGAGCGCAAGGCGGAGCGGGCTCGTGGCGGTGCGTGCGCGGTGCAGCGAATCGCGCGTGGGGGCGGAGCTGGCTCGCGGCGGAGCGAATCACGCGCGGGGGGCGGACGGAGCTCGCGGCGGAGCGAATCGCGCGCGGGAGCGGAGGGAATCGCGCGCGGGGGACAGAGTGGGCTCGCGGCGGAGCGAATCACGCGTGGGGGGCGGACGGAGCTCGCGGCGGCCTCGCGTCGTCTCCCGCGTGGCAGAGGCGCCCCGCCCCGCGCGCGATTGCCCGACGGCCCTGCCCGCGGCGGAAGCAGCACCCCTCGCTCCCGAGGCCCCGCGCGGCCATGCCCGGCGACCCCGCCTGAGGCGGAAGCGGCCCCGCCCGCTCCCGGTGACCTCGTCCCGTCTCGGCCGCGCGACTGATCCCGCTCGAGGGGATGAAACGAAGGAGCCCTCAGTGGGAGTTTCACGGTCTTGGAAACCCGCCGCGGTAGTGTCGTGTCGTGTGTATGACCCATCGAGACTTGTCTTAGGCGAGGGTGGTGCGGTCGCCGACTACCGACGTCCGCGACTAGGTGTGCTGCATCTGCGCGACGATCTGGTTTGCGCCGACCGGCATAGGAAAACGAAATGTCGCCGGCCAATCTGTACATATATATATATATATATATATGGGAAGGAAGCCAAGGAGTCACCCAAGCAGGCTGGTGGGCTTGGCATGGCGGATGGCCATGGGCCTTACGTTGGGCCAGTACTCCAATTAACAATCCATTGATTACAGGCTTGGCCGCTAATTGCTGCTTAGCGTAATGCGTAGATTTGGAGGCAGTTGCTCACTTTGCACCTTTGAGGAGGCAGAAGATCTGTTCACGACGCGAATGGTGGATTTCTTCTATTGTAAAACAGTATAACTAGTTATAGCATATGTGATTTTTCACCGGAAGATATTAGTAAAAAAAATTTATACTAAATTTTAATAAAAATTTTCACTTTAGTAAGAAAACTTTTAGATTTGAACGGTGACGTCAGCCAATAGGCAATAGCCATGCAGCCTCTGCCACCACCGGTCACCTCATCCAGCCGGCCCCGCAAGCAAGCAACAGCACTAGCGGCAGCCAGCGCAGAGCTACCGGTGGCCGGGGGCCAGGTATATGCGGGGCAGCCAAGGCCACCCACAATCTGTTTCGGGCGGCTATCAGAGAACGACAAATTTGAGGTGGTGTTGTTATGTTGCTTTTATGGATGAATGGATGATACTCCCGTCGCTAAACAACTATCATTTTCGTGTAGTAAATTTAACTTGATTTATAAAAATACTTGTAACATTTACAACTTTAAGTAAATTTATGACTCACTTCATCCCTAAATTAATTAAATTACTTCGTAGAATCTGTGCCAATCAATTTTTTTTAACTTTGTTTAACTTTATAGAAAAACTAATAACATCTATAATATAAAATCAGCATCATAAGAAAATATATTCTATGATCATCAATAATACTAATTTAATACTATAGATCTTAATGTTTTTTTTCTAGAAATTTAGTCTAATTTAATACTATAGATCTTAATGTTTTTTTCTTAAAATTTGGTCAAAGTTTAAATTTTTTGACTTTAGATAACTACATTTATTCAGAGATAGAGAGAATATAAAAATATATCATAAATCTATCTAATAATATTAATTATGTACCATAAATATTATTATTTTTAATATAAAATTAGTTAAAATTATTTCTAGTAAACGAGAACGATATTTGTTTACGTAAAATAGAGCGGTGATTTAGGCCTGTTGGAAATGCTTTATCATAGCTGGCGCCCAATTTAGGATACCAACAGTACGTATACGTATATATGGAAATTCTTCAACGGGAATCGCTGAGGAAGGAGGACACCGCCGACAATTTGCTACTCAGTCATTGACAAGCCATTACACTTAATATTGACGACGTACGATTGACAACCAAACACATTGAGAGACAGACAGACCACTAACGTGTTTCAGCTGGTAACACGCTGATGACTTTTCTCAAAACACAATAGAGACACACAACCACTTATAAAGACAGACGTTCTTCACTCTTATGAAAGGCACATACTATTCTATTCTACTCTCATATTAACACCTCAATTTAAGACATCGGGTCCGCAGATCTTATAATTGATGAAGTCAGCGAGAGAGACTTGTTGCGAAAATAAGTGTTATAATCATGTTACTAGTAGGACAAAGAAAACAAGAAACAAAACATAAATACAAAGAAATTATTACAAATAGATAAAAATCAAAGAAAAAAAGTACAAAGAACAATAAATTTTTATGGAGTGCAAAAACCAAAAAGAATCTAAGGACATTGCATAAACCAAACAAATAAAAATAAAAAATAATATTAAATTTCTAGATTGCAAAACCCAAAAATAGTGTCTATCTATAACTTGAATAAATATTCAGAAATGACATAAATAAATAAACAAAAAACAAAAACCCAAAAAATTTCTATGAATTGCAGAGCACTCATATATAGAAACAAACCAAACATATTACATTAAAAATAGGAAAACATGTGCCTAATTAACTTCTTACACCTAATTAACCATTGTAAGTGTAGTAAAATTCTAGTGTAAGTACAGATTTAATCTATAGTAACATGATAGTAAATTAACTATAAGTACTTTGTTATCAGGTGGTACCATTCTTTCTTACTATAAACAGACTTTTCTACTACATTCAACAAGAAGAAACCAAGATCAGAAACATCAAACAAATAATAAAAAAAAGAAAAACTTTAACCGAATAAACCTGAATGATGATAGTTGAATATCAAACTATATAAACAAAAAAAAAACACATAATTACTATGGATTGCAAAAGGCACAAAGATAAAGAGGACAGTGTATGAACCAAGAATATCAAACTACATAAATAAACTCCACAAAAAAATACTATGAACTGCAAAAGGCAAAAATATTAAACATATGTTGAAAAACTAGAAGGAAAAATCACCAACGACGGAGAGCGTCTTCGCCTCCCAAGTGAGGAAGATGAAATGAAACGGGAGAAAGAAAATGAACCGTTCAAAGAGATAATATAATGGTGCGTTTCCAAAAACGAGCTGACATACGGGGCCCATAAGTCACAGTAAAAAAATCGTGTGACGAGGAAAGATGAATCACACAGGAAAAAGATAGATTTTGTGAATAGAAAAAGCAAGTTGGATCCTAAATCTCTTGAGATGCTCTCATACTAGTAACACATGTATGAAAATGTCCTTAACAAGCACCTGCTCAGAATAGTCTTGCTTCACTAGTAAAAAAAAAAAGAGAATAGTCTTGCTTCCTCCTGAAATCCTAAGTGCTAAGTTCAAACTTGTAGCCACTACTTGAAATCAGTGGCGGAACTAGCGGAACGAGAAAGGAGAGACCAGTTTCAGCTAGATAAAGTGCATATATATATATATATATCGCCCCCCCTAGTTCCGCCACTGCTTGAAATACCACTAATAATAACGACTAACGACTAACCAAACGTTGCGTCAGAGTTGTCAACTCTGCTCACCTAACATCTATCATTGATTCATTTGACCAAACGTGTGGCTAGCTTGCGGGCGAGGATTGATCGGACTGGGTCAAGGTCAAGTACTGGGATGCGATGCGAGTCGGCAGATGGCGCGAGCTGCCTCGGCCCTTTCTTCTTCAAGTACAGCGGGGAGCTGCGGCAGCTAGCATGCATGGAGCAGGGCAACAAGATGGTGGTGGGGCTTGAGGAAGGGTGGAGCTTTCTGGGCACCGGCTTGTCCAAGATCAGGGGATCCATCGATGGCGGCGGCGAGGGCTTATCCAGCGAGGAGTACATGCAGGTCTTCACGTACGTACTGCAGTACTGCTCTCATCTATACTCTATATTTGAGGTTACCTGGTTCAGCTTCCCTTGGGTCGCCATCACCACCCCTCCCTGAGATGAGATACCTCTCGATCTATCTGAATGTGTTCTTGGCGTTGCGGTAGGACGGTGTACTGCATGTGCACTCAGGCGTCGCCTCACAACTACTCCGAGCAGCTGTACCAACGCTACAAGGAGGACCTGGATGACTACATCAAATCCAACGTGCGGCCGCTTCTTCGTAACTAATAATCGATCACGTGCTCTGCAGCTGCTTAAATTAGTTAGTGATCATGCATGCATGGATGCAGGTTTTGACGTTTCTGAGGGAGTTGCGCGGTGAGACTCTGCTGAGGGAACTGGTAGAGAGGTGCAGGAAGCACAAACGGATTATCAGCTCTGAGGTGAACATCTTCCGCTACCTCAATCGACATTACATTTCAAAGCGGTCCCTTCCATCGATCCAACAAGTCAGCTCAAGTTCTTTCCACGACCTGGTAATAATTCATTTCAATTCGCAGGATTGATTTCAGATGAGTTTATATTAGTGTTGGTTTATTTGTTGCCCACTTTGACTCATTCTGATTCTCTTCGCTATTGTGGCAGGTTTTCAATGAGCTCAAAAGTTCAGTGACAAGGACTGTTGTTGGCATGGTGAGCCTTAATTCTCTACCGTCGTCATTGTGCTTTTTCTTCTTCTTTTTCTTATTTTTCTTCTTCTTCTTCTTCTTCTTCTTCTTCTTCTTCTTCTTCTTCTTCTTTAGTGCATTTTCGAGAGATGAGAGATGACATGACAACGAAATTTGAGAGTCATTTCCCCACTGTATGTGTTACTGCACAGATTGATGATGAGAGGGAACACAAGCTTATAGACCGTGACCTCCTCAAGAATATCCTTGCCATCTATGTCGAAATTGGTTCTGGCGGTTTGCACATATATCGAGTTGATTTTGAACAGGCATTTCTCGAGAGCACTAGAAATTATTATTCAAGGAAGTTCCAATCCTGGAACCTGGAGGACTCAGACGACCATGATTACAAGCTCAAGGTAGCTTCAGGGTTTAGATTTTTCGATGCTGTAGGTATTGATGGGTGACACTTTTGAGTCCTGACATCTATCCTTCTGCTGTTCACATAGGTTGAGGAATGTTTACAAAACGAGAGGGAGCGAGTTGCAAACTATTTGCATTCCACAACTGAACAGAAGTTAAATGAGGTTGTGTTTTGTGCTTGCGCATGTTCTATGCTCTTTGTGTTATGTGTGATGTTTGTAACCGGTTTGTTCAGTCATGTATAACATCCGTTAATCTTCCGTGCTTACAGGCTGTGAAATCAGAATTGATAACAAAGAACGCAGAGCCTGAATACAATTCCTAAGGAGGATAATTCTGAAGGAGGAACTTATCAGATAAATCAAGCTTGTTGGAGTATTATGTTTCATAAAGGGATATTTAGGTTTCATTATTCTAATACATACATATGTAAGAGAATCATTTTTGTGAAATTTCCAGTTGATTTGTACTGAGTTTTTTCAGTACAACAACTTGGTGTAGTATAATTATTCAACGCATAAGATGTACAATATATATATATATATATATATATATATATATGCGTGTGTGTGTGTGTGTTACGCGCGCGCGAGCGTGCCCCCTCACGTCGCAAAGTGTTGCAGTAAACAAAAATTTGAAAGTCATGTACTCAATTGCATGGTCCCTTGATAATACCAAACAGATAACATCACCAAATGTTTCTAGAGACCATCATCAAGCAACCAAATTAAAGAAACAATTTAGATATTCTGTATATCATTCAGGGAAACAATAGGCATTCAATTGACCAACTATCAAAGCTTACTTTATTTTTGCTATTTATTACCTGCTGTGTAGAAACTTGAGAATGGATGTGCTATGCAGTTCCCTATTTTTTCAGAAAGTTCCTTGAACTGCAAAGTCTTAAGATTGACCAAGTAAACGATTCCACTGCCACTCAATTAATCTCAATATCATGTTATCATCTTCATCACGCCCTACTATCATTAAGATCCCCTGGTTATATCTGTCCTATCAACCCTGGGCTTCACTCAAAGAAGGTTGGTCAGTTCAACAGTAGTCTCAAACAGCCATCTGTTGAAGATTGGTACGGTACATATACCCGTCGCTAGGGTTCCATAGAGATTAAGTCATTCATTATTCTTGTAAGCCGCCGCACGACGTTTGTAACCGACTTTTGATAATAGTGAGGAGTGTTTGCTGGCTGGCGCGCCCGTGGTTTTTTCCCTTCGCATTGGAGGGGGTTTCCACGTTAAATCTTATGTCTTGCTGTGATTGATCTTGTGTTCTTCGTCATTTATCTGCTGTCATTCACAACACCATCCAGCAACACCATGGCCACTGGATATTCTCTTCCATACATGGAGACTGATGCCTGATAGAAGAATGAAGTTGAGACCACCGTCTGCAGACAGAATAAAGCAGTGGCGGAGGTGGATGTCAGATGCATTAAAGGTTGATGCATCTGGTGGTTTACCAATAATAGCTAGGGTATGCCTTTGCAAATCGAACTCAAGGACATCACCCCTCACACCCACGGGCACCCAGTAAACAGAATTCCCGACCAGAGAACTTTGAGAATCAGCTGGAAAAATGAGATCAGATATCACTATCATATAATCTGGCGGCTGCGGCTGCAATAATAGTGAGATGATATTGCCCCATGTGCATGTCTCAGATGAGTAAACACAGGCTAAAAAACCTTCCCTGTTGCAGCCAATTAAGACTCCGAGTGGCAAGCTCCATGTATGTGGTCTTTCTCTCGGGAAGCACAAACAACTACACCCTTCTGACCAAAAACCTTTTTTCGCTGGAACAGTGTGTGTGTGTAATCTTTGGTATATGCAGAGGGTAAGCATAACCATAAAGTTACACTACAACATGACTTATCATACAAGGCATTTAAAAACGCCTTCGAAAGTGGTTAAAACGCCCTGAAAGACTGTTTTTAGGCATTCTTAACAATGCCTGCTATAACCTTGACGCAAAAGAGCTTTTGTGGCATTTGGAGGAATCCATCATTAGAATCCGAATCCAGTCTACCCCCATTTCTTCTACAAGTCTGGTGAACAAAGAAGGGGTTTGGAGAGGTAGTCAGGCCAAGCGATGGGGATGGTAGTCAGGTGGTTTGGGGCCCTAGCAGTGGTGGACACGTCTGGGCCAGGTCAGCAAGGGCCGGGGAGTCACGGCCTTTCGCTGGTGTTGGAGAAGAAAGCGGGAACAGGAGGGGAAAGAGGGAGGCCGCCGTGGGCGTGGTAGAGACTCCCCGAAACTCTGGATCCATGGTACTGGCAGAAGCAATAGAGCTCCTATAAAAACCTACTACACCATGGTAGGGCAATGCGCACTGGACGGGGGTGGGCGGCGGGAGGAGCAACACTACTACAGAACTGTTAATCACCGTCGGTTTGCTAAAAAAACAACAGGGATGTTACAAAATGTAAGTGAAAATAAGGACGATTATCACCCGGCTAGTAATATGAACAGTATGTGATAACTTATCATTACCACCAGTTTGTGCTACCAATCATCGGTGATGGCGACCTATTTTTCACCGGTGCTGTGTTATGAACCGGTGGTAAAAACACTTTAACCAACGGTTTGACTTATGCTACATCACAATAAAATTCATAACTTTTCAAACAAAGTTAGAGAAAAAACTTTATATCAAAACAACTTTGTAATCGATGACTTCTTTATTTGAAAACAATTATGGTCTCAGAATTCCATTTGAAGCTCTCATTTTGATTTTTTTTTGAATTGTACAAACAACCTTAGATGGAAAAATAATTACAAGCAAAGTTATAGATTTCCATGTGATTTACAAATTTGTATTTGATGATTTTTTTATTTGACTTATTTAGGGTCTCAAATTTGTATCCGAAGTTCTAAATTTTGAAATTAATATTTTTAAATGACCTCAGGTGGAAAATCGACCAAAATCAGAATTGTAGATCATGATGAGAACTACAACTTTGTAGTGGATGATTTTTTTCATTTAAACTCAAATTCAACTGACCTCGGATGGCGAAATGCCCAACGTCAAATTTAAGTGTCGAATACAACAACTTTGTAGTTGATGGCTTTGTCATGCGAAGTTATTTAGGGTCCTAAATATTCATTTCAATATCCTTGGAAGTGAATACTAGGGGAATGAATATGCCATATGACACAAGTAACTTATGGGTGGACTGGTTATAGTAGCTACGTGCGAGAGCAGAGGTCTTAGGTTCGAATCCCATCACCACGCAGCGTGAGGAAAATATCATGACCTGTGCGACTGATGGTGATGATCACAACCGCGGTAATGACCATTCTTATGGCAATGAAGGGGATGCCGCCAATAGTGCCTTGCAACTTTGTACCTCTCTTATTCTCTTCTCTTTATCTCTTTATGTCTGTTTCTTCTTCTCCATCTTTAGCGGGCTTAAAGGGGGGGGGGGTCAGAAGAGGCATTAAGGCCTGATCGTGGGGACAGGAGAGATGGCAGCGAAGCAGTGATGCCACCAAAGGAGGCGGCAGGCAGGGTTAGAGAAGAGTTGACCATGGCAACGGTGTGGGAGGAGAAGAAGGAGGTCACCGCAGGCACGGTAGGGTATCACAATAGCTCTGGAACCATGGAGCTCTAACAAGACCCTACCGCACCTGCGACAAGGCTACGAGCAACGGTGGCGATGTGCTCCTCTTCCAACAATGTTGTTGATGTTTCATCCTTGATGGCAAACGTAGGCAACCGCCAAGGCTAGAAGGCTGCTAGGCTGGGCCGCTCCGATCTGCCAATGCTGACTCTATCATCAAAGGTGACCATGAGACCCTGCGCTGCCGCCCGTGAGCCGATCGATTCTACTCCACTGAGTCATCGGAGCTCTACTCCTGCGAGTCGAGCTGCCACACCGATGGAGATGTATGTCCCTCAAGCTAGCTTATGATGGCTCTGGTGAGACCTACGTCCCTATGCCAGCACCACCGCTGCAACTGCAGCAACACTTGTTGGTGCCCCTAGTGGCCTCCTCATCATTCTACCAAAGAAGCTCCCCTGCTGAAACGATCTTGGTTTTCCTCAAAGGGAAATCCACATATTCAAAGTATAACATGACAGGCTCGCAAGATCATCCCATCACATTATCACATAGCAGTTGATATCACCGTAATAAATCGAATATCTGCCTTAAAGAGTACAATAAGTGTGGTTTACTCATTTATTACATCGTGAAACTGGCAGAACAAATAGAACACGCAACATCCAAAATAGCTACGTGGACGAAGCGCGGATTATCGCCTTCAACCATCTTGAGCGTGGAACGAGACACCTAGTCCTTCTGGTCATTGTCCTCAAAGCCGACCTCTGGCTCGACAAATGTTTCCAAAATATTAGTATGATTTTTACTGGCCATTGACTCTCACCCTATGCTTATGCTTTTGCATTTACTTTATGGTTGGTGGAAAAGCAAAGGTACACTACCGGAAAGCGACTCTTTGCCGAGTGTCAAGTGGTTTGCTGAGTGCCAAGTGGTTTGCCGAGTGTTTTTTTCGGGCACTCGACAAAGGAGATTCTTTGTCGAGTGTGAAAAAACACTCCGCAAAGGCTTTGCCAAATTTTTTGTTGACACTCGGCAAAGAAGTTTCTTTGTCGAGTGTTTTTTTACACTCGGAAAACACTCGGTAAAGAAGCTTATTTGTCGAGTGTCAAAAAAATATAACTCAGCAAAGAACTCTTTGCTGAATGTTTTTTGTTTGACACTAGGCAAAGAAAATTTCAAAACACATTTTGAAACTGTAAATTAATTGAAATGAAAAGGTTTTCAACTACAAAGTTGTATAAGTCATCAAGATGTACAATATTTATATTTCTCATTTCTTCATATGACAAAGTGAAATTAAATTTGTTCACAAATCTTACATATCTCTCTTATAGTTTATGAAACTATGAGAGCGATATATAAGATTTGTGAATAATATTAAAACGACTATGTCGGATGAACAAATGACCAAGCAACCAAAATTGATTTTGTAGATCTCAAAAAATTATGAAACTTTGTAGTTTGCAACGTTTTGATTTGAAATCATTTGGTCATGCAAAACTGCGTTTGAAATTCAATTTTTAAAAATTTGAAATTTTCAAACGACATCTGATAGAAAAACAACAAAAATAAACTTTGTAGATCTTGAAAAGTTATGAAACTTTGTAGTGAAAACCTTTTGATTTGTAATCATATTGTCATGCAAAACTGCGTTTGAATTTGAAAATTTAAAAATTTAAAAATTCGAATTTTTCAAACTACCTCGGATGGTAAAACAACCAAAATAAACTTAGACATCGAAAAGTTATAAAACATTGTAGTTGTCAACTTTTTTATTTGAAATCATCTTGCCATGCAAAACTACATTTAAATTTCACAATTTAGAAATTCAACTTTTGTAAATGACCTCGGATGGAAAAACTTAAACAAAAAGTGCAGACCTCGAAAAATTTTGCAACTTTTTAGTTTTATAACTTTTTTATTTGAATTTGTTTAGGGTCTCAAACAAGAAATTTACAATTAGTTTAGCATAATATATGAGTAACTAAAACGGGATATGGACACAAGTGAAAGTGTGGTATAGTGGTTAGAGGAGGGGATGCTTGAGGGAGAGGTCTTGAGTTCAAATCGCATTGTTTGCAAAGTCACAGTTTAAGTTTGAAAAATTTTGGGACTTTGCAAGGTGATGCGAACATGTAGGCAATGGCCGATGGAGGTCTCCCTCAATTAATTTTTTTTTGCTATTATTTTGACACTCGGCCAAGTGCCCGACAAAAAACACACAACAAAGACAGCATTTTTTAAGAAACAAGAAGAGCCAGCGGCTCCTACTGAAATATATTAAAATTCAAATAAAAAAGAAAAAGTTACAGTTACAACAAACAGCTAAGAACGACAAATGACAAGAGGCAAGCACAGATCAGGGTACATCAAAAGAAAAGAAAAACAACCAGGCTACTACATGTTTGTATTGATCCATAGTTGCATGGCAGGTATGACTGAACTTTTGGTTCTGATAAGCAGAAGAACCGCCTCTACACTCGGTAAAACCTTTGCCGAGTGTATTAAGAGCTTTGCCGAGTGCCCCAGGCACTCGGCAAAAAAAGTTGTGCCCGGTAGTGGTAAGAGAAAAGGGCATATATTGATGACTTACATAGGAAAACTACAAGCTGTGCCTTTTCTCTGTCTGGTATTGTGTGGAATTTATATCTGCAACTGCAAGGTTAAGTCATCTCGGCATTATCACACAATACCAGACAGAGAACTGCAGCTAATACTAACTGGCTAGTTGATATAAAAAATGGCAAAGGTAAAATGAATATGAAAAATGCTATGTAATATAAGTTTTTTTCGTCACTACTTTCCCATCCTTTCAGTACCCCTATATAGTCTTCTTGTACTCATACCTTTCAGTACCTCTATAGTGCTTTCATCACCACTAGTGCTTATTGATATCCTAATTCTTTAGGGGTGCAGCTAGCCTTAGCTACTGGGGTCACATGACTTAGGAAACTAACACAAATCTAATGAAGAAGCTACAGCCGCATATTGGTGTTGCTGACCCACACAGAAAGGGACCTTGGTGGCCCTTGAATAGCCTCTACTAGACTCTTGAACCTTGTCCATGCATTCCGTTTGCTTGTGTTGTTTTTGGTTCTTTGATAACTGTGTTTTACATATTATCCTGATCAATTTTGATGTGCGCATGTCCACCTACACAACTACTTAAACAATTTTTAGCATCCTTTAGTAGGGCAATGATGTTTGACAGGAACTTAAGGAGCACTGACAGTAAAAGGTTTATGAAGGGGTTAGTACCTTGACCATGATCTTCAAGTGGTACTTGTCAATGGTCTTCTCTTAATGAAAAATGCAATTGCTATTTTTACATGGATTTGGGTGTAGATACATGGATTCGAGTGGCAAGCTCCATGTATGTGGTCTTTCTCTCGGGAAGCACAAACAACTACACCCTTCCGACCAAAAACCTTTTTCCGCTGGAACATTTGAGGAATGTCTACATGGCGGCGGTCACCAGTAATAGGGTCCCAGACCACCAAATAATGTAGTTCGCTGCTAATGTTGAGGGCAAGAAGGCGGCCATGGTGGCATCCAAGGATTATGTGATCCAGACTCTTCAGGAAGCTGGAGAAGCGTGCAGCAGGGATGCGATTCGGTGGATCTAGGGTTGACCTGAAATCAATTATCCGATTGAATTCGATGCAGAAGAAGCCGAGGAGAGGGGCTTTCTTGTGGTGCGCCACAAATGCAGACTAGTGAGGCTCGGGGAAGGGAAGACGGCAGTGGTGGGAGGCGGACGAGGATCATGGTGAGGATGTCGTCGTCCTCAAGCGGGGGAGCTGGCGCCCCATGGCACGCCATCATCATTTTCTCCCGATCTGCACTCATGGCGTCGCCATGTTTATTCCCTGGGTGAAAAAAATAAACATTTAGCGAAGCAAACTTACATCTAGGGTTCGGGCAACAAAAGGAACTGAGAAGAGGATCGAGTACATAGCATACGGTAGGGGCGATCCATAAATGCAAGCGGCCGGAGGGAAGACGCGATCGAGGACGAGGAGGATGCAGGCAGCGCTGACTGGGTCTGGAGCGAGACAGATCTGCTGGGACTCTGCAGTGTGGCAAACCTGCTGCTTGGGATCTGAGCAAAGCCGCCGTCCGGAGGGGACCTGCGCTGTGGGTGTGGGTGTGAGGTGTGCTGTGTCTGTGCTGCTGGGCCACCGCGAGAGAAGACAACCCCAGCAGTAGGAAGCTTCCAGGACCAGTAGTCTAGAATAAATTAATACTTCATCCGTCCTAAAATATTTATCTTTCTCGCTTCTCGAGAAATAACTTGAATTAATTTTATATAAAAAATTATTTATAGTTATGATACATAATTGTTATCATTAGATAGATCTTTTGATCTAATTTTTTAATAAATTTATTTGGAAACACAAATGTTGCACATATTTTATATAAATCTAGTCAAAGTTGTGACACGGAAACCCAAAACGATAGTTAATTTGGGACGGAGGGAGTACTTTATTTAAGCGGTAGAAGCGTGGATGATGCTACCTGCCGGATGTATCCCGACCTCTAGGTGGGCAACGGGTCGGCCTGGCCCGGTACCGTGCCGTGCCGACAGCCATCGGGCCGACGAGGCACGTTGTGCCGTGTGGGCCGTGCCGAACAGGCCTGCGGGCCTGGCCTTCGGCCCAAGCACAGGCCCGTGGGCCGTCGGACTGGCCCGTGAGGCACGTCGTGCCCTACGGGCTGTGCCAGCCCATAGCTTATTTGACCTATTTTTATATTTTTCTTTGTGCAAATTTTGCTTATTTTGATGTTTTTTTACGAATTAGAATATTTTGATGTTGTACTACAATGTGAGGTAGATGTGTGTTTAGATTTAGAACTATTATATATTGAAATTCCATATATTATCGAATCTACAACTTTTAACGGACCAAACGGGCCGTGCCTTGCCGGCCCATGGGCCTAGGGTGTGGCCCAGGCACGGCCCGTGCACCGGGCCCGCACAACACCGTGCTCATGCCGGGCTACATGCCCAGGTATATCCCGACCTGATCCCTGTGGATTGTGGTTTGCTTTGAGATAGCGATCTCGTAGAGTGTGCATAATTCTAAGCACAAACTATTTTGAACTTTTGGATATATATATATATAGAGAGAGAGATAGATAGAGAGAGAGAGGGAGTGTGTATGGCAGAGTATAAGGAGTGTAATCTCATATGGTTGGTATGTAGAGGGCAAACAAAACAATAAAGCTATACCTCACTCTAGTGATAGATTTGGAGGAATCCATCATTAGAATTTTCTCTTCTCCAGATCCAGCCTCGATCTCTCCTTTTATAAGTCTGGTGAACAAAGAAGGGGTTTGGAGAGGTAGGCAGACCAAGCGGTGGGGATGGCGCCGAGTGGTTCGGGGCCCTAACAGTGATGGAGACGGCTGGGCCAGGTAAGGACAGGGGAGTCACAACCTTTCTCTGGTGTTGGAGAAGAAAGCGGTGGCAGGAGGGGAGGGAAAGAGGGAGGCCGCCGTTGGCGCGGTAGAGACATGCCAGAGCTCCATGGTACCTGTAGAAGCGTTGGAGCTCCTATGAGACCCTACTACACCGTGGTAGGGCAGTGGGCACTGGGCGGGGGTGGGCGGCAGGAGGAGGAACACTACTACTAAACTAATAATCACCGTTGGCTTGCTAAAAACAATGGGGATGTTAACAAAATGTTGGTGAAAATGGGGCGGTGTTATCACCCGGCTGGTAACACTAATAGGCTTTGATAACGTATCACTACCATCGGTTTGTGTTATTAGTTGTCGGTGATGGCGACCTATTTTTCACCGCCGCTTTGTGTTATGAACAGGTGGTAAAAATTGTTGAATAATTACGAAAATTCTAGATTAATTTCCAGATTAATAACACAAGCATATAAATCATGACAATCTCCAAAACTAGATTAAACATAGCTTGTATAGTAGCTATCAGATTAAATAAGTTGAACATAAATAATGGTGTAAGCATAGCTCGTACACCATTCATATACAATGTTACGAACAAAGATATTGGATCACGAGAAGTATACTTCGGACTGCAGAGGGAGATGATGTTGCTGGTGATAGTGATGATAGAGACGGTATGAGATCGTTGACGAGTTGTGGAGGAAGAGCTCGGCTGAGCTCTCGACCAATACGCCAGGACATAGGGCCGCCGGTTTTGGACGATAGACAACCCGTTGTGGGAGTTGGGAGTAGTCACGTGATGAGCGCTTCCCAAAAACCTTATTCGCCTTTTCCCAGTGCAGGATCGCAAAGACGAGGTTTTCGGAGACCTGCTCGCCCAGTCACCGATGCACGCTAGCAATCGGGCTAGAGAAACTACGGTGTCGGCGCAACAGCAAGAAGAGGAAAATGTTAATTTATTACCTTTGGATTTTCCGAAGTCAAACTTCCAACAGTAATTTTTGGTGTGTCTATTTTTAGGAGGATTGTCACGTGTATATTGGGAGAAAAATCCCCTATCTCCATATCAACTAGCAATATGGTAATAATTAATGTTCTACCTCCCATATTTACTTATGTGCTTAAACATTAAAGCCTATTAAGGAACAAGTGTATGAGGCCTTTGAGATTTATTAGAATTTCCTTATATAGATTTAGGGGAACAATCCATATAAATTCCAACAAAAATAACTTTCACTAATGGTTTTATATTAACAAAATTTATAATTGATGACCTTTTCATTTGATATCATTTATGGTCCCATAATTTTGTTTGAAGCTGTCATATTTTGAAATTTATTTTTCCGAATTGTACATACAACCTTAAAAATAAAAATATTTACAAGCAAAGTTAAAGATTTCCATGTGATCTACAATTTTGCATTTGACGAGTTTTTCATTAGAAATCATTTAGGGTCTCAAATTTGTATCAAAAGTTCTAAAATTTAGAAATTAATATTTTTTAACGACCTTTGGGGGAAAATCGACTAAAATGTGAGTTGTAGATCTTAATGAGAACTACAACTTTGTAGTTGATGATTTTTCATTCGAATCTTTTGAGGTCCAAAAAGTATGGCTGAAGTTCCCAGAATTAAATTCAAATTATTCAAATGACCTCGGATGGCGAAACGTCCAACATCAAAGTTGTTGATCTCAATTAGAACAACAACTTTGTAGTTGATGACTTTATCATGTGAAGTTATTTAAGGTCCTTAATATTAATTTCAAAATCTTTGGAAGTGAATACTAGTTACTAGGGGAATAAATATGCCATATGACATACTCCCTCAGACCCTAAATGTCTGTCACTACGTTTTGCGTGTCCACAAGTTTGACTTTTTATTGAAAAAACGAACCATATTTGCATATTTAAATAAATTTATTAAAAAACTAGATTCAAATATCTATCCAATGATACTAATTATGATTTATGAATCATAAATATTAATATTTTTAAATATATATTTAGTCAAAGTTGTTTCTCAAAAAGCGAAAATGACACATTTAGTGACACAGGAAGTAAGTGACTTAGGTGTAGAGTGGTTATAGCAGCTATGTGCTAGGGAAGAGATCTTAGGTTCGAATCCCACCACTGCGCAGCGTACGGAAAATTGTGTGACCTATGCGACCGATGGTGATGACCACAACCGGCGGTAATGACCATTCTTATGGCAATGGAGGGGACACCACCAATAATGCCTTACAACTATTTGTGTCTCTTACTCTCTTCTCTTTCTCTGTTCCTCTTCTCCATCTCCGACAGGCTTAGGAAGGGGGTCAGAAGAGGCATTAAGGCCTGGCGGTGGGGACAAGGGAGATGGCAGTGAGGCAGAGGCGACGGTGAAGCCATTGCGGGAGGTGGCGGGCAGGGTTAGGGTGGGGACGACCAAGGCAGCGGTATGGGTGGGGAAGAAGGAGATCACCGCAGGCGCGGTAGGGTCTCGTAAGAGCTCTGGGGCCACGGAGCTCCGGCGAGACCCTACCGCACCCGTGACAAGGCTGCGAGCAGCAGTACGGTAATGTGCTCCTCTTCCAAGTATTTTCTTGATGGCAAACGGAGGAGACCGCCGAGGCTAGAAGGTCGCCATGCTGGCTCGCTCCAAGCTGCTAGCGCTGACTCTCAGCCAAGGTGACCCGCGACCCTGCGCCGCCGCCCGTGAACCAATTCTACTCTACCAAGTCATCGGGGCTCTACTCCCGGGAGTCGAGCTGCCAGACCGATGGAGATGCCCGTCCCTTGAGCTAGTATACAATGGCTCTGGCGAGATCTACGTGCCTCCGCCGCCACAACCGCCACAACCGCAGCAACACTCGCTGGTTCCCTAGTGGTCTTCTCGCCGTTCTGCCATAGCAGCTCCCCCGCTGGCCGGCTCTCCCGCCTCTTGGACGACCTGCCAAGGCCAGGAGCTCTGCTGCATTGTCCATATCCATGGTGTCCCTGGTGCTGCTGCTTGTAGCTTTGATGTGGGCACTAATCTTGAAGCATATGAAAATCTACGTACGTCGGCATGTGGGAAATCCACATTGCTATTGGTGTGTAGGCCAATATTTTTTCATATATAATGCTACCATGCTGATTGCTGAAACGAAAGCTCTTTTTTTTTTTCTCAAACAGTGCTATAGCTACGAACAAAGATGCGTCCACTGACCGTGCTGTCTACGATGGATTAACATGCTTTCGAGTAAGTTAAATATGATGGTGTTTGGGATTTCTCTATAAATTCCACCATAGAGCAGTTCTTTAAAACCTAGAGTTTGTAGAGCTTCTCTATAGGTGCTCTTACAACTTCACATTTTTTTTTCTCAAACTAAATACGTGGTGTTGAAACCGTTTGGTTAAAAAAGTGGAGTGAAGCTGGAGAGGAGCAGTTCCAACCATCCTCTATATATGATACTAATGTTTGAATCTAGGAACCAAATATATAGGAAATGGTCAAGATTTGATCAAATGAAAGCAACCTTTCAACATTTATAGGCCCTACGGTGACATGCACCGATGCACGGGTGTATATACGTACTACACGCGTAAGTAGGGGTGTATGTGCGATCTATCTACACACGCACGTATCGGGCTAAATGTCACGCGTAAGTAGGGGTGCATGTGCAATCTATCTACACACGCACGTATCGGGCTAAATGACATTTAGCCCGATACTAGCATGTATAGTCAATGGATTGCTCGTGTCGGGCCCAGGCAGCAAGCCTAAAATGCACACCACACCAAGGTAACACCTGGAGTTGATGATGAAAACAATCATGATATGAAATACTCGACATGAATATATCGGTACACCATCATTGGCCGACTGACATACAACTTAAAATCCATGATACATACAGATGTTGCACTAGCGCACGCACCATTATAAGGCATGACCTTGCCTTAATAGTACTAACCAAATGAGTAACTAATGACAACAGAATAAATTATGATTGGAACGAATTAGCAAATTCTTCAGAAAACAATTCCTATGAATTCACTTCATTCTCATCCACCAAATAGAGAGTGAGTCTCATGCAGGGCCAACATCGGGCACATAAATTGGACCAGCCTACATGCATTGACAAAGTCATTCTTGGTATCTGTGGAACAAACAATTTTATAAATCAAACTACTCAAGACTAGTCAATATTGCAAAAGCAAAAATGCAATATCACAAATATTTGCATCTGTTTCAAACAGAAAAGTTCAACTCATCATGTGGAATTTATATCTGCAACAGAAAGGTGAAGTCATCTCGGCATTATCACACAATACCAGCATTATATTGGAGACAGAGAACTGCAACTAATATAAACTCGCTAGTTGATATGAAAAAATGGCAAAGGTAGCATGAATATGAAAAATGGTATCTAATATAAGTTTTTTCATCACCACTTTCCCATCCTTTCAGCAGTACCCCTATAGTACTCTCGTACTCTACCTCTGTTAGCCCCCTATATTGCTTACTCGTATCCTCATTCTGGGTGCAGCTAGCCTTAGCTACTGGGGTCACATGCCTTAGAAAACTACGCAAATCTAATGAAGAAGCTACTGTGTTGCTGACCCACGCAGAAAGGGACCTTGGTGGCCCTTGAATAGCCTCTACTAGACTCTTCAACCTTGTCCATGCATTCCGTACGCTTGTGTTGTTTCGTTCTTTGATAACTGTGTTTTACATATGGTCCTGATGTGCCCATGCATGTTAACCTACACTACTAACTAAACAATTTTAGCATCCTTTAGTAGGGCAATGATTTTTGCAAGCAACTTAAGCAGCACTGACAGTAAAAAGGTTTCTGAAGGGCTAGTACGTACGCTGGCCATGATCATTCAAAGTGGTCCTTGCCATGGTCTTCTCATAACAATGGAAAATGTGCAATTGCTATTTTTACATGGATTTGGGATTAGGTGTATGATTCCGAGTTATTTCAGGACATTCCATATACCCACATGAAATCTAACAAGAGTGTCAAAATCTGACATAGGTTTGTTCTATTTAATTCGGCAAAAGAACTGCATCATGGGCTCCAGGTAAATTAGGCAACTACACAAAAACATGGCATTTGGAATTTAAGTGCTTCGATAACCAAGCATGAGGGACAGTTTCTTTCTTTATAATGGGCATATGAGGGACACAACGAGTAAGAAAGCAAAAACATTTCACTACAATAGCATGCCACAAATTTTTAGAAATATAAAAACAAGTGAGTTGTTGAGAAAGTAGAAATGGCCGTCTCACAGAATAGAAACGTACACCAAAAAAGGGAATTTGATATAGGTATTATGGGATCTTAGAACCTCAAATACTATAATATTGTCAATGATATCTCCTCATGTATAACTTGGTAACTCCTTTAGTATAAAGCAGTTGGCATTTTATTAATTTATAGTGCAATAGTGAACAAAACTTCTATCACTACGTTTTCACCCAAGGGTAACAAACATACCAAAATTATGATAAGAATATATTTTTATGCAATAAATCAGACGTACATGTCACTGGGATCATTTATTTGGTTGGTACAGAAATATTAATGGAAAATGTACTTTTGACTAACCAAAAGAAAATTTTGAAAAACTATTCAATCGAAATGCCTACTCTCAGATACGTTGCTCTTTCAGTATTGAAAAATTCATTACATAAGACCACAAGAAGATCCAAAAATCAGCAGTAACATGAAATGAGAACGTAATAATTTTTATCGACAAAAGATTGGTTGAAACTAATTGTTTATGGTTTAGTAGTTATATACAGATATAATATAAGAGCAGACAGGTCAAAGACAATGAACAACCACTCAAAGTAAAGAGTTAGCAACAAAGCATGAGACAGAAAAGTAATCATCCTACAACCACTCATATATAGGAAAGGACAAATTATTGTATGCAGAACGAGATGAAAGGGTTGCCATGCAAAAAAGTACATCAAGGATAACGATGTGGCATTAGTATATATAAGGACAGAAAAATTAATGGATGAACCCATGGCCATGAATAGAGGAGTGGACAGCTGACAAAGAAGGTTCTGGATATATAAAGCCTGGGAGTATTACATTAAATAAACAAGCCATGGAACAAGAAGCCAATTAATAACTTTTGTAAGAAAATTGTTGTAGGAGTTTCAATAAATAGTTTTGGGTTCTCATGGCACCTGTCACTTCAGAAGTAGAAGAAAGCAGAGGGGAGCACATGAATTTCAATAAAAAGAAGGAATGTGGTGCAAATCAAAATTGCATCTGGAAGACAGATCTTGATGCTTGCATTACCTTATCAACCAGTATAATGACCATTTTATGCATTGTTCACACATTTTGGCCTTCCAATTTCAGCGTTCATACCTACAAACACAATAATTTAATGTTAGCAATTGTCTTGTAAGTTCCAACACGCGGCGAATGATAATGGTAGAGCAAACATTGCGAGAATTAATGCAATATTTATCTATCTCATAATGAAATAAAAGCACCACATAATTTTTTTTCTGATCTCATAAATAAATACCTATAGTTATTATTAAGAAGTCTTATTCCAGAGTTCCTGAAGAGATTATGAAATATAGCTAAGCTAATAAACTCAAGTAACAATAAAAGCAATCATCACTATCCAATAAAATAGACCTGGCTAACAAAAGATCAAGCAATCCCACAATTTTGTACAGCACAAATGGATTTTCATTTTTCGGATTTGTAGTAAAACCCTTCATTATGGGATAAAATGATAAGTTTATTTCATAATGATAAAAACAAACAGCAAGGGTTTAATATTACTAGCAGGATCACTGCCATAGATATGAAAATTCTCTCAATATCACAAGAATAATGCAATTGGCATTGAAACTTTAAATGCATGAAGTAATTATGAATTATTCATATCAGTTAATTTCAAGTTATATATTCTTATAAAATTATGAAACTCGAAGTTCAATTATATATAGCTGAAAAGAACTGCCCTATATCTATCTGTGTTATTTTATTGTAGCACAATCCATTCTTATAGCATAGACGGATTGCTGTTATTCTCAAATATTATTTGCAGTAAATAACAATTTGAAAGTCCTGTACTGAACTGCATGGTCCCTTGATAATACCAAACAGATAACATCACCAAATGTCGAGAGATCATTAAGCAACCAAAGAAACAATTCGAATATTCTGTATATATCATTCAGGGAAACAACAGCAATTCAATGAACCAACTATCAGAACTTACTTTCTTTTTGCTACTACTTATTACCTGCGGTGTAGAAACTTGAGAATGGATGTGCTGAGCTGATGCCTATTTTCCCAGAAAGTTCCTTGAACTGCAATGTCTTAAGATTGACCAAGTAAATGATTGTGCTGTCTCTCAATCTAAATATCATGTTATCATCTTCATCACGCCCTACTATTCTTAAAACACCCCGTATATTTATCGAATAAACACTTGGCTTCAGTGAAAGAAGGTTGCTCAGTTCAACAGTATTCTCCAACATCCATCCAGCAACACCATGGTCATTGGATATTCTCTTCCATACATTAACACTGTCGCCTGACAGAACAATTGTCACACCCGGTTTTAAGAACAAAACTAGATATACCCTATATGTGAGCCCAGGAAGTCAAATCTCACATATAGCCACAGAACAAGGTAATATCAAAAGACAATACTTAAGTATATAACATATATGGTCAAAGGAATAACCTTAAGAAAGCAAACAGCGGTAGGACACTCCGATCTTTAGGTGAAGACTCCACTCCACAGGGACCAACTGACTAGTTGATCACAAGCCTAACTGCTCAAGACTTCTCGCAAACTGGTACCCATCCAGGATTTTTATCCAAATATTGAAAAGAAAAGAACAAGCGTAAGTACTTTCGTACTCAACAAGCTTATATGGGGTTCATGAGGCTCAAAAAGTTGACACTGGTTTACTACGATAAGCATTTTAATTTGTAACAAAACTTTATAAGTGGTAGATTAAAGTTATGCTTAAGTCCCCAAATTAAATTGCATGATCAGGTAAACAAATGAACAAGTAACATAATTCCATGATAAAGTGATTCATAAAGATAACCAACAAGTAACCAAAGAGTTCTGTGAGTTTTTCGGGCCGCTCGTGTCCGTGAGCACGGCTATCATGATAGTTTTTAACACTCTGCAGAGTTTGTACACTTTACCCACGAGTCGTGTTTGCCCAAATGCCCCGGGATCATGACTCCCTTAACACTACCGAGGTGAGCGGGCAGGGAACACTATGAAGTCTTTCAAAGGGGTTCGCTGACATACCACAGACAGTACGGATCCACGGACAAGGGGTATATAGGAGCCCTGGGATGGTACACACACGCAGCGGTCCCCACTCCAGCCGCTCCGCAACCGCTCGTCAATGGCAACTTTCGTGAACTGCCGCATGCGAGAGAGTGACCCTAATACTGAACTAAAGCCAGAGCCATGTAGCCCTCATGGTTGTACTGTATGTCCCAGCTTTTGCTGACAGATAGGGTCCTAAATCCATGTTGCTAAAAAGTCAAGTTTTACTTTATCATCTCATGTAGTCATTAATCAAGATTAAAGGATCATGCTTGTTAAAGAGGAGCACTAGCAATAACTACCCATATGCAAAAGTAACCCATAGGATTTCAAGGATAGAGGTAATCAAATCTAGGTAACCCTATGGTAACAGTATTAGACACATGCATATGATTTTATTGGAAAAACTTCATTAATAGGACATCAAGGAAGATCCCATATAATACTTGCCGTAAAACAGATCCTTTCTTCAAAGATCAACGTCTTCAAAGATCTTATGAAACACCCACTTCTTGATCTCCAACGTAACTCTCACCGATTGGACAATAATTACCAAATCACCACACAAGCATTCTGATCATACAAAGCACACAAACATGGCTAAATTAGAACAATACACCAACCAATGAAAAGGATTTAAAGAGAAATCTACGCAACTCTACGATCACACAGTTGCGAAGATCACACTAAACGGAGCTACGATTAGAAAGATACAACTAACGGAAGATTTGCTTTTATAAAAGAGAACTACGAGCTTTATCAATTTTATAACTATATAAAAGAGTGTACAAAGTATTTCAAAGAAACACCTTGATTAGATTAGATCAAAATTGTATTTGGATCTCGAAAACAAAAGTAGAACTAATCATATTTTATATATAAAAACAAGTTGCATAGTTATTAATCAAGTTAGAAGTTAACCATAAAATTACAGAGCTATTAACATGGTATTAAAGATCACTAAAGAAAAGGTTACGCCAAAACGAAGCCAACGCAACTTGAACGGATCGAAACGGATTTAAAACGGAGAAAATATAGATTAAACAGGATTTTGAAAAGGGCAGGTTAAAGCATTAACAAATTAATTAACTTTGATTTTCAAAAGTAATTAACATAGATGAAATCTATACTACTATATAGATCATGAAATTACGGATCTAACGCAACTCGTTTGGGTCAAATCGGAGTTGAAACGGGGTTTTTATAAGCAAAAGGAAAACAGTGGCAAACTTGTAGTTTATGTGAAAGCGTATTTCAGACTGACCGAGAAAGTTTACGCTTTTGAAACTGAAAAACGTATTCCCGAGAAGGGCGTTTTGGCCTGCGGGTGCTGTGGCGTGGCGCCACGTGGCCAGTGCGGGTTGGTGCGGTGTACTACGCTGCTGTGGACCGTGCACAGGGCTCTGGTCCACCGGCTCACCGTGGACCGGGGCGTACCCCTTCGCGGGTTCTAATCTAAGCCGTCGGCACGAGATCGAACGGCACAGAGAGGGCTGGGTGGGGATGGTCGCCGGGGCGGCGCTTCCGCGGCGGCGCGCCATGGCCAGAGGGCGGAGCTCGCTGGCGTTCTCGGGAACGGGGCCACAGGCCACTATTCGACACGGGAGAAGCATGGGGAGGTAGCGGAGGAGATGGCGAACGCGTTTTGGCCATCGGTTGAAACCGAGGGGTGGTCCAGAGGGGCGGTCCACACGCGGCGGCGGTGCGACGGCACTGGTGCGCGTGCACAGAGGTCCAGAGAGCGAGAGAGAGCAAGAGAACGACACTGTGAGATCGGTGGGGACGACGCGGGTTCGATTGCGACATCGGTTGATCCGATTTCATCGCAGAGACATTGGCGCACGTGACGGGGCGGCACGGGGCAGGACGGCGGACGCAAAGAGAAACTACGCGGGCTAAGAGAGGGAGAAGAGAGGGAGAGAGAGAGCTCCGGGGGCTTTGCTTACCACGGTTCGAGCCTCGTGGTGCGGTTGGACGTAGCGGAAGGGCTTGGCAGCAGAGGGGCGACGGCGGTGACGCTGGGCGGCGGTCTGTGCTCGCGGCGGCGGCTCTGGTGCACTGCTGCGGCTGCTAGGGGGCTTGGTACGAGGGCGGAGGAGGCGCGGCTCGGCTTAAATAGCCCAGGGGCGACGCCGAGGATGGAAAGAGATCCTCCCCGAGCTCGATTCGTGTTCGGCAGAGGAAGGAATTGCCGGCGCAGAGGAAAGGAAAGGAGGGGAAGAGGAAGAAAGGGAAGGCGGCCGGTGGCGATGCTCCGCGCACGTCACGGGACTGTGCTGACTATGGAAAGGGGTGATCCCTTACCCCGATTCGAGATCGGCAGAGGAGTTCGTCGGCGCGGGCGAACAGGGAAAGGGGAGGAAGAAGAAGGAAAGGAGGGAGAAGAGACTGACAGGGGGGGGGTCCCAGGTGTCAGCGTGAGCAGAGAGGGAGAAAGAGACTGGCGAGCGGGGCCCGTCTGTCGGCGCGTCCGCGCAGCGAGGGGGAACGACGGCTGACGTGTGGGTCCCGCCTGTCGGCGCTTCCACTGCGAGCAGAGAGGCGGGGTCGGGCCGTCAGTGAGCCAGAGAGAGAGAGCGGGAGGGGCAGAGTGGGCCGGGGCACTTGGGCCGGGTGAGAGGAGAGGGAGGGGGTCGGCCTGCGGGAGGGAAGAGAAGGCCGAGGGGGCCTCTGGGCCAGAAGCAGAGAAGAGGGGGAGTTTGCCTTTTCTTTTTATTTCAAAGCAATTTTCCAAACCCATTTGAATTCAAACTTGAAACCATTTTGAAAGTATTTGAAACAAATTTGGAAATTCCACTTTTGAAAAACATTTTGGAATTCAAATGTGAAACTTCATTTAAATTTTGAAAGAGAGTCACTCAAACAAAAACCCAAAATGCAAGGCATGAATGATCAAACATGTTTCTACCAAAAGGAACTTTTAATTTCATAAAAAGTTTTTATTTGCTATGATTTCATGAGCACCAAATTTCAAAAATAAATCATTTTATTTCTATTTTCCACAAAGTAAATTTTAGGGTGTTACAACAATGAAGCTGAGACCACCACCATCTGCAGGCAGAATAAAGGACTGGTTGTCCTGGTGGATAGATGCATCTGGTGGTGCATCAACAATAGCTAGGGTTTGCCTATGCAAATCGAACTCAAGGACAGCATCCCTCATACCCAGAGGCACATGCGCCCAATAAACTGAATTCCCGACCAGAGAACTTTTACAATCAGCTGGAACAGTGACAACAAATTTGACATTTGGCAGCTTTGGCTCCGATATTGAGATGACATTGCCCCATGTGTATGTCTCAGATGAGTAAACACAGGCTAAAACACCTTTCATGTTGCAGCTAATTAAGACCACCTGGAAGGGCTCCGAGTGGCAAGGCCCGTGGTCTTTCTCTCGGGAGGCACAAACAACTGCACCCTTCCGACTACAAATATTGTTCCCCATGAACATTTCAGGAAGGTCTATATAGCGGCGTTCATCAGTGATAGGGTCCCACACCACCAAATGTTGCTGCTGGCTGGTGAAGTTGAGGACAAGAAGGCGGCCATGGTGGCATCCAAGGATGGTGTTAAGCTCACTGACCGGGCAGCTGGAGAAGCGTGCAGCAGGCATAAGCATGCGATTCGGCGGATCCAGTGCGGGCCTGAATTCAATTCTTCCTCTGTAGTCGCTGCAGAAGAATCCGAGCAGAGGGGCTTTCTTGTGGTGAGCCCGGAAGCTGCGGCGGAAATGGGGACGGGTGACAAGGCGGCGCCAGCGCATGCAGGACAGTGAGGCGCGGGGAAGGGAGGACGGCAGTGGTGGGAGGCGGACGATGATCATGGTGAGGATGTCGTCGTCCTCAAGCGGGGGCGCTGGCGCCCCATGGCACGCCATCATCTTCTTCTCCGGATCTGCGCTCATGGCGTCGCCATGTTTATTCCCTGGGTGAAAAAGTAGACATTTAGGGAAGCAAACCTACATCTAGCTAGGGTTTGGGCAACAAGAGGAACTGAGAAGAGGATCCAGTACGTAAATAGGGTAGTGTAGGGGCGATCCAAACCTGCAAGCCGGCGGAGGGGAGACGCGAACGAGGACGAGGATGCAGGCAGCGCTGACGAACCACCGCGAGAGACAGATCGGCTGGGACTGGAGTGTGGCGAGGCTGCTGCTTGGGATCTGAGCAGGCCGACGAACACCAGCTAGGTAGCAGTAGGGAGGACGGAGGGGACCTGCGCTGTGGCTGTGTGGGTGTGAGGGGAGGGGTGCTGTGGCTATGCTACTGGGCCACCACGAGACAACCCCAGCACGCCAGCAGTAGGAAGCTTCCAGCAGACCAGCAGTAGGAAGCTGGGTGTGAGGTGTGAGGTGTGCTGTGGCTGTGCTGCTGGGCCACTGCGAGACAACCCCAGCAGTATAGGAAGCTTCCAGGACCAGTAGTCAGGCGTGGAATAAACTAATAATACTTTAAACAGGAGAAGTAGATGCTACCTGGATGTATCCGGACCTGATCTCGGTGGAATGTGCCTTATGTTGTGAGGTAGCTAGTGATCTTGTAGCTAGAGTGTTGTTTGGCATAATTCTAAGCACAAAATATTTTGAGAGAGAGAGAGAGAGAGTATGGCAGAGTATACGGATTGTGATCTCGTATGGTTAGGGTAAAAAAGAACGATAAAGCTATACCTCACTTGAGTGATTTAGAGGAATTAATCCGTCACTAGAGTTTTCTTTTTTGAAAATCTAGCATCTCCCCCTCTTTCTTCTAAAAGTCTGGTGGACAAAGTTGGGGTTTGGGGAGGTAGGCAGGCCAGGCAGTGGAAATGGTGGTCAGGCGGTTCGGGCCCCTAGCAGCGGTGGAGGCGGCTGGGCCAGGTCAGGACAGGACAGAGAGGAGTCATGGCCTTTCGCTGGTGTTGGAGAAGAAACTGACAGCAGGAGAGGAGGGACGAAAGACGGAGGCCGCTGTGGGTGTGGTATGGACTCGCCAGAGCTCTGCTGTAGCGGCAATGGCGGCGGAGCTCTTGTGAGACCCTACTTCACAGCGGCAGGGCAGTGGGCGTTGGACAGGGGTGTGTACGGTGGGTGGGCGTAGGGAGGAGGAATACTACTATAGAATTGATAACCATTGTTGTTTTGCTAAAAAAAATAGCGGTGACACTCATCACCGCCGATTTGTGTTACGAACCATTAGTAAAAATGGGCACCGCCGGTAGGTAACATGAACCGTCTGTGATGACTTATCATTGCCGCCGGTTTGTGTTACCAATCGGCGGTGATGATGACATATTTTTCACCGCTGATTTAGGGTTATAAACCAATGGCTTAACTTATGCTACATTACAATAAAATTCATAAGTTTTTCGAACAAAGTCGAATGAAAACAAACTTTATATCAAAATAACTTTGAAATTGATGATTTTTTCATTTGAAATCATAAGCTTTCATATTTTAAAATTTATAATGTCGAATTGTAAACAACCTTAGATGGAAAAAAAATAATTACAAGCAAAGTTACAGATTTCCATGTGATCTGACGACTTTTTCATTTGCAATCATTATTTAAGGTCTCAAATTTATATCTAAAGTTCTAAATTTTTTAAATTAATATTTTTCAAACGACCTAGGGTAGGAAATCAAGCAAAATCAAACTTGCAGATCTCGATGAGAACTACAACTTTGTAGTTGATGATTTTGTCATTTGAAATGTTTTTATTAGGTCCCAAAAAGTATGGTTGAAAAAGTTCCCACACTTTTAAATTCAAATTATTTAAATGACCTTGGATGGCGTAACGTTCAAAATCAAAGTTATAGACATCGATTAGAACAATAACTTTGTAGTTGATGACTTTGTCATGTGAAGTCGTTTAGGGTCCTAAATATTTATTTCAAAATCCTTAGAAGTGTATGCTAGGGGAATGAATATGCCATATAACACAAGTGACTAAGGGGTGGAGTGTTTAGAGCAGCTGCCTGCAAGGGTAGAGGTCTTAGGTGTTAAATGGCTTAATGCCTCTTATATTATAGGCCTATATGGCCCAGCCCATGAGGCTACGCTTCTATATATACTCATCTCCACTTCTGGAGTAAGTATGCAGACAGATCCCTAAGGTACGTAACATGGTATCAAAGTCACCTCCCATTTTCTCTAAACCACCTGTTACACGTGTTTTCAGTCGTCGTTCTAAAACCACTACACAACCTTCCTGGCGAGCCTGCTGTTACTGATTCTGACAATAATACTATTGATGAGTCATCTATTATTTCTAATTTGTTACAGGTTGGTCCACGATATCATCTTCGAGATCGCAGCTCTATTTATCCTGCAGACAAGTATGGTTTTCCTCATGTCAATGCTACTGTTGATGAGCCATCCACTTATCAGGAAGTTTCTTGTATTCTAGAATGGAAGCTTGCTATGTCTGAGGAACTTTCTGCCCTTGATCGTCAAGGCACTTGGAATCTTGTTCAATTGCCATCACACATGGTACCTATCACATCTAAGTGGGTATTCAAAGTTAAGACCAAGTCTGATGACTCTATAGAGAGATACAAGCAGGTTCGTCTTGTTGCCAGAGGTTTTCAGCAGACCCAAGGTTTAGATTATGATGAGACATTTGCCCCTGTTGCTCATATGACGACGGTTCGTACGTTACTTGCAGTGGTTGCTGCTTCTTCTTGGCCCATATCTCAAATGGATGTCGAGAATGCTTTTCTTCATGGTGATTTGACTGAAGAAGTTTATATGCAACCACCCCCAGGCGTTGTTGCTCCTTCAGGATATGTTTGTCGTCTTCGTCGTGTTTTATATGGCCTTAAACAGGCCCCTCGTGCTTGGCATGAGCATTTTGTATCTATGATCCAGGCTGCTGGTTTTTCCCCTAGTGATCATGATCCGACCTTATTTGTTCATTTTTTTCTCGCGTGGCCCCACTCTGCTTCTTCTGTATGTTGATGATATGTTGATTACGGGTGATAATGAGGATCACATTTCTTATGTGAAGCAACAACTTAGTGCTGAATTCCATATGTCCGATTTGGGTCCTCTCGGTTATTTCTTAGGCATTGAGGTCAAGCGATCCACCAAGGGATATCATCTTTCACAGTCTAAGTACATACATGATCTTATTGCTCGTTCCAGCATCACTAATAACAAAACTGCTACCACACCTATGGATCTTCACCTACAACTTCGTCTCACTGATGGGGTACCTCTGAGGATCCTTCTTGATATCGACATATTGTGGGCAACCTTGTTTATCTCACCGTCACAAGGCCTGATATTGCTCATGTTGTCCATATTTTGAGCCAGTTTGTTTGTGCTCCAACTTCTGTTCATTTTGGACATCTACTTTGTGTGCTGCGATACTTACGAGGGACATCATTTCAAAGTTTATTCTATGCACATGACAGTCCGCTTCAACTTCCATGCTTACTCAGACACCACTTGGGCGAGTGACCCAAATGATCGATGCTCCATCATAGGATACTGTATTCTTCTTGGTTCTTCTCCTATTGCATGGAAGTCCAAGAAACAAGCAGCTATATCTCATTCTAGTACAGAGGTCGAGCTTCGAGCCCTTGCTACTACTACTGCAGAGATTGTCTGGCTTCGATGGTTGTTGGCTGATTTTGGTGTTTCTTGTGATGTTGCCACACCTCTTCTATGTGGGGCCACACAAATTGCCAACGATCCGGTGAAGCATGAACTTACAAAGCATATTGGTGTGGATGCCTTCTTTACTCGGTCTCATTGTCAATAGAAAACTATTTCTCTTCAGTATTTGCCTTCAGAGTTGCAATTGGCTGACTTTTTCATTAAAGCACAAACTCGAGAGCAGCATCGGCTTCACTTGATCAAACTCAATGCTTCTAATCCTCCGCTTCCACCTTGAGTTTGAAGGGGGGTGTTAAATGGTATAGTGCCTCTTATATTATAGGCCTATATGCATGGCCCAGCCCATGAGGCTACGCCTCTATATATACTCATCTCCACTTCTGGAGTAGTATGCAGACAAATCCCTAAGGTATGTAACATTAGGTTCGAACCTCACCGCATAGTCTACCAAAAATTTTGTGACCTATGCAACCAATGGTGATGACCATAATCAGCGGTAATGACCATTCTTATCACTAATTACTTCCACCGTAGAGGGGCAAATCCATCGGTCATGACGGGTCTAAGAAAAATGCCACTAGTAGTGCCTTACAACTGTACATTTTCCTCAATTATTCTCTTCTCTTTCTCTCCCTCCCTTCTTCTCCATGTTTGACGGGCTTAGAAAAGGGTCAAAATAGTAGAAAGGCCTGACAGCAAGGCAGAAGCGACAATGACGCCACCTCCAGGGTTAGTGCAGAGGCAACCATGTCAGCAGTGGGGGATAGGGGAAGGAGGAGGTCACCGCTAGCGCGGTAGGGTCTCGCAAGAGCTCTAGGACCATGTAGCTCTGGTGAGACCCTATCGCACCCGCGATAGGGCTGCGAGCGACAGTGACGATGTGTTCCTCTTCCAACTATATTGTTGATGTCTCATCCTCAATGAGAAACGGAGGATACCGTTGAGGCCAGGAGGCCGCCATGCTAGGTTGCTTCTCGCTACCAGCACCGAATCTATCACCTGAGGCAACCCCATGACACTACGCCACCGTCGTGAGCCGATTCTACTCCACCAAGTCATCGAGGCTCTCTACTCCTGCAAGTCGAGCTGCCACACTGATTGATGGAGATGCTCGTCCCTCGAGGTGGCGTATGATGGCTCTGGCGAGATCTACGTGCCTCCGCCACCGCCGCCGCCATAGCCACATCAGCACTCGCTGGTGCCCTTGGCGACCTTCTCACTGTTCCGCCATAGTAGCTCCCTCATCGACCTACTCTCCCGCCTCATGGACAACCTGCTCAGCCCTGGAGCTCCGCTGTGTTGTCCCTATCCATGGTGTCCCTAGGTGGACGATCAATCCTCTCTCTCTCATAAATCATCATGGCTGGCTTTCTCTAAGCCTTCCTCTCTACCTCAGTAAGGACCCTGCTCTCCTGCTCTCCCTTCTCACGCGCGCCCCTACCATGTCATCAGATGTGTTTGCTACTCGCGATCCTGCCACCTGGTGCGTGCATGGTCAGGGTCATGCCCTACCTTGCGGACTAGGCCGCATCGCGGCCTACCATAGTTGATGGTGCCACTGGGTCTCCTATACACCGTCGATGAGCACAACAACTTGTTAGGGCTAACCACTAGATGGTTTCCTCTACTTTTTGTAGCAAGGCAAGGGCCTCGCCATTAGAATAGAAATAAAGAGAAGGGCCTAAAAGTAGTTTTTATGATTGTGAGATAGTTTCTAATAGTTTCTTTAAACCAATTAGAATTAGTTGGAATCTTGGGGTCATTTTGCAATTTTAGTATAGGTGCTCAACTCCTTGGCTGTTTAGCCACGTTGGTAACTCAGTAGCATACTTCACAATAGCACCGATCAGAGGAAGGGTAGGTTTGTGTGATCACTATAGATGAAGGTGTGTGGGCACATGGACAAACTCATCGTAGTATAAAAGGAGTGGGATGCCCTTTACTCCTAGATGCGCGCTCTTTGCTAGCATCGCTGAGATTTGCTTCAATATCTCCACCGACATGAGGTCTTCTAGTTGCTTTGACATCGGGTCAACATGGCCCTTATTTGCATACATAGGGTGCACTTGTTCTTGGTTTGCCTATACCTTATATAGTATGGACTGTTAGGGGGGACACCCTCAATGTGTCATCCTATCCCAACGTCAGCCTAGGTTGAACTCTTGACCAACTAACCCCTTTGTCCGAAGGGAGTAGCTGATGTGGCCTCGTTAGACATGATCCTTTACCAAAGGGAGAACATTCCCTTCACATGACGCCCCATGCTCTCACTATGGCGCTTGGGCTCGAATGCGGACAACTTTCGGCCTCGCATTGTCTCCATGTGCATGTGTGCTCCATTGCATGATGGTGACCCTTAGCTGTGGATGTCGGTGAGGCCCGCTCCGCTAATGCCTTCAGTGAGGATAACTCTCTGGCTGGCTCTCTGTCCTTATAGGACTAGGCACTGCCAGCTAGGATCTCGACAATCAAGATCCTTGCTATGTCGACTCTGCCACCGCATGGAGGAAGATGGGAATTCACACTCCCAACAAGCGGAGATCCAAATGATGTTAGAGGAGTAGTTGGGATGACAGACAAAATGTTTCACAAACTATGTGAGAGATTTACGAATTTGAACAATGTATATATACTACCACTTTGTTGGATGAAGAAAGGACCAAAATAAAAGTTGTAGATGAGGGCTACAGGATTGTTGTGCTTGACTTGTTTAGCTGAAATCATTTTTTTTCAAAATCTGGCTTGAAGTTTTCATTTTTTGAAATAAAAAATTTAAATTATCCAAACCAAGTCACATGAAAAGATGACCAAAATAAAAGTTATAGATCTTGATGAGTTCTAGAATTTTGTAGTTGACAATGTTTTCATTTGAAATAATTTGTCACGGAAAACTACGTTTGAATTTCTCAAATTTAAATTTTGAATTTTTTAAACAACCTCGGATGGAGAAACAACCAGATCAAAAGTACTGAAAGGTTATACAACTTGTAGTTGCCAAATTTTTCATTTGAAGTCATTTTATCATGGAAAACTATGTTTGAATTTCACAAATTTGAAATTTCATTTTTTCAAAGGACCTCGGATGGAGAAAAACCTAAACGAAAGTTGTATATCTCAAATAGTCATACAACTTTGTAGATGACAACGTTTTGATTTGAAATCAGTCAAACAAAACTATGTTTGAATTTCTCAAATTTGAATAAAATTTTATAAAAGACCTTAGATGGGGAAACTCTAAAACCGAAAGTTGTAGATCATGAAAATTATACAACTTTGTAGTTGATAATGATTTGATTTGAATTCATTTAAGGTCTCAAATACTTAATTTAAATTTAGTTTAGGATAATATGAGGCACAAAATCTAATATAGACACAAGTGTGTGTGGTGCATTGTTAGAAGAGGGTATGCACGAGGGGAGGTTTCAGGCCTGATTCTTATGTTCGACACGAAGCATGCAATTTGTGGGTGGTACAAAAAAATTGCTATTTTTTTGCCCTTTTTCTTGACTAGCAAAAAGTGCCGTGCATTGCAACAAGTGATTAAATAGAATATTATTCATTTGTACTCTGTTTAACTCACTGATTCTATGTCGGACACTGAAACCCGACGTCCAATTTGTTTTCGTCTCAACTACTGCCCGTCTGATTTTTTGAGTCCATGGCCACTACGATTTATTTTTCATCTCAGCCACCGCTTGAGAGGCCTCAGGTCTCACGTCCAATTTTTTCGTGTGTTTTTTTCCCTTAGAGATGTTTCCGCAAATGATTTTTTTTCAAATCAAATGCTTCATCTTTGGTTGTTCATTTAAATCATGTGTTGTGGATTAGTACCGACAACACATGATTGCTTAATTTCTATTCTTATTACCCTATTTCGATTTCGATTAAAATTCCTTTTTATTGCCTAATTTCTATTCTAATTATCCTATTTCTATTTGGATTAGAATTCCTTTTCATGTTTGCTTGGAAGTCTTACGTGTTTGATATAGGATTCAGAGCTTACAACTCCTAACTGAACTCTGTTTCATACTAGATACAAGATCTATTCTAACTCGTATATGAGAACGTGTTATATATATAAGTCCAGATAGAAAAACTCTTCATTACCGAGTAGTTAGAGGGAGACGGATCAAAAAGAATGGATGGACGAAAAAAGAGCCTGAAATTTTGCCTCTTTATTATTTTTCTTGATTTCTGGAAATTGATTTGTGGGTGGTATAAAAAAAAGTTTGCTATTTTTTGCCCTTTTTTGCTCTATATATCTAGCCACCCTACAAATCACGACCCGCACTTATAAATTCAATTTGTAGGGGGGGCTGCCATCCGCCCCTACAAATCATCGTTTTGTAGCCACGGTTGCTTAGGGGCGGTTGGCAAACCGTCCCTACGAACCCTCAAAAGCCGCCCCTACTAATGATCACTAGCATAGTGGGGTGGACATATTAATGATGACGATGGAGGTGGCGGCAATGATTTTGGACATATCGTCCGGCCCTACCTATGATTATGGACATGTCAGGGATGAAGATGCTGATGACTATTTGGAGCGAATGTCTCAAAGACTGTTATTAGGACCAAAGCTGTTACTGAGGAGTGCAAAAGGTCTAAACATTTGGAAAGGGGCCTTGAGTTCTTTCCCTAGGATTTTAAACTCTAGGGAAACGTGTGGATTCTAGTTGTGAAGGAACTTTGATAACATGTGCAAATATATTTATATTCTAAACAAGCATTATTATTACCAAAAATTGTTATAGACAAACAATTGTCATAGAACTCGTCACAAATTAGAATATTGAAGTAGCTTATATAAGATGATTTTGGGTACATCTTTATGACGACCGCCTCATTTGACCTCCTCCAAAATGTCATGATCTAAGTGGTTTTGTGATAAATATAGCTCCATTTCCATGAGAAAATCATCACTAAAGTCACATTTCTTCTAACGATAATTATCCCAACTCCATCAATATGGTGACAACACTATCCAATTTGTACCAGCTCAAGTATTCAGGAACCCAAAATCTCGAATCATCGTTCACACCTCTTTGGCTAATGTGTCACTGTTGGAGTGGAATGAAATTGGCCACCAGGAATGGCCTGATGGCTAGGGTAAATTAACTATTAGCATGTATAGTCAATGGCGTGCTCGTGTGGGGCACAGGCAGTCAGCCTAAAATGCATGCACATCAACGTAACACCTGGAGCTGATGATGAAAACAATCACACCATATAAAATACTCGATAAACTTTAAGCGGTAAAGCAAGTGAATCTATACATAGGCACCACATCATTGGCCGACTGACATATAGATGTTTCACTAGCGCACGCACCAATATCTGGCATGAACTTGCCTTAAAAGTACCAAACACAAATGATTATTAATGGCAACATAACAAATTATGATGGAACACATTAGCATGTTCCAGAAAACAATTCCTACAAATTCACTTCATTCATTGTATCCATCAAATAGAAAGTGAGTCTCCACGCATGTGTGGCCAACATCGGGCACGTAAAATGGACGAGCCAACATTGACAAAGCCATTTCTTGGTACCTGTGGAGCAAACAATTTAACCAGTCAAATTACTAAATACTAGTCAATATTGCAAAAGCAAAAAAAAAGCAATATCACAAATATTTGCATCTGTTTCTAACAGGAAAAGTTGAACTCACTGTGGAACGACTGCAAGGTTAAGTCATTTCAGCATTATCACACAATACCAGCATTATTGGAGACAGAGAACTGCAGCTAATATATATAAATTCGCTAGTTGAATGTTGTCTCAATGAAACATTATTGAGATTTCATTTCCATTCAGCTGATGATGCAAGGTAATGAATATGAAAAATGCTATATATGTAATATAAGTTTTTTTCGTCACCACTTTCCCATTCCTTTCAGTATACCCTTATAGTGCTCTCGTACTCTACCTCTGTTAGCACCACTAGTGCTTATTGATATGTGCAGCTAGCCTTAGCTGTTGGGGTCACATGACTTAGGAAACTATGCAAATCTAATGAAGAAGCTACTGCCGCATATTAGTGTCGCTGACCCACACAGAAAGGTATGACCTTGGTGGATCTCTGATCCGCAATTGCTTGGCCCATGGATAGCCTCTACTAGACTCTTGGCCCTTGTCCATGCATGTTTCTGAAGGGTTAGTACGTTGACCATGATTTTCTTCATCAAGTGGTGCTTGTCAATGGTCTTCTCCTAATGAAAAAGGCAATTGATATTTTTACATGGATTTGGGTGTGTGTAGATGTATGATTCCAGGAGTTTTTTCAGGACAGCCCATATACACCCACATGAAATCTATCAAAGAGTGTGGAAATTTGACATTGGTTTGTTGTATTTAACTCGGCAAAGGAATAAAGTTACGAGGTCCAGAAAAATGCTAACTACACAAAACCTTGGCATTTTGCAAATCACCATTAAAGTAAGATTTTGTGTGACCACAAAAAGGACATGAAACTTAAGTGCTTCGACAACCCAGTGGGCATGAGGGACAGTTTGTTTCTTTATAATTGGCATATGAAGGACACAATGAGCAAGAAAGCAGAAACATTTGAACAAAACTTCTATCTCTACTTTTTCACCCAAGGTAACGAACTTACCGAAATTATGATAAGAAATTATTTTTCTCCAATAAACAAGTCATGTCCGTGGGACGATCATTTATTTGGTTGGTACATAAATATTAATGGAAAATGTACTTTTGGCTGACCTAAGAAAATGTTGAAAAACTATTCAATCGAAATGCCTACTTCAGATATATATGTTGTTCTTTCAGTATTTTTAGAAAACATTTATTACATAAGACCACAAGAAGATCCAAATTAAATTAGCAGTAACTTGAAATGAGAATGTAAAAACAAATATCGACAAAAGATTGGTTGAAACCAATTGTTTATGGTGTAGTAATTATATACACATAAGTTTCTAAGATGTATCCCACATTACAAGTTACTAAGCATACAGAAATTAATACATATGATCACAAATATAATATAAGATCAGAAAGGACAAAGACAATGAACAACCACTCAAAGTAAAGTGTTAGCAACGTACAAAGCATATGACTCAGAAAAGTAATCATGCATCCTACAATTACTCTAGGATGCCAGCACTCATATATGGGACAAATGTAAATTGTTGTATGCACAACGAGATGAATGGGTTGCCATGCAAAAAAGTACATCAAGGAGAATGATGTGGCATGCATCAGTAGATATAAGCACAGAGAAATTAATGGATATGATGTACCCATGACCATGAATAGAGGAATGGACAAGGTTCTGGATATATAGGGCCTGTTGTTCATAAAAATAAACTAGCCACAGAAGGTTCTGCTAAGAACAAAGAAGCCAATAATTAATAACCAAATTGTTGGAGTTTCAATGAACAGTTTTGGGTTCTCATGGCACTTGTACTTCAGAAATAGAAGAAAGCTGGGAGTACAAGAATTTCAACAAAACGGAGTGTGGTGCAAATCCAAATTGCATCTGGAGGACAGATCTTGATGCATGCATTAATTACCTTATCGACCAGGATGACCATTTTATGCATTGTTCACACGTTTTCGTCTCCACGCATTCCAATTTCAGCATTCATACCTACAAACACAATAAATTGATGCTAACAATTATATATATATTCCAAGTTCCAACATGGGGCAAATGATAATGGTAGAGCAAGATTGAGAGAATTCATGCAGTATTTATCTATCTCATTATGAAATAAAAGCACCACATAATTTTTTATGCTGATCATAAATAAAGACCTAGCTATATAGTTATTCTTAAGAGGTCTTACTCGAGAGTTCCTGAAGAGGTTGTAAAATATAGCTAAGCTAATAAACTCAAGTAACAAAAGCAATAATAAAAAAAATAGAACTGGCTAACAAAAGATCAAACAATCTCAGTATTTTCAACGGCACAAATGAATTTTCATGTTGCAGTAAAACCCTTCGTGATGAAGGGATAAAATGATAATTTTATTTCATAATGATAAAAACAAATAACACGGGTTTAATATTTCTAGCGAGATCATAGCCATATAGATATGAAAATTTCCTCAATATCACAGAAAAGAATGCAAATGGTGGTATTAAAACTTTAAATGCATGCATGAAGTAATTAAGAATTATTCATATCAGTTAGTTTCAACTTATGTTCTAACCTAACAACACCAGAAGTTCAATTATAGCTGAAAATAACTGCCCTAAAGTTATCTATGAGTTATTTTATTGTAGCACAAACCATTTTTATAGCGTAGACATACTGATTGCTGTTATTCTGAAATACTATTCTCAATCTCTGTATTTATGATTTAATAATTAATATAAAGGTTCGGATCGAGGTGCATAGAGTAAACAACAATTTGAAAGCCATGTACTGAATTGCATGGTCCGATCCCTTGAGAATACCAAGATAACATCACCAAGTCTAGATCTCATGAAGCAACCAAAAGAAACAATTCAACTATCCTGTGTATCATTCAGGCCGGGAAACAATAGGCATTCAATGCACCAACTATCAAAAGCTTACTTTCTTTTTGCTGCATATTACCTGCGGTGTAAAAACTTGAGAATGGATGTGCTCTTCTGTGCTCTATTTTTTCAGAAAGTTCCTTGAACTGCAATGTCTTTAGATGGACCAAGTAAATAGTTCCAGTGCCTCTCGATCTAAATATCATGTTACCATCTTCATCATGCCCTACTATTTTTAAGGTCCCCCCATTTACCCAATCAGAAATAGTACTTATTGGCTTCAGTGAAAGAAGGTTGCTCAGTTCAACAGTATTCTCAAACAGCCATCCAGCAACACCATGGCCAGTGGATATTCTCTTCCATACACGGACACTGTGGCCTGATAGAACAATGAAGCTGAGACCACCACCATCTGCAGGTAGAATAAAGCGCTGCTGGTAACTGGATGCACTAATGATGGGTGCACCTGGTGGTTTACCAATAATAGCTAGGGTTTGCCTATGCAAATCGAACTCAATGACATCAGCCCCCATACCCACAGACACCCAGTAAACAGAATTCCCGACCAGAGAACTTTGAGAATCAGCTGGAATAGTGAACCTGAGATCATATATCATATCTGGCGGCGGCGGCGGCGGCGGCTCCAATAGTGAGATGATATTGCTCCATGTGTATGTCTCAGATGAGTAAACACAGGCTAAAACACCTTCTTCCCTGTTGCAGCCAATTAAGACCACCTGGAAGGGCTCCGAGTGGCAAGCGCCATGTATGTGGTCTTTCTCTTGGGAAGAACAAACAAGTGCACCCTTCCAATTGTTCCCCATGAACATTTGAGGAAGGTCTACATGGCGGCGTTCATCAGTGATAGGGTCCCACACCACCAAATGTTGCTGCTGCTGGCTGCTGAAGTTGAGGACAAGAAGGCGGCCATGGCGGCATCCAAGGATTGTGTTATGCTCACTGACCATGCAGCTGGAGAAGCGTGCAGCAGGCAAGCGATTCGGCGGATCCAGGACAGGCCTGAAATCAATTCTTCCTTTGAATTCGTTGCAGAAGAAGCCGAGGAGAGGGGCTTTCATGTGGTGAGCCAGGAAGCTGCGGTGGAAATGGGGACGGGTGACAAGGCGGCGCCAGCGTTTGCAGACCAGTGAGGCGCGGGGAAGGGAAGACGGCAGTGGTGGGAGGCGGACGAGGATCATGGTGAGGATGTCGTCGTTCTCAAGCGGGGGCGCTGGCGCCCCATGGCATCGCATCGTCTTCTCCTCTCGATCTGCGCTCATGGCGTCGCCGTGTTTATTTCCTGGGTGAAAAAATAGACTTTTAGCGAAGAAAACCTGCATCTAGGGTTCGGGCAACAAGAGGAACTGAGAAGAGGATCGATCGAGTAGATAGGGTAGGGACGATCCAAACCTGAAAGCGGCTGGAGCGGAGACGCGAACGAGGACGAGATGATGCAGGCAGCGCTGACGAGCCACCGGAGGGGAGCCTGGAACTGGAGCAGTGGAGCGAGGCGAGCCTGCTGCTTGGGAATTGGGATCTGAGCACGGCCGACGAACACCAGCTAGCAGTAGGACTGTAGGAGTCAGGAGGAACCTGCTGTGCTGCTGGGCCAGCGCGAGACAACCCCAGCAGTAGGTAGGAACTAGGAAGCTTCCAGGACCAGTACAGTCAGCCGTGGAAATAAATAAAATACTCCTCTGTTGAAGGTGCCAAGCAAACTTGCCGCTGTCGTGCAAACAATCTTGCTTGATCATCGTTGCAGTCTATCAACCGGAGAACAACGGAATCTGTAGAACGCTCACGCCACCAGATGGATGCGGATGTCGTCTAGGATATCTGAAAGATCCAATATCCGTATGTGTTTTAATTATTCTCTGAATTCGTTTTTTAAAATGATTCATTGTTCTTATTCTGCATCGATAGTTGAAAAAATATAAAATATTAGATATTATTGTATCCATAAAATACAAATTAAATTAGTACCATCTACTCTCTCTGTACCTGGAAAAATCAATTTCTAAAATTTATGTCGGTCAAACTTTTTTAACTTTGATGTGTCTTCCATGGACCTGGCGACCCTCGAGCTTTTGTTCTCGGAGGAGGAAGTATGGAATGTCATCAAAGAGCTGCCAAATGATAAGGTGTCGGGCCAGACGGTTTTCACTGGCCGCTTCTACAAGATGACGTGGCCAATCACGAAGCGGGACACATCATGAACGCAATTAACGCGTTCTGGGCTCAGGACTCCAAGAGCTTCAACCACCTAAATGATGCCTTCATGATCCTTCTTAAAAAGAAGGACGCTCCGAGCGAGATCCGTGATTTCAGGCCGATCAGTCTCATGCACAGCTTCGGGAAATTAATCACAAAATGCATGGCCGCGCGTCTTTCCTCCATGCTGGATACGCTGGTCCTCCCTAACCAGAGTGCCTTCATTAGAGGCCGCAGCTTACACGACAGCTTTCGAAACGTTCGCCTGACGTGTACAGATATACACAAGAAGCACACTTGTTGCATTCTCCTCAAGATCGACATCGCGAAGGCTTTCGACACGGTCTCATGGACTTTTCTGCTAGAGCTGCTCCAGCACATGGGTTTCGGACTGAGACGGAGGAATTGGGTCTCGACACTCCTCTCCACTGCTAGCACCAAGTTTTTGTTGAACGGCAAGCCTGGGAGGAGGATCTGTCATGCTCGCGGGTTGCGTCAGGGCAACCCGTTGTCCCCAATGTTGTTCATCCTGGTCATGGAAGTGTTCAACCACTTGCTGCGCTGGATGGAGCAAAGAGGCGTGCTCACCCCGATCTTTGGGCATGTCCGGACCTCGTGCGAACATGTACGCTGACAATGTAGTGCTTTTTGTAGCACCGTTGGAGAGGGATCACCGGGCCATCAAGGCAGCACTCAATATTTTTGGCATGGCTGCTGGTCTGTTCGCCAACCTTGACAAGAGCGTCGCCACACCGATGCACTGCTCGACGGATGATGTCGTCAGGGTCACCAGCATGCTCTCTTGTCGCGTCGAGACATTCCCGTGCCAGTATCTGGGCATACCGCTGTCAATTTACAAGTTGAAAAGATCTGAGGAGCAACCCTTGATTGATAAGGTAGCAGCTCGCATCCCCGGCTGGAAGGGAAACCTGTTGAATTTAGCAGGAAGGACGACGCTGGTCAAGGCTACGCTCTCGGCTATAGAGCGGCAACATTTGACGACGCAGTGATGCTGCTGCGACACCTTCGGCATATGCTCATCCAAGTGCACATTTTCTCTAGTTTCCCCATGTCCCCTCGATTCTGATCAACCTCTCCCACCTGGAGTTGGATGTGGTTGACATGGATGAGCAGAGCATGCAAATCCTTGGTGGGTTGCCAGAGCTCCGCCACCTTGGACCGTCAACCAAGTGCACAGTAACAGTAACATATGCCAGTACTGATGGTGGTAACTGCCTTTTCAAGAAGCTGAGATCCTGCAGGTTTTCTTCTTCAATGGTCCTGTTTGTGCTCAGTGACGACTGCAGTACTGTTTCATTTATCGTATGGTGGCGTCAACAGGAGGAGGATATAGTGTGTGCAGGTTCAAGGAGGAAGAAGAGGGATGAGTGTACAAGACCACCGGCTGTCATGCCAAACCTCCAAGAGCTTTCATTTGACGCCCAGTGGTCGTGGCTCATGGTTCAATCCAAAGGTAGCTACTTTAGCAATCTTGGGTTGGAGCACCTCACTTCGCTTCAGAAAGTCACAGCGACTGCCAACTGTGACAGTTTTCTCTATGAGGAAGATGTAACAGCAACATAAGCTTTTCTGAGACAAGCAACTGACGCTCATCCTAACCACCCTGCCCTTATTTTCAATCGCATTAACGAGAAGAGCGCACCACAGAATCGCAACTTTACACGGGGGATAGGTAAATAAGGGTTAAAGTTTCAGTTTAATTACTGCTGCTTTCTAACCTGCAAAATATTTATTCACATTCAACATTGGCTTGTTACTTGTTAGTTTTTTTTTTCACATTGAACCTGTAATATCTATTTCAAACCTATGTTGTGTGTTTTTTATTCTGCAGTCTCTGTGTTGGGCCCTGCTGCAGCTTCTGTAACCTGTTCTTTCCTTATGTGGGCTCAAGTTGTTGTCTAGCGCTTGTGTCCAGGCTTAGAGGTGGCCTGTGTAACCTACTAGTAGCTGCCGCGCGCCTTGCGCGCCTAAGGAACATGGTTTTGAACATGTAAATGTGGTCAATGGGTAAGGTTGATTAATTATATTTTTGACATATTTTGAAATAAAGATTTCGCCCACACTAAAGCGTTAAAATACATGAGAGTTTAGCAAAGGTAAGCACTTATCTAATTTAGGACAAGGTAAAGATCAGTAATATACAACTAAAGATATGTTGTTAGTGATACAATACAGAACCAATTTATGCAGTATGTTAAAAGGGATCTCCACATATCATGAACTAACTACATTGTTTAAGAAATGCTGTCCAAAAGATGTAAAGTAAGCCAACAGCACTGATTTAGCACCATGATAAAGATCAGTAATAATGTGCACCTAGAAAGGACTGTGCTTAGCAATGTATCTAGGGACAAAGATAAGCAGTAATGCAGTATCTATGGAGGGTTATTCATATATCATGAGCTAACTACATTATTTGAGAAATACATAGAGTTCTGAAGGTACAAATACAGTTGCAAGCTGCAGTTTAACAATCTAGTAATATACTTCTTCTAAAAAGCACATGTTTTTGTTTCAATCATCATGATGACCCTTGAGCACCAACACATATACTAATTCTTTTTAAATGTACAAAAATTATACAGAAATTGACATGAGGCACCAAGGCGCAAAATGGGAGAACAAGGAATTACATAATCACAGAGAGCACAAACACATATACTGATTTTTTCGTAGATGAAAAATCATATAAAAATTCACAAGAGACACAAAGGCACAACAAGAAAGTACCCAATACTGAATCAGAAATCAGGAGCACAACCAGTTGATCAGCCCTGCTTATTCTATTTCTGGATGTTTCATTCGTATAGCATTTAAACAACCTTCATGTGAGACATCCAAATTGTTTACTCTTCAATCATTCAATTAAACCATCCTTTTACAAATTCTTTGAGGCATACACATGGACGTTTACGTACAGACTATTTCATTTTACGTAGCAATTAATGCATTAGTAAAACACATGTTGATGCAGAAATAAAAAAAATTGAACTTGCATATTCACTAAGAAGCATAACTCTAGTATTTCAGATTGAAGGCACTATGTCCCCGACCAAAAGTAACCATGTTCCCGACCAAAAGTCGAAGGCATGATATATCCTAACCCATAGTCACAGTGCAAAAGAATTCCATAGTGAGTAAAGCACAAAGTATTTGAATCTTTATCGATATTCCTTGAATATGGAGAAATATTAATTGATGAATCTATCATGACATTCGATGACAAAGAGATGAACCCAAAAATAGAAGCAAGGGAGCAATCAGCACCTTCATCTAGGTTGCCAGGTTGCCAAGAGAACGCGCTTGAGCATCTGCATGTTCATCCTGCTTGCAACGGCTCCCTGCGTGTGTCATCTCCATAATGCTAATTCGTAGAAATGGGGAACAGAACATCCGAGGCACTATTCCTAAGAGTATGACAGTGAAAGTAGAAAAAAAAAGAGAAAGAAATTGGTTGGTGCTTCTTGCATGGAGATCGAAAGAAACATGGATCGGGAAGGAGTTGTGGCGTTGTTTAGTAGCTAGGAGTGAAGGACCGAGAACGGCGACCAGAGGGGGGGGGGGGTGAATGGGAGCCTCAAATTTCTCTCGAAATATTCGGGTCACTCTTCCCAAAAACCAAACCCAGTTGTTGGGTGCTCATCATCTCCAAGCGCCTCCACTTGTTCCTCTGTCACAGACATCAAAGACAAAGCGAACGAAGAGTGTGAAGGGTTAGAGGAAGAAGAAGACACACCGCCGGGGCCGGAAACCAACGCCATGGATGGGTTCGACGGGTTCTCAAGCTTGGCCCGGGTCTGGTGGTCAATCTCCGAGGACTTGAACTTGCTGAATAGCTCGTCCACGATCAGGGCGTCATAGCCCGGTGACTCTTGGATGGCAGCCACCTTCATCTCCCATACCTTCCGATCAAGAGCATGCAAAAGCTTGATAGCCATCTCATGATCATCATAAGGCAAGTTGGTCCGATTAGCACGCATCTTGTTGACGATAGATTGGAAGCGAGTGAACATCCCGTCAACAGATTCGCCGGCCAACTGAATCAAGTTCTCGTACTCCCTACGGTACGTGTCGAAGAGTCTGGACTTGATCTGAGGGTTGCCCTCATGATATCGCACAAGTGTTTGCCAGATGTCTCGTGCCGTAGTGAGACTCGAAACCCGCTCAAACTCAGGAAGAGACAAACTCGAGAAGAGGATGCTACGGGCTCTTGCATTTGAAGCATGTTGCGTAGCTTGGAGCTCAGTGATACGAGCGCCAAGAACCACATAGTCCTCATTCTCACAAATCTCCCAGATCTTCGAATCAAGCCCTTGAAGGTAAGCGGACATGCGCACCTTCCAATAGGCGAAATTCGTTCCATCGAAGAACGGAGGTTTGCCAACACCTCGCTCCATGTTGCCTTCGCGGATCAAGAACCGTTTAAGGTGGAATGATCCTTAACCGGCTCCGATACCAATTGAAGGACCGAGAACGGCGACTAGAGGGGGGGTGAATGGGAGCCTCAAATTTCTCTCGAAATATTCGGGCCACTCTTCCCAAAAACCAAACCCAGTTGTTGGGTGCTCAACCTCCTCCGAGCAACGCGAGCGGGGATTCAGACGAAAACGGAGAAATGAGAGCTCACCAGCAGTGGAGGAAAACTCACCGGAAACTCCAAAGATCAAGTTCTCAACCTCTATTGAAAAGAGGCAAGAACCTAGGCAAAACAGGCGAAAACAGGAAACTACAGAGGCTCCGGACCAGTTGAGACTGAACCACCGGACCAATGACGAATGGTCTGGTGAGTAGTCTGACGCTCTCACCAGCCGAGACCAAAATGAGCAGAGAGCACCCGACCTCCGGACCACACCTCCGGACTAGTCCGACGCCTCCACCACCGGACCAAGGAGAGTGGTCCGGTGCTCACCTTCCACACCTCCAAAAACGAACAGAGAGAGCCTGACCTCCGGACCAAACCGTCGGACGACACCGTCGGACTATACACTCTGGTCCGACGCGTTGCCGACTCCTGCAGCAGAGCCACCGGACTACTTGTCAATGGTCCGGAGCTCAAAAGCAGAGTGGTCCGGAGCTAGGTCCGACGCCCTTCGCTTCTTGACACGGCTGAAGTCAAGACCACCGGACCACGTGCTATGGTCCGGAGCTAGGGGAGAGTCGTTCGGAGCCGTTCGGAGCCTAGTCCGACGCTCACGAGCAGAAACTCTGAAAACGCGAAAAACGAAATTCTCTCCACCAAATCTTCCCAAAACTCGACCAAATGATCACCAACTGCAACCAAACTTTATAGGCATGATCCTAGTGCAGTTGGGGAGCTATCCCGAAGAAATCATCGCTCAATTTGAGTCGGATAATCAGAAACACTCGGATTTGAGGGAGAGAGGGGAAAACGAAGAACGCCGCAAAGAAAATGTCCGATCTGCGTACTCAAGAGGTTTGAGGAAGGATCCTTCGGTGCAAAGAAGCTCCTCTCGAATACGGACAACTCGGTTCAACCGGATTTGCAAGAGCTACTCCCTACAAAGAGAAATCATCTCGGGAAAAGAGGGAGCAAAAGCAAAAACGCGAAGAACACAAGCAAAACGGGACGCAATCACGAAATCGAAGCCGCCATGGCTTACGGAGGTTACGGCCTCCGATTCCTCGCAACAAAAACGAGTTCTTACAAAGGTTGATTAAACTAACCTAGGGATCTCATGAACTAGAGAGAGGTTAGAGAGAGAGAGAGATGGGGCAAAGTGATTAGGGTTCAAGAGATAGGATGAGGATACCCCTTCATCCTCTATTTATTAGAGGTTTTGGCTATTTCCCAAAGACCCCCCTAGATACAATGAGTGAACTACCTAGCCTAAGCATTGCAGTCCAAGCTCCGGTAAATATCTCCCTCGATTTGAATGGACGGCCCCGCTTCCTGTCAGGAGTTGCCGTCGCCTCAACGCAACCTCCAGGATTCCGCCACGTGTCATCCCCGCTTCCTCGGAAGCTCCGCCCGGGTTTTGAGGCCCAAACCCGCGAACTCGCCACCGGTAGCTTTCGGCTCAACTACCGAACCCCGAGTTTTGCGGCCCAAACTCGAAAACCGACGCAGATGATTTTGAGGCCCAAACCATCAAACCACTCGACGCGAGCCACCTTGTCTTCGCCCGGTCGGACTCCGAGTCCCCTGAGCCTCCGCTCGACTCGCGCGTCCACCGTCTTGACTTGGTCGACTCGGTCTACCTCCATGTCTTCTCGCACTCGTTGGTGCCAAGTACTAGCCACCACAGCTAGTCCGCCGGCGCCCATGGTCCCTCAGTCCGAGCCCCGCTTCCACCCTTCACCGCTCTCAGTCCATCGGCACGGCAAGCCTCTACTCGACCTTCTCCACGTCATTGACCACTGTCACTAGGCATAGCACCTGCACACCACAAGCCGATAGACAGGCACACATTTGCTTTCGCAAAGATGTTAGAAGTAACCGCTCAAACTGAAACACTCATGTGTTGGTCAATCACTCATCATCAAAACTGAACATCATGGGCACATATCAACTATGTGTTCGCAAGGAGCCTTCCCTGGCGTGGCTCCTCCGTTGCTCGACATGGCACCTAGTGTGGCTTCGAGGCTCTGTCCTGTCTCGGCGCAGCACCAGGCGCAACGGCGGTGCTCCCTGCCAACCCGGTGTGGCTCCCTCACCGCATGGCATGACACCCGACGCTGTACCGGCAGGCGCAGGGCGATGGCGGCCCCGGCACGGGCGGGCTCCAGCGATGGGTGGTGTGGATGGATCTCAGCCAAGGTTTTGGGATTCAAAACGCAAAATAATTCGGTGCTCACCAAAATGGACGAATTTCGGAAATTTTGGACCGGTTTTCAGTTAAGTTGACCAGTCAAATATTTCATATTTGGTCGAAATTTGACCGAATTTTGACAAATTCAGTCTGAAATTTTAATAAAAAACAATTAGTAAGAGAAAACAATTAAAATCGAGCTGCAGCCCTTGCGTGGCCATCTGCAACACCACCAATGCCAATGCTTGCAACACCACTGCCCCCATCTTGCTGATGCCGCTGCAACTGCTCCCCGCAGGCTGCTCTTCATGAGTAGGATCTGCACACAACAGTGACGAGTTTCAAGAACACTAAATGGATTGATGCGACGTACAACAGAAATCACGGACGGACGAACATGCGTACAAGGAGGCAGCAGCTCGGTGCTTTGGATTCGATGGCGCCAACAAAAGAATGACTGCAGTAGCAATGGAGGATTGGGGATTCGGGCTGTGGGTGCGGGTGCGGGGCGAGGGTGGCCTGGACTCAGCAGCGCAAGGCTGGGAAGGGCAGCCGTCGAACGAAGCCACGGCCGGAGAATAGGAGGATGGGGGCGGAGGAGGAGGAGCCCTTGGTCGAGGTGGTCGCGGCTTGAGGGTGGAAAGAACGCAGCGCCGAGAGAGCAGGGAGAAGCTGCGACGAGAAGACAGCACGAAGAAGAAGAAGCTGTGACGAGAAGCAGTTGGGAAGAAGACTATCTAGAAAGGAGATATTTTTATTTTAAGAGAGAGAGAGCAGGAGTGCTGAGAAGCATAGGATGAGGATCTGACGGACAAAAAATTTTGGATGACGTGGACTGGTCTGTCTCCCTGTCCCTGGGACCTCCGCGGCTCTACTGAAGAGAAATTCACTCTCATGTTTGTGTCGTCAAATGTGTTCAGTTTGTTCTGTTTATCGGTGTGCCCTTTGTGCTGTTACACCAAGCCCCTCTCTCCATTTTTTTCTTGAAGTGTGCTAACTCTCAAATGTGACCCATAGGACAACAACACCTTTAGCACTCAGCACTTTCAAAATCTTTCAAAAGCATTCTCATGATTTCTCTAGGGCCTTGTTTAGTTCCCTTCAAAATTCTAAATTTTCTGTCACATCGAATTTTTAGACGCATGCATGGAGCATTAAATATAAGTATAAAATATAACTAATTGCACAGTTTATCTGTAATTTGCGAGACGAATCTTTCGAACTTAGTTGCTCCATGATTGGGTTCTCATGATTTCTCACTAGGGCCTTGTTTAGTTCCCTTCAAAATTCTAAATTTTCTGTCACATCGAATTTTTGGACGCATGCATGGAGCATTAAATATAAGTATAAAATATAATTAATTGCACAGTTTATCTGTAATTTGCGAGATGAATCTTTCGAACTTAGTTGCTCCATGATTGGACGATAATTATCAAAAACAAACAAAACGCTAGGAACTAAACAAGCCCTAGGTCAGTAGGTCTAACACATATGTAATGTTATACCACACCTAGTGGCACTAGGTAACCATATTGTTGTTGGATATTACTAAGAGAACACACACACACCAAAAAAAAAAGGAAAATGTATTCCTGATTTTGAATGTAAAGAGTGTCTGGGTACTTTTCCTTCATTATTCTCCAAATTCTTCAGAGCGGCCGTCTGCTCAGCACGAACAAGGGTGTGTTCATCAGATGAGCGTACTAGTCTTGGACTAGCACGACTAGTGAAGACCATAACTTCTGGAATAGAAGCAGCAGCTAGCATTCTTGTATTGTTCTTGGACTCCTCCGCATCAATTTCTGTACAGCAGCCAAATCTGCACCAGCTTCAATATATGCTCTGTCCCAAAACAAAGCAAATTGCTCGGCTGTTTGGGCCACTGACATACGGGCCCAACAAGGCAACAAATCTGAGCCACCCTTCCCCTCCAGGCCTCCATATCTTCCAAACTACTAGTAACCAACGGATCTATATTGATGGCATCATAGCAAGGGGTGCGGCCACACCCGTGAAAATTCAGAATTACAGTGATTATGTTTAATTTTTCATCATATATACACGCATAATGTCAGCGCACCCCCTTTGATTTTGCTCCTCAACTAACTAATTAAATGCATACATTTTGCTCTGGCATTTAACAGAACTCTGAATCACCAAACTTTCCTTAACGAAAGAAGGATCTTCAACTAACCAACCTGAAGCAATTCCATCTCAACCGGAGTATTGTCCACCTCTTTTTCTTTATCCCCACATGAAGAAACAACAGTATCAGTCCGCATCTCCCTTTTCTCCACAATTTTGTCAGTCAGTTCATTTAAAACGGTGTCAACAGTGACACCCATGATTTCAGCAGCTTTCAGGGTTTGTTCAGATCTTGTGTAATGGCTATAAAGGAGATGAGTTGGAAAGGGAACGATAAGCTGTTTTTGGAGACATAAAACTTGTAGTGACCATTCCTCCGAACTACATCTCCCTCTCAATTGCCTTTCTGCTCTCGAATCCCCCTTCCCCTTCCCCATTGCTTACACCAAAGTCAAACTCTCATAAAATCTTGGTATTAGTATGTTATTTTGTTTGAGATTTAAAATCCTTAGTTTCCACACAATTTAGTTTCACATAATTCACTCAAACTGCCTTTTAGAATCTTTGGCTAAAACAAACAGAGCTATGGCAGGGAACATAAAAAAACACAAAGCTTGTGTACTATCACCAAATGGTAGAGGCTAGAAATTAATTTGTTCCCTTATTCAAAAAAAAAGAATTATTAGTACTAAGATTTCTTAAACAACAACTTGCATTGCATTTGCATGACTGAAGAAATTGACCCTTGTACTGAAATGCAGCTCTTCTTAGTCTTTGTTCTTCTCATGTACACAATCAAAGGAACACATACACACACACAAGCATGCTCAGCCAGGCCTGCAGGCCTCAGCTCTCTACTACGTACACACGGTGCGTGCATGCATGCATCATCCCTGCTGAAACGGCGGCCATCATCAAAGAAAATAATAATCCCGACGAATTACATTATTATTATGCGACGCTGAAGGAGGCGGCGGCCTTCTCGACGCCCTTCCTGGCGCCCTTGAACCACCTCTTGTCGCCGGCCTGCGCCTTGCAGATGTAGAGCTTGCCGTCGGAGACGGTGGCCGTGATGAGCTGGTGCTTGCCGCCCTCGTCGCCGTCCGCCGTCCTGGTCAGCACGGTCACGCTGTAGTACTGCTTGCCGTCGATCACCGGGGTGGAGCTCTCCAGCACGTTGGCCGTGGCCACGGCGTCGGTCTCGAACCCTCCCTAATGATGGCATGGCATGGCATGGCAATCAGAATTCAGAACAGATCTAGCTAGACGAAGACGATGATGCATGTATGTAGTATTACAGACCTCGGAGTCGGTCTTGCCGCTGTAGGCCTGCCTGCCGAGCAGGAAGTCGACCTGGGAGAGGAACTCCTCGGGGGAGCCGTACTCGGTGATGGTCTTCTTGCCGGTGGGCTGGATGATGACGGACACGTTGCTGTTGGCGTCGAAGTTGTCCTCGTAGCGGAGCACCTGCCCCGGGAACTCCCTCTCCTTGCTGGGGTTCCACTTGGACGGGATCAGCAGCTTGAACCCGTCGCCGCTGTACGCGATGTAGTCCGTGTTCGTCTTCGGCTTCCCGAACACGTTGGCTGCCGCCGCAATCCATGGATCGATACACGCGCATCAGTCACTCATCAGGCTAATTAAATTAATTCATTGATTGAGGTAACAGAATCAATGAACACGTTAGTCGTTACCTGCTTCTCCGTAGGCGGCGGCGGCAGGGCTCACCTTGGCGCCGACGGCGGCGACGCCGGCGAAGAGCGCGAGCGCGGCGCGGCGCGACACATCGCTCTGATCAGCGGCGGCGTCCTGCTGCTTCTGGGCCTTGCAGACGAACAGCTGGCTGCTGCGTGGGGCGGCCACGCGAGGGGACGCGCCGAGGCGGGCGGTGGACTGGTGGAGGAAGCAGGAGGTGGACGCCATGGCTTGCTACCAAGCTGCTTGCTTTCTTTTTGCTGTCTGCCTCCGAAGACTGCGAGAAGAGCACTAGCGCGTGTTAGCTAAGGCCGCGACGTGTTAACGACGGGAGGGGGAAAGGGGGAGGCGGCGGTGGGGTCGCCGGGGCTCGCCTTCTTGTGGTGCGCGGCCTCCCCCAGCGGATGGAGTTTGGATCAGGGGCGACGCCGCGGGATAAGGCTCCGCGACGCGCCATTGGGCCACGTCGGATCGCGATGTTTGGCCCAACACACACTACTGGCTCTCCCCGTCTCTCTCTCTCACTCTCTCGCCATTTGGCAGCACTGTGTCTCTGCTCTCGTGTCTACGGCTACCTGATGGTTGTACCACAAGCTGGGGTGGATCTTATTTGGCTTCAAAGTTTCTTACCCTGTCCTGAAGGATAATGAGCAAAGCAAATTTTGACTAAAAAAGGACATCTTTTATGAATTTTGACTTACAAATAGTCAAATTATAAACAAGTTCACGAAATAAAACCCCCATCAATAGATTTGTATACAAAGTTGCTCCGAGAATACATTGATTTTTTTAGCGGTTGACAACAAACTATATAAGAGAACTTAAGAGTTCAAATATACTCCGTATAACTTTTCCCACATCAAAATAAGCTCATTGTTCCCGAGCTTTCTACCGACAAATCGATATGTTTCTTTTGTGAAGTCCATCAAATCGTTGGATTGTTCCATCTTTCATACCTTAAAGTTTTCAAAAAAAAAAAGGATGTCTGAAGCAGCCAGAAAAGGGCATACTCTTTAGAAGGTCCTAATAATGGTCTAGTGGGAGATCAGAAAGGTAGGTGGTGGACATTGCTATAGCCTTTTATAAAGACATGTTTAAAAAGGAAGACAAACTGAAGATTTCCTTATCTCTTGATTTTTGGGGACATGAGAGAGTGTTAGTTAGTGAAAATGATTTGTTGATATCTCCTCTTTCTGAGAATGAAATAAAGGATGTTGTTTGGAGTTGCTATGCTAAAGGTGTTCCAGGACCATATGGGCTTTCCTTTATGTTATGATACATAAGTTTTGAGATCTTATTAAGAAGGATCTGTTCACCATGTTTGAGGACTTCTTTAAGGGTAATTTAGACATGTTCATATTAAATTTCGCAATGTTATCTCCCATTCCAAAATGGAGGAGGATAAGTCTATGGAGAACTTTAGACTCATTAGCCTTATTGATTGTATTTTTAAAAATCTTCTCCAAAGTACTTACTCTTAGGTTATGTAAGATCATAAACAGATTAGTGTCCCCACAGCAGAGTGCTTTTATTCAGGGTAGATCTATACTAGAGAGTGTGTTCTCATTGTTAGAGCTTGTTTATGAAACAATGAAATAAAATTCTGCACTGAGAAAGCCGATTTCATTTCCCAATTTAGATTGATAATGAAACCTCCACTGAGACTAACATGTTGGTTGTAAGGAGTTTATTGGATTTTGATCCCCACCAAAAGTCATATACCCACATTCATTACTATAACTAACTAACTACTCTCTATATTCTAAATTATAGGCCACTTTAGCCATAAGTTAAATTTCTCTAATTTTGAGTAAACCTATAGAAAATTATATTAACATCTATAATATCATTAATTTAATTAATTGATTTTTTCATGAAATATGTCTTGCCAATGCCTTATTTGAACTTGAAGATATTAATATTTTTTTTATAAAAAATAGTCACAGTTAGAGAAAATTTAAGGCAAAGTTGAAGTGATATGTAGGTTGCTATGGAAAAGCTATGTATAAAAAAGTCAAAAGGACTTACAGTTTGGCAGAGGACATAGCAACTTCAATAAAAAAAAATCCCATGATGGGAAATCAAGATGCACATAGGAGATCAAAAATTTAAGTTGTCGACACTCCATTGAGATCCAAATAAAATTTATCATCGCAAAATGTATATATGTTGTTTACGGTATATACTGCAATGTATTTTTTTTTTCTAAATAAGACGCGCTAAAACGTTTGGTACATGCAAACTGTTGTTGCAAAGCCTTCTACACGACACAAGGATATTTTTCTTAAAAAAATGGGTATTACTCAGACGTCCTGTTTACATAGGCCATATGAGATATGAAATAGTCTTAAGTATACTTGTACACTTTGTTTAGTGTTTAGCCCGTTTAGACAGCGTTTAAGTGAAGTTAAACGACCTAAAGGGTTTGATATAATAATACTAATTAAAGTATACATATTGATATAAATATGCTAAAAAATATACATATTTATGCATTATTCTATCAAATTATTATTTTTTATTTTCTTTTGAAGAAAACTAAACGGACGAGGCCTAAAAGTTCGCTCCAGAAAGATCGAGTTTTCAGATCGGATGAAGTCGTGTCAGCTCACGAGCTCAGTATAACGTGGGCGTTAATGCGTGTCACAACGCTTTACCGTACGTCCAAACACCAAACAAACCTCATCGCCCCGGAATTAGACTATTCTATCTTTGGAGGAGGAATATCTACATAAATGTTGCATACATAAGATCTTTGATTTACCATTCGATCACTATGCAAGGTGACGTTGACAGAAATCTCTTTTGTATCTACCTGAATCTATTTGTTGAACTAGGACGAAGTTTGAACAACAATCGATTATCCACTTAGATGATGTTCAGCTGAGACAAGAATGCATTGCAAGGAGTAGCAAAATCGCAATGCTTTTCAACCTGCAGATGTTTAGCAAATGAGCAAAAATATATACACATGACAAGAACACATAGTCCATCAGATTACATCTTTCCTGACAGACATCACCCAAACCAAAAGAATCGCAAAATGATCACATCATTAGAAGTCAAAAGCATGGCGCGAAACTTCAGTTAATGTGTAACTGACAGCCTAAATGCCACTGACATCGAACGAAGCTTGGCGTCAGTTTTGCCCACCGCCACCGCTGCCGCCGCCGCCATCACCACCACCAGTGCCATTGCCATCGACCATCTTGCTGATGAACTTGGGAATGGAGACGTCGTACCCAAACAGCGAGAAGTTGGGCGGCAGCTGCGGCATCTTGGGGCCCGACGGCATCGGCGGGAACGAGATGTTGGCGAGGCCCGAGAAGTCGGGCATCTTGGGGATCTGCGGGATGTCAGCGGAGAGAGCCGCCGCCCCAGGCTGGCCACCATGCTGCTGCTGCTGCTGCATCTCGGCGAGGCCAGCCAGCATTTCGGGCGTGATGTTCGCCGGCAGATGGTTCTGCACCGCCGGGAGCTTGTCCAGCACCTCGGGCGGCAGGTTCGCCGGCAGCTGGCCCTGCAACGCCGGGATGATGGCCAGGATCTCGCTCGTCTGCAGCTGCCCCTGCGACGCCTCGATGTTGGCCAGCGTCTCCGGCGGGATGCTGGCCAGCACGTCCGGCGGGATGCTGGCCAGCACGTCCGGCGGGACGTTGGCCGGGAGCTTGGCCAGCACCTCCGGTGGGAGCTTCGATGTCACTTGCGGTGGAACATTGGCTGGCATGTTCACCGGCACGTTGGCCGGGATGTTCTCCGGCAACCCGGCAGGAGGGACCGACGCCGGTGCACCACCTGCTGCTGCTGGCTGGCCATTTGGCGCCGCCGCAGGACGTTCGGCGAGGAGGCGTGAGGATGCACAAAGATGGAGGTGGATGGACAAGAAAAAGAAAATGGCCAGGAGAGTCACGTAGCCCAGAGGCCTCATTGTGACTTTCCCGTGGAATCGAGATTCCAAACCCAGCAAAATGGAGGGCTGCAAACAGAGATGGTAGATTTCCCAGGATATATATAAGAATCTAAAACAAGACGATGGAGCTAAATTTAGTGGCAACACAGCAAAATGATCAGCTTGCCGTAAGCTGGGAATAGCTCTAAACAACAGAAATTCAGGCATATATATAGCAAAGCTAAATATAGAATTGAAGTTCCCGCTTCGCTTCTAGTTCATGTACATCATCCTACCATCTGATCCTGGCTCGTTACTATCTGCAATTCCAGATATAGAAGACGCTAGATATGTATCTTTACAGTACATTGGAACAACAGAAAACTGTCAGATATTCATGTCAGGAGAAAGGGACGAGTCGTCATATATCCATGTCTTGACGCTCTGATGATGCATTACCACTCTGAGTGTTAAGGATAGCATGCTGTGCCTCGACCTTTACTTTCAGTTGTCCAAGGCCATCCATCACTAACTCAAACAGTGCATCCGATGTCATCACCTTCTCTGCCACATCATAGAACGATTTGCATAACTGATCAAACCGTTGTGCAATTGGTGTGTTGACATTCTCATCATACGAAAAGGTAATAGAAGTGTGGCTACGCTCCAAATCCTTTCTCCACCTCTGCAGAACATACTTGGAGGGCACCTCTTTGATCTTCATCAGAGTAAGTACAGAGATGATATGGCAACACAGGATTCCTCGAAATTCAAAATGACGGCATGCGCATTTCACGTCACATCCGTCTCCGTTAAACCAGACAGAGAAGTCCAATGTAAGCTGTTGCTCCCTGATTTTAACATCTTGAGCAACATTGAATGTGTAAGACGTACCTTCTTGTTTCAGAAGTTTTGGATAACAGTAAATTTTACCTTTTAACTGCTCCTGAAATTCTTCAAACTTTTTATTTGTATATACTAACTGGAACTGCTTCTCAATATCATAATGAGTGATGCAAGATGCCACTTCTTGAGAAGACTTTAAATCAGCATCTTTTTCCTTCTCGGCCATGTCTCTTAGTGCTTTGCTGTATTGCCCCAGAAACTGGTTTATTGTTGTTCTGGAACTGACATATCCATCAAACAAAGCATATTCACTTTCACACTCTTCTGTGACAGGCATGCCAGCCCAAAAGGTATCTTTTATATAAGCAGGTGCCCATTTTTGCCAATTAATGCACAGCTGAATAAGCCAGTCATTGCCTTGAAGGCCAAACTTGCTGATCATCTCCATCCAACCTTTTTCAAATTCACCTTTTGTCAGAGATTCATAGATCACTTTTGAGAAAGTGAATCTAATGTCTTTTAACTTTGAAAGTCCACGGAGCTTTTCAGGGATTTTCTTCATGATACTCAACAGACACCAACTATGGTAAGTTTGAGAGAAAACTTGCTCAACAGCATCCTGCACTTCATCGCACTGATCGGTAATCATGCCTTTTGGTGGTTTGTTAGACATACAAGCCAACCACGATTTGAACAACCATACAAAGGATTCTGAGTTCTGATTTGACAGTAGACCGCAGCCCAGAAGAACTGGTTCTCCATGGTGATTTACACCAACGAAAGAAGCAAGAGGCACTTCATACTTGTTTGTTAGGTAGTTAGTGTCAAACTTCACAACATCCGAGAAAGAGTCATACGCAGCCCTACTTCTTGCATCTGCCCAGAAAACATTCCTCAGCTGGGAATTTTCATCAAAGTCCATGGCATAGAAGAAGTTTGGATTCTTGGACTGCATGCGGAAGAAGTATCGATAAAGCACATGTGTATCTTCAGCACTAAACTTCAGCCTTGTTTCCTCTTTAGAATTGTCTGTGCATCCATTTTCACCAAACTGTTGATTTTCGAAGCCTCCACCTTGCGCATGAGTAAAGATGATCATTTTGTTCGCACAAACTTCTGACCTGCGACTTGACTCTCGCCTTCTTCTTTTAGCACTCACCCCAGGTGTCTTGTTCTGGCACACATTGACCCTTGTCTCGTTTCGACTCAAATCATGGTTGTGCTCGAGTATGAGTGAAGTTAAGCAGAACTTGTCAGGACCATGAAGTCTAAAATTCAGTTTCGCTGGACACTGTGTTTTTGTGGAGGGATTCTGTTTCAATTTATTTCTGGAGCTGGAGCTGGAGCTGCACTGAGCTTTCCCCTGTCTATTGCAAGCGAGAGTGAAATACTGCAACTTCTCGTCCGCGGTTTTGGAGGTCCTCCGTGTTATAGCAAATCCCTTGTTCCGAGCATATCTCTGACTGAACGCGATCGCGTCTTTCTCGCTATCAAATATCATTCCCTTCAATGGCTCCATGTATTTCCCTGTGGCTGGATCATCAGAACTAGCACCGATTTCATCAGCAGCAAACTCACCCTCTGCATCAACTGCTTGCAGATCCACGTTATCTTCCTGCGCCGCATCTGTGGATCCATCGCCTGCTAAGGCAACAAACTCATCCTGACCACCAGATGTCTGTAGGTCTGCATTACCTCCATACGCCACCACTTGTAGGGGTTCGATCTCGGCCATTACCTACAAGCGCCAAGAGATCAAGAGAACCGCCTATTCAGAGCCTAATCATGGAAAACGCAGAACAGAAATGGTGTACTAGAAGCAAGGACGTAGACATCAACCAACCAGGCCAGGTGTTATGTATCAAATTGAAACGTAGATAGATTGATGGCTTCTGGTTCTGCAGCTTCAGGCCTTGAGAGACATCATTCCGGTGCTCAGCGAAGACGAATACAGGATCGGCTACAATGTGAGACAAAATGTTCAGAAGACGAATAAACAGGCAGCGGTACCAGGACGACCGAAATGTTGAGGCAACGATCCCTAATCGAAACCGAATCTTCTACTACACGGCACCACGCACGAACGACGAAGCCTCCCCCGATCCTAGAGAAACACGCACCTGCAGCACGAGGATCCTCGATTACGCCCGAATCGCCCCCGCCGCCGTCGCTTCTTCAGCGCCGCGGATATCGGCCGGGTTACCCCGGGGGTTGGGCGCAGACGCAAGGATCGCCGAGGCGCAGAAGTGCTCCCGCGGGTGCGGACTGCGGACTGCGGACCGCCGAGAGGGTGTGCCCGCCCGGGAGTTGCGGCGGCGGGCGGAGCTAGTGGTGGCCGGTGAGCGGTGACGGTGAGCGAGCAATCGATCAGTAAGCCCACATGAAGTCCGCCCGCCATGGGGGAACGAACGAGCAGCACCGAACGTTTCGGTGGGTGGAAAGGTTTCAGCCCAACTCACATTGGGCCGTCGGGTGGCCACGGCCCATGAAGCGTTATGGGCGTCACGGGCTCGTTCGGAGGCTTTGGTCCACGCTTTGCTAAACGTATGTATGGCTGCAGTGTGTGTTGTCGGCGGTGTGTGGGGAGGAAAATATCACTGACAGGAATGGCCCACACTTGCGGAATGTATGGCTGGCTGCAAGGAGCCAAGAAGGAGGACGCCGTGAGCCCACACACAGCCCAATCAAGCTAGTGGGCCACGGGGCCCACCTATCCTGCTGTCCCTGTCGATGAACTAATTGCTCCCTCTTCCTTCCTTCCCCAAACTACCTTTCCTCTCATCTTCCCTCGTCCAATCAACCGGCTGCTCTGCCTCGCCAGCCATTGGTGAGCAAGAATCCCCGAATCCTGGTTCATCGCCAAGTGTGATCGTCCCAGAAGGAAGATCAGGGCGCCCAAACTCGAGCTCACCGCGTCGAACCGCTGCTGTTCTTCGGTAAGTTCATCCCTTTCCTCTGGTCAATTTATGCAGGCCTTATCCAATTCGTTTTGGCCGGCTGGTTGGTTGGTTTCTTTCGCTTTTCTGCAACCTGGTGGACCGGAATAAAGAATCCGCCGCCGTCGATGTGGACAAAAAGGGAGGCTGAGCTGTTCAGGTTCCAATTCTTTAGAGTTCCTGAGCTGTTCAGGATTCAGGCTATTAATTCAGAGTTTTGAGCGTAATAAACCATGTGCTCTGTTTAGTCTCTTGTTCAACTAATCGTCCCCCAGCACAGCAGTATTTGTAAGCAAGCACCCGTAAGGTTTTTTTTATTAAAAAAAAAGTGTATTTGTAATTGTAAGCTTTTCGGGTCTCGGCCATGGTGCATGCAGCAGACCTGTTTTAGAAAAGAATAATTTACAGATAGAATAGAAAAAGAAGTACTGTATATGGATCCGCCTCACACTGACTGACCCTCCCTTTCGTGGTTCCAGGGATTCAGTAGGGGATAGGATCGAAGATGCCGGAGCAGTCAGAGAACGCGGCGTCGGAGCTGGTGGGAAACATCATGGAGACGATCGCGGAGAACCTGCCGAGGCAGAAGTCGGTCCGGTTCGACGACGGCGAGGGCTCCTCCTCCATCTCCGAGCAGGCCAAGAAGCTGTTCGGCGGCGGCGGAGGTGAGAACAGGAAGAAGTCGGTCCACCACGTGCTGGGCGGCGGCAAATGTACGTATCGTATTGCACTCACCCATAGCAAGTAGCAAATCCTCGTGATGATATGGCCGCAACGAACGAACGAACCACGTGCAGCCGCCGACGTGCTTCTGTGGCGGAACAAGAAGATCTCGTCTAGCGTGCTGGGCGTGGCCACGCTGGTGTGGGTCTTCTTCGAGTGGCTGGACTACCACTTCCTCACCATCGTCTGCTTCGTGCTCGCGCTCGGCATGGCCATCCAGTTCGCCTGGTCCACCTTCGCCTCCGTGCTCAGCAAAGGGTACGTTCGTTGGATGCCATCCATGGCTGGCTGATCCCATCTCATTCCAACGAACGTGCCTGGACTGCTCAACGTACGCTGTCCATTCCACCATGCAGGTCCTCTGCTTCCAGCGTGCCTCGCGTGCAGCTGCCGGAGGAGCTGTTCGCGAACGTGGGCGCGGCCGTCGGCGCCCAGGTGAACAATGTGCTGGGCTACCTCCAAGACGTGTCCTGCGGACGGGACCTCAAGCAGCTGCTCATCGTAAGTAGTGATCGATGCCGTATTGCCGTCCGTGGTGCTACTTACTCTGTAGTCGACCATTTTCAGTGTTCGCTGAACATTTTTGCAGAATTGAATTGCAGTAGATGTCGTCAGACAGACTGATGAGCTTTGGTTTCCTTGTTTTTGCACCATTGGTGATTAATATAAGGTGATCGCTGGGTTCTTCGCGGCGGCGATCGTCGGTAGCTTCTGCAACTTCCTGACGGTCATCTACGTCGGTAATTAATGCATGACTTCTGAATTCTGGCAGTGCTTTTTTTCTTCTTTCAGTTCAGGGTTACATTACATTACATTACATTACAGTTCTGAATGACCCTTCTGTTTGCTGTGTTTGGTAACTGCTTAAATTAATTAATTAGCTGCTGATGGGTTTCAGGGTTCGTGAGCGCCCACACCCTGCCGGTGCTGTACGAGAGGTACCAGGACCAGGTGGACGACTTTTTATACAACATGCTGGGCGTGGTGCAGAGCCAGTACAGCAAGCTCGACACCAAGGGCATCCTCAAGGGGGGCGTCAAGTTCAGGAAGAAGAGCGACTAGTTCCATCCATGATTCCCTCCCTGCTTCATCAGCAGCAGGAGCAGGGCGAAAGCGAGCCAGATTGCCCTGCTTCCTGATGCATGCCTGCTGTTGCTGTGTAGTAATCAGTAATGAGTAATCTAATCTATATATGATTGCTTCAGCTTTATTTCATCTCCTCAACTGAACCCAACAGATCGATCGATCGACAGTTGTCCTGTACAGCAACCGCTGTTGTTACATATATACGTACGTACTTGTGTAATCATATGATATTTCAGCTTCGCGCGCGTGTACTGATGATGAAGAATGCACTTGCACTGAGGTTTACTGCTACTTCCTTTCATGCTCATCTTGCCTCCATGGCTTCATGGAAATTGGAAATTACTCGGTTGAGTCGCCCTAGCTTTTCAAAAACTGTCATTGCTTGTTTTCTTGAGGAACTGTGACTTTGATTTGTAAATTCGATCGAGTTGATCAGGATTCTGCATTTTAATTTGGTTTTTGGGTTGCGACAGAGTGCAGTGAGTCTGCATTGCAATGGCTTCCTCTCAGCCTCAGAGTTGATTCAGTTCAGAGAAAGAAAGAAAGAAAGAAAGAGGAAACAGAAACACCACATCATTTACCGGGCCACGCTCACCTACGTGGGCTCTCGGCTCTCTGGTACCTACGTGGTCTGCGCTTGCTGGTCTGGGCCGGGCCGCGGTACAAGCACATGATGGTCCCCATCGTCCTCGCTCGCTGTGGTCCGTTCCTGTCCTGTCATGTCCTCCACCATGGCGTCGCGCACGCGGGGCTGAGGACGGAACGTGCTCGGCGCAGCGCCACCACGTGGCGCCGGCCGCTCGCCATGAGCACCGCCTCAGCCCGGTGGGGCGCCGGACGCCACCTCGGACGGACAAGCCCCATCGGTGGCCCACCAGTACCGGGGTGCCGTGATCTCCTGTGCACTGCCTACCTACCTAGCTCTTCGCGTGCAAATATGCAACCCTCCATGTGCGTGGGTTGGATTGCATGCCGGCGTCCTCGTTCAAATGCCAAACTTTCTTTCTTGCGTTTGCCAAGGCTCAGTGAGCGATGCATGATTAATTAGCGGTTTGTTATTATGGTGTGTTTGGTACGTGGAATATAATCACCCAATGCTTGATAAGGTAGTGCACGCATATCATGACTTCGATCATCTTATTAATTTTGGTGGAACCAACCCATTCCTCGTGTATATGTTAATTATTAGCTTATGATAAATGAGGTGGTGATGCATCAACCTATTCCACTCTACAAACCAAACAAAAAAGTGACCAACCACGCAGTTAGAGTTTCATAGATTAACCAGCTTTGGTTGGTGAAATCCATACTATCAATCATGTAACATATGTGGGCCATGCATCTATGGACATCCATCCATAGCTATGTGCTATTAGGTGACTATTCATTTTCTAATCCAATTCTCATTTTGCGCTCTCCTTTCTCTGTCGTCCGAACGACTTCCATCCATCGTATCAATGTACCCAACCCTAAACTTGAGCTGGACGCTTAATTCGCTACTAATTTTGCCTCCACGTAGGCCGATCGTAGTGGCCACACATTACCATCTTGACCACCCCAACGACCATCATATAGTGTTCCGTTAGTGTCTCCATTGATGCTTGGTCTATACCACCCACATGATTTGTCACTACTCTTACCTTTGTGTTGGCTCAGCGGGGTGGACCACCTAGCTCTTAACAACCCCAAATGGCTACCCTCTGTCACTTTTGGGAATGCAACGCCATCTTATTGCTCTACCCACCATCCATCCATCCATTGTTGAATCAGTGTTCCTCTCTCAGTCTTGTATCTATGACCATGGATTAAAGGAAAGCTCGTTTGAGCTCAACCCCCCCCCCCCCCCCCCCCCCCACACACAACACCCACACACAACGACAAACCCTTATAACACTTTGTCCTTGTTGCAATTGTTGGCGATGGAGAAGACGGCTAACATCTTCTTATGATGACAATGATGAATTGTGGAGAATGGAAAGGGGGGGGGGTGAAAACATTCTTGTTTTAGTGGGGTCAAGAAGCTCAAGATAAGGGCCTGCTTAGATTAGGTAGGGCTATTAGTTTTTAGCTAGAGCTAAAATTTAGTCCAAATTAGTTGGTGTTGGCCATCTAGTTACCCCACCTATTAGCCTCTTGTTTGGATGGGCTAATTCTTTTAAACATTAGCTGGCTAACCATGTATGAGTCCTGTGCATGTATCCAAATAGGCTCAGAGCTTAGCAATCACGTTTTAGCCTTTCATAAATGATTTGATAAGGAAAGAAAGATAATTTATGAAAAAAAAAGAGGATAACTTATGGAATTAGCTAGAAGACATGTGGGCAAGCATGCATGTAGTCACTAGCTTCCTGACAGGTTGCGATCATTGTGCAAGCATATAATGACACTTACGTACAAACACTCGCACATGCACATTGTTCTGTATAACATTTGATTTAATCACAAGATGATAAGCTGACTATGCGTGACAACGACCAAATGATTATTAACGAGTACTTTCCATGTTCTGTGAGCCGTTAACAATGTCAACTATAAAGTACGCCCACGACTCCACGCGCGTACCGAAGAGCCACAGTACCAACAATGCATCTATGCATATGCCCCTAGCTAGAACCACATCAGTACTACTAGTGTACTGGCAGTGGCACTAGTACTAGTACGTACTACTACACTAGCACTTCTAGTGGTAGTACACTAGTACAACTGAAACTAGCTAGCTAGCTGGCACAGACAATCCAACGCCGAGAAGCCACGTCAGATGTCGAGGTGGGCCCAACCGGACATCGCTGCTGTGCATGTGTATCTTTGGAAAAAACTGAAAAGCAATGGGGCATCTGTGCTCCTCGAATTGGCTTTACAGAGAGATGAGATCTGCTGTCTGCTGTGCCTAGCTTGTGTGCAAAGCTGCACCAGTAGTAAGCTCATGGTGTCTTCATCGTTCGTCCATCTGATCTCCCCCAGATACTCTTGAGATATTTTCACCACTTGGCCGCCCGCCGGCCGGTGATTCTTCCGGCCCCTGGCGATCGATTAACCTAGCAATTAGCCATGAAGCCCTGCTCTCTGTAACCAAGAGCTAGCTCGATCTGGACCTCTCGCTTGCTCCGATCTGAGACGTGGCGCAGGGACGCCAAGGACGGACAGACCTCGGCGGCAATGGCTATAAATACCCTGCTCGCGAACCCTCCTCCAACAACCAACCAAAAGCAAGCAAGCAAGCAGCTAGCTACTAGAGCTTCTGATCGAGCTTCACACTAGTAAGCTAGCTACCAGCTCACTCGGTCACTGACCACTCTAGCTAGCTGCTTGCTCGAGCTAGTAGCTAGCTAGGTCGAGGGTGAGAAAGCATGGCGGTTATGGCCAGGTCTGATGGTCAGTACGATCGCCTTGTGTGGGCATTGCCCATGGAGGGAAACCTCAGGGGCTGCCGCGGCGCCGGCGATGATGACGACGACGACGACTACGACGTCGCTCCAGCTGCCTAACTTACTGATCTCTGCAGTGTATGCAAAGTCATGATCTGCTAGGCATGCAGTGAGAGTGTCGTAGTACAAGCGATGATGGATGAGTACGTACTTGTGCTGATGAGGTTCTAATGAGGTGATGTATATTTCTTGCCTCCGAGGTAATAACTGAAATTTATTACTCTTTGTAGTAATATATAGTTACTAGAAATAAAGAGGCATCGATCGGCCATGAGCCCATGACTGAGCAGCTAATGATGATATGATGTACGTAGTGGGTAAGTCGATCAGGATGTTGTGGTGTAATAACAGAGCTCAGGGAGTTGTGGACTACTTTATTAACTATTTAACGGAAATAAATTAAAAGGTACTTCATGGTTCATCAAGAATGATATATTATTATATTGTTCCCTTCACTCTTCTTCACACTTGGTTTTATTTCTCTATATTTGAAAAAGGACGGCCAGGGTTTAGGTCATTCTACGAGATCTGCACGACACATGGCCTCTTATTACGAAGTAATCCTTCCGTTCCAAATTATAAAATATTTTGATTTTTCTTAGATTCATAGATTTTTGCTATGTACATAGATACATGCATATTATATATGTCTAGAAATATCAAAACGTCTTATAATTTAGGAGAGAGGATGTATATGACAAAATGAGAAGGTGAATTGATTGGATATATATGGATGAAACGACCATAAATTAAACAAAGGATACATCAGTTTTGCTAGAAAATTACTCAGAACTCAGCCATCAATAGTCTGGCAGTAGGTTACATCTTTGGCGACCATGTCCTCGGCATTGTTGAGGCAAGAGAAAGTGCTTTAGGCCATCTTTAATGGGAGTTTCATCTCCCAGTTTTCAATGCTTTCATATTTTGGTAACTGTACACAAGAGTTTCATGGGGATGAAACTCTCTCTACTCCCATGCATGAAACTCTTATCATCTTTCTCTTCATAAATAGAGTGTCATGTCAGCCTATTTAATGCCCATAAAACTCTATGAAACTCTCATTGAGACTGACCTTAGTGTGAGCGTTGAATTACATAGACAATGAGCGCTGTTACATAATCCAAGACACACACTACTGGCAGTGGAGACAGGCTAGAGTTGCGGCCGATTTGTAAGGTTTATGTGTTAATTAGGTTCATTTGTATTGTATGTTATATTTAAAATTAGGTTTATTCGTATGGTTATGTTTAATTAGGTTTATTTGTATGGTTATATTTAATTAGGTTTGTATGGCACTAAATTTTTATTCTGGGTCTCATATGGCCTAGTGAACCAAGTTTGACGGAGGTAGATGGAAAATCATATTATTTTGAAGGGGTCATTGATTCTCCTTTCTCTGATGCAGCGCAAAATAAATGTGATAAGTACCAAAATTGATCAGAAAAATCTAAGATCCTGTGTGGAGACATACTTTGGTTCTACATGTCTGCAGAAAAATTTTCAAGACATTCCGATATTGACGTAACATACATGCTTCACACAGCGGACGCTCAATTTCATGAATCCTAACTACACAACTCCTAAGTTTTCACAGCTCTTGTGTGCATTTCAACGTCGCATGCGCCTCAAACTTTTTGTCTTGCTTCTACGTGCCACAAGGAAACGAAGTTTCAGATTTTTCAGAGTTCGTTTGCTATTTTCTACGGTTTAAATGAATTTTTGCGTGACGGTATGAACTAATTGGAGGTCGAACTGAGGCCACCCGGCCTAAACAATTCGAAATGGCACTGTGCCGAACACAATGAGATCCACGAAGGCTATCTTTTGACGTTTTAAAAAAACTTTTTCTTTCTTTCTTTTCTAAAAAAAAATAAAACATAGCCTTCATAGATCTCATTTTGTCAGTCACGATTATTTTCTTAACAATAATCTTCAAACGGATCAGGCATCGGGCTTACGGTTTGTGAGAAATCACATTTCAAAAAATCGAAATTAAGAAAATATTGCTTGCATGTGTGTTAGATGTGTCGGATTGGTGGGAAGTGAGATTTGAATAAATAATTATTCAAACGCTAATTGTAACTAATGAACAGATTGAGTTGTAACTCAATAATATCTTGCGCTACGTTGTAATTGCTTGTAACTACACTGTAACTTGCATGTATTTGCGTTAGTTGTGTCAGGTTGGTGGGAGGTGAGATTTTTGAACAGCTAATTAATAAAATAGAAGCGTCAATGACCACATGTATGTTACAGAGAGGGAGAGGCATCTTTCCATGTTGGCCGGCCGCACACGGCTTTCCACATTGCTGCATGCATTTAACTACATGCATGTGTCCGCACGTCTCTCTCTTTCTTTGCTTCCTGTGCGTACGGCCGAGCAACTGGAGGCGGAGCGGTTCACGAGCTAGCAGAGTGGCTGGCTGGTCGGGCGGCAGCGCAGCCGGTGCCAAGGAGTGACATCAATGTGCGGCATGCTTTTGGCCGGGCACGACAACCATCTATACTAAGGAGGCCGGGCCAGAGCCGCGTGCAGCTGAGGACGCCAGCTGAAACATGTCAAGTGTTTGGTTCTATTCTCACTCGATTTTCCTTTTATCTTCACTTCTTCTCCATCTCCGGCGAGCTTATGGAGCGGCACAGGATGAACAAAAAGAAATTTTTTTATCAGAATTAGTACGGGCGTGCTCGGGCTGTGGAGACCTACCTTTCATTGTAGGAGGTGATTTTAATATAATTCGAAACCCATCTGAGAAAAATAAATCTAGATACAATGACAAGCGGCCACTTTTGTTTAATGCTATTATTGAGACTTTAAATTTAAGAGAACTGCAAATGACAGGTAGGAAATATACGTGGGCCAATTATGCGGAAAGTCCGACCTATGAAAAATTAGATATAATTTTAGTGAGTGCGGAGTGGAACTCAAGTTTCCATTGGCTAATGTCCAGGCTCTGACGAGGGAGATTTCTGATCACTGTCCACTTTTATTAGAGGCAGGACAATCTTCTCACAGGGGCAATGCTAAAAAATTTAATTTTGAGTTAGCATGTTTGTCAAGAGAAGGTTTTTTTGACATGGTAAAAGAAGTGTGGGAATCCAAAAATAGAGGTAGCACACCATTGGGAAGGCGGCGGGCTAAAATTAGAAGGCTCCGTCGTTTTCTGAGAGGCTGGGCTCGAAACTTGGTCTCCCAAGTTAGGACTCAGAAAACAGAATTATTCGCTAAACTGGACGAGTTGGACCGAAAAGCGGAAACTTCGTTGTTATCATCTCAGGAAGTAGAACTTCGTTTTCTACTTCAAGGGCAGTTAAGGAAGTTACTAAGGGACAAGGAGACATATTGGCTCCAACGCTCCAAAGCAACGAACTTACCGCAAGGAGATAACAATACTAAGTATTTTCATTTGTTGGCTAATGGTAGACATAGAAAGACAAAGATTGTACAGTTAGAGCAGGACGAAGGGGTTATTGTGGGAGATGCAAATTTACAAGATTACATAACCAATTATTATAAGGGCCTATTTGGAGCTCACCCTCAGAATTCTTTTTCCCTAGATGAGACTATGAGGGATGATATACCTCAAGTATAAGAGGGAGAGAACGATGAGTTGATAGCACCATTTAGTGAGGATGAGGTTAAAGCGGCAATTTTTTATATGGAAAATAATAAGGCACCGGGTCCGGATGGATTTCCTGTGGAAATTTTTAAATTATTGTGAGAAATAATCAAGTAGGATCTGATGGGTCTTTTCCATGAATTCCATATGGGGAGGTTGCCCATACATAGCCTGAATTTTGGCATAATTACTCTCCTACCCAAGATTGCAGAGGTGACCCGCATTCAGCAGTACAGACCAATTTGTCTTCTAAACGTGTCGTTTAAAATTTTCGCGAAGGTCTTAAATAATAGAATTCTAAAAGTTGCGGATAAGGTAGTTGGCCCGACTCAGACCGCTTTTATCCCAGGAAGACACATTATGGAAGGGGTTGTTATACTCCATGAAACAATCCATGAGTTACATAGGAAGCGGAAAGATGGGGTTATATTTAAAGTGGACTTTGAAAAGGCGTATGACAATCTTAGGTGATCGTTTATTTTGCAAGTCCTCAGGCTGAAAGGCTTCTCACCAACCTAGTGTGAGTGGATTTTAAAGGTTATGTCTAGAGGAAGTGTAGCGATAAAGGTCAATGATGATATAGGCCATTATTTTCAAACAAGAAAAGGAGTGAGGCAAGGGGACCCACTATCTCCTATCTTGTTTAATATAGTGGTGGATATCTTAGCGGTTATAATTTCTAGAGCGAAGGATGTGGGACAAACTCAAGGAGTCATCCCACATTTGGTGGATGAGGGTTTGTCAGTGCTACAATATGCGGATGACACTGTCATTTTTATGGATAATGATTTAGAGAGGGCAAAAAACATGAAGCTTTTGCTTTGTGTTTTTGAGCAGTTGTCGGGTCTCAAAATCAATTTTCATAAGAGTGAATTGTTTTGTTTTGGAGCAGCTGAGGCAAACCGATCATTGTATACTCAGATTTTTTGTTGTAATGTAGGTTCCCTTCCCTTTAGATATTTAGGAATCCCTATGCATCATTGCAAGTTATTGAATAAAGATTGGAGACACGTGGAGGAAAGATTTCAGAAAAGACTAAATGGATGGAGGAGCAAGATGCTCTCAGTAGGAGGCAGATTGGTCCTTATTAATTCAGTTCTAAGTAGTCTTTCTCTGTTCATGCTATCATTTTTTGAGGTTCCTAGAGGGGTCTTGAGAAAAATGGATTACTTTAGGTCTCGCTTCTTTTGGCAATGTGATGAGCATAAGAAGAAATATAGGTTGACAAAGTGGAAAATTGTATGTACACCAAAGGATCAAGGTGGTTTAGGGGTTTTGAATTTAGGGGTGCATAACAAATGTCTTTTGAGCAAGTGGATCTTCAAGTTACTAAACGGAGAACGAATTTGGCAACAATTGCTTAAGAATAAGTATTTAAGAAATAAAACGATGACATAGGTTGAACATATGCCAGGGGATTCACAGTTCTGGACTGGCCTTATGAAGGTCAAGAGGAAGTTCCTGTCTTTGGGTAGGTTTGACTTGGGAGATGGAGCAGAATCACGTTTCTGGGAAGACTCGTGGGTGACACCGCAGCCTCTCAAGAACATATTTCCATCTTTATATAATATTGTGAGGAAGAAAAGCGCTGCTGTTAAGACAGTACTGTCAACGACTCCTTTAAATGTTGCTTTCAGGAGATCTTTAATCGGGATTAATTTACACGCATGGCATAATATTGTTGTCATGGTGGCAGATGTTAATCTGGCTAATCGTCCGGATCGATTTCTATGGGGGCAACGTCAGGACGGGTTGTTTTCGGTTCACTCTATGTATAGGGCATGTCTAGACACAATTGCGTTACCTCATAATTGTTTAATTTGGAAATTAAAACTTTGTCACACTCAATTTCAAGGACGAAATAGGATGCATAACATTATGTGTGCCCAGGAATAAACCACACATAAGTTCACAAATTACAGAGTACCATCACAGAGTTTAATACATATCGAATATATATCCGTTACAAGAATAAATAAAACAAGTAAGATAAACTAGCTCTTGTGGCTCCATTCCACAGGGAAAGGTCAACTGGTTGACCAAGCCTAGAAGTCTTCAGGGAACTCTTCATAGCCTCCTGCTTCTGTTACCCATCCGAGATTTTTAACCAAAATTAAAAAGAAAACAAGCGTGAGTACACTCGTACTCAGCAGTATAACATGGGGTTATGAAGCTCAAAAGGCTGACACTGGCTTACTGCATTTAGCACTTTTAGTTGGTCAAAGTTTTATTAACAAGTATTGTCAGGTTATGCTTAAGCCCCAAATTATCCCACTTATACCACTGCCAAAGTTTAAAGAATCATAATCATCATCATAAAAGTGGTGGCAACAGGAACATAAGTGTTGGTCAAGTTAATTAATTAATCCATCGGTTTTCCGGGCCGCTCGTGACCGTGAGCACGGCTGATATATCAGTTTTAACACTCTGCAGAGGTTGTGCAACTTTACCCGTGAGTCGTGATGCCCCGAATGCCCGGGTTAATTACTCCCATAACACTATCAAGGTGAGTGGGCGGGGTTCACTATGAAACCTTTCATAGTATCTCGTCTAACAAGATTAGGGCCGCTAGGATTGGCAAGGGGCGATAGAGCTCCCCTTCCGAGTAGCATAACGACCCGCAGCCTACGCTCAAACTCGGACAGAGGCCGCACTATAACCAGCTCGGCAAGAGCCTAATGCGCCCTTTCGGGTAACCGCTAACGAGCTAGAAAAGAGCCTACTACTAAGTTAAAGCCAAAGCCATGTAGCTCCCACGAAAGCACTGTCAGTCCCAGCTTTTGCCAACAGTGAGTTATTAAAAGGGTTATGTTCCAATTGTCATAACAAGATCACCAATTCAATCATAGCATTCTAACCTTTGGCAGGGATCAAGTATTCATTTATGTACAACACTAGCCATCTATCCATATGCATAACCCATAGGAATCAAGGTAAAGGTTTCAACTCTAGGGAATTAAGCTACGGGTATCAAGTTAACACATGCACATGAAATGATAATTATAGTGACTAGGATAACAAGGAAAGTCCCATGCTATACTTGCCTTGGTTCTCAAAGTCCTGCTGGTCAAAACTCTCCTGATCAAAGAACTCTTGATCACCAACAAACTCCTCACTGCCTGAACTCGATCACGACATTGCAACAACACACATTCCAATTTCATACATACAAATCAAACAAGACTATCATTAGAACAGTACACCAATAACAATAAACAGAGTTAAAAGGTTTATAAAAAGATACTACGCATTGCTACGATCATTTCAACACGAATTTCACAAAAATCAGATTTAAAACGCAAAAGATATGAATTTAACTGGTTCTCTAGGAGCATTTTTAGTATTTGAATTATCATGGAAATTAAATAATTCAAACATGAGCAACAGATGTTTTAACATGTAGAGAATTTCATTACGAACCTAACGCAACTCGAATTGTCCAAATCAGAGTTAAAATGAAGACTTTATAAACAAATTTAGGCAGTGGCAAAATTGTAATTACCAGATTTCCATTTTTGGAATAACCCGAGAAAGAATACGTGTCTTGACTGGGAAAGCGTATTCTCAGAAATGCGCGAACGCTGCGACGCGGGGTCAACTGACCTGCCACGCGGCGGCTCGGGATAGGGCGGTCCACGGCACAGTGCGTGCACCCGAGCATGTGCTGCGGTCCACCGGTCCACCGTGGACCGGGGTTCATACCCCTTCGGGTTCTAATCCTGACCGCAGATCGGGAAAGGGACGGCTCAGAGCAGATCCAAGGGAGAGAGGGGGGGAACGACGGCCGGAGCAGAGAACTGCGCGGCGGCGCCATGGCTCCCGAGCGCCGGGCTCGCCGGAGTTCCACCGGAAAGACTCGTCCGGTGCCCGTTTCGAATGCCGATCACATGGGAAGAAAGAGGGGGACGAGGCGAAGCCCGTGGTGCACTTGGTTGAACACGGGGAAGCAAACAACGATGGCGCCATGGATCCCGGCGGCTCTGGCTCGCCGGCGAACGCGGGCAAGACTTTCCCGACGGCCGCGGGTTCACCCAACTACACCGAAACGACCTACAGACTCGAGCGAGTGCGAGGGTGGGTTCGGTTGAGACTGTGTGTCACCGGAACAGAGACGTCCGCGGCGGCGTCAAGATCGGACTTGATCTGTGTACGCGGCCGAGCCAAGGCAGTACCGTAGAGACCAAATTGAAGGCAGGGGGAGTGGCGGGGTGTCAGTACGGTGCTAAAGAAGTGCTCGGACGCGACTGAAAAGCGGCCGGTGTGTGCTGCCCGCGGTGGCGCCATGGCCGGCGGCACGGTTCGCATGCGGCCAGTGCCACAGAGGGCACAATTCGCCGAATCAAAAGCTCAGGGAGGGAGAAGAGGTGAAGGCGAAGCTCACCGCGACTTCAAATAGGACGGAGATGGCTCGGGGTGGCTTGACGGCGAAGAGCGGCGGTCGGCGTCGCGACGGCGTTCCGAGGGCTCGGCGTTCGCGGCGTCGGCGTTCTATGTCCACCGGAGCGACGACAGAGAGAGAAATTAGACTCAGGAGATTCACGGGGAGTTCGCGGTTACACAACAGAGCTCACCGAGACGGATTGCGGCTCCGGCGCGGTTTCCGTGTGACCACAACGGCGACGGCGGCTCGGGGAGTTCAGATGGGAAAGGGGAACAACAGGGGCGCGGCACTCGGCTTTATAGCGCAGAGCAGAGGCGTGGGACGCACGGTGCCGTTGCGGCATCGTGGCCGAAGTGCGGGGAGTGGGAGCGGGGCACGCGCGGACGGTTGCCGGACCCGTCGTGTTCAACCACGCACACGCGGCCGAACTGAACGGGGGAGGTTGGGGAAGATGGCGCTGACGCGTGGGGTCGGTCGGTCAGCGGAAGAGAGAGGGTGCGGGTGTTGGCGGTTTGCGCCGACAGTCAGGACCCACTGGTCAGAGAGAGATAAGGAGAACAGAGAGAAGAACTCAGCGCCGACATGTGGTCCCCACGGTGTCAGTGATAGGAGGAGAGAGGGAAGGGAGGAGTGGCCGGTTGGGCCGGTTCCCTGCTGGGCCGCGCCGAAGAAAGAAAGAGGGAGTGAGGTGGGCTGGATTTCAGAAAGTGAGAGAGAGATCAAGCCCATCACCCTTTCTCTTTTCTATTTCCTTTTTATTTCTCTTTTCCAAAATCATTTCCAAAAACAATTTGAAACCATTTGAAAAGTTGAGCTTTGAAAATTCAAACAATCAAAGAAAATATGCAACTGCATGAATGCATCAACATGTTTCTAAACTAGAATAGGTTTTATTTGCAAGAATTTTAGTATTCCCCTAAATGAAATGCTCACATAAATTCACAATTAAATCGTTTTCTATTATTTGAAATTCAAATCAAACTTTGGGTGTTACAATTCTACCCCCCTTAAAAGGAATCTCGTCCTCGAGATTCAGACGGACTTACTCAAACAACTGAGGATAAGACTTTCTCAGGTCTTCTTCTCTTTCCCAAGTTGCTTCGTCTTCTGTGTACCGGTTCCACTGAACTTTGCACATCTTTATAACACGGCTCCTCGTAAACCTTTGTGCCGTTTCCAAGATTCTTATTGGGTACCCTTCGTATGTGAGATCTTCCTTTACAGAAAGCTCTTCTAGAGGAATTTGCTCCTCTGGTACCCTTAAGCACTTCTTCAACTGAGATACGTGGAAAACATCATGTACCCCTGACAAATTCTCAGGTAACTCTAACTGGTAAGCTACCTCTCCACGTCTTACGAGAATCTTGAAAGGTCCAACATATCTGGGAGCTAACTTTCCTTTCATATTGAACCTCTTTACACTTCTCATTGGAGACACTTTCAGATACACATAATCTCCAATCTCGAATGACAGACCTCTTCTGCGGGTGTCTGCGTAACTCTTTTGACGGGATCGTGCAACTCTTAAGTTATCTCTTATTTTTCTTACTTGTTCTTCTGCATCTCGGAGAACATCTGGTCCAAACACCTGGGTCTCTCCGGTTTGGTTCCAGAACAAAGGAGTCTGCACTTACGTCCATACAGAGCCTCATTTGGTGCCATCTTCAGACTATTCTGATAGTTGTTGTTATATGAAAACTCAGCATAGGGTAAACTTTTATCCCAACTGGCACCATGTTGTAGAGCACATGCCCTCAACATGTCTTCCAGGATTTGATTTGTTCTTTCTGTTTGTCCGTCAGTCTGTGGATGATAGGCTGTACTGAAAGTCAATTTTGTTCCCAAAGATTCATGTAACTTCTGCCAGAACTGTGATGTGAATTGAGTACCTCTGTCAGATACAATCTTCTTAGGAACTCCATGTAAGCATACTATCCTTTCCATATATAGTTCTGCTAGTCTTGCGCCTGAGTAATTAGTCTTCACTGGTAGGAAGTGAGCAACTTTAGTCAAGCGGTCCACGATTACCCAGATCGAGTCATATCCTCTCTGTGTACGTGGTAATCCGACGATAAAGTCCATTCCTACTTCTTCCCATTTCCACTCAGGTATTTTTATTGGCTGGAGTAAACCGGTAGGTCTTTGGTGTTCTGCCTTTACTCTTTGACATGTGTCACACAAGGCCACATATTCTGCTACATCCCTTTTTAATCCATACCACCAATACTTTTCTTTTAGATCCAGGTACATCTTAGTACTTCCAGGATGTATAGAGTAAGATGAATCATGTGCTTCTCGAAGTATGGCATCACGGATAGACCTTACTTCGGGAACACATATTCTCTTTCCAAACCACAAAGTTCCATCATTATCCATCCTGAAACCTGGTGCTTTCCCTAGCACTATATTCTTTGCAATTTCTTTCAGCCTCGGATCTTCCAACTGACCCTTGCGTATCTCTTGTTCCAGGGTGGGTTCTATAGTTATTTCCATGGTATTAAGGGTAAATCCCAAATTAAGAGATTCCATATCAGCACACAATTCAGCAGGCATAATCTTCATTCTTAAAGCATTAGCATAACTCTTCCTGCTTAGTGCATCGGCCACTACATTGGCCTTACCTGGATAATAATGTACTTCCAACTCATAATCTTTGATCAGCTCGAGCCAGCGACGCTGTCTCAGATTCAGATCTGACTGAGTGAAAATATATTTCAAACTCTTATGATCTGTATAGATATCACCCTTATGCCCTATTAGATAATGTCTCCATATCTTTAGAGCATGGACCACTGCTGCCAATTCCAGGTCATGAGTAGGGTAATTCAACTCGTGCTTCCTCAATTGCCTGGATGCATATGCCACAACTTTTCCTTCTTGCATAAGCACACATCCAAGACCAAGACGAGAAGCATCACAGTAGATTGAGAAACTCTTGTTCAGATCTGGTAAAGTTAGTACTGGGGCTGTGGTCAACCTTTTCTTCAACTCTTCAAAGTTGGTTTGACATTTATCAGACCACACAAACTTGGCACTTTTCTCTAGCAGAGCTGTCATTGGTTTTGCTAACTTTGAAAACCCTTCTATGAACCTCCTATAGTATCCTGCTAAACCCAGAAAACTACGGATTTCAGTAACATTGGTTGGAGGGTTCCAGTTTAGAACATCTCGCACCTTACTTGGATCTACTGCTATACCTCCATTAGAGACCACGTGACCCAAGAAAGACACTTCTCTTAACCAAAACTCACATTTACTTCTCTTGGCATACAGCTGATTTTCTCTGAGCTTTTGCAAAACCATCCTCAGATGTTCAGTATGCTCTTCTTTTGTTTTAGAGAAGACTAGGATATCATCTATGAACACTACCACAAACTTATCCAAAAACTCCATGAACACCTTGTTCATCATGTACATAAAGTACGCAGGTGCATTAGTCAACCCAAAAGACATAACTGTATACTCATATAGCCCATATCTTGTGGTAAAGGCTGTCTTAGGTATGTCTGCCGCTCGGATTTTTAATTGGTGATATCCAGAGCGGAGATCTATTTTAGAGAACACACAAGCACCTTTCAACTGATCAAACAAGTCATCTATTCTGGGTAAGGGATATTTATTCTTGATGGTAACTTCATTAAGAGAACGGAAGTCCACACACATTCTCCTAGTACCATCTTTCTTATCCACAAATATAACTGGTGCTCCCCAAGGTGAAGAACTAGGGCGAATAAAACCCTTTTCTTGCAGTTCACTAATTTGTTTCTTAAGTTCTTCTAATTCTTTTACCCCCATTCTATATGGTATTTTAGCTATGGGAGCAGTACCAGGTAGAAGTTCAATAAGAAACTCAACATCACGATCAGGTGGCATACCTGGTAACTCTTCGGGAAACACATCCGGAAATTCTTCCACCACTTGTTCCTCATTAAAAGCATCTCCAGATAACTGGTTCAGGGTGACTTTTGGTGTTGCTTGCATCTCTACTTCAACACACATCTTATCCCCATTAGGTGATGTCACAACAACACATCTCTCTTGACACTGAATCACAGCTCGATGTTGTTTCATCCAATCCATTCCCACAATCAGATCTATTCCAGCTGTGGGTATCACCACTGGACTCACTTCAAAGTCTACCCCCCTTAGGGTAAGTCTAGTGGAAGGACTCCAAACAGAAGCTGGTATGCTACCCCCCGGTGAATTTACTTGCATACGATTTTTCATTGCACGCAAAGATATACTATGCATTCTAACAAAAGCTTCAGATATGAAAGAATGCGAAGCACCAGAATCAAAGAGTACGGTAGCGGGGAATGAGTTGACATTAAACGTACCCATCATAACCTCAGGTGCCTCCTGAGTGGTTTCAGCAGATACATGGTTCACTCTTCCAGTGTTTGGAGGTGGTTGGTACCTTCCTTTCTGCTGGTTGTTCTGGTTCTGGGGTGCTTGCTGGTTCTGCTTCTCAGGGGAATTGTAAGACATATGCCCCTCCTTCCCACAACGGAAACACTTGTTACTGTTACTGTTGTTGGGGTTGTTGTTCTTCAATGTCAGAGCATTTGGATTTCCCTGACGCTGAACTTGATTAGAGACCTGCTGAGGTGGGCGTTGGCCTCCATACTGCTGCTGACCTTGAGGGCGTTGCTGGAACTGATTGCGCTGAGGAAACTGACCTCTGTTCCACTGGTTGGACTACCCTTGGCTTCTCTGCTGGAAACTCTGCTGCGGGTAGGGTCGAGGGCGAGTGTTGCTGCTCGAAGCCTGGCCCTGTAGCTTCCTCTTCTTTGTTTCCATTTCCCAACGCTTATTGTCAATCACAATAGCGCGATTCACCAAGGTCTGGTAATTGGGGTACTCGTTGGACATGAGTTGAAGCTGCAGACCATCATACAATCCCTTCAGGAATCTACGTTGCTTGTCGCAATCCCTTGCCACTTCATGTGGAGCATAACGTGACAATTGGGCAAACTTGTCACGGTACTCCGCCACTGTCATAGAGCCTTGCTTGAGGGATCTGAACTCCTCTTGCTTCAACTCCATCATACCCTCTGGAATGTGGTATGATCTGAATTCCTCTCTGAATTCCTGCCAACTGATCCCAGGAGCATCATCAGGGCGTCCGTATTGGAAGGACTCCCACCAATCTTGGGCTGCTCCTTGCAACTGTCCAGAGGCATATAACACCTTTTCGGTGTCGTTGCACTGTGCTATGTTCAGCTGCTTTTCCACAGCTCGGAGCCAGTCATCTGCATCCAATGGGTCAGATGCGTGGGTGAAGACGGGAGGTCTTCCCTTCATGAACTCTCCTCGCTTGTCCCTCACATGGACTGGAGGTAGAACTCCAACAGGTTCATTGTCCAGGCGATGCATCATAGATTGCATCAACTGTGCCTGCATTCCCATCAGTTGTTCCACTGATACAACAGGGACAATAGGCGGTGGTGTTGGTGGATTGGCAGGAACTCCACGTCCACGGCCACGTCCACGTCCATGAACTCTAGCACCCCTGCCGTCCATCTGTTTTTCAGCAAAGATGTAGGGTTTAGTGACTTTGTAAAGCATATAACATGTCTATGTCAAACTGAAATCTTCTGTGCATGATTTTAACACAGCAGTGCAGTAAACAGTTCATATCTCAAGTTTTGGAACTCAACCGGAAACTCTGCTTATACGACTGGAAAGATTAGAGAGTTTTCTACAACTTTCATGTTCACAAGATTTTCAGATTCCATATCTTTATTTGTCAAAAACTCGAAACAACCGGATCTGTTCAGGTTCACAGACTGCGCTGAAAGACTGACTTGCAACAGCAAAAACTCTTAGCTTAGAACAGGTATGGGGTTGGTTCAGGTGGCGTTGGAAAGATACAAAAGTCTACTTTCTGGTGTGAGAGTTCCATCAACATTGACTTTACTGATTTAGAGATATAGAGCAAAGAACAGAGACTGCTTCAGAAAAACAGCACAGGAGAAGAGAGATAAGATCAACCCACTGATATATTAACAAACATTATCCTAATGTTTAAACCTGTGAGACTTGTGGATAGGCCCACAATCTCTCACACTAACAATCAACCAAAGATCCAAATCAAACAAGTTTCATCAACATAATCATTAAGACATCAAGTTCAAAGATCACCAAACTAAACAGACTCGCACTACTACGCTTATTACAAAGGGGAAAGACTTCAACATCTATGGAGCTTCATCTGTCATGATGTGGTTGGGTGGCTTCTTCTCATACATCGGGGCCATGTTTAGCTGGGCCCTCAGATCATCTATCATCTTCTGGAAACGAGCCACTGACTGCTGCTCGCCACGCAGTTCCTCCTGCAACCTCTCGTTGACCCCCTGGAACTCATTGAGGTGCCTGACTGTAGTGTCCAAGGTAGAGCCAGGGTCAAGGGGGTTCTGGATCGACCAAGTGTTGAACCTGGTGTCAAATCGGGGCAAGAACCTGTAAGCATCATTTTGCATGGCAGTGTAACGCCTTCCATGGTAGTAGATGTAGGCGTTCTCCGCAGCATTCTCCATGCTGTCCTTGTCAATAGCCCTCCTGGCTATGTGACCATGGACAGTCTCCACCTTCAGACTGTCATGAGCCTCATTCCAGACAGAGACTACTACCTGAGCCTTCCAGTAGCTAGCTTCCTGAGGATGTGAGAACTCAGAAACTAGATACCTTACTGAGGTATCCATCTCAGGATAGTACTCCTCCAACACCTTCAACAGTAGATTGTGGAAGTAAGCCGCTGGAGCAGGGTACTTGTAGTACTGCTCCTCAGTCCATCCAGGCTGCTCATCCTCTGGTGGTGTCGCCAGAGCAGGTGCTGGTGCTGGTGAGAGAAGTGGTGCAGGAGTCGGTGAAGGCAGAGGCGACGGTGTAGCAGCTGGTGTAGGAGCTGGGGAAGCAACCGGTGTAGGAGCTGGGGGTGGAGCGGGTGCTGCAAGGTGGACGTCCATCCACTCCTGCTCGTCCTCCGTGTTGACGTCCTCCACCAACACGTGCTCCTCCTCCGGGTCCTCCTCAGTCTTAGTCACCATCTCATCATCTGAGATGTCCACCACTGGCTGAGAGGTCTGGGAAGTGAACTGAGCCAAGTAGCTGCTGGTGCTCAAACGGCGGGACCTCGTGACAGGCGGCATCTACAGAATTTTGTTTAAACTCAATTAGAACAACATTTTAAACAATAGAATAAAGGCATAGAAGCATATAAATTTTGTAAATAACAAGAGCAAGATGGAAAGCAGTAAAATATAGAAGCAAAGGATCCTAAAACGACCATTGCTACCTAGGCTTGCGTCCTACAGTCAACTCAAGCTTTGATACCAATTTGTCACACCCAATTTTAAGGACGAAATAGGATGCATAACATTATGTGTGCCCAGGAATAAATCACACATAAGTTCACAAATTACAGAGTACCATCACAGAGTTTAATACATATCGAATATATATCCATTACAAGAATAAATAAAACAAGTAAGATAAACTAGCTCTTGTGGCTCCATTCCACAGGGAAAGGTCAACTGGTTGACCAAGCCTAGAAGTCTTCAGGGAACTCTTCATAGCCTCCTGCTTCTGTTACCCATCCGGGATTTTTAACCAAAATTGAAAAGAAAACAAGCGTGGGTACACTCGTACTCAGCAGTATAACATGGGGTTATGAAGCTCAAAAGGCTGACACTGGCTTACTGCATTTAGCACTTTTAGTTGGTCAAAGTTTTATTAACAAGTATTGTCAGGTTATGCTTAAGCCCCAAATTATCCCACTTATACCACTGCCAAAGTTTAAAGAATCATAATCATCATCATAAAAGTGGTGGCAACAGGAACATAAGTGTTGGTCAAGTTAATTAATTAATCCATCGGTTTTCCGGGCCGCTCGTGACTTATGTTCCTGTTGCCACCACTTTTATGATCTCAAAACTCGAGCTGAAAAAAACTTATGTGTGTGTCATATTTTAGATGTGTTTGTGAGGTTCAGAGATGAAGAAGGTGGGTTTCTAGTGGACGGTCCTAGTGACCTACTGAACCTTTACAATGCTGCGCATATGAGGACCCATGGAGAGGCGATACTTGAGGAAGCCGTGCTATCCAGCCAAAGGCGTTTAGAAACAATGGTACCCTACATTATGGAAGAAGACTCATCATCATCATTGACACGCGAAATAAAATCTTCACTTGAGATGCCCCTCCCTAGAAGAGTTAGGATTTGTGAATCAAAGTATTACATCTCTACGTACGAGAAAGATGGCACGGTGCATGACAAGGTGTTGCAACTTGCAAAGCTAAACTCAAATATTATGCAGCTCCATCACCAACATGAGATGGATATCATTACAAGGTATTCAAGTATCTCGATCGATCTTTTCACTAAAAATTTATTTATTTATTACCTAATATATATTTCAAATTAATTCTAAACCAGGTTAGTTCCATTTTTTTTTGCGAAACTAGTTCCATTACTATTGATAGTATTGCCTCTGATGAATGAATGAATGAATGAATGAATTTATAGGTGGTGGAAGGATATCAATATAAAATCGAGCCTTCCATTTGCTCGAGATAGAATCGTGGAGTGCTACTTGTGGATACTAGGGGTGTACTACGAACCATGTTATTCACGAGCCCGGATAATATTAACAATGAATATTGCCATTGCAACCATTATCGATGATATTTTTGATTCTTATGCAACTCCAGAAGAATGCGAATTATTTACCAAGTGCATGGAAAGGTTTGTATTATATATTATTGTTTCTCTACTTAATTAAAAGTATGTTTAACTTAGGCTTTCACACAAGTTCAAATCTCTATCTTTACATTGAAATTTGCATGCATGGAAGAATAATAAATAAAATTCTATGCTACTTTATCTAAATGTATGTGTCTGCAATTAGAAAAAATGGACAAAGTTCCCTATATATGATGTTTGAACAAATAAAGTATATATATTTGTTTCCTTGAGGTCCAGACTATAAATAATTGAAAGGAATTATGTCTTTTCGGTTAATCTTTGGCTTAGGTCATACATGGAGCTTGCGTCTAGTTTGAGATGAAATCCAACAATTGGAGACAAATTAAATTTGAATTTAAAATTTCAAAACTTACAAAATGAGAAGTCAATCCAAATATTTGTGCTCCGAAACTATCTGAAAAAAAGGCATGCAAATGACAAATTACAAATCGCTGGGCTACAACTTTGATATATAGGAAAACTTAAAGTTTAAAATTTCAAATATTGATAATTTAAATGGATATATGCTGCTATAAAATATCTAAAATAAAAACTTGTGGACTGAAGATCACTGATAGCTAAACCTCTGGTATATAGACCTTGTCAATATCTGATAGATTAGTTCAATAACTCTTAATTAATTTTGAATTAAAATATGAGTTCTAAAATATAAAATTTGTCAAGCGGCCCACATCTGTAAACAAATTGCAGTGACAAATTTGTTTTTGCATTAGTGAGTGCATACGACAAATAATTACATTGTGAAGTTTATGCATGTATGTACTTACATTTTCGTATCATTATGTATGTAGTTATATTTTTATATCATTGTGATAATATATAACTCAGATGTTTTCATTAAATATTATATCCAGCTGGGATTCAATGGGGACTCATGACCTTCCAGGCTGCATGAAGTTTGCTTTGGAGAAAATATTGAATAGCTATAAAATCATTGAAAATATGCTCCACCAGGAGGAGAAATATCGCATGCCATATCTAAAGCACTTTGTAAGTTACCTTACTTATCTAGATGTTGGAAATTTTTGGGTCTCAATCTAAATGATTATCCGGGAAATCATTAGGTGTATATTTATCTAGCTAGAAGCCTTGCATGCTAACTTTATGGTTGATGCTACCATCACAACAGATGTTTATAAACACATACACAATCCAACTTTTTGATATGGGTAAAATGCATATATTTTATATCTTCAATTTACAGGCAAAAAACTTGGTTAGAGGCTACAACAAGGAGGTGAAAATGCTTCAAGAAGGATACATTCCAAAGTCTGTTAAAGAACATTTGAAGGTTTCAACAGTAACCGGCGGATGTCCCTTTCTATCGTGTGCTTCCTTCGTTGGGATGCATGATATAGCAACAGAGGATTGCTTTGATTGGGTTTCTAGAGAACCTAAAATGGTGTGGGCACTTTCCGTGATTCTGAGATTGGTAGATGACCTTGAGTCATATGAGGTAATATCCCGTTTCTTTGCTTAATATATATGATAATATTTGAAGCCTAATAGCAAGCTCATAATTCCATTTTTAGTATGGAATTTAAGTTTGTTATTTCTCCCATAACATTGCTTTATACAATGAAGAGACATAGATAGAATTTGCTGACAAGCTAATTACATTACAACAAAAGGTGTTTCTATATTGGTTGTGGAATAAGCTTTATACAAGTTGTGCAAACTATCAGACAGAAATTCAAGTGAAAATGTACAATTACTTTAGTGGTATGTCAATAGCATGGCACCATGGTTATGTCACACATCTGTGAAAATATGTGGAAAAATATATGGTTCCTAATAAGTAAAAAAATAAGAACAATATTCCATCATCTTGATCTAGATAAAAAACAAACTTTCCATACCCGGATGTTGAATATTATTTAGCACTCCACCATTGATAACAACCTAGTATTTTATTCCTGTGAGCCCAACAATAATAATTTATTATTCCATAGGCTCGCCGGAATAAAAACAACTATTTTTTAATAAAAGAGAGTAATAAATTATTACTGTTGAACTCACCGGAATAAAATAACGAACAATGGGTTGCTAAATATTATTCAACAGCCAGACACCTAAATATATATATTGGGCTATTTAATAATGGGAGAAACATGTGGAGTACTCAATTGATGTAATATTAATTAGCCAAAAACTTTAACTAATCTGATGTTCTTAATGTCTAAATCACCATGCTTGACCTTCCACCCGCGCTTGAAGCATGATCCCTAGCTAATAATTAAGCCATAAATTTTAGAAGCAAACTCTAAAAGTATAATCTTTTGGCACTCATTCTTAAAGTAAATAAAGATCGAAACATCCCCATATATTTTGGCAATCTTTTAGCCTCCAAAATCTCCCAGAATAGTTATGGGTGCTTAAAATGCACCTACAGTGGTGCGCCTAGACGAAAATGCCCACATTCCCACTATGGTTGTCACAAGAAACCTTCAGCAAAAATTAAATACTACTCCCTTCATCCCAAATTGTAAGTCATTCCAAAAATCTTGGAGAGTCAAAGTTTCTCAAGTTTGACCAAACTTATATAACAATATAATAATATTTATGATGTCAAATAAGTATCATTAGATTCGTTATCAATTATATTTTTATATATAACCTATTTGATGTTATAAATCTTTATAGTTTTGTCTATAATTCTTGGTCAAACTTGAGATGTTTTGACTTTCCAAGATTCTTGAAATGACTTACAATTTGGGATGGAGTAATATTTATTCTCTATTGCTTACACACTAACAACCAGTGTAGAAAATAGGGGCAGTTCCACTAAAGGCTCTGCTATATTGCTTTCCCTAAGTTTGTCTGCCTTTATCTTAATTACTAATATATTTGAATAATTAACTTGATGCAGCGAGAGCAACTGATCCCTCATGTTGCTTCCACAATCGATAGCTACATGAAGGAGCACAATGTCTCCATGGATGTTGCACGTGAGCAGATATACATACTCAAAGAGGAAGCATGGAAAGATTTTAACAGCGAGTGGCTCAACCCAGCCAATGCCTATCCAAAGCAGGTACTGGAGCGGATATTCGGCTTGACGAGGACAATGGAATTCATGTACAACCAAGGGGAAAATTTCACAAATTGCCACAACTTAAAGGATACCATCCATTCGTTGTTGCTGACCGAACCATTTGCAATCCCTATTTAGCACTTGTGCTGTTGTAATAAAAAAACTATATATTACTGTGTCTAATTGATACGAATAAATTCGGATTACGTCATCCGGCCTCCTGCACGCTTAATTGTGTTAGCTCTCTAGACTGAAGAGTACAATGGCTTGTGGCAACATAAGCTCACTGACACGAGCTAGCGAGAGCTTCACGAATAGGAGAACTAAAATTATAAGTGCTGTGTTGTATGAGAGAGATGTTTCTTTTGTTTTGTAAATTTGTACCGTGGTGATGGCTTGTTTGTTAAGCTATCTATAAATTATTACTTTGAAACTTGTAACAATAAATCATAGTGATCAATCATGAATGTGATCCGTATGTATTTTATTGCTTGCTTGCGTTGCTTGCGATTTTGGCATGCGTGTTCACCACGTACCACATATTCAACGGAATGTGTTCATATGGTAAACTTAGGGGTTTTACCTATATACCCCTGAAAAAGATGGCGGTCTCACTACTGGAAACTCGCTTTTTTCATACGGTAAACCGACAGAAAATTACGGACGAAAGTAGAATGACAGAAAAAATCAATTTTTCGTGGGTTCACCGTTAGAAAGAATTTTTCTATTGGGGGTAGGCACCCACGGAAAAATTGGTTTCCGCCAGATCAAGAAAAACATTTATGTGCGTCTATAGACACAGAAAAATCAAAGAACCGACAGAAAAAATTAGTTTTTCTATCATGGTTGCTCCGTCAGAAAAACTTAACATACTCACACAAAAAATACCACTATTTCTGTCAAGACCACGCACAGAAAAATACCAAACCACCGATAAAATATATACATTCACCCATGCCGCAAATTGGATATTTCAAAATAGTAGCATTATCGTATTATACTATGGATTGTCCATACAGAAACTACCATGAAAAAAAATGGTAGCAGTGATGTATTTACTAATTTACATTAGTTTCCACAGGAACTCCCATGAAAAAAATGGACAATAGACGAGCGCTGCTGCTTTCTTCCTCGAAGGCGCCCGAGTGAATAATAGATTTTTAGAGTTGTCTTAAGTCATTATGCTATAGATATTGTTATGTTTTTCTATAAAATTAGTCAAAGTTAAAAAAGTTTGTCTCGCACAAATTTTATTAATTAATTTATTCAAGGACTGAGGAAGTAATTTACTTAACTTTGAGTAAATTTATATAAAAATGTGTCAACGTCTACAATATCAACTTAGGGCCGTTTTCATGTAAAATATTTTTGGAGTTCTAAAAAATTATCACGATTTTAAGAAATACTTTGGTTTTAGAGTGCCATGAATTATTTGGATGTGAGAAACTTTGTGGTTTTCAAAAACGTAGTATTACTAAAATTGTAGTCATTTTGGAGTTTATAAAGGGTCTGTTTGGATCCAACTTGTACTAGTACACAATTTATTTTTTACTAATGACTACTATTTTTTTACTGGCGGTTCATAATGTATAGGTGTCACTAGAAATGAAGGTGTGGTCTAGCACTACACCATTAACGGTCAGTGATTCATTTTTACTGACAATTTTCTTAAGTTTACCATTCGTAAAAACATATAATTTCTACTGACGGTAGTCTTAAAAAAACAACCCGCAATTTGCAAATCACAACCATCCGAGTAGTTCATTAGCTGTCCAAATTATGGCCATAAAACACTGCAAGTTCCACCATTCTTGTCATTGGCTTGGATGGAGCACCACGGAGCAGAGGTCGTTGTTACCTTGGACCGTGTGTGCGCCTCTGTCATGATTACAAGAACATTTAGCACACATCATCAATATTACCAACAAAACAAGCTACAAATTCAAAAGAATGCTAGTTACCCACCTTAAGCTAGAAGATCATCTCCATTCTTCAAAGGCCCAATCAAAGCATTTTGGTGAAAGATGACCGCAGAAAATGGAGAGTGAGGTAGGGAGAAATACACTTCCTTGGATGGATGTCTTAAGGTGGAGGGGAGAAGGAAAGGGGACTGGGGTTTTATTTATTTTTTTCGAGAACATGCATATCACGTGTTTCATTAAGAAGATGTTTAGAAGGTTTACATGCTCGTCATCACATCAGGCGAGGTGCCATGAGTAAAGGGGTTGAACACAAACACAAGACACCGCTAGGCAGTGGAACACACGGTGTTGTAACTAATTAAGAAACTAAACGTGAGAGTAGTAAATGTGGTATGTCATTATATAATATGGACCTCTAGGCATAGGTGTGTTACATGTTACAATAGTCATTGCAGTAAGTTTGATCTATATATATATATAAAAAACCGGTTAGTGCTACTACACACTCTGGATTCCTTTGAGTCTGAACTGGAACTACTCTCCCTCCCTCTCTATCTTCTGTGTTCTCTCTTTTGTGTTTTCCTCGACAAGTGTCGCGCGCTTTCTTTCTCTCAATTCTTATGGTCAAGTTTAGCAGCAGCCTCCGTCCTTTCCTTGGCGGTGGAGTACTTTGTGCCCCTAGTTAGGATTGTTTGCTGGTTGAACAGCCAGCGCCACACGTACGCTGCCGGGAGGTGGGTGCTCAGTGGTGGTGCCACCGGCGGCGAAGGTTCGGCAGCTTCGGCCGCAACTATAGCCACCTTAAAGGCATAAGCAGATGTCGAGAGAAGTATTGCGCATAGAGGTGATTTAAAAAAAGAATAAAAAAACTTACCTTTTTTGTATTTGAGCTTCACTTGAGGAGGGGATTTAAAAATATTTTGTGCCATAGAGGGGCCATGGCCCCTGCCCTTACTGGCCCCCTTGTTCCGTCAGTGAATGAATTAGTAGATGTATGTAGCACTAAAGATGGAAAGTGGGTTGTCTTAGGTTTGATGTCATTGGTTCGTTTTATGTCATTAGTTGTGTGATTGCGCCATTATTATTATTATTATTATTAGTATTATTGTTGTTGTTGTGTCAAAACTGGTGTGTAGTAGTGTAATAAAATCCTTGGATCTTCTTATTCTTTTTCATAATAATAATAATAATAATAATATCATTTTATCATGTTGTATTCGTCGCGGCTGTTGCTGGGGCGGCCGATGCTGCTGGATCGGTTGCAAGCCCTGGATCCTATCGAAATCAGAATCGGAATTGGAATTGTCATTTGCGTCCCTAGTGACGCACCTGGGCCCGCACCGATGCACCGTTTGCGTCCAACCGGCCTCCTATTAGGATGCTGCAGACCTACCCGATATTGTGCATGTGTCCCATACATGCATGCGGATTTTGAGATATAAAGCATAAACTTCATTTCGGACCACACCGAAACTCGGATTGTTTCGGTAGAATTCGAGAACCATGGGTACAATAAGGCTCTGTTTTGTAGGGCTCCTACGGCTCCAGCCTACAGCTTACGCATTCACTGTTCGTACTGGAGTTGTTTTTATCTCTCCTCTCTCCTCCTCTCACAGTCAGTTTTTTCAGGCTCTGTGAGAGGAGGAGGAGAGATAAAAAACTCCTGTGAGTAGTATATGAACTGTCAGAGAACAGAAGTGTTGGATAAATTTAAGATCTTCAAAGCTGAAGTTGAAAACCAACACAATTTAAAAATAAAAAAAGTTAAAGTGTGGGGGGAGTTCCCTCATTGAACCACTTAAGGGTGGGGGGAGCCCTGCAGAAGCTAAAGTGTTTAACCCAAATATTGGGAAACTGGACCCCAAAACAGTGAGTTGCCATTTTATTGGTTACCCTGAAAAGTCAAAAGGTTATCATTTCTACTGTCCAGACAGATTCACAAAGTTTGTGGAAACGAGACACACTGTCTTCCTAGAAAATGAAATGATGAGAGGGAGCGTGGTATCTAGAAAGATTGATCTTGAGGAGAAGCGGGTGTTCGTGCCTAATCCAATGACCCAGGAGCCATTTTTTGAGTTACCTGTTGTTGCTACACCGACGGTGCCAGCACTTGTTATTCCTCCTGCGGTAGCAATGAATGAAAATGATTAACATGTTCTTTAGGAACCTATAGAACATGTTTTCACAGGTGAGGGGGAGCAACAACAGCCTCAAAATGGAAATGTTCCAATTGAAGAGGCCCCTCGGAGGTCTCAAAGAGTCAGAAGGTCTGCTATTCTTGATGACTATGAAGTGTACAATATTGAGGAATTTCAAATGGAGGGTGATCCCACATCATTTGAAGAAGCCATGAGAAGCGATGAATCATCAAAGTGGCTTGAGGCCATGGAAGATGAAATGAAATCAATGAGTACCAATAAAACTTGGGACTTGAAAACAATTCCTAAAGGAGCCAAAATAGTAGGCTATAGATGGGTCTACAAAACAAAACATGACTCCCAAAAGAATATAGAAAGGTATAAAGCGCGACTTGTGGCAAAAGGCTTTACACAAAGACAAGGGATTGATTACAATGAGACCTTTTCTCCGGTCTCTTGTAAAGATTCCTTCAGAATCATAATGGCCTTGGTTGTGCATTATTATTTAGAATTGCATCAAATGGATGTGAAGACAACATTTCTTAATGGTGATTTAGAGGAGAATGTTTACATGGCACAACCGAAAGGCTTTGTCATGAAAGGAAAAGAAAGTATGGGATGCCATTTAAAGAAATCCATTTATGGATTAAAGCAAGCTTCAAGATAGTGGTACTTGAAGTTTGATAAAACGATAAAGAATTTTGGGTTTAAAGAAAATGTAGAGGATAATTGTGTTTATGCAAAGTTTAAGAGTGGGTAGTATATCTTCCTTATCCTGTATGTGGATGATATCTTACTTGCTAGTAGTGATGTCAGTCTACTACTGGAAACAAAGAAATTTTTGTCCTCAAAGTTTGATATGAAAGATCTTGGTGAAGCCTCATTTGTTCTGGGGATCGAAATTCATCGAGATAGAAGTAAAGGGGTATTGGGATTATCGCAAAATGCATACATAGAGAAAGTGTTAAAGAAGTTTAGTATGCATAAATGTTCTCCCTCACCTGCTCCAATAGTCAAGGGCGATAGATCGATATGGGGAATTTCAATGTCCCAGGAACCAATATGAGCTCAGTCAAATGAAAGCGGTTCCATATGCTTCAGCTATCGAAAGCTTACAATATGCTCAAGTATGTACACGCCCTGATATAGCATTTCTTACCAGGTTACTTGGCAGATATCAAAGCAATCCAAGACTAGAGCATTGAAAATTGGTTAAGAAAGTCTTGCGTTATTTGCAAGGAACAAAAGACCTCATGTTAACATATAGAATATCAGAATCACTCCATATAGTGGGGTATTCAGATTCTGATTATGCGGGAGATGAAAGAAAATCCATGTCTGGATATGTGTTCACTCTCGCAGGTGGAGCTATATCGTGGAAAAGATCAAAGCAAAATATCACTACATCGTCCACAATGTATGCCGAGTTTGTAGCATGCTATGAGGCATCGGGGCAGGTGAACTGGCTGAAAAAGTTCATACTCGGTTTAAAGGTGGTAGATGACATCTATAGACCACTAAATTTATACTACGACAACGATCCAGCAGTACAGTATGCTCACAACAATAGGTCAAGTGGTGCCTCCAAACACATTGACATAAAGTATTATGTTGTGAAAGATAAAATTCGGGATCATGTTATAAGTCTTGAGCACATACAAACTGAAAAGATGCTCGTGGATCCGCTTACAAAAGGCTTACCACCCAGTGTGTTTAGAGAACACGTAGCCGGCATGGGTTTAAGGGAAAGCCTATGATTCCCATACAATTAAAGAGCCCAAAAGTTAATGTATGTGTTCTGATCAGAGATGTGCATTGTAGTTGTTAAGTCTATCGACGATTGATTGGATGATGATACATGCTCTATGTATATATCTGTGAAGGAATATGGAAATGTAAATGTGAATAAAGTTTGAAACTATATGGTGAGATCAAGGGGAGAATGTTAGATTGATCTCCTAATCCATTGGCCCAACGGCCTTATGGGCCTTGGACTCGCGCTATGATTGGGGGCGCCCAACCCTACATGGTTGGTGGGCCCCCGTCACACTGCGCTATATAAAGAGGTGGGGGCTGGTGGCTCGAGGTACGAGGTTAATCGCGAGCTATAGTACCCACCGACAAACACTAGATCCGATCTACAGAGGGGCGCAGCCAGTGACGGGAAGCTCCGCCGTCAGACTGCACCGCCATCGCCGGACTTTCCCGACCTACACCGAAATCGCCATCTACACCGAACGTCGCTGCCCGTGTGCAGAGCTTCACCGACGAACGTGAGATGGCCAACTCATCCACCACGACGCCCTCGGATGGTCAGTGCACTCACCCTTCTCCTCTACCTCTCGGATCTCTCTCTTGTTCATCCCAAATGCAAATGCATCCCCGCTAAATGATGGATCTGTGTATCCTAGTTGTAACACGCATGCATGCATGTGGTCTACCTTAATGAGCAAAATGAGTGCCAACAGCCAACGTGTTGCACCGTATGATTGGTCAAGCTATTGGCCAAAATTGCTCGTGTTAGTGTCACTGGCTCGCTGCTGCCGAAGGCTGAAGCCATCAGGTTGATTCCTTTCTTTCTACCCCTACCGAAACCGAACCGAAGCATTGGCAGCGGCTGCTGTTGTTTACCTTGTGGCCGTGTCATGTCATGACTCAGGACAAGGACAACGCAGAGTGTGATGCGCTAGTAACAGAGTCATACAAGCTGGTAAACCAGTTCCAAAGAAAAGAAACAAACAAACACTAACAGGTACTCATGGACTAAGCAATGTTGATCAGCTTTGGAAGCTCTACGCAACAAAAGAAAGAACAAAAATAGCCTGCCCCTAAATCACCATAATCTCAGAAGCACTAACAGGCACACCCATCTTCTTGCTCATCCAGACATCCAGGTTTTGGCACATCGTCTTCATCTTTGCAACGTCGTCCTTCTTTTGCAGCTCAGCCCACATCTGCATGAAATTGATAATCATATGAATCATCGGGTCTAGACTGTCTATGAAACGCTTCTCAATGGCCATCTTATTTCGGTTCTTCTAGATAGTCCATGTAACCCCTGCAAAGAAAGTGAATGCTAATCTCTTAGAAACCCCTAGCCTCCTTGGCAACCAATGATAGTTCAGATCCTGCATAGAAATAGGGAAGTTTTGCAATTGGAAAGCCTCTCTAATGCAGCACCACACATACTGGGCAACCACACACTCAAACAGAATGTGATCCACATTTTCCTCTTGTCCACACACACTACATCTGGGACTGCCAAGCCACCCTTTTTTACTAGGGCCTCTGTTGTTTGCAGTTTGTCATGCCATGCTTGCCACAAGAACACTTTAACTTTCAAGGGCACTTTACATTTCCAAAGAATTTTATTCATATAGTCCTCCACTCCCCCCTGTGTAAGGCAGTTGTATAAAGATTTTGTAGAGAAAATTTTGGATCTCTCTAGAAATCAAGTCACCTCATCATTCTGATTCTGCTCTAGCTGGACATCTTGTAAAGTAGACATCAACTCGTTCCATTCAGACAGAGCAGTCCCAAACAAACTACGTCTCAGGGGAATATCCCACCCCCTTCGTTCCAAAAGTCTTTGACCAAAGCCTCATGGTTACTACATATCTCAAAAATACTCCTAAACTGAATTTTTCATGGACTTCCACCTCTCCAAGTATCATGCCAAAATCGAGTTTTGTCACCTTCTTTCACATGGTATTTAACCCCCACTGATATAGGTGTTTAACCTTGTGAAGCCCCTTCCAAAACTGTGACGTCCCTTAGGAAGTAGAACAAGCAAAGGTTTTCCTCTTCATATATTTATTCTTGAGCAGCCTATACCATAAGCTCTCACCCCCCTATATATTTTCCAGATCCATTTGACCAGTAAGCATTGATTCATTAAGTGAGTATTCAGAATCCCCAACCCTCCATGGATCTGAGGGCTGCAAATTGCAATCCACTTAGCCATGTGATATTTGAAGGCTTCATTGGCTCCTTGCCAAAAGAATTTCTATCTGATTGAATCCATTTGAGCATGAACCCCTTTCGGTAGCATATAAAAACCCATCATATACATAGGTAAACTCGAGAGACAAGAGTTAGTCAAGATCAGTTTGCCTCCCGAAGTAAGAAATTTCCCTTTCCAAGGGTCTAATCTCTTCCTCATTTTGTTAGGGGTATTCTGAAACCCTTTAGAGCCAATAGCCTTATCAGACACCGGTATACCTAGATATATGATAGGCAACTCCCCCAATTTACAGTTCATCATATTGGCTTTCCTCACTTTTTCTGCCTGTGATAGACCAAAAAAAATAGCCTCACTTTTGTGGTAATTGATTTTCAATCCTGAAAGCCATTCAAAAAAATATAGAACAATCTTCAAATTCACAATAGATTCATCTAACCCATCTATCATCAGGACAGTGTCATAAGCATATTGGATATGCGAAATCCCCTTCTCAACAATATTGTTCAATACACCTTTTATCAGGCCTTTCTCCACGACCTTATCCATAAGCATACTCAATGCATCTGCTACCAGGTTGAATAGGAGAGGGGAAAGAGGATCCCCTTGCCTAAGCCCTCTCATTGTTTTAAAGAAAGGCCCCCTTGAACAGTTTGCATAACCCAGTCAATCCATTGACGAGGGAAGTCTTTCCCCTGCATTACTTCTTCTAAGAAGTCCCACCTAACTCTATCATATGCTTTCTCAAAATCTATATTGAAAATCATCCCTTGAGTTTCGCTCTTAGATAGAGTGCATTACTTCATGGAGAATAACCACCCCTTGTAAAATGTTTCTTCCTTTAATAAAGCCAGTTTGGTTTTCCCCAATCACCTTACTGGGCACAGGAGATAGTCTCTCAGTCAGGACTTTAGTAAAACATTTATAATCAACATTCAAGAGGCAAATTGGCCTATATTTCTTTATAATGTTTGCATCTTGAATTTGAGGAACTAGAGTAATAACCCCATAATTAAGTCTTCTGATATCCAAAATCCACTTATGAAAGTCCTTGAACATAGAATAAAGCTTGTCGTTGATTAGTTCCCAAAAACCCTGAAAGAAGCCGGCCCCAAAGCCATTAGGTCCTAGGGCAGAGTCCTTCATGTCAAACACTGCCTTCTTGACTTCTTCTAGTGTAAAAATTTTAATCAAACCCCCTTTGTCCTCCTGTTTGACTTTTCTATTCTCATCCCAGAACCGAGCCCCTAATGAAATTAGTCTCGATGTTATAGGGCCAAACAAAGCTTTATAGAACTATACAACATGATCCATCATATCCTATTGTTCAGTTATCACTCCCTGCTTTGTCTCCAAATGCACAATAGTGCTTTTCCTTCTCCTACCATTTGCAAACTGGTGGAAGAACTTAGTATTTGAGTCTCCAGCCTGCAACCAAAGTTTGTTTGTTCTCTGTCTCCAATAAATCTCCTCTTCCAGGTATAAATTTTTCAATTGTCTTTCCATATGATATCTATGTGACCATTCCTCCGGTCTCATCTCCCTAGTCTCTGCCATATTGTCAATTTCAGAAATTTCCAACAACAAACTTCTCTTTTCTTTGTTCTGTTCCCCCATTCTTCTAATATTCCACCCCTTCAACTTATTCCTCAGAAAACAGTGCACCCATGCCAACTATCTAACGAGTAACAGGACTCAGGGCATCTTGCCTCAACTGTTTTTCAGTAATTTATAACCAAATTCTCAAAACCTTCTGCCAGGAGCCATTGTTGTTCAAAATAAAAGTACCTTGGTCTTATAGGTAGGCTTACTCCATTATCCACCATAATAGGAGAGTGATCAGACCCCACCCTGGTCAGACTCCAAGAAAAAGATAGGGGAAACTTTTCTTCCCATCCCAAGGAGAAAAGGACTCTATCCAAGTTTACCATAATGGGATTCTCTTGCTTATTAGTCCATGCTTATTAGAATTTTTGTCAGAGGCCTCTCTGATAAGATTGAAATCACCCCCTATCAAAACAGGCAGAATAGACTGTTCACAAACAGCACCTATTTCCTCTAGAAAAAATACTTGATAGAGTATGATCCACTGGGCCATAAACTGTGATCAAAATCCACCTAAAGTTTGACCTCCTCTCCCTGATGGTCATAAGGATACATAACTCTTTTATGAAAAAATCTTCCATTTCCAAATATGTTTGATTAACTCCCATCAAAATCCCTCCAGATCTTCCCTTAGTAGGTGACCATTTCCAAGAAAAGTCTTTGCTACCAGCAATCTCCCTCAGCTCAAAGTTAGTAAACCCCTCTTTTATAGTTTCTTGAAGACCCACAACATCTAGCTTGTGTTCTTCAATAAAGCTCTTAACCTGTTGTTTTCTGCTGCTCTTCCCCAGACCCCTAACATTCCAAAAGAGGATCCTCATTTACACTTCTTGGGTCTTCCCCTTTTTTGGGGGGGTAAACTTCTGGGCTTATTTGATCATGCACAGCCTCAGCCCCCCTTGCTGAGTTGTCAATCACACTAAGGTTATATTCATGTAGCTCGTCCTCTCCCTGAGGGGCATTTTTCTTATTAACCGAAGCCAAGTACTCCTTGTAGTTGGCTTCAGCCAGAGCAGCTCTAGCTTTCTCTTCTGCTCTAAAGACATCAATTTGTCCATCAATGTTCATCACATTGAGGTAAAGTTTACCAGCAACATCATGGAAATATTCATTATCTATATTACTTAGAACAAGGAAAGTGTTGGGGAGATTGAAAGTGCAATCAAGCCCTAAAGTGGGTTTTGGTGACATGACAACATATTTAGGAAACTAATGAGACTTTGTGAGTATGACAAGCAGATTAAACTTAAGGAGGTTGATGAACAGGTTGGCAGACCCCTCCAATTACAAAAGTGCATGGCAACAAGCTCAAAGGGTTTAAATTCTTTTATACTTTGAATTTGAGTTAGGTATGTCGTACTATTAAGAGGAATTCAACACACATGCCAACAAGTGAACCAAATGCATCTATCCTTTTACATCACACCTCCACATATAAAGAGGGCAAATCAGCCAGCTTATTGAAGATCAAATCCTTGTTGTTCTGCCCAGGCCGGCAGTAGCGGGCAGGCCGGCAGTGCCGGGCTACAGGCCGGCAGTGGGCACTGCCGCGACTTGTTCAGCCAGTGGGCAGTGAGGAGGTATTTCATACCCCCTCACTCACCCCAACGGATAGTTCTGCCATTCACTCATTCTTACTTCGCAAGAACAGAAAGAGAAGCCTCTCTCTTGCTCTCCCTTCTCCCTTGGTGCTCATCCACTCTCCTCCATTGATTTCCAACCATTCTTTGAGAGATTGAGCCTCCAAGCTTTGAGAAGAAGCTTCTCCCTCGGATATTCACTCCTACAAGAATTTGGTTTGCGTGGTGGCCGGCGGTTTGAGTTCTTTACTCTTGGAGCTTTGCTCCTAGCTGGCTAGAGGTTGCCCTTGAGCTTGCCTCCTTCGTGTGGCAGCTTAGAGAAGTTTGTATCACCCATTTATTTGCTAATACACTTCTCTCATCTCAAGGGTTCATTCCCTTGACTTGAGACCGAGGAAAGAGCTAGCCTTTGTGGTGAGCTTGAGCCTTGTGTGGCGCACCTCAACAACGTGGACGTAGGCAAGCCTTGGTGGTGAGCTGAACCACGGGTCAAAGCTTGTGTCACCGTGTGTTTGTTACTTTTACTTTCATATATCTTGTGTGCAAGGTGATTTCTAGGGTTTGGACCCGATCTACTCGGTGGGTGTGTTGCTACCACTTTCAGGTGGTGCTAGAGGTTCTCCACACCTCTAGGAAGGTTTCTATTCGAGCACAATTTACATTAAGCATTTACATTTTGAATTGTGTTGCATTCTGTTCTGGTGACCAGCACTGCTGCCCAGAGACGAGCAGTGTCGTCCTTGGTCTGACAGCAAGTGTTCAAGTTTTTGAAACATGCCTATTCACCCCCCCCCCCCCTCTAGGCTAATCAGGTCCTTACAGATATTACCTTGGCATATCCACAGGGACCTATATGGGCCTCCCGACCAGGAGGTGGGTCGACCCACAAGACGTAGACATGCAACACACGACGTGCACCGCACGAATAGTACCATACTGGCTACTTTACTTGTAACTCTTTCCCTTCGGCATATATAAGGAGGGACAGGGGACCCCCCCCCCCCAAAACACAATCTCATAGACACAAACGATCCCCTAGATCTCATCTACGGATCTTGTAATCTAGTACTCATATCAATCCAACCACCAAAACACAGGACGTAGGGTATTACGGTGATTTGCCGGCCCGAACCTGTCTAAATCGTCGTGTCTACGCTCTCTGTGTTACGCTTGATCGTCGTCGCCACACCTCCGCCTACAATCTACTACCGTGGGGTACCCCCTAGGTAGACTGCAACGCATATTTCGTCGACAATTGGCGCGCCAGGTAGGGGGTGTGTGCAACAACGTCATGGCTCGTCAAGCGATCATCTTCCCCGAATTCGTTTAGAGGAGTTTAGACATGTCCGTATCTGAGTCCGAAAATTAACATCCGATACCGTATCCGTGTCCGAATACTAAAATCAGTATATTTATGATGTCGATATCTAATCGTATCCTATCCGACATTTCTGATACTATTCGTATTCGAATCCGAATCCGAACAGAAATATGAAAACAAATACAATATCAGCGATATCCGTTCGTTTCCGATCCATTTTCATCCTTACAGCTTATTACTCCTACATAGCTATATTTACGTCACCACTTTAGCCCACTTGTCCTCACAGTCACATACTGTCCGCTGTCTGCAATTCCTCACACTTCGTTTGAATTTACTTAGCCTACTCTATAGGATACTGAAGTACTATCCAAAGTTCACTTCACTAACAACAGCTACTTGTATTCAATCATTTCTTCTCCAGATCCTCTCCTTTGCGGCCCTGACGTTTTCCTGCAGATCAATATACTTCTCAGCTGAGGTTTCTGAGAAGGCTTCGAGCTTCTCTATGAATTTCTAACAGACTCGGGTGCAGTGCAGATCAACGGGGGCATGAGTTGCTCCGCCTGTTTCACCATTTGGCACCTTCTCTTTGTGAGGAATGGATCGGTTTATGTCTGCAATGAGAACTTCGATGGCTTCTTCTAAGTCTGTGGTTGGTAAATCATCGAGAAGCTTTATCCACATTTCGCAGGTTGTAAAGATTGGAGCCACAGGAGTCCCTGTTAGCGAAGTATCAACAACTTTCCGGTTCCTGGAAACCTTCCTCCTCTTCAGGGGTTTCATGCATTTGTGCAACCGCATGATTAGGCTGCAGAGGTACGCCTTGTGGGATGCCATCCAGTTCTGGAAGTTGGAACATAATTTTCTTAGCTCAACCGATAGAAGAAATCCAGCCTCGCATTGAGATTCTGACTGAAATGATACTTTCAGGTCGCAGCTTCTGGATGCTGACTTGATTATCCCACATTGGCACTGATGAAACTGAAGCATTGTAGCCCACATCCTAGTGAAACTGCAGGAAGAAGAGATTCTCCATCAGATGAGCACAGCAACCAGTATATAAACACATAAATAAATGCACATTGCCTATTGAGATAGTGCACGTTCTATTAAGACATCTTGTTATGACGCCTTGCACATCTATGTACCGTGCTAATGCACAGGAATAGCATGTTTTTGCATGTACTGATAGGGAAAGATATAGACAGACATACCATCCAATTAGTTCATCCAGCCGTGGTTGAAGATATTTATCTCTTACATCTGGAATGCAGGTCCTTCAAAGAAGCACAGGTAAAATCAATGTCAATTTGATTTCCCCCTCTTGATTCCTGGTGCCTCAGTTTCTTGCATCTCTCATCATACCTCCTGCAGATGGTGATGCTAGCCTGAAAGCAGAACAAGACAGATTACTTCTAGGTATCTCAAATACTGATTCTGGAACACAGAAAAATCGATTACTACTGTACAAAATGGAGCCACTACCTTAACTTCATCACAAAGTTTGCTCTCTCATGCAAACAACCTATCAAGTGTGGAGATATGGCTGCCAACATTATTCCCAAGAGAATTTATAGATGGTGACAATTGTGAAGACACTGATCTATGCAGCTAAGGTTCTTTATCTCGGCTTGAGAAGGAGGCCAAGTTTTCTATTCCATAGTAGAAACCAAAATGCTAATAGCTGAAATAAATGTAGAATGCCAAAGGATGTTGGGTTCGGTTGGTTACCCCAATCAAACCTGGCACTCCGGCGGCACCCCCCAGGTCATGGGTTCGATTCTCAAAGGGAGCGAATTTAGCCTGGGGGTCAAAAAATCCCCTCGCCAGTCCCCGTATGCCAAAGCACTGTTGGAGCGGCCCACGGCCTGTGGCGACAGCCAGCCCAGGTTAGGTCCCCTTCGGGGTGCTGCTCACAGCGTCCGGGCGGGGCTAGGGTTCGGGGGTCTTCCGGGGCCAGGGGGACCTTATCCTCTGCTTAATGAGATATCGGAGGGGTGTCACCCCCACCTGGCCTCGTTTTTTTTTAAAATAAATGTAGAATGATATCACATTACTATTACTCCCTAAAAAAAACCTTTTGCATTTATATTTGTAACACAGGATGAAGATCTTCCAATCACTGTCCATAGGCAGTAAGGTAGAGCATCTGGTGAAGATCTTCCAATCACTGTCCTCTCTTTTTTTAGAGTTGTCCCTAAAAGCATAAGTACTATGTGAAGCAATATTTTCTGAAGCGTGTTGTGACGGTGAGTGATTATTATCAACAAGCACATCATTCCGGTTCTTGAACACCCACACCCTAGTTTCAGTGGATGGATTGTCAAAGTCACCTTTTGGCTCTGCAAAATCAGCATCTCCCTTGTCGTGCTCAGGGATCCCTTCCTCTCGGAGGCTCCTTAAACCATCAACACTTTCAAAATTCTGGCTGACCTCTCTAGCATCAGGGACTGAAGATTGAGCAGTTACTTTAGCAGGTGCTGTCATGGAGTTCCTCCCAGCACTCATATGATTGACGTGCAAAAGAGGTGGTGAAACATTTGAGATTGACTCTTTCAGCACTTCAGGTTCAAAACATTTCCTCAGAAGAGAACAGTTTCTCTCAGCGACATAATATAAGCACGGTGAGAAGCTGCAAGTGCACATCTTCCATCTAGTGCTTCTCAAACAAAACGCTTCCTCTCTTGGCATAGCACAAGGACCTTGGCATCTTCAAGCTTAGAAGGTGCCACTCCCATTTTGAAGAGCAACAACACTCAGAGCCTGATGAACAATACTTGGACTTGCCAATTTGGGGCCATCAACTGACAATTTGCAAGTAGTGTCTGTGTGATGTGGCTTTTTGTTTCTGATGCTGCAAGACTGCAATAGTATGGAATCTTCCCAGTTAGACCATATACTAAATTTATAACTATCTGACTTTTCTTCTTAATAAGAAGAAAACAAAATCCACCCGAAATGGATCACTTCACCTTCACCAATCCATTCCATTTTACTATAGTTGCATCCAGTAACTATGTTTCATAAACTTTACAGAAAAGGCACAAAATCGGACACCATCTTTCCATAAAAGAATAACAGACATAAAGTTAACTGTACACATTTAAGTAGTAGTATAGCAAACTGTCTGATTGAAAATGGGCATAGTCGATGATGAAAAAAAAGGTCTCCTTTAATAAATTTGGTTTGTCTTGCATCACTAAACATCCTCATGATCTGTTATAAAAAAACATCCTCATGATATGTAAGTGTGTTCTCGAAAAAAAAATGATATGTGCATGATTATAGCTATAGGTGCCTCGGTGGTTGATGGAATTCTGTACCAAATCAGCCCAAAAACGACACTATTGCTTGCTCTATTGAAAAGAAAAACAGATCATTACATAATTACATTGCTGGCTACCAAATTCGACCAAGGTTACTCTATATGAGCTGTAGACCTGTAGTTGTCGTTTGTGTGGAGAGAAGATGCACACCACATCACTCATGATAAAATCGATGGCTAGACGGCCAGTAGTGTAAGTACACGCAGTTCACCCAAAACAATTTTTCGGGGATAAATTAAAAATCACCTTGTTCTACAGCGACTTGGAGCGGGAAGGAACCTTCTATGCGGCGCGAAATCCCCAGGGGACGGTGCCGTCGCCTCCGCTCCCGACCGACTGCTCCCCACCGCCACGGAAGGCAAAGCAGGGGAGGCGGAAATGGAAAGGGGGCGCCACCGCCACGCGCGGAGAGCGAGGGCAGGGAAGGCGCCACGCCATTGCCGTTGGGCTACGGAGGGAGCAGAGCGCCGACGGCGACCCCCGTCCGCGTCCCTCTCCTGCTCGTCCTTGGGAGCCTGTCCTCGTCCCTGGTGGGCTCCGCCAGCCGGATCGCATATGTGAGGCCCATTCGAGTGGAAACGGGCCGGCACATTGGAGAAGACGAAGGCCGAGAGCCCACCTGAACCACGCTCCCCACGGGCCCACCAACCCCGCAATCAGTACTGAATGAAATAGCTCAGAAGTTAGAGCAAAGAGTTGCCAGTATAGTTATCAGTAGCAAACATTCCTATTTCCCAGTAGTATGAAGATATTGCCTTCATTCTTGTACCAGATTCAGTAAAATACTAGCAACCTCTATTCTTGTACAGTACATAACATTATTGCCAGCTTGTTGGTTTTGATCCACATTCTAACAGAGTCATACTAAGCCTGTACGTAGTATGGATAGAAGAACATAAGAACAGGAACACAAATACATGGAAGCACTACTGGATACTGAATGTTTAGATAGTACTCTGGATTTTCTTAACAGCGTTCCACCTGTCATTAGAAACAAAACCTTTGGAAACATACAATAATCACCTGGATGATGCACGTTTAACCAGATAGGTATGAAGTTAGAGGCAAAGATGTTGTGGTTCTGTGATTTAGAATTCCATTGGTAGACACCCTAAAAGTATAAGACATACCAAGTTAACATCATAATGTCGTTAATAACAGTTTGGAAGATCATAGCATAATTCTTTTTTCTTCATAGGCACCTGGCATTTGACATCAATAGGAAGCCAGTAGTCAAGCCACTGCTCCATGTCAGAGTTCCACAAAATTGAGTCAACTGCAATTCGACGTGCTTTTGCAGCCTCAGAGAATTCTTTTGAGCTTGTGTATTCTCCTGTAAGCTCAGCAAAGAATTCAATGTCCCGTTCCATCTGTGTTGCAGAAAAAGGTTTGCATTGTTAGATTGATTTGAAAGCCTCAAGGGTTAGGTTATCCTTGATTCTTTGAAAATTATGGTTTTTGTTGTTAAAAGGTAAACAATCATTGGTTTAAATAAGTTAATGATTTTTTTTCCCAAGAACGCACCTGCCATTGGGAACACACTAACAAGCAAGTAAAGTGCATATATGAATCCGTCAACTTCCGAAGTTGAACACATTACATACAAAGGTTTGTATTATTGTTTTTGAGGACTGAACAGTTAGTATCCTTGCCTAAGAAAAAACTAAATTTGTCAAAGAAAATAAATTAATATTGATTTTGATCAGTTAACAACATTTTGTATGAAGAACACTCCTAGTTGTAGATCTGAGCAAATACTATTGTTTATGTTGAGTACATATTATTTTTTGGACATTTATCAGAGCCATCCATACTATATAACCTACCTTGTACATGAACGTATTTAAGTCCACTGGTATGATAAATGTTGTTGCCAATGTTGTCATGTCAGGAGGATTTCTGTAAAAGCAGAACAATAAATCACTAGAGCATGATGTTGGACATATTGCACTGTCTGCTGCACATCCGAACCTCATCCATCGTGAGCTGAAATCCCATCCTGATTCTGCTGCTGAAGCAACTTGGTGGTAGAACTTTTTCTTGTTAGCTGCAGAGGCAAGTGCTGAGGCCATTTGCTCATCCTGAAATAGGGCATTTCCAAAATTCTCAGATAACCCTTGATGGTGGTAAGTTCTTAAAAAATAACAGGCTCATTCATAACAAACTCAAAAAGTTAGCAACATTTAACCAATAGTTGGAGGTTTTACGGTGGTTGCAGATTCTGGCCTAGGTTTGTCCCATGAAGCTTGATACCTAGTCAAGTTATGTATTCGTCCATGATTATCCCTTATCGCTACTCTGTGGACATCTGAATAACAAATTCATTATAAACATAGGTGTGGTTCCAGCTAGATTCTGAATAAAATTGCTAATAATGGATGTTTGTTTCCACTGTTGACGTATATAAAGATTCAAAATAAACCTGACATCCAGAAGCTATGCTCCTTTAGCAGAGAAGGAAATGCTTTATTCACCAAGGATAAATCCCCAGTTGCTTTGTATATCTCAAAAACCATGGAGCTTAGAAGTGGTGGTTGGCTGCAAAGAAAAATCAGACTGTATTGCCTCAAGAGAACTGCATGCTTCTACAAATTGTATATTCTGGTTTTTTAGGATTTTGTATCACTGATGTGAAAACTTCTATTGTTTGTGACTTGTGGAACGGTGTCAATTTGAATTGTAAGGACCTGATTAGCCTAGAGGGGGGGTGAATAGGCCTGTTTAAAACAAATCTCACAACTTGTTGTTAGCTCAGGCGCGGCACTGCCGGCCTTGACCCCGGCACTGCCGCGGGTGCCTGACACTGCTGCTCTCTGGGGCGGCAGTGCTGGTCACTTGGACAGACCTAAGCACAATTCAAAATCTGAGATGTAAATGTAAATTATGTTTGAATCAAAACCTTCCTAGAGGTGTAGTGAACCTCTAGCACCACTTGAAAGTAGTAGCAACACACCCACCGAGATAATTTAGGGATTAGAAGAAAAGTTGATGACCCTTCTTGCCTGTTTTGTTGTGAGATAGAATTTGTGAACCATCTTTTTTTCGATTGTGTAGTTGCTAAGCAACTATGGTCTCATATTTCTGAGGTTTTAGATAGACATGTGGGTGCAGACTTTCTGTCAATAGGTCAAATGTGGCTTAGCAATAAACGGTTTTTAGTAGATAATATGTTTTGTGCTGCAGTCCTGTGGGGACTTTGGAAACTAAGGAATGATATGTGTTTTCAGGGTCTAGTCTGGAGAAGTGTTCTGTCACTGCTTTGCCTAATTCTGGGCATGCTAAAAAACTGGATTCTACTGTGCCCAATCGAGAAGAGGCCGGAGTTTACCTTAAAGATGGAAAGACTCAGGTTGATTGCAACCAGCCATCCAAGACTGCTGGGTTGAATCAAGATGAGGATGCTTGGAAGTTGCTAATGCTCAAGTCAGCACTGGACTGGAAACAGAAGGTACTCCCGGAAGGAGTTGAAGGTCGTCTGGTAGATGCTTCAGAGGATTTACAGGATTCAAATGGGAAGTGGATTAGCTTTCTGAAGTTGGGTGAGGCTTGGAACATGTAATCGATCTTTGTAGTAGCTCCTTGTCGCTTGTGTCCTGTAAGGGTAGTCTTTGCTGTTGCCCAGTCTGGCTGTCTATTGTGTCCTGGAGTTTGAACTATGCTGAACCTGTTACATTGGCTCTTGTTATAATACAATGGCCGGGGCATGTCTGCCCTTGAACTCTAAAAAAAAACTTTAGAGCACTTTACAACATTTTTATGTCTAATAATATGTCTAATAAAGCTCTAAGGTGAGATGACCTAAACTTTAGAGCTAACTTTAGACCACCTGTTTGGAGCTTTAGCTCTAAAGTTTAGAGGGGAGAATCCAAATAGGCCCTTAGTATTATTGCCAGAGAATAATTTGTGGCAGATACCCTATATATTTGTAATGGACTAAATAAGAATGTATTTTCTGAGAGACGAATTTGGTGCAAATAAAACAAGCATAATATTTATTTGTTCTATTGGAGTTGATGCACTTATTTAGATATATATATATATATATAAGTAAAAACAATGCTCATTTCCGAAAGATTATATCCCAACAAGGGAATAAGTTGATCCAATTATATATTCTCCTCTCATTTTTTTGTGATTTTCTTTTAAAAATGTACATGGGTAATAATTTTTATGAAAACATTTAATTAAAAAAATAGTACTACATTCAAGATGAGGCCTTTTGCGCCCCCCCCCCCCCCCCCACCCCCAAACCACCTTTTTTCTTCTATTTTTTTTTTGTCATGAGAAAAGAAAAAAAAACTTACGGCAAAGCCTGTTTCTTATAGAATGCAAAGCTAAGCCTTCAACGACTATTCTCTGATGTGCCATATATATTCTGCATCTCTGTGTTGAAGTTTCAATTATGCGGTACATCAATACAAAAAAGCAAGGTTTTAAATCTCTGGCTATAGCTTTCGCTATCTATGGCTATATAGCTTCCGCTATCTCTGGCTATAACTTTTTGAGAAGAATTTAGCTAAGTTTTTGCATGTACAAGTTAGCCCGTAGCTGCCGCTAGCTATAGCCTGTTTTGGATATAAAAAGCTAAAGGACCTAAACACAGCTGTTTATAATTAAAACACTGCAAAAAAGTATATATACGAGGATTTCTTCTTTTCTTCCAAGGCAAAACAATATATACTCATTATTTCGGATTATATTTTGCATAATATCGTCGTCAACACGTCTATTAGTTCAGTATATATCTGGGTCTTAATTATTAGGATTTATCTGTGTATTATTCCAAGCCGCTGTGAAGGTGAAGCTAGTGTATGTACCACTTGATTACTACAGTAGAATATAATTTGCCAGATGATAATAATATATATGCTTGGCGGACAGATAAAACCGTAATGTCTTTAGCTGTCGTCGTACAATTAACCTGAGACTGATCGAGAGAAAAGAAAACATGCATGTCTCAACTTGTCAAACAAAGGTCAGAGATCGAGATTCATAACTCAGCATGCATGAGGCATGACCGCATGAGTTGAGTGGTGTCCATTATCTTGCGTCATGTGCAGAGAGTACGGTGGTTCCAGCTACAATAATAAGGTGACCTATAAATGAACCAAACACCTCGAAGAGCAGCCAGCCACTACGTATCTGCCTGCCCATGCTAGCTTTGCATTGGAAGCTAGGCCACCAACCATCTCTATACTATTCCCAACTGGCTGGCGAAACACGTACAGTACGTGCTCAGCTTCGGAACGATCGAAGCTATAAAATTCCCGGCACTTCTCCATGTCTTTTCATCGATCTCCATCGCAAGCAAGCGCCTTCAGTTTCTAGCTATAGCTGCTGATCGAGCACTTCTGCTAGCTAGCTAGTAGCCATATATATGGCTTCCGCCGCCTCGTCTCTCCTCGCCACGGCGCTCGTGATGATGGCGCTCATGCTCGGCGGTAGCCACGCCGCGCGGCATCTCGCCGACACGACGACGACAGCCCCGGCCGCTGCTCCTGCTCCTGCCGCCGCCGTCCCGGGCATTCCTGCCGTACCGAAGCCGCCGGTCGTGCCGACGACGGTGCCCGCGGCCACCATTCCACCGCTGCCCACCGTGCCGACGACGACGGTGCCTGCGGTGGGCGCCGTGCCACCGATCCCCGCGTTGCCCAAGATCCCCGCGGTGCCCACCGTGCCCGCCGTGCCCACAGTGCCGAACACCGCCGCGCTGCCCCCTGTCGCCATGCCGGCTGTACCCACCACCGTGCCAAAGCTGACGCTGCCGCCGATGCCCGCCGTGCCTAAGCTGACACTGCCGCCGATGCCCTCCATCCCGGGCGTGCCCATGCCGTCCGTGGCGTCGCCTCCTTCGGCATAATTCAATTCACCGATACCTGATACGTTGTTCATCGAGTATTCGATAGTTTGATCGATCGCGATCAATGCATGTGTTCGCTGAGCATGCATGCTTCCTTTCATGAGCAGATTTACTTGTTTCGAGTATTTGTTCCCTTTTTTTTTTGAAGTTGTGTTTATTCCCTTTTGATGTATCATCTATATGTATTTTTCATCTATATACTGTATTGAGTATTTTTCAAATTTTATATATTGTGTTCAATTTTGTCAGATCATTTTTCTGTCATCTTTTCTCTTTTGGTTGGTCATTGATTTGTAACTTGTAAGTCTATACGCATGTATAAAGAGTGCTCGGCTACCCCTCCTTGTGTTGTAACATGTATTTGAGTTTTTTTTTGTACTTTGTTAATTGCAGAATGGCAGCATCTGTATCTTACTGGAGGTTTTATGAAGTGAACTTTGCCACGCAACAGTAAGAAAACCAGAAGTTTGTTCATGAGTAGTGTATTTTATTTGGAAAGACATATATTGGTCTAAAATTGTTTAGACCTTTTTTTGAGGGAAACTATAATTAAAGTTGTTTAGATAATGTGTTGGATTTTGTTGGGCTTTGGCCCATTTTATATTAATTCAAATCAAACTGATTTAAGACCCATAACTATTATAAGAGGTACATCTCTTCTATTCCAAATTGTAAGTCATTTTAGATTTTTTTTAGAATTATAAGTCTTACTATATATCTATTTAGACATAGTGTTCATCTAGATGCATACCAAAAGCTATGCACCTAGAAAAAACAAAATAACTAACAAGTTGAAACATACTTAGATAATATAACCATGTATAGGAAACTAACTAGAGGTTGACTCAATTTCAATACATAGTGATAGTCTTCACCGGTTGTAACAAAGTTGAAAAAGGCACAAGCGCATGATGAGTTAAGTCAAGTTGACGTCTCATTATGGCGGTCATCAAATATTATGTTACCAATGACAGACATATTTCTACTCTTATTAGGTCATGTTCGGTTATTCCCCATTCCACAAAGGGTGGAGGGGATTGGATTGATCTGCAACTGAATCTAGCCTTCGAGGGGCTATTTTCTCAGCCTCTCACGCGATCTTGACAACTCTTTTAACACCACTATTTTCTACATTGCTACTACCTCAGGGGAAACAAGCCTTGTGTGGACAAAGGCATTGGGGCTAAGACCCTCTGTCATTCTAGCTAGAATTTGCATTAAAATTTTGAAATTCAATTAAACTTTGAAAAGAAATAGTACTATTATTGGCCTCCTCTAAGAAAGTGAAAAAAAAAATTATGGCTCCAACTCTAGCATTGCGCGCAGGCCAACACGAACCATACCACCCAACTCATTTATAACTTGGAGATCAGTAAATGACTTAAATCACTGGCATATCCATGTTTTGGGATTGATTGTTGGTTCGGCATAAAGATTGCATTCTGATTTTGGTGTTTAATAAGGCTATATATGCTTATCACTACTACAATAAAGATTTTACGAAACAACTAGTTTTATTAACGGAGGTGGTCACAAATAGTAGTTTGAGGAAAACCAGTAACGAAGGTAGATATCTAGTTGTAGTGTATCTAGCATCGAACCGAGGGAAACTAGTAACGAAGAAGATGATGAAAAAAAATCTATATAGAATATTGTATACTTTTATATATTTTTTCATGTATAATTTGAGGATGTTCCGTGTCGAGTTTTAATATAAATCCACCTTCTATTAAAAAGAGAGTTTAATTCAACTTCTTTTAAGTTGTAACTGAGTTGCTTAGTATAAACGAATTGGGCGTAAATCATTTCCCTTGTTCAACTCGTCAAAAGCACAACGCTGTGGTAGGCAGGCGGGGTGAGAGAGTGAGAACAACTACATATACCACCAGCCTTTTCTACACATTTTGCATTGTTGTTTGTTTGTGTTCTACCTAATGTTTAACAAATCAGAGTGACCCCGTGGCCGTATATATATAACTCTTGGTGCTGATGTGATCATCTATCTATCATAGCTCAGAGACCATGCAACCAGCTTAGCTATATTTGCATGCATGCAGATACACAGCTTCTCAGCAGCATCCCGCATGGGCGCATGGCATGTTTATTTGAGCTCGAGTGGCTGCATTTGTCCTTCAAGAAGGTGAGCTAACCAGAGAAAAATGTATTATTACATTGTATCCCGTAAAAAAAATGTATTATTACATTACATATAGCCGGGCGGCCGGCGTCAACCTCGATCGATCGCCGCATCGTCCGTTCATCTCCCCCTCACCAAATTCTTCAACTACTGTCTTGACATGGCGGCGCGGAAGATGACCAAAAATACAAAGGCAAATATTTAAATCGAATCACACCGCTAGCTGACGACCATTTTGCACATGTAGCTGTGTACGCGCGTTGCCTATAAATTGGCCTCTGCATTGCCCATGTCTTTGCATCACAAGTAAACAGCAGCTTTGAATTGAATTCAGTACGTGTTCAGTTTCAGTCTCTTACAAGCAGCTACGACTGTACTAGTACAGTAGCTAGTAAGGTGAGAGAAGTAGAGAACATCAAGAACCGAACACCCATGGCGGCCTCTGCATCGGATCTCCTCGCCACGGCGCTCGTCATGGCGCTTATGTTCACCGGCACGACCCACGCGGCCCGCCATCTCGCCGACACAACCCCGGCGCCCGCACCCGCCGCCGTCGTCCCTGGCATTCCCGCCGTGCCGAAGCCCCCCGTCGTGCCCACCGTGCCTGCGGTGGTCGCCCTGCCACCGATGCCCGCCGTGCCGACGACGGTGCCTGCGGTGAGTGCCATCCCACCGATCCCCGCGGTGCCAGCGATGCCTGCTGTGCCGACAGTCCCTACCGCGACCTTGCCGCCCATGCCATCGGTGCCGGCGGTCCCCGCGGCGACCCTGCCACCGATGCCCAAGATGCCCGCCGTGCCGAACGCCGCCGCGTCGTTGCCTCCGATGCCGGCCGTGCCCAAGGTTACCGCCTTGCCACCGATGCCATCCATGCCCAAGGTGACGCTGCCGCCGATGCCCTCCATCCCCGGTGTTCCGATGACGTTCTTGGCGCCACCTCCTTCGGCGTGATTGTGAAGCAAGCGCGCTTATGCGGCATCTGCCAGCTGTGTTCTGAATTCTTGTGGATGATTGGATCATTAATTCGATGGTGTGTTTCGTTTAATTTTGCTGGACATGCTGTTCTTCGCATGAGCAGCAGATCGATATGGTTAAATAAATATGTACTGTTGATGTATTCCGCTGTATACGTGAGTGCATTATTATTAGTTGGAGTGGCGTACGTTTTGAACTTTGTCATATACGATTCGATGATGATTGGAATTTGGAACATATGTATGTGCTTTCAGAATGTGGCATGCACGGTACGTACAGGTTTCCGTCAGATTCATGTAATATTGACATTTTTTTTAGAAATAAACAGCCCCCATATAATTGCCAAGACACCACTGATGGTCGTTATTCTGAAACAAATTGTTTTTTTAAACGAACAATTCTCAAATGTAGAAGGCTGTGCAGGTCAGCTAGTACTTATGCAACAAACAAGCAATATCTTAACTCCGAAAGAAGTTTATAAAAAAAAGCTCCTAAAGAAGTGCTTTGGTTGATTTATTTCGTCCTTTTCTACACGCAGAGAAAGAGGATATCATTATTTTGAAAACAAAAATACAGGTTTACTCCACCTTTTGTAACCTTTAATTTGAATAAAAATCACTGATCTAAATGAGTAGAAACAAAAGGAATTCCATTTAATTGTATTTTTACCTTGGTTCATCCGTAATATAGTTTAAACAGATATTGAGTTCATTCATATATTTTTTATATATAAAAAAAGGAAGATGGTGAAAATCCCAAAATATGCTAATAAATTCTCACACACACATCAGTTCCCCAGGAAATTCCCAATAAACAATAAATTTGATAGCCGCACATTTGAAAAGTGCTTTTATTTTTTCGCCCTAATATATACCATCTGCTTAACTACTTGTCAAATATATAGGGTATGTTTGAGACTGCTTCATAAACTTTGCTCTGCAAACTCCACTGTGGAGCAGCTCCATAAAAAACTGGAGTTTGTGGAATACCTATTTAGGTGCTCTCATAACTCTATCTTTTTTTCTAGAGTTGTGCACGTGAAGCTAAAATCGTTTGGCTAAAAAACATAGAGTAGAGCTGAAAAACATGGAGCGGAGCAGTCTCAGACAGGCCCATAAATTGGTAGGCTGGGAGAAGACAACTACCTGGACTCAGCTCAACCAGCTGAAGGATGATATGAGAGGCTGAAGCTTGACTTTGACTGATGTCGTTTCACCTAATGAAGTATTAGCGACAGAACTCCCCTGCCGTACAGAGTATATATTTTTTTATGCTCTGATGTGATCATATAGAGTTCAGTAACCAACCGGATGTGCAGTGCAGAAAAGTCAACAACTAATCAAACGTCCGGCCTTTATGCTTTCTTTTTTTGATAAAAAAAAAGAGAAGAAACGTCAGGCCATGACGACCAAGTTCTACTCTGACGTGCATCTTGGATTCTTGGTATGGTACTGTTACTGTGGCATGGTTTACTAATCCTCAGCAACAACAGGTTGATAGCCTTGAGAAACTGCCAAACGTATTGCTTACAATTTTCACACTTTTTTAAAGAGATGATTTAACAGCAGGTTGATATATACCAAGAAAAGGAACTTTCCCAAGAAAACCTAGCCCGTGTTAGATTAGGGTGAGCTGCAGTAGAACCCGGTGGGCCCGCTCCTGGATCACTTGGAGAACTTGGCTTCTTATTGTTTCACATGTTTTCTCAGGAAAAAAAAAACTCCAAAAACAGATAGGAAAATGTTTGCAAGAAAAAAAAGAACCCTACTAGATAAATGTCTGATTTTACTTGGCTATATCAAATATCTCGTGTAGCTTTTCATTGTTTCTGTTGCAACGCATCGGATTTTCTCTCTTTTGAAAAAAAAAAATCATTGAGTTCGTGAGTCTTGCGAGAGTACCCAGAGTAGGGACACGCTGGAGTGGAGCAAAGCGAAGTGGGCTGAGAGGCACTCAGCAAGGAAGAACAGCCAAGCGGGCCCACTAAGCAGGCAAGAAACAGCCCAGCCCACACGTGCGCCTCCAGCGAGTCCACGTTGCACGCCTGACGCCACCACAAATCTCTCGCGCCTCCCCTCTTCTCTTCTCTTCCCCGCCACTCGCCACCGCCCACCAGCAGCAGTCCAGCTCCAGCTCCACCCTCCACGCCACAACTCCACCCCACGGCGAGCCCCGAGGCCGTGCGCGCGCGGCCAGCTAGCAACTACTCGCCGCCATGATCACGGGGGCCCTGCAGGTCGCCGGCGGCGGCCTGCCGCTCCTGCACGCCCGGCGGCGCCGGGCGGCGTTCCGGCCGCCCCAAGCGGTGGCGTCCGACGCCTCCGCGGCTGGAACGGCGAGGGAGGAGGGCGGAAAGGTGGCGCTGGGCGAGTCCGGCGTCGCCGTCACCAAGCTCGGCATCGGGGCCTGGTCCTGGGGCGACACCACCTACTGGAACGAGTTCCAGTGGGACGGTACGTGCCTTTGCCCTGCTCGCCGCCTGTGCGTCTTGGTTCAGGATCTCGTTATCAAATTTTCTCGCGTCAGGTTATATAATTAGCAGTACTCCGTAGTCCGTAATTGCTAGGATACTAGTACAAGATTACATGCTAGGCTGTTACATTGCAACCTCTTTCCAGGAACAAGAGTTATTACAGTCTGAAATTTTGCACCAACTTATAAATGCTGTAAAAATCAGCATTGTTTTAGTATATCCCGTGAGTTTCTGAATCCTCCTGCCTTCGACCTGAATCACAAATCCTGCAGCTTTGAAATTCGCTTCAGATTAGTGTGGCATTTCAGAAACATGTGTGGTGGTGTGGTAGTTGGTACTCCTGTCCTACGATATTACTGAAGTTTCATTTTTTTTATGGTCACCGGGGCGGGGGGGGCGTTCCCCACCTGAATATATTAATGGCGGGTAAATGGCCCCAAAGATAGTTACAAAGAGTACAGTTAAGAGACTTGAAGGTGGAACACAAAGGGGCAGAGAATGTACATGAACAGCAGCAGAGAAAGGGGGGGGGGACTGAAGTTTCATTTCGTTCAGTTTTTTTCTCTCTCACCAAATATAACTAAATTTTTTGAATATTTGAAAAATTCAGCCACAATTTCACCGATTTTCGGTCCTGCCGGTGCTCTCTGGTATTTATGTCTGAACCAGTAGGCTGAACCCTGGACAAGTGTATTTGTATGGGTTGGTACTACTAGTCTACTTCGACACTGAAGTTGATATCACACAGTGACACTGAAACCCATCCCAGGACCCAGGGCCAGAAAGTGTGGTAAATCATCCTACACTTGTGCTCCTTATTCCTAGCATCTCGTTGCAAGAAAATTTAGTTGGCCTGAAATTCTGGTCATACTTCCCGTGCATATGACGCGTCTGCTGCTTGCTTGACCAAAAGTCAAATCAGCCTGAAGTAATTATCGAAACTGGCATGTCCTTGTTTCAAATTAGATGCTCTTGAGCTGTAAGATCACTTCTCTAATTGCCTGCCAATTCGGTTGAATGATCACTAGCTAGTACTTTTCGTTGCAAAACATGTTAATGCAATGACTGCTGCCCTTTGATATGAGTGAACACTCTGAAAAATATCAGATAGGAAACTGAAGGCGGCTAAAGGAGCATTCGATGCGAGCATCGACTGTGGAATAACCTTTTTTGATACCGCTGAAGTGTATGGAGCAGGGGTAAGGAACAGAAAAGCTTCATGTCTCATCATCCGTTCTCCATCCGCTTCATTATAAGGTAAAATCTAACACTACATTAAAATGTATGCTATTCAGATATCGGGAGCGATTAATTCAGAAAGTTTACTAGGAAGGTATGCCGTGGAGCGTTCTTCGTGGATCTTTTTATAGCATAATTTGAGTCTGCAGTATCAGTTCTGAAGTTCTCTCTTTTCATCAGATTTATCAAGGAAAGGCAACAGAAGGAACAGGTAGACGTGGCTATCGCGACAAAGTTTGCAGCTCTTCCATGGAGGTTTGGTCGTGGGAGCGTCATTTGTGCGCTGAAGGCCTCGCTGGATCGCCTTGGCGTCTCTTCAGTTGAGCTCTACCAACTTCATTGGTTGGCTCATCAGTCTTTTTTCAACCAACATTTTTTCTCTCTATCTCTCTGTGTGGAGTCTATCGGTTAACTTAACGTCTCTTCGCATATCCTTTTCAGGCCAGGGATATGGGGCAACGAAGGTATGAAAAGAAAATAATTAACACATAAGAACCCCTCTTTAGTTTTTAATTCGTACACCAAATTCACTGATCTTGCATGATTCAGATTACCTGGATGGCCTTGGAGATGCTGTCGAGCAAGGCCTTGTAAAGGCCGTTGGAGTCTCAAACTACAGCGGTTGCTGTCTAACTCCAACACTAATATAATATGTGATCTGATTACTATTATGCTGGTTACTTCTTTATGTTTTCAAAAAATGCTGGTTACTTCTTTCAGTGAAACTAAGCCATACCAATTTTTTTTTTCATAACTGGATACCAGAAAAACGTCTCCGGGATGCCTACGCGCGCCTCAAGAAAAGGGGAATTCCACTCGCTTCGAACCAAGTGAATTACAGTCTGATATACAGGAACCCGGAGGAAAACGGGGTGAAGGCAGCTTGCGATGAGCTTGGTGTTACTCTGATCGCGTATTCCCCAATCGCCCAAGGTAGTAGAACCTGTTTCTTCTCCACACACTTTTTGTTGTTCTGCGAGTGTATACATATGAAACGTGTACCCTTTTTCAGTTGGTAAACTCAACTAAGCTCACTAGCCTGTTATAAAGGTAGACAAATACAGCCTAATTCACAACTTAACCCCTAGCTCAATGTGTGGGTGCTAATTTGATCATGTTTCAGCTTTCCTATCTGGTATATTGTTTTGATGTACAGTATCCATCAATTTCCTTGGCTCAGGTGCTCTGACAGGAAAATACACTCCGGAGAATCCGCCTAAAGGGCCTCGAGGACGGATATACACACCAGAGTTCCTGACAAAGGTTTCATACACATTTCCAACTATTTTATGATCGTTAGTTGGTTCGTTCCTGGATACTCTCTACTCACTGAAGGTCTCCTGGATCATCATGCCATGCAGCTCCAACCACTTATCAACCGGATCAAGGAGATCGGAGGAAGCTATGGGAGGACTTCAACCCAGGTGCTCTGTCCATCTATCTCTATATCAGCGCTCAACTGTACTACAATGATTTGTTCTTGGCTCCTTGCAAAGTGTCGGCTCTATTGTCAAATAGGAGTACTACATTCACATGTGCAGACTCATACTACATGTCTTACAAGAAACAAACCTTATTAGTGACAGAATAATGACAACAGTTCCTGCAAACAATACTGTCTGTCCATGAAACACTAGCAAGCAATCCACTTCCAAACTGAACTGACAACATGCTGCCATGGGCCTGGGAACTTTTGGCTCATTGCTCAGCGCCAATAACTTGCTGACAGAGTTGACGAGCAGCACAGTAGTAGTACTGTTTTACGCAGTTGTGTTTCTTGAATCTTGAACGTACGTACATGGCTGATGACTGATGAGCAAGTGTGCCTGCCTTTGTCTGTAAAACTTGTTGGTTATCAGGTGGTGCTGAACTGGCTGGTGTGCCAGGGCAACGTGGTGCCGATCCCGGGCGCCAAGAACGCTGAGCAGGCCCGGGAGTTCGCGGGCGCGCTGGGGTGGAGCCTCACGGGCGACGAGGTGGAGGAGCTCCGGTCTATGGCGCGCCAGGTCAAGCCCGTCATCGGCTTCCCGGTGGAGAAGCTGTGACGAACTGTCGCTCGGTCCGTCGGTCCGCTTCTGCTTGCAGTTGCAAGCATGCGATGCAATGCAGCAGCTGGGAATTTTGGTCACCGCGGCTCACCAGAAAACCCCATGGCAGTGACATCAGGGGTCAGGGCAGTGTAGTGGTGTATAGTAGGAGTAAAGGTAGATGGACAAAGCATAGCATTTCCATTGCAAAGACTGCTGACGATGTATGCTACTGTACTGTACGTATCGTAACAGGGAAATTCAACAGCATATATATACGCGTATAGTAGTATAAAGCTTTCCTTTTGTCTATGTTTGTATGATGAAATTCTACTTTAATTTAATTGTTGTAGGAGTGCAAACCTCTCCAGTTTCTGTAAAAAACAAAAACAGATCACAATAGCTGCGTGTGTCAAGGACGTGGTTGGTAGAGATGTAAAGTCTCTTAGAAACTATGGCATATTCGGTTGATCGTTTTGTGGCTGATAAACTGGTTGATGTTGAGCTAGATTAATAAGCTAAGCGAATAGGTTTCTTCTGGTCAATCAGAATCAATTTTTGGAATCGTTTGGCTAGATGGCCATTGATTCTTGAAGGTGACAAAAAAATCATTGTTTTACATGAAAAGGAATCATAAGAATAGGTAGGTTTTACAAAAAGAAAAAAGTGGTTTTCATTTGAAGGGTGACTTGAAAGATTTTTAGAATTCTAGATTAGATGGGGGTGGGAAAGCAAGAACAACAATTAGGAAAAACTACTCTATATATAGAGATGATTCTGATCTCTAGTAGAAAGACACTAGAAATGGTTTTTGTCTAAAGACTGGTAGAATCGGTATTGTGTTTGACCATTGGCAAAGTTTCTGGTGGTTCCGAAGCACGAAACCGTTTTTTTATTTCTCAATTATATAAAATACTTGCACTTATATCTCAGTATTAAGAAAGAGAAGAATTTAACACAACATGTTTAGCGTCATCTAGGATAGTGGCGTCTAGGATCAAAAATGAAAACTTTTAGGCGAACGCAAAATACCGATTCTCGGTGCGTGCTTTTTCTGTGTACACGTAGTTACAGTACGCCTGAGCACTCTCTGCTGTGCCCAGGTGAACGGTGAACGAAGAGTAGACACAGGACTTCTACCGTAGTATACTCCGTACATCGTAGTGGAGTACTAGTACGTATTATAATGTACTACGCGAAGCTTTGGTGTGATGCGATGCTGGTCTCTGATCTCCTGCACTGCAACAGGGCTGGGCTGGGCTGGTGCTGCCTGCTCGTCGACGTCGACGCTTTCCTGCCTGAGCCTGATGGATGGCAGTGGCAGTGGCAGTGGCAGTGGCAGTGGCAGAGCAGCTGCTGCAATGGAGCCGACGGGCATCCATGTGTCTGTCTGTCCGTCTCACCTTCCGTCCATGTGCATGAATCCACGCATGGGCCTCGAGGTTCAGACTTCAGACCCTTTGACGACACGCGTGGCTTTGGACCTGTACGTGGCGTCGTCGTGGCGTGTACCGTGACCTGACCATGTGTCCGTGTGTTGTGTACTCCATGCGACCGTGCGTGCATCTGCAACTAGTACCAGTACTCCGTGATCCGTAGACCGTACAGTAGTACTCTGGCCTCCCTCCGTACTCTGGTGCAGTGCAGGCAACAGGCTGCGGGCAGCAGTCACGTTCGATCTGTCAAGGTCAGCGCAGCACGAGTGTATCCTCACAGTCCAAAAAGTACGAGTGGCTAGTCGGCAGTGGCCTGTTCCCCATGGTCCCGACGAAGCGTGCTACAGTGGCCAAACCTGAAACCTCTGCCTCCATCCGTCGACCGTCCGTCCTCCTCCTAGTTGACGTCGCTAAACATTGTGTATTAAACTTTTCTCCACAAATATAATTGATAAACATGTTTAGTATTGCATAAATATACTCCATGTGTCCCGATAGAAGTGTCGTTTTAGGAATTGCACCGTGTCCCGTAGAAAGTGTCGTTGTAGGCCTTCTGCACCATTCACTAGCCCTTGTTTTCTACAACATACCACCGTTGATATTTATTACTCACCCCTCCCACCAATCCTGTCCTCTCCCTCCACTAGCAGCACCTCTCCCTCCACTCGCAAGCACGCAGCTGGCAGTTGTATCCTTGACTGGCATCAAAGCAGAGGGAGCAGAGGTATGTCTGCTTTCTCCTTGGTCTGTGTGTCAAGTGCTAGAACGACTCTCTTAGTGGGACGGAGGGAGTAGTTGACAAATAATCCACGTCAGTATGCCTCTTGGCAATCCGTAATGAGTTATATATGGCTACATTTAGGTAGAGACTCAAGGTCTTCCTGGGGCTCTCTCGCTATGTATTTCGACAAACCCCTAGGGCATGTCCCATGGGGCTCCTTTGGGCTTCCATGTCTCTTGGGCGATTTTATTGAAGGCATACATTCAAGCATCTCCATCTTAAGTAACTTGTTCACATATGACAAGTATGCCTTGACCGATCAGGCTCGAGGATTCATTAGACATCCCAAGGGAACAACTATTTCTGAAGGCACGAACCCCATAAAGTAGCCCTCATGGTGGTAAGGTCGTAAGGGGTAGGTTATGCCTTTCGACAAATTTGCCAAGTGTTGAAGAAGTGGCCAACTAAGGATGTTGACGTACTTTCTGCCTTTAAAGTGGCTCATGTTTGGGCTGGGGTTCGAGTTCGAAAGGTCAAGGAACCTTTGATAGTTAAGATGGTTGTTGCTACTTCTCTCCATGGGGATGATGATTTGATATCGATGTCATTGATCAACCATTGGCGGGTGTTGTTGAGGCGATTGATTTATCAAAGTTCCTCGAGGCTATGACCTTACAGTTTGATGAGGGTAAAGGGGTTTGGATTGAGCTCATATAATTCCGTGTCTTCCAAGGCCTACGAAGAGTGCGTGGCATTCGAAGGCTTAGGGGGGGGGGGGGGGGGGGGGGGAGAGATTCTTCTTACAACTAAAAGAAGTCGATTAGGCAATGCAAAGTTAGGTTGATGCCTTTAAAGTTTGAATACAACTTCGTTCAAAGGTGTTCCCAAGAGTAGAACAAGAGCTTAGATGGAGTTTTGCATACCAACTTCGTGTTGCAATCGTACTTTGGTTGATTCTTATGATTGTAACCTGGTAGCCACCTTCGCCTTAGTAGGTCAAACGGTACTGATTGGTGAAAGGTTTGGGTGTGGTTGGTGATGGATCCAAATAAGCCCTATGTTAATTTGGGACAAAACGTTAGGGTGAACCGAGATTGATATAGTTTGAAGCTAAAAAGATCTTTGTACTATGTACGTGAATTGAAATATTCCCGGTTGTAATTTTTTTCAAGGATTCTTGTCCTCTAAGAGGTAAATAATTTTAATTTAATTAGAATTGTAAAAAATAGCATCAACTTTTATATTTTAAATAAGTGTATTATTTAAAATATATTCCATTATAATTTTAACAAAATTCGTTTTGTATTATTGATATTTTTCTAGGGACTAAAAAGAAGTCCCTGTCACATCGGATATCTAGACACTAATTAAGATTATTAAATATAGATTATTTATAAAATTAGTTTGTTAGTCGAAGACTATTTTACGAAACAAATCTATTGATATAAATAGTCTATGATTTGACAATATGATGCTATAGTAAACATATGTTAATGATAGATTAATTAAGCTTAATAGATTCATCTCGTGAAGTACTACATTGCGTTGTAATTAGTTTTATAATATAAATTATATTTACTTTATTTAATTGATACCAAACATCTGATATGATAAGGTACTAAAAATAAGTCAGGTAACCAAACACCCATTTCGAATGGAGAATTGTATTCTTGTTGTGACGGATGGAGCGTGCAGTAGGGTCGACAGCACAGTCCACGATAGTAGAGAGTCAAGAGGCAGCACGGTGGCCGCGGCCGCAGTGGCATCAGCAAGCAAGGACTCGATGATGTGCTTTGACGAGAGGCAGAGGATCGGAGCAGAGCCAGAGGGCCAGAGGCCTAGCTTTCGTGTTGGGCTCTCCCTGGACCCCGGACCTCTTCGTGTCAGTCTTTGATCATCTTGAGTCGGGTCGGGTCGGGTCCCGGACAAGGACAAAAGGCCGCCGCGTCGGTGCACGCCGCCGCAGATACTCATGCACCTCACGCTGGGAGCACAGCATCAGTCACTATCCCTTATTCGTTGTTCCTGTTTAGATAAAAAACTTTAAGAAAAACTACACGGTAACGTTCATTTATATTTAATAATTATTATGTAACTACAAAGTAACTAAATTTATAGATAAATTATATAATTAATTATTTTTTTATCTATTTTAATGTTCATACATATGTTCCAAAGATTCGATGTGATAAGAAATCTTATAAAGTTTTAGAATTTTAAAAAAATCTAAATGTGTTTATTATCATGCTCATTATTAAAGACTCATCCGCGTGGTTTTGATTCCTACTACAAGTAGCACCGTTCCAAAGTATAATTCGTTCCATTTTTTTGTTTGAACTCCAAATTTAACTACTCATCTTATTCTAAAATTTATATGAAATATTCGTTCCATTAAAATAATTTAAAATTTGACTATGTTTATATAATTTTTTTTGAATAAAACGAGTTGTTAAATTTGAGATAAAAAGTCAATTTTGTTATACTTTAGAGTGGAGGGAATACATCATTTGAACAGTGGATACAATAAGTTACACTTGTGTTTTTCTAATGGGCGAACGTTTGTATTTGTCCATATGTATGAAAAGATTGACCATTCTCATGTATCACTATCGGTTCATACCCTTGATTTTTTTTAGTTATTTCAACTTTTAGAGAAAAGTTATTTTTTACCGTTCAACTATTTTTCAATTTTGATTTTGGCCATGTAACTTTAAAATTAGATTTTTATTTTATCACCGAACTATCAATACCAACCAAGCTAGACCATCAAACACAGAGGTGGTTTTGTATTTTTCCAAAAATTAACAAGTAATGATTGATTTTCTAAAGAAATTATATATAATTATTTAATTTTAAATCAGGAAAAAATGAAACCAGAACCCCCCCCCCCCCTCTATAATATAGTTTATTGTTTGGTGCTGGATTTGAAGTTATTCGAAACTTATTTGTAGTTGTGCATAGTATTTTTATCGCTCTTAGTCATGTCTAATATTAAAAAAAAGAGGCAAAATTGGCTGTTGGTTGTGATATATTCAACGTAGAGAATCCATACTGAAATTAGAGTACAAATTATTTATAGAGGGTTGTAACACGATTATGAGCAATAACAAACAAGGAATAGGCGTAATAAATAGCAACACATGCAAATGAATTATTTATTAGTTTTTAGAAAATAAACTAGTTTTAAAAAATATAAAACCATTTTTGAAAACCATGTAGAGGGCTAAATTTGTCCTGTATTGATAATTCAGTGGTCAAATGCTTTTGGTTTTAGAGTTGAATGGTAAAAACAAACTTGGATAATAGTTGATGAACAAAATAAACTTCTTCCTTCTCATTATATTTGACATCAATAGAAATTTCGATATGCAACTTCAGATCTTGTTTGAGTCTAAGGTATGGTTAAGACCAATCCCTTGGCCGACATCACGGAGATATATCTTTTGTTTATTAAACCAAGTTAATTTTAGATTTTGGACAAGTCAAACTTTCTAAACTTTTGACTAAATTTATAGATTTTTTCCAATGTTTATTTCTCCAAATAAGTTTTGCTATGAAAAAGTATTTATTTGGTTTCATAAGCGCTAATATATTTTTGTATACATTTGGCTAAACTTGAAACCGTTTGACATTTTGGGAAATAAGAATTGCTTTTTTTTGGACGGATGTAGTGGTATCATCATACAGTAGACATGTAAATTCAGTATTTGGCTAGCAATAGTATACATCGTGTGAAAAGAAAGGAAGAAATGAAATCAACAGTACTCCTACGGCTGGTGGGGCGGAGGGCCCCAGTGAGGCCGTGTCAGGCGCGGGCGGAAACGGTGGCGACGGGCGGCGTCTCGTCAACGCCGCCGTCGTCGCCGCCGCCAGCGGCATCACAGGTGCCACGTGTGTTCGGCTCAGGCCACCCAGCCTGAGTGGGAGGTTGCACCTAGGGCCACTGACACCCACACTGTGTGCGAGGGTCTAGCCGTCGTGTTGGTCCTCGATCTTGACCCGATGTCGCTGACCACGCGCACGGAAGTTGCAGCTGACTCTCCGGACGACCCGATGCGGGTGGAGATCCTGGCTTCTTTGCTTGGTAGCCATGTTATCTTGTGCCCCAAGCCGACGAGGCCTCACCGGTGCTTACCATTGGTTGCATGTTGCAATCACCACCCGCGTGCCCCGCTTCGCCTTCGGGGTCGCCTCTGTTGCGACACCTGGTCATGCCTAAGGAGTTGGTGTTCAACGACTCCTTGGGTGTTGATGCGATCACAACGGGCGAAGTGGACTACCCACCAGGCTTTGCCCCGGTGCTTCCGGACCCCAGCATTTCGTCGGCTCTGGGTGGTCAGCACGACGTCGTCGATGTTGTGGCCGTCGTGCAGGCACCCATCGTAGCCGCCTCCCCACGGTCAGCTGACTTCTTCAGCGAGAAGTTAAAGCGGTTCAGAGACATGGTTCTGCGTAAGGTACCTTCGCCGTTGTTGCCCCACCCGCCTATTGACGTGACGTCTCCGAAGCCGACGTTGCCGCTCCGCAGTAGGAGGACTGCCGTGCAGCCTCTCTCGCGTATCTCTGTTTCGAAGCGGGGAGAGGTGTTGGTGATGCGGCGGATGGGGTTCACCGATGAACAGTCGTTGCCCACCACAACGGACAAGGAGGCATACGATCGCGTCTTCTGCGACAACCTCACCGCCTCTCATTGGGAGGCAATGTAGCGGATCTTCCGGGAGCTGCTTGGAGAGGAGACGAGGCGGTCGAGACGCCGCGCTAGTCGTCGCGCTTGATTGATGACGAGGCTTAGGTAGTTTCATTAGCGAGTAATAGTTTTTTTTTCCTTTCTGCTAGGGTGGCAGATCCAATTGTTTAACCATTTCCTCTCTAGTGCGTTATTGTGGCGCGTTGTTGTGATCCTAGCTTCTTCTCGTTTTAATATAAAAAATGCGTAAATCTTAAACAGTACTCCTACTACGTACATATTTGGCTACTCTACACCGTGTGAAAAAAGAGCTGTGTGTACGATTGTACGTGTCCAGTTGGCGGCACACTTGGACAACCGCGGTCCGAACCTGGTCCAAAGCAGTTCTGAATTCATAGTACGAGTTCCCAACTTGTTCAGATTTTTCAGATTGACGTGTGCTTCATATCAAATTGTGAGAATCCAAAGCCTGATCCAGAAACAGATATTTAATTTCACTCGCTAAAAAATCCATTGCTTGCTCCTGTACTCAGGCAGAGGCAGAACCGCAGAAGAGTGATGGCGGTGCTGTTCCTGCAGCGGCGCAACACTGCCAGAGTGTGATCAGTTGAGTAAAATCTTTTTCTTGGTCCATACAACAAGTTGCCGATTCCGAGGGGAAGGAAGGAGAGTGAGAGCGATGCGTCCCGGCCCAAAGATCTCCGACAGCGATGTCAACTGCTCCTCCCTTCCATTCCATACAAATGCTGGAGCTTGGAGACGGCTGCTGCTGCTACTGTGCTCGCACTGCAACAGCTCCTCTCCTCTCCTCTCCTCTCCACTCTGGAACCCAGGCTCTGCAGAAGCAGCCCACGGGTTCTCCCTCTCTTCTCGCATTATCTAAACCTGAACCTGAACCTGAGAGAGGAAACAACAAGCACCCGGTTTCAGTTTGCGACGGCGTCATACTACGGCGCTTCTGATCGGAGCATCGCTGGTATTATTATTATTATTATTATTATTATTATTTTTATTCATATACAGTACATACATATATACATATATACAAGTTGCTGCAGAGCTTCATACAAGTTGATTGATCACTATTCACTAGAGTAGGAGGAGTTGTTTATTTCCCTCCCTCTTCCGTGCCATCTCGTTACTGACTGACGGGGATCCGGTATGGGCGTCAGGTATCTGGGTGCCTCCGGCTCCGGGTCCAGGAAGTGGCTGCTGCTCGCCATGGACGGCGGCGAGAGACCGGCGACGAGCCACAAGGCGGCGGCCCCTTTCGTGTAACCGAACCTGTTTCCCCATTTGTTTTCTTGTATTTCGTTTCCCGTTCGAGTCCCCTGACCGGAACTGAGCTGACCTGACCTCGTTGGCCTCAGCCCGGACGGCGAGCTCGTGGAGCTGCTGTGGCAGGACGGCGCCATCGTGGCGCACTCGCAGGCGCAGGCGCACCACCACCACCACCACCGGCCGCTGGTCCAGGTCGGCGCTGCCGGCAACACGACGGGCGCCAGCGGCGTCACCGGGGATCCGCTTCCGCTGCCGTGGCTCCCGAGCAGCGGCGGCTCGCTGGGCGGGGACGTGTACTCGCAGCTCTGGCAGAGCATCTCGCAGGCCGACGGCCGCGTGCCCCGCCCGCCCGCCGTGAGCGGCGGGAACAGCGGCGCCGGCTCCAGTAAGACGGCCGGGGGGAGGTCGGCTCCAGCTTCTGCGGCAGCAACCTCGTGGCCGCGGCGCTGCCGACGATGCCGATGCCGGATCTTCCGCTCGACGACGATCCGGCCTCGGGCGGCGCCGGCGCGTCCACGTCCAGCGGCGGCTGGAACAGCAATGCGCTGCTGCCCAACAAGAGGAGGAGCAGGGACGACGAGTTCGACGACGAGGTTGTGTTCCTCGTTCTTTTCTCTGTTGGCAGCCAATGGGTTGTTTCGGATTGCGTAAGAATTCCGCTTCAGTTCTTGAGAGAAAATGAAACGCATTTGTTTGCAGGACGCCGACTTCGACACCGTCGACGAGACCCCGCCGTCGTCGAGGCGGCCGGCGTCCAATAAGCGCAGGACTCGCGCCGCCGAGGTCCACAACATGTCGGAGCGGGTAATAAGTCTTGATTGAGACCTCCAGCCTGTCCCTCCCGCCATTCGCAGCTAGTATATACCATGGTTGTGTTCTTGATTTGGTTGATGTGTGATGCAGAGGAGAAGGGACCGGATCAACGAAAAGATGCGAGCTCTGCAGGAACTCGTGCCTCACTGCAACAAGGTGAAGAAACATACTACTCATTCTAGTAACACATATATAAACATGTTCTTGTGCAATTTGATTCTGTCCTGTTCTAACACTAGTGCTGTGCTGTGCTGATTCTGATGACTGTTCAGACCGACAAAGCGTCGATACTAGATGAGGCAATTGAGTACTTGAAGTCCCTCCAAATGCAAGTTCAGATCATGTGGATGTCTACTGGGATGGCGCCGATGATGATCCCCGGTGCTCCCCCAGCTGATGCCTCCGATGACCATGGGCTTGAATTCAGCGCGGATGCTGCCACCGGCTGTGCAGTTTCTGAGCCAGATGCAGAGGGTACAGCAGCCACCCTTCATGAACAACCCGTTGCCGAATCAGATCTTACACCCTCCTACCAATGCACCTAGTGTAACAGACCAAGTCCAAAGCAATTGCATGGCCCTGCCGAGAAATCCCTTCCTTCATCCTAATGATAATGATGCGATGACAACATCGCCTCAGGTTATTGTTAGAATTTCACAAATCCTTCTTGTTCAGAGCTTAACCGAATCACCAAGCTTATGCTTATCTCAGGGTCCCAACAAAATCCTTGCAGGTGCCAAGTTTGTTTGGCTATGGACCACAGATGGAACAAGTGAATGAGATTCAAGAGCTACTGACCGGCACTGCAGCGCCGGCTTTGGGAACGACCTACCGTCATCCTCTGATGGAACCGGAACATAAGACCGCCACAGGTCCACAGTGCAGTAAGGTGTTTTCCAGGTCAGTGTATAAAGTTTTTGTTATTGGTAAATTGGAATACAGAGGTTTCTGTATACATATGATCTTCATGGCCATGCACTATCACAAGTGCTAGCTTAACCATGTTGAATTATAGGTGTGATCATTTCTTTTAGCGCTCTAGTCGACTTATCTATCGCATCCCAAGTTGGAGCATATCAAGTTGTCCTGATTTGGTTTCTTTTTAAAGGAAAGGATACCTTGGCGCCGATTGAACTGATACCACCACTAGAAACTAGATAGATCAGTTTTTGACATTTAGCTCATCTTTGGCAGCTCTTGCAGCCCTATCATATCAGTAGATGCCTAGATGAAGTAGGCTGTGGCGGCGGTTGTACATCCACTTCGGTCGGTCCCTGTTACATTCATTGGACTGCTCCGTCAAATTAGCGGAAACAAGTGGACTAGTTCACAAACAATTGGGTACAGCATTACTTTCTTGATTGATGCAGACAGGATAAGGAGTGCAACAGGCAACAACTAGCTAGTAGTGCACACAACTAGCATCATGAGTCGCTTCCTTTATTCTGCTAGCTCTGCATGTATGTATCAACAACCAACATCCGCTGATTAGCATTATCTCCAGAATAACTCATAAATTAGACCTGCGCATTTGGCTGATGCTGAGCTAATGATCGCAAACAAGGCTTGGCCATATGATCTTCCTGATTTGACACCATTCCATGTCCATGTTGTGCATAATTTTGTTCCCCACCAGATTGAGTATCCACCCAAACATATATATCAGGGGAAAACCAACATGTCTGCTGCATTCCCACCAGCAATGGCAAGAAATATAATATCTCTCTTGGCATATAAAACTCACCTGCATTCCCTAGAACATAATCAGTGCATAGAATATTTTAACAGTGATAAAATCAAGTTTTGCTATTTCCTTTTCAGATCATCTTTGGCACTGTTGCTAGGTATGCATCAGTGATGAACCGTCAAGCACACGCCGCTAGGGGGAATGAATCGAATGAACAGAAGAAGTCAGAGCACGCAGGTGGTCCTCCTACAAGAATCAATTTGGTTGGATTATTAAGACGCACGCAGTGTGTTGTAAGGCCATGGGCAGGCAGGTAGGCAGATCATGCAATGCAAGCTTGAGCATCTGGGAACCTCTGAGCAGCCAACACGTACCATGCCGACTTGATGATACGGCTCTTATCTGAAGAATAAACAGTGCTGGAGACTTGACCATCACCTTTCTGTTTGTGGAAGGAAGGACACGATCGGTCTACAGCTACAGGGCCTGGGGGAACTCGATCCATCGGCAAAGATGGATCAGCTAGCTACCCATCATCAAGAGAGGAGACGCGCTAACTCGCACTCCAGCTGATGATGCTGTGGACCGACGTGGTGGATGGAGCCATGGAGGTGACATGCTTGATTCGATTGGTGCCTAGCAAATCTCGATCAGAAGCACAATGATACAGTGCAATGCAAGAGTCGCGGTTCCTCTCCTCTTTTTCGCTGATGTTTACACTTACACCGCTGTTACATTAATTGTGCCTGATTTGATTAGGCTCTGCTGCTGCGTCTGGTGAGTTCCAGCTGCAAATTTTCCAGATTTACTTGCTCGAGGAGCTACTAGTTCTGCAAGAGCAAGAACTGGCCTCTCATTCTCTTACCGGTAGACTCTTTTTCTATTACCGGCTGTAACTACTAGAAATTTACTAGGGTTGTCTTTCTCCACAGAGTTATTTATATCTATGACAATTTCATTTTGAGAACAGAAAAGGGCCAAGATTACTGAAAATTTGTCCAAAGGCTCATTCACATCAATTTTTGATTTGTTTTTGACGAAATCAAGAACGAGTGTGCATTGCATCGATCCACTGGAGGTGGATGAATAAACAACAGAATCATACTGGATTCGTGAATGAATGAAGCGCACATCGACATAAATTTGACGTGCGCACAAAAACCGCACGAATTCCGCGCATCCGATTGATGCCCACTCACATGTGTAGTGTATGGATCTCATCTCATCTCCAGTAACACGTCCGCATCATCATCGCCGTACGTGTAATGATGCGCATTTTCCTTGTCCTAAGTTAATAGGACAGTGACGGGCTGAACAATCTCGTGTAATGTGCGATCGTCTCGGTTGCTTTCGGTTGAGATTGGAACTTGGTTTGTGCATTTATAGTTTGGGATTTGGTTCTCGTGTGTGTGATGATCAAGTATTCAAGTGACGAGGAGCATCTTGGGATGGGAGCTGGTGGCCAAATTAAACACGTATCGTTTCCACCGGGCAAAAAGTTTTAAAAAGAAATTGTTTGACAATTTTTGGGCAAAAAGTAAAAAATAAACTACTGGAAAAGATATAAATAAAAAAATTGGTTTCGCCCGGGCTCGAACCGGGGACCTCTTCAATGTGTTAGACTGACATGATAACCAACTACACCACGAGACCTTTTTTGATAATCTTTATTAATTTATTTATTTAGCTTAATTATCTTTGTTGCCACCACGGTAGATTTTGGGGGTCACATTACTCACGTACATGTGTCTGCCACCTGATACCGTTCTAGGTTTCTAGCAGATGGCAGATCCGAAGTAGAGAAAAAGCAAGTGAATTCGTGTTCATGATAGCAGATCGTCTTACTTGAATAGTTTATTTTAAATAACTTAGAAGAGAGTGTCATCTAGATTTCATGATAAATTGTGCAAGGATTAAAAAAACACAATAAACAGTTTTTGAAGTTACCAATTGCATCACATGAGGTTCAAATCTTTATAAAACATGATAAATTCTACATTAGGGTCCTTAAAATTACATTAGGTTCAAATCCTCTCTCTAGAGTTGTCGCTCGTGGTTCTTGCGTCATCGTCCCAATACGGTAATGCTAGCCTCTATGACTTTGGTAACTCCGTCGTCATGCAACTCGTGTTCCTAGAAACTAAAGCCATGTCACTTGTGATGAAACTAGATGGGCTACTAAGGGAAAATGGAGAAGATAGACGATAAAAAGATAGGACAAAGAGAAAGAAGAGGTAGGGCTAACATGTGTGTCACATTCAGATCCATGTCACTGTCTGATCATCATGCTACATGGACAGTTTAACATAGGGTTATACAATACAGGAAGGAGTGTAGCAATGTAGCATACCAACAAGAGTTTCTAGAAGATTCTAGAAGTATCGAGATAGAAGAGAGGTGGTGAATGAGAAGAAGAAAAAGGTGAAGGTGATAGAATGAAAGCCCTTTGACTTGCCTCAAGCTTGAGCTTGCTGCTTGATCCTTCTCTCCTACTTTGTGCTCTGACTAGTGATCATTTTGTGTTGTTGGAGGAAATATGTTGCTTGCCTGTCTGGCCGGGCCGGTTGTGCTGACTATGTACACACTAGCCCACTTGCCATTGAGTAGCCCAATCAAGATATTAGCTTCCTAATATTCTCTCTCAATAAATTTCGGCCTGTCCGCGAGCCAAAGGCAATTCTGACCGCTGGAAATCCCATATTCCTATGGCAGTTGCAAGTCCTTGATGTTGATTGATTATTGAGCGTCATTGTGTCAAGCTGACAGCGTACCGGACTCCGTCTAATATCTTCAGATAACACATGTACAGTTAAAACACTTGCACTTTGATTTCTCCTTCTTGCTTCACTGTAACATGTGCATCAACAATCTTTGTGTCAATGTTCAGAAATCTTGCCTACACAATGGTGCATCATCATGTTTCTGCTGCGACCTGGAAGAATAGCATTAGCTTCAGCAAGGGCATTCCCTGCTGGCTGCTGCAACACCTTAACCCTTCTTACCAATGACATTATGTATCTTTGTGTGTCACCTTCAGTAATTATATTACCTCCATGAGACAGTATGTTGACTGAACTTGTACCTTTATTTATCAACTTTCTTTGGTACGTACTTTAGGATCGGATATGTTTTTTTTTCTTTCATAAGTTTGGTTAGGAACTGGGAATACCCAAGTACCCAACTTCAAAATCATCCACACAATGCAATGCAAGTAGATCAGATGCTCAACGACGCCCGGCTTGTTTGATTTTTCCAATTAATGGATGGACCGTAATTTGTTTTATTCCAGTGGCATCATAGTAGCAATGTGATCTTGTGGGTGGAATTGTTTCGTGTCGAACTGTGAGCCTGTGGGTTTACTCAAACAAATAATAAAAAGTTCAAGTATATTAATCGCGTACAGGGATGTTTAATTAGAAAAATCATATCTTCTTAGTATGATCTAGGATAAAGATACTTTGTATATGAGATTTATAGCTCTCGATTAGATTTGCATATTTCTAGTTTTGAGTTTTGTTATACCTTTATTTATCAACTTTAATACTTTATTGTGGTACTTTCAAGCTAGATATATTTTTTTTGTTACGAACTGGGAATATCCAACCATAGAAAGATTGGATGTTGAACACCATGCTGGTTCTGATTAATCCGTGGCATTCCAGTGGCATCATAAGTAAAATTCTTCATCTTCATGTGCCCCTGAATAGTCTATACTAGTAACTATAGTTTTGTTTATATAATGTTATTACATACTTTAAGCATCATTGGGGTGGTGGCGCAGTTGGCTAGTGCGTAGGTCTCATAGCTATAGCGAGTGATCCTGGGGTAGAGAGTTTGAGCCTCTCTCACCCCAATTTTTTTTGCTTTTCCAGATCAAACTTTAGAGGTCCCACTACCAGCATAAAGTACATACCTGTAAGTTGCAATGAAACAAAAATATAACTGTTTACTTTTGTTCCAATAAATTTCACAACAACAATATAAACTGATTACTAGTGGTTTGATGACTAGATTTACTACCGGAAACACAATCTGTAAGTCACATTTTTTTCCCCAACAGTACGTTATCAAGCTAGCTCACGTACATACATCTCTGAAAAACCAAGTCGATAATTACTAGTGGTTTGATGACTACATTTACTACCGGAAACACAATCTGTAAGTCACATTTTTTCCCAACAGTACGTTATCAATCTCAGGTATATTAATTTTGATATTGATATTGTCGCATACCACTGAAAAATAAGCTATGTCAGATGAATAAATTCTACAATAAAAAATTCCTAATCCATAACCCGTTCGTAGTCTTTTTTTTTTTTGAATATATGCCCTTCGGCAAGCTTTATTGATAAAAAATGGTTACATCATTTGATAGTAGCTGAACAATAAAATCAGGGGATCATCGTCCCAAATACAGTTTGCTCTAGATATCATAGCTTGCCTAGCTAGCTCATGCGCTACTTAATTTGCTTCCCTGCTTAAGTGCTCAATACAAATTTCGTTGAATCCACTCCAAACTATGTTGCATTCATCATAAACTGCAGCAGCTGAGTTCGCAGTGAATCCCACGTTCTCCATAATTTCAACGACCTCCATACAATCGGTTTGAACAATCAGTCTATTTCCCCCAATATGCTCTATTTCCCCCAATATGCTGAGCTAACATCAGTCCCTCTTTTAGAGCGAAGGCTTCTGCCATTGGTGCATCAACCAGGTAGGGATAAAATTATTTGACGCTGCAATCATACCCCCGAACTATCTCTAATAATAGCACCTATGCTGCTGCACCCCATATCCTCAACAAAGGAAGCATCTATGTTCAACATAATATACCCTTCACTAGGTTTTTCCATCCATTTTTTTAGCTTAACACCCTTCTTCATAGCTATCATATAATTCTTTGTTAAAGAAACAACAGCCAAACCTGATCTTGAAGGTGTCTGAATGACCTCTCCATGCGTTAGTTGCCGTCTTTCCCACCATAGGTACCATCCACCAGTCAGAATGAGCTCGACAAGCCCTACTTCCAGACTATGAACCTGCTCACGACTATTAATCATTTCTTCTAGCACAATGGACCCTGATCGGCCAGCTTCCAGAAATTTTCTGATTTTCTCCCAGATTCCAATCGACCTCCATACTGCTCTAGCTCGATCACATGTAAACATGAGGTGTTTTATATCTTCTGCTCCATTATGGCACACAGGACATCCTCCGTCGGGTATAATATGCCTATTTGCCAATATAGCACTGCATGGCATCATTCCCATGAGAGCTCTCCAACCAAAGATTTTAATTTTCCCTAGCACTTGGAGTTTCCAGAGTGTTTTCCAGACCTAGCGATTACTAGTACCATTGCCCTGCATAGATGCAATTCTCGCTCCAAATTTGTCCTTCCATTGACAATGGTAAGCTGATCTCACTGAAAACATGCCATTTCTATTGTACTGCCAGGCCACACAATCATCTCTCCCTATAGTAATAGGTATCTGTAATATGCGATTCACATCAACCTCAAGTATATACCGTATCAGGTCTTCATCCCAAGAACCATTTAATGGATTGATAAGCTCATCCACTGTACTGATGTACTGATTAAATTGTTCCCTCTACGTGTCTGAACTTTCATGTTATGACTGCCAGGTATCCAATTATCTTCCCATATCTTAATTTGTGTGCCATCGCCAACCCTCCAGATGTATCCAATTTTGAAACAATTAAGACCAGCTAAGATACTTTGCCAAGTATAAGAGCTACCACTTTTCAACTTTGCATTTAGCAAGTTACCATCAGGATAGTAACGAGCTCTTAAAACTCTAGCACATAAAGAGTCAGGCTCTCTCAAAAGCCTCCACACTTGCTTAGCAAGCATTGCCAAATTAAAGGATTGTATATCTCTAAATCCCATACCTCCTGAACCTTTAGGCATACACATTTTCCACCATTCTTGCCAGTGCATCCTCTTATGATCATTATCATCACCCCACTAGTATCGCGAAATACTGGAATGGCTTGAGCAATAGATTTTATCAGGATCTCCTTACCTCCTAAACTCAGCAGTTTCTCCTTCCACCCATTAATTCTAGAAATCACTCGATCAATAAGATAATGGAAGCAATCACTACGATCAGCCCCCACCATCGTCGGTAAGCCCAGATATTTGTCACTAAGGGATTCAGTCATTATGTTCAGAACTTCACACACATCCGCTTTGACATCACCATTTGTATTTTTGGAAAAAAGATGCTTGACTTTGCTTCACTAACTTTCTGACCTGAGTTAGCACAATATCTATTTAAAATATCAATCAAGCAGTCTGCATTCTTCTTGTCAGCATGTATTAAAATGAGTGAATCATCTACAAAAAGCAAGTGTGAAATAACTGGCGCTGACCTGCACACCTTGACACCCTCCAGGTCCCCTCTTTCTTCAGCACCCTTCAACATACATGATAGACCTTCTGCAACTATCAGGAAAAGATAAGGTGACAATGGGTCACCCTGCCTCAAACCCCTTGTTGGTGTAATAGTATCAGTTTCCATTGAATTAAAACGGACCCTATATCTAACTGATTTTACACAAGCCATAATCATTTCCACCCATCTTTGGGCAAAACCGAGCTTCAACATAATTTTCTCGAGGAAAACCCACTCTACTCTGTCATATGCTTTATGCATATCTAGTTTAACAGCACATAAACCCCTATCTCCCTTTTTCTTTTTCATAGTACGTATGCACTCATATGCCAATAAGATATTATCTGTGATCAACCTCCCCGGTACAAAAGCACTTTGATGGTAGCTTATAATATCTGGTAATATAATTTTAAGCCTACTGGATAGGATCTTTGATATTACCTTGTAGACTACATTGCATAGAGAGATTGGTCTGAACTGAACAACTTTGTCTGGATCCTCCACCTTCGGGATCATAACAATTGTAGTATCATTCCATCCATCCAAAATAGTTGAGTTGTTCACTGCGTGCAACACTTCATCAATCAACTCCTCTCCCAACATATTCCAGAAGCGCTTGAAGAAAATTGCATGCAGCCCATCAGGCCCTGGGGCTTTGAGATCACCAATACTGAAAAGAGCTTTCTTCACCTCCTCCCTAGAAAAAGGAGCTAAGAGAAGCTGATTCATATCAACCATCACCCTGCAGTTTACATCCCCTAGCACCTCCTGATCAATTTGATGCACTTCAGAGGTAAAAAGATTAGTAAAATAATCCTTAACCATCACCTTCATCTCCCCCGCATCCTCATGTCGCACCCCCAGATCATCTACTAGCCCCTTAACAAAATTCCTTCTCCTCCGGGTTGATACATAGTGGTGGAAAAAATTTGTATTCAGATCCCCATGCTTAAGCCAATTTGCCCTGGCTCTTTGCACCCAAAAGATTTCTTCCTGTTCTAGCAGGAGCTCTAGACGCATGAGGATCTCCTTTTGTGCTGCTACTGATTCATCCGTGAGAGGTCCACACCTCACTCTTTCGAGTTCCCTTTTTAATTTTTTCATACAATGAACATGTTTCCTTAAAACCTCTCGATCCCAAATATGTAACTCATTATGCACTGCATTTGCCTTCATGTAACACCCCTAGTGTTTAAGCACTTAATTAAAATTTGATCATGTCATCATATGCATTAAGCATCATTCACTTGATTGAGAACCTTGCTATGCATTGAACTAAAATGAGTTTACTTGGTTGAGTTTGATTCAATTGTTTTAATGTTGAACATGTTTGCAAAATTCAAAGTTTCAAATTCTATTTCAAACCCTAATTCCCAGAGGGGTTAAATCAAACCCTAAACATGATTTTCAAAATCTAAAACGAATTTGTATATGGTTGTTTAAGCAAAGTTGTAGAGCTCAGTATGAATTGCTTTTGTTGTGTTTACAGTTTTTCAAGTGTTATTCAAGTTTTTAGAGTATTTGAAAAGGGGGTAAACCTTTTTAAAAGAGTTTTTAAATTTCAAAAATGCACTTTCATTTCTAGGCCAAATTTGAAAAAGTGTTTAGTGTCAAAGTTGTAGATCATGAAATTTTGAGCAACTTTGGTATTCAATGTTTTTCATGAAAACCCTTGGAAGCTTGAGCAATTTGCAAATCAATCCCAGGGGCAGTTCAGGCATTTCATCAAACAGTTGCATGGCGGCGTGGAGCTCGGCGCCGACACCTGGCCGGCCACCTGCCGATGCCACCGCGCGCCTCCTGGCCTCAACGCACGTCCTATCGTGTGTGTGGCGTCATCGCGCACACTCCGCACTCGTCAAAACGGGACGGTGTCCACCCCTTGCTCCCTTTCCACGCCATGCCATCGCTCTGCTCTGCTCCGCCGAGTGCACCACCATCGTCGTCGAGCTCGCGCAAGCTTTCCAGCCACTGCCAAGCTCCCGATCCACCGCAATGGCTTTCGCCTTGACCTAGTACACCTCCCGCGCTAGTCGGTTGAAGCTGCAAACGCGTGAATCGCCCGACGCGAAGTCTTCTTCCTCGGCTCCGGCAAGAGCGCCGCCTCTCTGGTCCGTCGTCGTCCGGGCTAACCAGGAGCCACATTGCTTTTCTCTTTCTTGTTTCATCTTTTTCATTCGTCGCTGAACTTCATCGGCTTCGCCGTTTCTTCTTTGGTGAACCACAACCTCGGGAACGTCGTTGTTGTCGCTCGGCTCCAGCTTCCGCCGGCACGGTCTTCCTCGCCAGCGTCTTCCTCTTTATCTCCGGCCGAGTTAGCGAGCGCCTCGCAACCAGGGTGAGGTTCTCATGCTCGTAGGGTAGATGGTTGTCACCAATTTTGGTCGGTTGGCTATGTTCGTTTGCTCCGGCGTGTTTTGCGCCGCCGCGTCGGTGCTCACCGCCGTGAGAGCTCGGTGGTCGATCATTTCTTCGATTGATGGGTGCGCTAGCTTCGCCTAGCCTTGCTGTGCATCGTATGGGTGTTGGTTGTTCGAGCGGATGCTTGTTTTGTCCGGCGCAAGAAGCGCAGATCTTGCCACCCGCCATGGCCGTCGGCGAGGTCTCTCCGTTAGCGCTTCGTGTCATTTTTCTGCTGTTTCGCTTGCGCGTTGTCTTCCTGAGTCTGTTGAATCGCTTGGTTGAGCCTGAGATGGCCTGTGGTCGCCGGCGTGTGTGTGACTGAGCTCGAGTCGCCGCCATCGTCGCCGGTGATGTCGATGCGAGGGATAGTTCGTGTCGTGTTGCACCTCGTTAGGTTTGGGGTGAAGTGTAGAAGCCGATGCGCGAGTTGGTTGAGCCGTTTGGTCACCGACGGTGACGCGCCGCCGTGTTTTGTGGTCGCCGGCGCCGCTGTGTCGTTTGGGTTGTGGTTGACAGGCCGACCCCACCTGTCAGTCTCTGTTAGCTTGGGTTTCCTAATTTCCTGTTGTTGACACCGTTTTTCGACACGTGTCAAATGGGCTGAGGCTTGACTGGTTAGCGGCCGTTCTCCATCGGTATCAGGAGTTGATAATGCCGATAGGAGGGTGCTATGAGTTTTGCCGATGGAAGCTGATGAGCCTTGCCGACCAAATCGGTGAAGTCCTGCTGGAACTGATTGCCGATGAGGAGTCTTTGCCGATTGCCGATGAAGGGGCCTTGCCGATTGCCGATAAAGGCTTGTTGCTGATTGCCGATGGAAGATAGTTGCCGATTGCCAACAAGGGTTTATTGCCGATTGCCGATGAGGGGATGCTACCAATCGGGAAAAGTGTCGCCGATGCCGATGAGCGTAATTTAGCACTTGGTGGCAGCAGAAGACTACCGGTGGCCAAAGAAGGAAGTTGCAGGGATCTGCCGATGGAAAGTTTCCATCGAAGAGTATAAGGAAACTGTAGGAATACGAGGTTGCTACGCTAGCCAGAAAACAAAACTTTTCGACCTCATAAACCAGGATCTACTGCTAGTTACAGGTTACGGGATTACCACTAGACGCGCAGGTGCAGCGGAAGACGACTTGATGTAGTCGTGCGCGTCGCAGCAGGCAGTGCAGTTGCGTGGTCGTCCGTCTCAACGTCCCCTTCGCGTGGTTCGTCCTTGTGCTCCAGATGCAGCACCTCCGAGGAATCCCACACGTGCAGGGAGGAAGCGTTGCGCCTCCGGACTGCTAGGTCCGCGAGGAGCAAAAGGCGCGAGCGTGGGGAGGCGACGGCAGCTGCCTAAAGGCCTCAATCAATTCGCCCCGCGCCCACCCCTTGCTTATATAGGCGTCCTAACGAGCTCCCATGGTGGAGGCCCATTAGAAACCCTAAACCTAGTCTAATTCGGGTCCAACCCGAATTAGGCTTCCAGCCCCTTAAGCGTGCGACCCTATGGGCTCACGCATACATAGACATGGCCCAAGTACTCTTACTCGACCAATAGTTGATAGCGGCCTCTAGCAAGGCGTGTCAACTCCTATGCATACGCTATGATCATATCAGACGAACCACTATGACCATGTACAAGTTATTCCCTTCGCCACTCGATATATGGTTCAACTCGTGGGTTAACACTTAACCCAAGCACGACCATGCATTTGTTGATCCAATCACATGAGTGATCCAGTGATATCTCTCTCACGAAGAGAGGGGGAAATTCCATCTTGATTGTCTATGTCTCACAGCATGTTTCCCGACCACCCAAGGGCCACCTTTATAACTACCCAATAACGGAGTAGCGTTTGATAGTCTCTAAGTAGATCGTTTCACATCTTGAGTACATACCACAATCTCAGGTCTAAGGACATAACGTACATGACATGAATAGAGACTTTCTCTTGTTGGGTCAGTCCAGCCTACATGTCTCACATGTGCCCACATTATTAGTTTGACATCTCCATGTCTATGACTTGTGAAACATAGCCATCAACTAATACATGTGCTGGTCTAATATTCAAGTGTGCTCTTACAAGAATGCCGACCAGGGACAACTTTTAGAATAACCATTCAGGTAATTGAGTTCCACAAACAATTCACATAATTGTCAATCAATACTAGTTGTCTATAATGGATATTCAAAGAACACTTTATTAATCATGGATACAATCAGAATATAATCATCCACATGATTAGCTCTAGGGCATATTCCTAACAGAAACTGGTGTTTTTATACCTGTATTATTATAGTAATTTAAGTCCGACTCTTGCATGAGTCGTTTATTTTCCCTTAAAATAGGTGTGTTTGTTTAGGAAATAAATATTGTTATCCGGCTCCTGCGCGAGTCAGTTTCCTTTAAAGTAGGAGTTTGTTTTAGGAAAGATATGTGTCATGTCATTATACAACTCTCCATGTGGGAGTATAAATATGAGCCCGAGGGCTATGGAATAAAGAGATCAATCAAATCAAAAACAAACCAATTCTACTTTTTATCTTACTTTTACCACAATTTCCCTTTTATGCATTAGTTATAGTTTTCAACGAGTTCTTCAAGCTTTCGACGGGCTGCATCACCTTGATCTCCGTCAAAATCCTTGTTAGTTCCGCTTGGGAGTACCTCTAGGCTTTGGCAATCCGGGCGCATCGCTGTTTGCCTCGTCTAGCTCTGCTCTAGTTATCCGTGATCAATCTGAGCCTTGACGTCCGGGCGCATCGCTGTCGTCTCGTTCAGTTTGTCATAGTTATCATCCTTGTCGATTGATTGGTCAAATCGACTGGCACGCCCTCGACATCGAGCTTTGGGTAATAGCCCGAGGTGTTCACAGATCTGACGCTTTTTGTGTCAACACCTGTTTTGCACAGTAGTGACTTTTGTGTTTAAATTCTATAAAAATTTGTGTATGCTCTCTGTGATGTGTAGTATTTAAGAAAAATATGAAATGTGCATGTCCAGTATATTTTTAATCCTATAAAAATACTCAAAGTAATTAAGAAATGGCTTTTCCTCGATTTTTCATGCTCTGTATATTGCTCCAAAAGTTCTGGGAATTTTTGTGTAACCTTTATACACTGATACCTTACTGTACAAAAAGTTTGGGAATTTTTGGATGAACTGTCATACATGGCTAATTAGTTAATTAGGTTTTAATTAAATAGAAACCCTAATCCTTTTAGGTTTTGTGTGATTTTGTGTTGTTTGATGCTAATGGTCATTTGTCCAGTGACAACCACAAGTTGGACATGCTTGATGTGATATTGTTTGCTCAGTTCTTTTGGATGTAATTATTAACCTAGATAATCAAGTTTAATAGGGTTGATTAAATTGCTTTATGCTATAGTTTAGTTTAATTTCATGAAAGAAAGTTGTACTCATGGTATTAATCTGTTTTATTCATCTCTTAAGTACATGTTTGTGTGTTGCAAAGCATCATGTCTATCATTGTAAGCATCATCTAAGCATAGTCATATCATGTAGATATCTCGTTGGTTGGGTTGGATAACCACCCTAGTGAAGGGAGTTTTTCTGTTGTTGAATCAGAGCCAGATCTTGTGTACCCCTCCGACCAAGGCAAGCCCCGGTGCATTCAAACCTTCCTTGTATTTAAAATGATTGCTTTAAATACACTTATGGTTTATATTATTGCATTGCCTTACTTTATTAAATTCCTACTTGATGCATAGCCTTATCCTTGTGTTAATTGTACCTTATACCTTGACACTCGTTTAAAGATGCAAAAGTTTGCTAAAATGCTTAGTTTGCTTAGAACTTTTATAGTGGGTGATTTCCGATCACCTAGGCATAGCGTATTGCTTCGACAAATGGTTATATTCTTTTGAGAAAGGGATGTTGTTGGAAGTAATAATCGGGATCGGGCGGACACGGTGTTTGGGAGCCACCAGATGTGGATATCTGGTGAGCGGGTTCTCTCCGCCTGTGTCATTAGGGACCGTCCGTTGATCTTGACATTGAGCGAGAATTTGGAGTACTAATCACATACTCCGGGAAGCTGGACTCTGGCTATTCCAGTCTTAAGAACGGTTAATCCGCACTGGGAGTGGAGAGATGGCGAGAGTAGTGTGTACCCTCTAAGTTCGAGGAACTGGATGGAGGTGTACTATGCTCTCAGGTGGCGGAACCCCGGTCTTGGCTGGAGGATCTAGGGAAAGGTAGTTATATGGGTGCTTTAGTGCTGCATATGGCGTGTGATTGGGAATCCCCAGCTGGGTTTAATCGATTCGAATCGTTGTGCTCCTCGGATATGGAGACTCGACTCATTCTTTTTCAACGTAGTTAATGAAACTTAAATTGGATACTGGTTGGTCCCTTTCATGGATGGTTTATTACCTTGTTATCGATCATACATCTAGATCAGTACCTGAGTAATCTTATGAACAAAATAATTGAACTTTAATTGTTTTATGAAATGCTCATTTATGCAAAATACTTGACTCTTACAAACCACACCTTGATACCTATGACTTGCATATCTTTTGTCCACTAAATATTTTATTTGTCGGATAAGTCTTGTTGAGTACTCCCATACTCAGGGTTTGTTAACCCCTGTTGCAGATGAGGGCCATAGCCTGGTCTGTGTGGCTTCGTGCTGCATGACCGTGGTTACTGTGGATGAAGATGTTGAATGGAAAGTCTTTGCTTGACTCTTGGGCAAGAGTACCTCGGTTCCTTGTTTAAACTCTATCACCGCTTGATGTAATATTATCGCATGACTCTATGTTATGTTTCAAAAACCTATGGTTTGTAATATGACTCCAAATTTCCGCTACTTTGATGTAAATTAAATTATTGTTTTACTTCTGCAATGTTTGTGATGAGGATGATCCTGTTCGGAAAGAGGTGGATGACCCGTTGTAAAGTGGCGACACCTGACGGGCTAATTAAGGTTTGGATCTTTTGCTGGGATTAAGTCGGATGGACTATTAATCCTGGCACGTGGGCCCTATCTTAAGAGGTTTTGTCACAGTTGGTATCAGATCCCTTATTACAAACTTGCAGTTGTAAAAGTTTTCAAAAATGTTTTGGATCTTAAATTAAAATTTGATTTGTGTCTACAAATTTCTTTAACTCATCTTTTCTCTATTTCCAAGTTAGGAGAGTAGTCTTTAGGATATCAAGCTTGGTGGTATGAATATGGTTTATATATATGCCCTATATATGTTATGTAAATATTATCGTATTTGTAGGGACGTATCATGCATCTGTTGACACAAAAAGCGTCAGATCTGCGAACACCTCGGGCTTATACCCGAATTCGATATCCAAGGTGTGCCAGTCGATTTGACCAGTTAATCGACAAGGATGATAACTAGAACAACGTTGAACGAGACGACAGCGATACGCCTGGACGTCAAAGTTCAGATTGCTCAAAACGCGGAACTCGTAAGGTTGACGGAGGTCTTGTAGATGCAGCCCGTCGAAACTTATAAGAACTCGTAGATAAGTTAGAACTAATGCGATGAAAGTAGAATTGCTAGAAAAAGTAGAATAAAATAATAGATTTGTTTGATTGATTGGATCTCTCTTTTACACCACCCCTCGGTACATATTTATACTCCGGCCAGGAGAGTTGTAAGCAAATACGACTCTAACTTTCCTAAACAAAAATCCCTACTTTAAAGGAAATAAATGACTTGTGCAAGAGTCGGACTTAAAATAACCCATAATAATACTGGCGTAAAGCACCAGTTTCCATATCCGTCTCCCTTACGATGAAATCTTCCATCGGCAGACTTCTTCCAATCTGCAACCTTCTTCCATCGCCATTCCATCGCCATCGGCAGCTCTCTGTTGAGGCCAGCCACGTCATCCCGCTTCCGTCAGCAGCATCTACCATTCATCGGAAGCTTTCCGTCTCCACCGGCAATATTTTCCTGTCGGCAACACCTTATAGCCTTCATCTGCAACATTCTTGTCTCTATCGGCAACATCCCCTTGCCTTTATCAACAGTGTCTTCCTACCTCCATCGGCAACAAATCCCTGTCTTCATCGGCAACATTCTTGCCTTTATCGGCAACGCCTTCTCACTTCCACTGGCAATTCTTCAATCAAGCTCTCCATCGGCATTCTAGTCTTAATCTCATCGGTAATCTAACCAGTGACACCCTGATGCCGATAGAGAACGGTAATCAATTTCTTACCGATCGACACAAGCCTTAGCCCATATTGACACATGCCGAAAAACGGTGTCAACACATGCCCCTCAATTTCGGAGTATAAAATACTTTATGCGCCAAAATTTCCTCTACTGCAATTTCCCCCTTCAAGATACCTGCACGATTTCCTCGATTACCACGAGCAAAAACTGCAAGTTACCAACAGAACTCCGCAACTGTAGCGCGAACAGTTACAATCCACTCTCACAATTCCTCGATCGTCACGCGAATCCACCACCATACCCTTCCATTTCTCTACTCAATTAAAAGAAAACTCCAAAATGCCCCCGGCGCCTCCAGGCCAATAAAAATCACCATCATCCAACCTTTTCTTCACCCTGAGCTCATATCTTCATTAGCTCTCATTCCCCATTTCACCGGCGCCTCCAAAGAACACTCCGGCGACATTCAACCGGCGGCTTCATCTACCAGCAAGACGCAACCTGCAAGAATCTCTTCAACCCAATGGCAATCAACTTCCACGTTCCTGCGGTTAATTTCTCCCCTTCTCGCTTCATATCTCGCGATTTTTCTTTCTGTATCATTTTCATGATTCCTTTTCCTCCTTCCTTTTGGCCTTCTGAATCTAGGATATGCGCAATAGAATAGTAATCCCCACCGAACAACCACACGTTTGCTGGTTGGGTCCAATGGGGGATGCCGATCCAACTGAAACCATCAATGCATAAATCAACTGGGTTCCTTTCAGAGCCGCACACTTTGACCTAGGGTTATGGGCAGATATCTTCCGTTCTTGGCCCAAACCCACCAAAGGGTGGAAAAACTGGTACCTTAGGATGGCCAGATCGCAGCAAGTTTACTGGGCAGAGCACCAGCTGGATCAATGTATCAAGCTATCTATTGCCGATATGGCCAAAAACGAGTCCATGATGATCGCCGCATCCTACTTCTGGTCTGACACCATGAACACATTCCTATTCAGACACGGACCAGCCACCCCGACACTTGCCGATGTGTATATGCTCACCGGCCTCGACATCTCTTCTGCCGACAATGCCACCCTCTTCAACAGAAAGCCCGAACATCGGGTAACTACCCGCAACATCGGTGGCTGGACTAGATACATTCAAGAATACCAACAGACCGGATCGGTAGGCCAGAGGGAGCATGCCACTTTTCTAAACATGTGGCTGGAAAAATTCATCTTCTGTGACAGGACAGTTGGACCAACCAACATGTATCTCCTTGCAGCAGAACTCTTGGCCAATGGAGCACGACTCCCCCTCGGTCGATACCTCCTTGGTGCAGTCTACCATCTTCTACATCAAGTATCAGAGAAGTTTTTACTGGGCGAGCCCATCGGCAACATTGGAGGGCCCTAGTGGTTTGTGAACATGTGGTTGAACGCTCATATGCACAAAGTCCTCCAATTTGATCTGTTCCATCAGGAATTTCCACGGGACCTAGCTGAAGACCACACGCTTGCCGATGACGAATCAGCAACTCGCTCTCCCCTCAACTTCGGCGAAGCCATCATAGTCCTACCTGGGACCGAAGCTAATGAGGACCAGATCGGCAGATTCTTCCAGAGATTCTATTGTGGAGTCCCTTCTGTAGACCGGGCTTGGTGGCCCTATGTTGATGCCGAAAACAGGTTCCCTCTTTCCTTCAACATCACCGATGCAGACTCAGACAAGGATGAGGGAATCATGAGGGCCATCCTCACTCCCCGTGCAATCCCAGTGAACATCTTTGGGAGTGGGAGGAATACACAGGCAACCTACGAATTTTATTATCCATCGGCAGCGGCAAGGCAACTAGCATTTGGACAATTGCCGATCAAGCTCTGCTACGCCAATGTGGTGAAGCCCAGAGAGGTCATTACCAGCGCCATGGACTGGAATAAAATCATCAATCTCCCTCCTCATGCCGATACAACCAATATCGACTTATCTACTTGGGTGCCAATTTCCTTCATCACCGAGTCATACAAGCTCTGGTGGCAAGAGTGGAAGGACCAATTGTTTGCTACATCATCACACCACTACCGACACTTGATTGATGCCGATCATATTATTCCTGACGACGCGGTAAGCTTATCTTTGATGTTATTTTTCCTATCGTCTCTTTCTAGATGGATCGGCAACTAATTTTCTATCAACAGGTTAATTACTTAATCCCAAAGAAGAGCAGAAGTGGCAAAAACTTCAACTTGCAACCGACCAATCCCACATCGGCAATCGGCAACAGGGCTCCATCATTGGTCTCCCTTATGCAACGAAGGGTAGCTCCCAAGGTCACCATCAAGCCCAAGTCAACACCAACTAGGGCGGCTGTCACTCCATCGGCCGCTGCCGCTGTCCTGGCGCAAGCTTTTGCGGTAACAAATTTCTATTACTTCATTTATGCTGATTTCGCATTTTCATCGGCAACTTACCATTTGACTCCTGGCTTGTATTAACTGTCATTTTTTGTAGGGGACAAGCTCATCGGCAGTTACTCCCAGCTCTCAAGCTCCTCAAGTCCAACCTGCCGATGCCCCCCCAAGTGCTACAGTCGAAACGCTCCGGTTCATCAAGCGCTGCTCCAAAGCTAAAACACCCAAGGCTATCGACTCCGTCTATGCCATCAACTCTGGCTGCACCATCGGCAACATCTTCTCCACCTCTTGCCGATGTGCCATCGCAAGAACCAACATCGGTATCCGTCCCCGACACAGCATCAGTCGAAGTTTCCATCCAAGGGATGAAATCGGTGCTGCAGGAGTTGGATATCATAGCAGTGGACACACTATCGGCATCAGCACCAATTATAGAAGCGAGTTCATCGGCACTCATCACCGACCTTCAAAACATTGCCGTGGAAGCTGCCCTGCCAAGCCCAAGGCGAGAAATTGCCCTAAAGCAAGTACATCGACTGTTTGTCACGAGCTAGCAAGACACCATCTTTTCAATAGATAAATTCTAACTCTCTTTTCAGGCCCAGGACTCTCCCAACAACTTATTCTCTTTCGCCGTCAACACGCCTGATGAAGATGAAGAGGAAGAAAGCTCCGCTCTAGCTTCAAGCACTATACCGGCAGATATAAAATCTAAGCTTGAAGCATTGCTACTCTTACTGCAACAAAGCACTTCCCAACTAGTCCAAGATTCCACCGCAGTAAGGGTAGCGTTCAAGGAAATTCAAGGTCATCTGCGTGCCGATATCGAAGAAGAACTTTTCCAAGCGGCATTCCTTGAGAGCCGACAACTGCAATACCAAAGGGCTTTACGCCGCATTGCCGATAGAGCCGCCCAGTCAAAGCTTGAAGAAGAAATGCTCAAATTCAAACAAACTGCTGAAGAGAAACACAAAAGCATCGGTTGCCTGGAGGCTTCCAGCATTGAGCTTGAACAGGAGATCACCCATCTATCGGCACAGAAAGAAACATTGCTAGCGGAGCTGAGGAAAGTCGATGAAGCTTTAGAGGCAGCCAACCAAAAGAAAGCTCATCTTCCTGATGCTACCAAAACCCTTCAACAAGAAAGGGACGCTGACGCTCGCCAAGCACTTCTGCTGAGAAAGAAGATCAAGCCAATTGAAGGCATTGCCGATGACGATGCCAAAGAAATAGAAGAAACAGACCAAATTCGCCTGCGTGCAAAATCGACTATCCAATCATTGTTGTAACTTTATGTACTAAAGCTTTGCTGCATTAACTATTCTGAACTTGACCACTGATTTTGCTTGTAACATAATGTTAACACACTTCCTACCGATGTTCTGTATGACACTTCTTCCATCGGCATTTATACTTATACTGCTTTATGCGTCTACCCAAATACTAGAACAATATTTCTTTAAATATTTGCCGTTAATTGCCCTGGAGAACGCAACTCCTTCAAGCGTTTCCAAAATATAAGCATTTCCAGGAACAGACTGACCTATCCGAAAAGGACCTTCCCAATTAGGGGACCACTTTCCAAACCTTGAACTTTTAGTCCCGATCGGTAAAATCAGCTTCCACACCAAATCACCATCGGCAAATTCTTTTACTTTCACCCTTGTTATACCACCTGGCAACCCTTTTCTTGTTCTCCTCGATGCTAATTAGAGCTCTCAGCCGATGACTCGCTAGATCTTCCAATTCATCCTTCATAAGCATATCATACTCATCGGCTGTTAATTGGTCTTGGGAAAACAATCGTCTAGAACCAGTTTTCACTTCCCAAGGTAGGACAGCATCATGCCCATAGACTAACTGTTATGGTGAAACTTTGGTTGCACCATGGCATGCAATCCGATGCGACCATAATGCTTCATTTAGCACAACATGCCATCTTCTAGGGTTTTCCTCAATCTTGCGCTTGATGAGTTTAATAACCCCTTTATTGGTTGCTTCGGCCTAAGCATTAGCTTGAGCATAATAAGGAGACGAGTTCAAAACCTTAAACCCCATACCGATAGCAAATTCATCAAACTCCCCGATGTGAACATAGTCCCTTGATCAGTCGTAATAGTCTGAGGAATACCAAATCGGTAAATGATATGCTCTTTCACAAAATTTATCATATTTGCTGATGTAACCGTCTTCAAAGGAATTGCTTCAACCCACTTCATAAAGTAATCGGTGGAAACAAGGATGAACTTATGCCCTTTACTAGATGGCGGATAAATCTGACCGATGAGATCAATAGCCCATCCTCTGAACGGCCAAGGCTTGATTATGGGATTCATCGCCGATGTAGGTGCCCGTTGAACATTACCAAACTTTTGACAATCTTGGCATCCTTTGAAATATCTAAAACAATCCTCAAGAATTGTCGGCCAATAATACCCATTTCGCCTAATCATCCACTTCATCTTGAAAGTCGACTGATGCGCTCCGCACACTCCTTCATGAATTTCACCCATCAAAATTTTTGACTCTTCTGCACCGAGACATCTGAGCAAAATCCCATCAATTGTTCGATAATACAATTCATCATCAATGAGCACGTACTTGGTAGCCTGAAACCTTAGACGCCTTTCAACCCTTTTAGACGGATCCCTTAAGTAATCGGCAATCTCTTTTCTCCAGTCATTGGCAACATTTACTGATGTTATTACTTCTTGAATCGGATGATACCCTAAAGCATACTGTGCTAATCGATTAGCCTCTTCGTTGTGCAATCTGGGAATATGCTCAAGGCGGTATTCTTTAAACTCTTTCAATAATTGCAAACACTTCTCATGGTGTGCAACTAACAGTTCACTTCGGCATTCATATATCCCAATCAATTGATTGACCACCAACATAGAGTCGCCAAAGATTTCAATGGCATCGGCACACACTTCCCTGAGTAATTCCAAACCTTTTATCAAAGCCTGGTATTCGGCCTGATTGTTTATTGAAGTAGCAACAATCGGTAATAAAATTTCATACTTCTGTCCTCGGGGTGAAATTAAAACAACGCCGATACCCGCTCCTTCCTTACACGTGGATCCATCAAAGAACAAAGTCCAAAGAGAAATTTCTACAGAACTCACTGTACTACAATGTTGAGTAACAAGATCGGCCATTACTTGACCCTTAACTGCTTTAGCCGATTCATATTCCAAATCAAACTCCGACAGCGCTAAAATCCATTTGCCGATCCTTTCATTCAATATTGGCATCGACAACATGTAGTTAACCACATCATCCTTGCAAATAATAGTGCATTTGACCGACAACAAATAATGCCTTAATTTTATGCAAGAGAAATATAAGCATAAACACAATCTTTCTATGGCCGAATACCTAGTTTCAGCATCCACCAGCCTTCTGCTCAAATAATATATCACATGTTCTTTCCCTTCAAATTCTTGGATTAAGGCTAACCCGATAACACTGTCATCGGCAGACAAATATAACCTGAAAGGTTTCCCGTGTTGAGGTGAAACTAAGACTGGAGGGTTTACCAAATACTTTTTAATCTTTTCCAAGGCTAACTGCTGTTCTACCCCCCACGTAAACTCTTGATCGGCTTTCAGTGTTAACAACGGGCTAAAAGATTTAATCTTACCAGACAAGTTGGATATGAATCTCCTAATAAAATTAATTTTTCCGATCAAAGATTGCAGCTCAGTCTTGTTGGTAGGAGCAACCACCTTGTTAATTGCATCAATAGATTTCTGTAACACCCAAAATTTTGATTTCATTTAAAATAATAGAAAATGACTTAGTAATGAATTGAGTGAGCATTTCATTTAGGGAAATAATAAATTTAGGGAATTAAAAGTGAAGTTTAGTTTAGTAACATGAGTGTGCATACATGCTGCTGCATATGTTTTCATTGTGATGATTGAGTTTGCAAAGCAAAATTCAAATGAATTCAAATTGCTTTTGAAAATGGATTTGGAAAAGAAAGAAAAAGAAAAGAACTTAGCCTCTCCCTCTCTCTCTCTGTTTGCTATTTCAGCCCAACAAGGCCGAGGCCCAGTCCAGCTCCCTCTCTTTCTCTCCTGCTCGGCCCACTCTCCTCTTCACCCGCGCGGCCCAGCAGGCCGGCCCAGCAGGCCGGCCCAGCGCGCAGCGCTACTCCCTCCCTCTCCCCACTGACCAGCCAGGCCCGCCGGTCAGTCCCGCCCCAACCATTCCCTCTCTTCTCTCTCACTACCTCTCGGCCCCACCTGTCGGCGCCATCCCTCTCTGTTCTCCCTCTCTCTTCTCTCTCGCTGTCGTTTGGCCCCGCCTGTCAGCTCTTTCTCCCCAACCTCCTCTGCCTCACGCGACGCAGAGCACCGCAACCGCCGCACGACGCACACCGCTCTCCGCTCGCCCCGCTCCCACGATCTCGCCCCCGTTCCTCACGCCCTCGGCGTTCGGCTCGTATACCACAACCTTCCAAGCCCGATAAAAGGATCCGCCCACCTCTCTTCTTCTTTTTCACCGCTCTGTTCTTCCCGCAACTGCACAGCAGAGCACCGCCGCAGCTTTGACCCCGAGCCGACGGAATTCGCCTCAGACCGAGCTCGTCGAAGTCGTAAGCGCCCGTACAATGGTTTCTTCCCCATCGTTTTGGCGTTGAGTTCCCTTTTCTGACCATGGCAGTTTCACAGTGAGGACGTCGCCGCCGCTCTCGCTCGACGCCGACCGTCATTGCCACGACGTCGAGGTCCTCAAACCGTCTCCGTCCTTGGAACTGCCTTGGTGAGTTACGTTCCGCATCCGTGCCCTTCCGGTGAACCACCAAAGCCTAACCCCGACCCCCAATTTCTTTAACTGTGGCCGCAGAGACATCGCCGGCCACGTCCGAGTTCACCGTCCGCGGTCGCCGTCATCCGTCTGCTCTGAGACATCTCCGACCTCCTTCTCAACTCAGTAAGCTTCGCCTTCCTCCCCTCTCCCTTCCCGAGTAGCCAATTTGGCTAATCGAGGATCCAGTGAGTCGTTCCGCGTGTTCAGCACGACGCCGACAATAGCTTTCGCCGCGACCGATTTTCCGCTACTCCCCACGCTCGATCATGTGTTCTGCTGAATTCGCCGTCACCTCCTCTTCCTCACCAGGCCTTCGCCAAGCCGAACCGTGTCCGCTAAGGCCCTAACCGCGTGCGCCAGCAAGCCCTTGCCGCCGGCCATGGCTAGGACTGCCGCTGTCGGAGTAGTTTGCCACGCTGGTTGCCTTGGCGAGTTCGCCTCGCTCTAACCTTTCTCCCAGTGCCATTTCCGGGGAAATACGAGGTCCCTAAGGCCTTTTCCCCTTTTTCTCCGGCGAGGAATCGCCACTTGCAGCAATGGCGCCACCGTGGACAATTTCTTGCCGATCTCGATACCCCGTTGATGCACCATAAAACCCAGAAACTAGCCTGCCGATACACCAAACACACACTTGCTAGGATTCATCTTCAACCCATGTGCCCTTGTGCATTCTAGAAACTTCCGCAAATCGGCAAGATGTTTCTCAAAGTTTTTGGATTTAACCACCACATCATCAATATAAATTTCAACTATCATGCCAATGTACTTGTGAAAAATAAAATTCATCGTTCTCTGATAAGTAGCGCCATCATTCTTCAAACCAAAAGTCATTACAACCCACTCAAATAAACCGACATGACCTGGACATCTGAAAGCAGTCTTGGATATGTCTTCTTCAGCCATGAATATTTGATTATACCCAGCATTACCATCCATGAAACTAATGATTTGATGTCCAGCAGTGGCATCAACCAACAGATCAGCAACGGGCATCGGATAACCATCCATCGATGTAGCCTTATTGAGATCCCTGAAATCAATACAAACACGAAGTTTTCCATTCTTCTTATACACATGAACCACATTAGAAATCCATTCGGCATATCGACATTGCCGAATAAATCCAGTCTCAATTAATTTTGTAGTTTCAACTTTAATGTCAGGCAATACAAGAGGATTGCATCGACGCGCTGGCTACCGATGCGGTTGGAAACCAGATTTGATTGGTAACCGATGTTCAACTATTGATCGGTCTAGACCAGGCATCTCTGTATAATCCCAAGCAAAACAATCTTTATATTCCTTTAATAAATCACTCAACTGTTGTTTACATTGGGAATCTAACCTAGCACTAATAAAAGTTAGCCTAGGTTTGCTACCATTGCCGATATCTATTTCTAATAAATCATTGGCTGATGTGAACCCCTACCCAAGTTTTCCATCATCGGCGAATTGATCCATTAAAACTCTTCTTCAGGACCGACTGCTTGGATCGGTATAATTCGATAATCGGCAACCTTGAGGAACTCTGTATCCCAAGCTTCTCCTGATATGCATCTAGTATGCTCATAGGTTTCCGATTCTGCTGATGCAACAATCAACGGGGTTTCACTTCAGACGACTTCAATCTTGTCTCCAACCCATTGCACGAGGCTCTGGTGCATCATAGAAGGAATGCATCAATTAACATGGATCCAATCCCTCCCCGGGAGTAAGTTGTAGGTGCCTTTGTCACTGATCACAAAAAATGTTGTCGGCAAAGTTTTGTTGCCGATGGTTAATTCGACGCATACGGCCCCCATAGCTTGTGACACATTGACTTCAAAATCTTTAAGCTTCATGTCCGTCTTGACTAAGTCTTGGTCACCTTTCCCAAGCTTCCTGAACATGACGTACACCATTATATTGATTGACGCCCCACCGTCGACCAACATTTTTGACACAGGCTGCCCATCTACTTTGCCTTTGACAAACAAAACTCTTAAATGCTGTCTTTCATCATCAGCAGACTTTTCAAAGACAACTGCCATCGGATCTAACACCAATTGTGCCATTTCAGCAGCCTTTTCCTCAGCATCAACAGGTGCCATGAATTCCATCGGCAATATAACAACCATATTGATCTCTGCCGATGGACCCCTATCCTTACGTTTCGGCCTCCACTGCCTAATTGGAGATTTCTCCTTCGAATGATTTTCACTGTGATACAGATCGCTTTGGCGCTCACGCTGGATCCTCCTTTTCTGAGTCTTCGTCAAACCCTTAGGACACCATTGAGGGAGCTTAGTCTTCCAAATAGGCTGGTACTGTTTCCCACTGCTCGTACTGACACTACTTCTCACGTTCGGATCTCTAGAGAATATCTCTTCGTCGGGCACTCTTGCATTAGCCATTTATTCAAGCTCCTCTTGATGGTCATGCTTGCCAAGCTTGTCATGTACGCTGAGCTTGCCCTCCAGCCGATCATGCACTGATCCCTTTTCTCTAATCGGCCTACCATAGCCTGATGTCCGATCATCAAAACGGGGCTTCTTCTCTGACCGATCGGCAGGATAGTATCCGTTGCACTCGAGGCAATTATCGGCAGTGGGCAGTTTGATGCCTTCTTCCCAGCAGTGAACAAAGAAGGGGCACCTCCAATGATCTTTATGCTGATACCATTCTTGGCGCCTTTCTTCTTCGTGCTGACGATATCGCTCCTCTTGCGAGCGCCAATATTCTTGTCGTGGCCGCCTGTGCGTGATCACAACACCATGCCGCTGAGGCCTCCCGAAACCGCTGCTCTCATCGGGAATTCTCTTGCCCATTCTGTCATCAGCAAACTTCTTCCCTTTCACATCATGCAAAGTTATTTCATGTTCAGGATCTACCAATGCATTTTTCTTGGCAGCTTCCAACGTTAACACTTTAGCTTTTCCATTAGTTTCTACCATATTATTTGGAAACGGATGTTGGTCGATCTTCATCGGCTTTTGGGCCTTGGAATTTTCAAACTTAATTCGCCCAGATTCGAGCTCTGACTGCAACTGCTGCCTAAAGACTTTACAATCATTGGTACTGTATGAAGTTGCATCATGCCACTTGCAATACCTGATCCTTTTAAGCTCTTCGGCCGATGGAATCACTTGATTAGGCGACAACTTAATCCGCCCTTCTTGGAGCAACCAGTCAAATATCCTATCGGCTTTGGTGATATCAAAGTTGAACCTTTCAGCTTCTTTCTGGCCGTACGGACAAGATACCGGCTTCTTGTTCTTAACCCACTCAGCAACGCCGATATTTAGCTCTTTATCCGACTCGAAATCTTCCTCTTGTTCAACGAAAGCCACCTTCTTATTCCAAGCTTTTCTAGTTTCGAAAGCTTTAATGTCTTGATTGGCAATTCTCTGCACAAGATGACTCAAGCTTTCAAACTCTTGAGATGCATATTTGTCCTTGATGTGTGGCAGTAATCCCTGGAAGGCCAAATCCGCCAATTGCCGATCATCAAGCATCAAACTGTAGCACTTATTCTTTATGTATCGCAGCCTTTGGACGAAACTTTCTACCGATTCATCATTACGCTGCCTCAATTTGACCAAATTGGTAATCTTCTTTTCATGCACGCCAGCGAAGAAGTATTTGTGGAACTGCTTCTCTAGATTGGCCCAAGTGATCACAAAATTTGGAGGTAGTGAAATGAACCACGTGAATGCCAATCCAGATAATGACGACGAAAACAATCTCACCCTCAGTTCATCTCTGCTGGCTGCTTCTCCACATTGGATAATGAAGCGGTTGATGTGCTCCATCGTTGATGTGTCGTCTTGACCAGAAAACTTTGTGAAATCCGGCACCTTGTACCGATTTGGAAGAGGAATAAAATCATATGCCGGAGGATACGACGTCCGGTAAGAGTACGTATTAACTTTAGGTTTGATGCCGAATTGCTCTTTCATCACTTCGGCGATTTTATCGGCCCATTATGCATCCTGATCTTCCTGATGCACTGACGGGACGTTAACTGGCTGAGCTGGTTGATATACCTCCTCATATCTTGGTGGTAAATACGCCGGAACACATGGCGCAGGCGCAGCGCCGACTCGCTGAATATTATGCATCGGCTGATTTACCGATGGACCATTTTGAACGCCCGTGGAGAGATACTGTGTCATCATATTCATAGGTTGATGCGCCGATGTTCCACTCTGAGCTTTTTCCAGGTACTGATATCCAGGCTGTACCACTTGCTGCTGAATCAGCGCTTGACCAGTCCATCCAGGATTACAAGTCAATGACATGTAACTCGCCGATGGCTGATAGCTAACCGGTGCCTGTCGCTCCTGTACTCTGGAGTAGTCAACAAATTGGTTACCTTGGTGTGATGGTACTCCGGTTTGAGGATTCACCATCTCCATGGATTGACTTGTAGTTTCCGGGCCTTGCTGCATCGGTAAAGGACTTGCCGATGGTGGCATATAAGGCACCTTGGGTATCACCATCTGAAGATCTTCCGACGGCAACTATACAGTTGGGGAGGATGTAGCATAATACGTCGCTGGGATCATCGGTTGTGTAGGCATTGCCGATGCCATGGGGCCCTTCCACGCCGTGTTGTTACCTTGGATCAGATTAGAGTCAGCAGATGGATTTGGAGGCATACCGTATCCCCACCAGTTGACGGGAGTTGGCTGACCCTTAGTTGCGAGCCCTGACATTGCCGATGCCACCAGATCTGTATTCAATCGAGTGATGCTTGCAGGGCTTGATCTTGGTGGCATAACCACATCGGCAGACGGATCCATAGGTTGGGAAGACGTCGTTGGAGCCGCCGATGGGTTTGTAATAGATGCCGATCCAGGTTGATGATACGCTGGACCAACATAATGGGGTGCCTGTCCTTCTTTGAAAGATTGCATAACAACATTGTATACAGTATTGGACAGCACATTGGAGTGGCTAATTAATGCCTGATTTAATGTAGAATTAACCATCTCTTGTAATTTTCCCAGATTGGCGTCGAAAGTAACCTGTCGTGGGAACGACGGATCTTGCTTCTGGATAGATTCACCGCTCCTATTTAGACTGAAGGATTTCAGATACAACTGCTTGTACTCCTCCATAGTCTGCTCCATAGCCTGCTTCTAATCATCCTTCAGATTTGCTTTGGAGACTTCTATGACATTGCTTGGATTGATCCTAGTATTCTCCATGAGCTCGAATTGGGTTGAACTGCGATCAACAGACATATTATTTGGTCCCACTGGGTGTGCCAAAAGAGGTGTTGACACAAAAAGCGTCAGATCTACGAACACCTCGGGCTTATACCCGAATTCGATATCCAAGGTGTGCCAGTCGATTTGACCAGTTAATCGACAAGGATGATAACTAGAACAACGTTGAACGAGACGACAACGATACGCCCGGACGTCAAAGTTCAGATTGCTCAAAACGCGGAACTCGTAAGGTTGACGGAGGTCTTGTAGATGCAGCCTTTCGAAACTTGTAAGAACTCGTAGATAAGCTAGAACTAATGTGATGAAAGTAGAATTGCTGGAAAAAGTAGAATAAAATAATAGATTTGTTTGATTGATTGGATCTCTCTTTTACACCACCCTCGGTACATATTTATACTCCGGCCAGGAGAGTTGTAAGCAAATATGACTCTAACTTTCCTAAACAAAAATCCCTACTTTAAAGGAAATAAACGACTCGTGCAAGAGTCAGACTCAAAATAACCCATAATAATACTAGCGTAAAGCACCAGTTTCCATATCTGTCTCCCTTACGATGAAACCTTCCATCGGCAGACTTCTTCCAATCTGCAACCTTCTTCCATCGCCATTCCATCGCCATCGGCAGCTCTCTGCTGTGGCCAGCCACGTCATCCCGCTTCCGTCAGCAGCATCTACCATTCTTCGGCAGCTTTCCGTCTCCACCGGCAATATTTTCCTGTCGGCAACACCTTATAGCCTTCATCTGCAACATTCTTGTCTCTATCGGCAACATTCCCTTGCCTTTATCAACAGTGTCTTCCTACCTCCATCGACACAAGCCTTAGCCCATATTGACACATGCCGAAAAACGGTGTCAACAGCATCATATCATACAACTTGGGATGGGTTTACATTTTTTTCTTAATTTATTAAAATTTGTCATGTTACTTACTTGCCTCTTTATAATCTTGTATATAGGATGGCTAGGACTAAGTGCACGGCTCGCAAGTTCTCCGGACCGCGGGGCACCCCTCGTTACAGGCTGACGTCACGTGGAGACGCTGGTGAGAGCAGCCAGCTGGGTGCTAGTCACAGCGCTCGTCGCAAGGCGAAGATCGAGTACCTGCAGACCAAGCTGGGTCGGATGAAGGCAAATAGGGACGAGTTTGCTGGCAGGACTGACACTCTGGAGAACAAGGTGGAGGGGATGGAGGCTGAGTTGCAGGAGTGTTAGGCGTAGCTGGCAGGGAAGGAGGCACAACTGATAGAGAAGGAGGAGCAGCTGGCACAGAAGGAGGCTGAGGTGGCCTATGCTGAGGGTCACATGTACCAGTATCTGGGAGAGAGGAATGAAGCCTGGGACCAAGAGCACCTTCTGTCCAACATGTACCTCAACCTGCAGCACTATGCTAGTAACCTCGAGTTCTACAACAACGTGCTTCATGAGGAGGTTCATCACCTCTTCAACATGATGAACCCAGAGTACCAGCAGTAGGCCATGATAGAGGACCTTGGAGAGCTTGTTTAGGCAGACCTGTCCTTTGCAGACCAGTTCTTTGCACCTACATCTGAGGGTCAGGGTGGAGTTGAGCCAGCACCTGAGGTGATCGTCGAGGACGAGTTCATGCCAGAGCCAGTGGTGATTGTCGAGGACGAGCAGGAGGTGGAGGTTGTAGTCCTTAGTGACGACGAGTAGATCGTGTTTCGCCTAGCTATCTAGTTCGATGCGAGAAGTGGATCTTATGTAATATAATCTACCTTTATTGCTTTCAGAACTCTTTACTTATCAACACTTTTATGTTATGATGGTCATGTAATATCTGTTGTGCACTTGGGTACTTTTATGCTAGTGTTTTCAATAAAAGTATGTTTGTGCAAACAGATGGCTAAACATAACAATGCTGGGGCTCATGATGGGGAAATTCCTGATCCACCACCTGCACCACCAACCTTGGCCCAAACCTTGGCTGCGTTGATCAATGTTTCAGTGGATAATGCTCGCCTCTTGAAAGAACTAGCTCAACATCACCAGCAAGGTGGTCATGGAAACCGGGGTCGCAATAATAATCAGGAGACGACTTATGTCGATTTCATCGACACGCGTCCCCCGGTGTTCACTAAGGCAGATGAGCCTTTGGAAGCGGATGATTGGCTCCGCACCATGGAGCAGAAATTTGAGCTTACTAATTACATAGAGGTGCAGAACCAATCTTTGTAGCTCAGCAGCTTCGTGGTGCAGCAGGATCCTGGTGGTCAACTTTTACCGCTATGCAGCCTGCGGGTCATCGTGCCACATGGATGGAGTTTCGTGAGGCTTTTCGTGCACACTATATTCCTGATGGTGTCATGGAGTCTAAGCTGGAAGAGTTCCTATGTTTGAAGCAAGGAGACTCCACTGTCATGCAGTACGTGGGCAAGTTTAACCATCTTTCACAGTATGCCGTGGAACATGTCAGTACTGATGCTAAAAAGAAGAGGTGGTTTCTCAGGGGGCTTTCAACTAAGTTGCACACCATGCTCAATCATAACCCAAATGCTACCTATCATGAGGTGGTGAGCATGACTATCTTTGCGCATCCATAGGGAGGCAAAGAAGAAGAAAGCTAGTGTTGGGTCTTCTAGTGGTAATCAGAAGAGGCAGAAGATTATTTATCACCCTCAGAATCACCATCGCTTTCGGTATCGTCCTCCTCAGCAGTAGTCTGGGCAACAGTTTTCTGGAGGTTCTCAGTACCCTAGGCATAATGCTGGTCCAAATAATCAAGTGGTTGCCAAACAAACCAGGAATGCCTGTTTTAACTGTGGAAAGGTGGGGCATTATTCCAATGTGTGTCCTCTCCCGAAGCAGTACAATCAGAAGTTTGCTGGAAGTCAGCAGCAGCAGAAGCAGAGTGGCAGTGCTGGGAATCAGAAGAGTAAGAACGAGCAGAAGACTGGGCGGGTGTTTCATGCCTAGGGTGAAGGTATGCCAGAAGGAGAACCAATGTTGCAGGGTATGTTTCCTATCAACGATCATCCTGCAGTTATTCTCTTTGATTCTAGTGCATCACATTCCTTCATTGATAAGTCATTTGTGCTCAAGCATAGTATTCCTTTGTCTGAGTTAAAAATAGACTTTCATGTGCAAACACCGGGTGGTCGTATTTCAACCAGAGAGTTGGTATATCGAGTATCTTTGAGTCTGGGTGGGCATATCTTTCCCACAACCATGGTAGTGCTTCTAAACCAGGGGTTAGATGTAATCCTAGGGATGAATTGGTTGCAGCAGCACAAAGCTGTGATCGATGTGTTAAACAGAACTATCAAGGTAGATGTGCCAGATAGTAAATCTCAGCTCTTGATTCAGCTTTCTGTGCCAAAAAGGGAAGTAGGAAGAGTCTGTGCTACAACTACAGTTGGGGTACATGATATTCCAGTAGTGCGCGAGTTTCTAGATGTCTTTCCTGGCTTACCTCCCGATAGAAGTGTTGAGTTTTCTATAGAGTTAAAGCCTGACACAGCACCTATCTCTAGAAGGGCCTATCGAATGCCTCCCAAAGAGCTAGCAGAGTTGAAAACTCAGTTAAATGAGTTGCTCGATAAAGGTTTCATTCGACCTAGTTCATTGCCATGGGGTTGTCCTGCTATTTTCGTAAAGAAGAAGGATCATACTCTCCGTATGTGCGTTGACTATCGCCCCTTGAACGAAGTGACCATCAAGAACAAGTATCCCTTGCCGCGGATTGATCTTCTCTTTGATCAACTAGCTGGTGCTGCAGTGTTCTCCAAGATCGACTTGCGGTCAGGGTACCATCAGATCAAGATCCGACCCGAAGATATCCCCAAGACGGCGTTTACCACTAGATATGGGCTTGTTGACACCGTTTTTTGACACGTGTCAAATGGGCTGAGGCTTGACTGGTCAGCGGCCGTTCCCCATCGGTATTGGATGTTGCCGATGGAAGAGTGCTACGGGAAGACTAAATGTGGTGAAGTCTTGCTGAAGCTGATGGCCGATGAAGAGTCATTGCCGATTGCCGATGAAGGGTTATTACCGATTGCCGATGAAGGATGGTTGCCAATTGCCGATGAAGGGTGGTTGCCGATTGCCGATAGGGGATGATTGGTGGAGTTACCAGCACAAGGCCGCTAATCGGAAATGTTGCCGACCGGGAAGGTGTTGCCGATGTCGACGGGCGTAACTTAGCGCTTGGTGGCAGCAGAAGGTTGCCGGTGGTCAAAAGAAGGAAGGCGCGGATTAAAGGGATCTGCCGATGGAAAGCTTCCATCGAGGATAAGTATAAGGAAACTGGTGTTTACCAGTATTATTATGGTAGTTTGAGTCCGGCTCTTGCATGAGTTGTTTATTTATTTCCTTTAAAATAGGTGTGTTTGTTTAGGGAATAAATATTATTATCCGGCTCCTGCGCGAGTCAGTTTCCTTTAAAATAGGAGTTTGTTTTAGGAAGGATATGTGTCATGTCTTTGTACAACTCTCCATGCGGGAGTATAAATATGTGCCCGAGGGCTATGGAATAAAAAAAACACAATCCAATTCAAAACAAACTAATTTTATCTTATTCTACTTTTTATCGCAATTTACCCTTTTACTGTATTAGCTGTAGTTTTTCAACGAGTTCCTCAAGCTTTCGACGGGTTGCATCATCCTGATGTCCGTCAAATCCTTGCTAGTTCCGTGTGGGAGTACCTCTGAGCTTTGGCAATCTGGGCGCATCGCTATTTGCCTCGTTCAGCCTTGCTCTAGTTATCTTTGATCAATCTGAGCCTTGACATCCGGGCGCATCGCTGTTGTCTCATTCGGTTTGTTCTAGTTATCATCCTTGTCGATTGGTTGGTCAAATCGACTGGCACGCCTCCGGAATACCAAGCTTTGGGTAATAGCCCGAGGTGTTCACAGATGTGACGCTTTTTGTGTCAACACCTCTTTTGGCACGCCCAGTGGGACACGATTATATAAATTTTATATCTATCATGGCTAATCCAAGGAGTGCTATTGAAGTCTCCATAGCAGATCTGACAGGTCGTCAGAAACAGGCTCTAGAGCAGGCAATGGAGGAGTACAAGCGCTCATATCTTAGATCCTTCAGCCTGAACGGGATCGGCGAAGAAGTACAGAAGCAAGATCCGCCGTCGCCACGACAGACTACTTTCTACGCCGATCCTGGTAAAGTACAAGATACGGTTAATTATGCATTAAATAATGTATTAATTAGCCAATCCCATGTGCTGTCCGATACCATATGCAATGCTGTCAAGCAAGCTTTCAAGGGACAGGCACCATATTATGTTGGTCCAGAGTATTGTCAACTTGGATCGGCATCTGTTGCGACTCCATCGGCGGTTCCAAGGGTGTTTACACCAATTATAAACCGATCCGCCGATGAGATCGCGCCACCAAGATTAAGCCCAACGAGCACTACTTAGGTGAACACAAGTCTGGTGGCTTCGACAATGTCCGGATCCGTGATCCAGAATCAGCTAACTTTAGCCAACCGTTGGGGATACGGTACGTCTCCAAGTCTATCTGCTGATTCCAGATTGGTCCAAGATAATTATACAGGGTGGAAGGTTCCCACGGCATCGGCAACATCTGTACAGCCGATGATTCCAGTAATGCATTATACTACATCTCCTCCAACGGTGCAGTTGCCGACAGGGAATCTACAAACGGCAATACCCAGAGTGCCGTATGCCCAACCATCGGCAAGTCACTTGCCGACACAACAAAGCCCAGCAATTGCAAGTCAACCCATGGCGACAATGGCTCTTCAAACTGGGACACCTGCTAATCAAAGTAGCTATGTTATTAACTATCCGGCGCCACAAGGGCAACAGGCATCAATCGGCTATCAGCCATCGGCAACTTTTTGGCCGATGCAACAAGGTACGCCGATTGTCAATCAATCTGTGTCGGCAATGACCGCTCAAGTCACCAGCCATCCGAGGGCACAACAAGGGCAAACATTAGCCGGTTATCAGCTGTCGGCAAATTCTTGGTCGATGCAACAAAACATGTCGGGTGTCAATCAGCCTGCATCGGCCGTGGCTGCTCAACCTACGGTGGCTACAAATCAAAGCCATCGTCCTAGGATACAAGAGTTGCAAGAGCCAGCAGGCTCTCAGCCATCGATGAATTCTTGGCCGATGCGACAAGGTATGCCGATTGACAATCAGTCTGTAGCGGCAATGACCGCTCAAGTTGTGGTACCTGCAGGTCAAAGCGATCGTTCAAGGGTACAAGAGCGACGGATGTCAGCTGGCGATCAACCGATGGTGAATTCCTGGCCGATGCAAAGCGTGTTAAATGCCAGTCAACCTGCATCGGCAATAGTTTCTCAGCCTATGGTACTTGCAAATCAACGCTATCATCCGAAGGTACAAGGATTGCAAGAGTCAGCCGGTTATCAGCCATCGGTAAGTCATGTACCGATGACACCTAATGCAGGTTGGATCAGTCAATCATTGACTCAGCGGCAATATGTGCAGCCTGAGTACCAAATGGCAGGGGCTCCGCAGCATCGTCCAGCGAGTCTTCCGAATGAAGTATCGGTGCGTCAACCGATAAGCACTACACTGCAATACTCGCAGGAAAGAGTGTACAATGAGACATCGGTACAGCAACTGATAAATGCAATAAGCATAACGCCACAACACGAGCTAGCAATTGTGCAAAATTACTCATTGGCAGCACAACCGATGCATGGTGTTATGACTGGTGCTGTGCACGCGCCAATCTTTTCAAGCGCTTTGACGTCAAGACCTGGAGAGATAGATCAACCCACTCAGCTGGGATATGAAGTACATCGGCTTGCTCGATTGGTGGACGTCCAGGGCGGCCTATCGGTCAATCAACCGACGCACAATATTCAACAAACTGCTGCTATTGGTGTATCAATTGCTCCGGCTTGCTCACCACGGAGAAATGAAGAGGTGCACCGACCTGTTCCCCTGGTCGACGAATCTGTGCATCGACAAGACCAAGACACGGAGGTGCTGTCGGCCGGAGAAATGAAGATTTCAGACTCGGACGGAGAGCCAAGTATCGGCGATGCTAAATTAGAAAGTTTCATCTTTGATATCGCCGAAACTGATCAGAATGTCAAGTCATTTGAGCCCAAGAAGACTTGGAGCGCAAGAGTGCTCTTTGTTGGACAAGGGGACTCTGGGTCAGATGAGGAGGTGAACACCGGCACCGTTGAATGGGTGAAAGATGAGGAATCGATACCTTGTGCGCTCGGCCAGAACAGGACTGGGAAGTTTACCTTCGATGTCACGAAGGCCGATGGGATATTTGACTTATTGCTTCAGGAAGGGCGAATTAAGCTAGCCCTTAATCAAGTAATTCCATCGGCCGAGGAACTCAAGAAGGCCAGGTACTGCAAGTGGCACAATACAACTTCTCACAGTACCGACGACTGCAAGGTGTTCTGGCAGCAGTTGCAGTCAGAAATTAACTCTGGACGGATCCAATTTGAAAATCCTAGAGTCCAGAAACCGATGGAAATTGATCAGCACCCGTTTCCAAATAATATGGTGGAAGCCGGTGGAAAGACTAAGGTGCTGACATCGGACGCTGCTAGAAAGAGTGCATCGGTAGATCCTGATCATCAAGTGGCCGAGCGCAACGTCGAAAAGTGTGCTGATGATAGGGAAAGCAAGAGAATTGCCGATAAAGGTGGCTGTGTCAGCAGGGCTCCTGGTATGGTAATCATGCACAAGCTGCCAAGACGGAACTATCGGCAATCACGAGATGAGCGATATCGGCAGGAAGAAGAACATCGGGAATGGCTTCGTCGGAAAAATCATTGGAAATGTCCCTTCTTCATTCACTGTTGGGAAGAAGGCATTAAGCTACCGACTGCCGATGACTGTCCTAAATGCAACGGGTATCACACTGCCGATCAATCAGGTAAACCTTGTTTGGATGATCAGGCGTCTAGGTGCGCCAAGCCGTTCAGAGAGAAGAGATCGGTACAGGACCCGCTGAGGGGCAAGCTTAGTGCCCATAGCAGGCTTGGCGGGCAGGTTGATCAAGAGGAGAACAAGGAGCAGACCAAGACAAATACACCCGATGAAGAAGTGTTCTCCCGAAACTCAAACATCGGAGAGGAAGCCGATGCAAATGATGAGAGACGGTGCCAACCTGTCTGGAAAACTAAACTCCCTCAGTGGTGCCCTAAGGGTCTAACAAAGGCCCAGAAAAGAAGAATTCAGCGCCAACGTCGCAATGACCTGTACGATGATGCAGAACCTTCAAGGGAGAAACAATGGAGGCCAAAGCGCAAGGATGGAGATCCATCGGCAGACGGCGATATTTTGCCGATGGTCTAATCAAGGTCAATCTTGGACCTGTGGGCTTGGGGGCTGCAATCGGCAAACTGGCGATTTCAATTATTATACTTGGGGGCACCTACCGATGGTTTGTGTATGGGACGCCGTACTGCCGATAGGTTCGTTAACTGCCAGAAGATGGTTGTAAGAATGATTCTACCGTGCTTGCGATGACTAAGTGTGCGGTGCACGCGTTCTGGGAGTTACTCCTCATACTCTTTGGTGGGTCTGTCGGCATTGTTCTAATTCTGATCCGATGGAAGTATGGAGCCTCATTGCCGATTATTGTTACAGTCGGACTAAATACCAGGGTCTGTTAATAAGTTAGGATTACTCAGGATTTTAGCCGACTTGATGAGTTATGGTATCGGTGATGATTGCCGATGACTGGGTGAACGAGTTTGCCGATGGTACTCTGGCGTGGAGATTGATTTTACCGATCAGGATTGAATTCTAGGCCTGGGAGTGGTTTCCTAATCAAGTTCTTATCGGATAAGACAGTCTGCCTCCAGCAAAGCATACAGTCCAGAAACTCTCGAAGGAGTTGACATATGACGTGCTCGTTTGGATGCCGAAGAAAGGGAAAATTATAATACATCGGTAAAAACGTGTAAACGTTATATTACAAGGCCCAGAATTAAGTATCGGAGTTACATTTTCGCCGATACGATAAATAAATTACAGCAAGGAGTGAATGACCGGTATCGCACGCAGGCGAATCTGTTCTATCTCGTTCATCTCCTTGGCGTCGGCATCGGCAGAGCCCTCGACCGGCTTGGTCTTCTTCTTCCACAAGATGGCTTGCCGGGCGTTCTGGTCCCTCTCTTGCCGCAGAACCCTGATGGCATCGGATAATTGGGTTCTCTGCTGGTTGGCTGCGGTCAGGTCCTCTTCAACCTTTTGTAACTCGGCCAACAGCTCTTCTTTTTTGGCCGATAGCCGAGTGATTTCTTGATCGAGGCCGTTGATGGAGGCTTCTGCCTGGCCGATGCCCTTGTGCTTTTCATCGGCAATATTCTTGAACCTAAGCTTCTCTTCCTCGCCCTTGGATCGGGCAGCCCTATTGGCAATCCGATGGGAAAGCCGCTGGTATTGAATTTGCTTGATGTCGAGGAAGGTTGTCTGGAGAAGGATTTCTGCCATATCGGCAGGGAGATGGCTTTGGATGTCTTTGAAAGCAATCCTTGCTGCCGATGAGTCCTGAACGAGCTAGGACGTATCTTGTAGCAGTAAAGAGAGCAGTTCTTCAAGCTTGGACTTGATATCTGCCGATAAGGCTGGGACAGAGCTCTCCTCCCCCTCATCGTCATCGGGTATGTCGACTGAGAAAGAAAACAGGCTGTCTGCTTGAAGGGGGCCTTGGTTTCCATCTTCATCCTGCGGGTTGAGGCTGAAGGAGAAAAGACTATCTGGAGAATCTTGGGCCTGAACACGGAGGAGTTAAAATATGCTGATCGAAAGATTATACTAGAATTTTCAAGTGATCAACTTACCATCTTGAAGCGGATTTCTTGCCCAGGACTTGGCATATTAGATGGCCCAGCCTCGTCTTGAACATCGGCAGCGGTTGCCGATGACTGAGCTTCTGCCAGAGGAGCCGTCAACGCCGTCGGTGATGGTAGTATTGTCGCTGGCATTGCTTCCGGTGTGATACTTGGTTGTGGTGGTGATGCCGCTCTTTCATCGGGGTCTTCGGTTGGTACCGATGCCGATATTGCCTTTGCCGCTACGACGGGCGGAGCTGTCTTATCAGCGACTTCGGCTGATGGCGCCGATACTGATGATACTTCGGCTACTGCAGGTGCAGTCGCCTCATCAGGGACATCAGCTGATGGTACCGATGCCGATGCCGCCTCCGCCGCCATTATGGGTGTTTCTTCATTGGGAGCTTCGGCTGACGGTGCCAATGCCGATATCGCCTTCGCTTCTACAGCGGATGGAACTGCCTCCTGACCGAGGACATCGTCCATCGGTTGATCTGGGATAGGAGCCGACAGAGTTTCTGCCGACGACGCGCTGACAGTTGGTGGTGCGACTTGTGCCGATGACGAAGATGGGCTAGCCAGCCTTAAGCACCTCCTCTTCCTTGGCGCGGCAGCAGAAGAAGATCCAGCCCGTTTCGACGAGGACTGGGGGGCATCGGCAGCCGAACTTGGAGGTGCTTGTTTGCTTGGAGCAGTTGCCGATGACCTCATAGCCTAAAAATATTCAATATAAGTTATACAAGGTAAATGTTGCCGATTAAACAGTATATAATCGGTATGAGTGAAGATGAGTTTACTGGAAACACCCGCGTCAGGGCAGCAGCGACGGCCGATGTAGCCTTGGCTTTTGCAGGTGTCGGTGTGGGTACCTGTCGAGGAATGAAGGCAACTAACGAGGGAGATTTATTGCCGATGAGTGATACGGGACTCATCATTCGAAGCTTGAAGGGCTTGCCGCTCTTACTCATCGGAGGAATCGGGTCATCAACCTGTCGAACGCAAGAAGGTTAAATACCGATGGCGAAGGTAAAAGTAAGGAATGCATCGGAATGAGGACTTACTGCGTTGTCGGGGACGATGTGATCGGCATCGATCATGTTCCGATAGTAGTGCGACGATTTGGCAAACAGTTGACACCTCCATTCTTGCCACCAAGACTTGTATTCATTTGTAATAAAGGAGGTTGGTGACCAGGAGGACAAGTCAAGATCTGATACATCGGTATCGGCAGGAAGGTTGACAACCTTGTTCCAGTCCAGAGCGCTGGAGAATGTCTGCCTGGGCTTCACTACCTTGGAGTAACAAAGCTTGATCGGCAGTTGGCCGAACGCCAGTTGTCTTGCCGCTACCGATGGGTAGTAGAGCTCAAATGATGGAGGGGCGTTCTTTCCTGATCCGAAGATGTTTACTGGAATAGCTTGAGGAGTGATGCTGGCCTTCATGGTTATCTAGTTTTCAGGCACATTCCCATCGGTAAGATTAAATAGCAGCGGGAACTGGTTGTCTTCATCGGCATATGGCCACCAGAGCCGTTCTGTGGCAGGAATTCCATTGTAAAACTTCTGAAAAAATAGACCGAAATGCGCTGCATCGGCATCGGTCCCTGGCAGCACTATAGTGGCCTCTCCAAAGTTGAGTGGAGGGCGAGTTGCCGATTCATCCTCCCCACACTGGTGGTCTTCTGGTATGTCTCGTGGGAAACGTTGGGCGAACAAGTCAAGTTGAAGTGCCTTCTGCATATGTGCGTTCAACCACATATTGATAAACCACCAGGGGCCTCCAAGGTTGCCGATGTGTTCACCTAGCAGTAACTTCTGGGATACTTGGTGGAGAAGACGGTATACCGATCCTAGAAGATATCTGCCCAGGGGAAGTCTTGTCCCATCGGCAAGCAGCTCAGCTGCTGGAAGATACATGGTCGTAGGTCCAACTGCCCCACCGCAGAAAATGAACTTGTCCAGCCACATGTTCAGGAAGGTGGCATGCTCTCTCTGGTTTACCGATCCTGTTTTCTGGTATTCCTAAATGTAACCCGTCCAACCGCCGATGTTCTGAGTGTTTACTCTGTGCTCAGCTTTCCTATTGAATAAGGAGAAGGTATCGGCAGAGGAGACGTCTAGGCCGGTCAACATGTGGACATCGGCAAGAGTGGGGGTGGCTGGTCCGTGTCGGAATAAGAAAGCATTCAAGGTGTTCGACCAAAAGTAAGAGGCAGCCATTAACATGTTCTCATTCTTCTCTGTATCGGCAATGGAGAGCCTAATACATTGGTCCAAGTTACGCTCTTGCCAATAAACTTGCTGCGCCCTAGCAACCCTGAGGTACCAGTTTTTTCATCCCTTAGTAGGCTTGGGCCATGATCGGAAAGTGTCCTTCCACAACCCTAAATTGAAGCATTCAGATCTGAATGGGATCCGATTGGTCTCCGCGTTGATTATATAACTGGGATCCGGATTCCCCATGGGGCCTAAGCAACTGAAGGTGGAACCGGCGAGTGGAATCACTACCTTGTCATACAGTTCCTAGGGTTCGAAGGAAAGATGGGGAACAATCAGAAAAGGGACGGAGATGAATCCAGATTCGCGCGAGGAAAAGCTAGCAGGAGGCTGGAGTGAGAAGAGAATAAGTCTTACCTTTGGGATGTCGACCTGGATCGCCATTGGAGTCGAGGGAGTGCTTGCGGTTCGTCCTTGGATTGCGGAAGAGTACTGTTGCTCAGGTTCGTGTTCTTCAGAGCGGCTGGAGGTTGAAGACGAAGGCAAGGAAGTGAAAGTGGACTCAGGGTGAAAAGTAGTGTGGACCCCGATAACTTTTATAAGCCTGCTCAGGGGCATTTTGGGGTTCTTTTGCACATTGCGTAGGAATGTGGAGAAACCCGCGTTAGATACGCACGGTGATCGAGGTGGTAAGCAACTGTTTGTGCTACAATCAAGGGTTTTTATTATTAAATTGCAGTTCCACACGCGGGGATCGAAGAAACCGTACATCTATCTCGGAGGTAACGGCTACAGCAACGGCTACAGTGGAGAGAATTTTGGCACGTAAAGTGTTATACGCTCCGAAACTGGGGGGCATGTGTTGACACCGTTTTTCGACACGTGTCAAATGTGCTGAGGCTTGACTGGTCAGCGGTCGTTCCCCATCGGTATCAGATGTTGCCGATGGAAGAGTGCTGCGGGAAGACTAAATGTGGTGAAGTCTTGCTGAAGCTGATGGCCGATGAAGAGTCATTGCCGATTGCCGATGAAGGGTTATTACCGATTGCCGATGAAGGATGGTTGCCAATTGCCGATGAAGGGTGGTTGCCGATTGCCGATAGGGGATGATTGGTGGAGTTACCAGCACAAGGCCGCTAATCGGAAATGTTGCCGATCGGGAAGGTGTTGCCGATGTCGACGAGGGTAACTTAGCGCTTGGTGGCAGCAGAAGGTTGCCGGTGGTCAAAAGAAGGAAGGCGCGGATTAAAGGGATCTGCCGATGGAAAGCTTCCATCGAGGATAAGTATAAGGAAACTGGTGTTTTACCAGTATTATTATGGTAGTTTGAGTCCGGCTCTTGCATGAGTTGTTTATTTATTTCCTTTAAAATAGGTGTGTTTGTTTAGGGAATAAATATTATTATTCGGCTCCTGCGCGAGTTAGTTTCCTTTAAAATAGGAGTTTGTTTTAGGAAGGATATGTGTCATGTCTTTGTACAACTCTCCATGCGGGAGTATAAATATGTGCCCGAGGGCTATGGAATAAAAAAAACACAATCCAATTCAAAACAAACCAATTTTATCTTATTCTACTTTTTATCGCAATTTACCCTTTTACTGCATTAGCTGTAGTTTTTCAACGAGTTCTTCAAGCTTTCGACGGGCTGCATCATCCTGATCTCCGTCAAATCCTTGCTAGTTCTGCGTGGGAGTACCTCTGAGCTTTGGCAATCCGGGTGCATCGCTGTTTGCCTCGTTCAGCTCTGCTCTAGTTATCTTTGATCAATCTGAGCCTTGACGTCCGGGCGCATCGCTGTCGTCTCGTTCAGTTTGTTCTAGTTATCATCCTTGTCGATTGGTTTGTCAAATCGACTGGCACGCCTCCGGAATACCGAGCTTTGGGTAATTGCCCGAGGTGTTCACAGATCTGACGCTTTTTGTGTCAACAGGGCTTTATGAATATCAGGTAATGTCGTTCGGTTTGACCAATGCACCGGCATATTTCTTGTATTTGATGAACTCGGTGTTCATGCCGGAACTGGACAAGTTCATTATCGTCTTCATCGATGATATTCTTATCTACTCCAAGAATGAGGAAGAGCATGCCTGTCATCTTAGAATCGTATTAACTCGATTGCATGAGCATCATCTTTATGTAAGTTCAGCAAGTGTGAGTTTTGGTTAAAGGAAGTGCAATTCCTAGGACATGTTCTATCCAACGGAGGCGTGGCTGTTGATCCTAGCAAGGTGAAAGATATTCTAGATTGGAAGCCACCAACGACAGTCCATCAAGTTCAAAGTTTCCTCGGTATGGCTGGTTATTATCGTCGGTTTATTCCAGACTTTTCTCGAGTCTCGAAGCCCATTACCAGTCTACTGAAGAATCAGACCAAGTTTGTGTGGTCTGATGGGTGCGAAGCAGCTTTTCATACGTTGAAAAAGTTAATGACCACAACTCTAGTGTTAGCTCAGCCTAATATTGAGAAGCCCTTCGATATATATTGCGATGCGTTCGGTATCGGTATTGGGTGTGTCTTAATGCAAGAAGGGAGAGTCATTGCTTATGCTTCTAGGCAATTGAATAAACACGAAGAGAACTATCCAACTCATGATCTGGAGTTAGCGGCAGTTGTTCATGCTTTGAAGATTTGGCAACACTATCTTCTGGGCAATCTTTTCCATATCTATACTGATCATAAGAGCTTGAAGTATATATTCACTCAGTCAGAGTTGAATATGAGGCAAAGAAGATGGTTAGAGCTTATCAAAGATTATGATCTTGAAGTGCATTACCATCCAGGCAAGGCGAATGTTGTAGCTGATGCCTTAAGTCGTAAGGGCAGTTGCAACTGTCTGAGCCTAAAAGCGGTGAATTTCACTCTTTGTTATGAGTTAGAAAAGCTAGGCATATCTATGGTTCAACATGGTAGTCTAGCTAACATATCGGTGGAACCCAGCATTCGTGATCGAATTATCGAGGCTCAAAAGACCAATAAAGGCATCACTCATATTAAAGCAAAGGTAAAATCTGGAACACCCACTTGTTTTAACTTAGATGAAGCCGATGTGCTTTGGTTCAAAGACCGTCTTGTGGTTCCTAAAGTTCCCGAGTTGCGGAAAGCTATTCTTGATGAAGCTCATACTTATCGTTTGTCCATTCATCCTGGAAGCAACAAAATGTATCAGGATTTGAAGAGGAAGTTTTCGTGGACAAAGATGAAGATTCAGATAGCTGGTTATGTGGCTAACTGTGACATTTGTTAGAAAGTAAAAGTAGTCTGTTTAAAATCTGGAGGTCAACTTCAACCCTTGCCAATTCTAGTTTGGAAGTGGGAAGATATCAGCATAGATTTTGTTGTTGGTCTTCCAAAAACTTCAAAATCTTATGATTCCATTTGGGTGGTCATGGATAGGCTTACTAAGGTGGCACATTTTCTTCCAGTACGAACCACCTACTCCGCCAGTAAGTATGGTAAATTATATCTTGAGCATATAGTAAGTCTGCACGGTGTTCCAAAGACCATAGTATCAGATCGTGGAACTCAATTTGTCTTAGCTTTCTGGAGGCATCTTCATGAGTCACTTGATACTAAGCTCCTGTATAGCACCGCTTATCATCCTCAAACTGATGGTCAGACGGAGCGGGTGAATCAGATTCTTGAAGACCTGTTGCAGTGTTGTGTTCTTAACTTTGCTGAGAAGTGGGATGAATGTTTGCCTTTGGCCGAGTTCTCGTATAACAATAGTTACCAGCAGAGCATAAAAATGTCCCCATTTGAAGCTTTGTATGGTTGAGGTTGCAGAACTCCTCTTAATTGGTCGGAACCTGGGGAACGTGAGTTCTTTGGGGTTGATTTAGTTAAGGAAGCTGAAGATAAAGTTAAGCAGGTTTGTATCAATCTTGAGATCGCCCAATCTAGGCAAAAGAGCTACACTGATAAAAGAAGAAGGCCTCTTCAATACCGAACCAGAGATCACGTGTATTTGAAAGTCACACCTATGAAAGGAATCTCTAGGTTTGGGGTGAAAGGCAAGTTAGCACCTCGCTATGTTGGTCCATTCCCAGTTCTGGAGCGCATTGGCAAGGTGGCTTATCATTTGAAATTGCCAGAAAACCTTTCGGCAGTTCATGATGTGTTTCATGTATCCCAGTTGAAGAAATGTCTTCAAGTTAAGGATATGACCGTTGAAGTTGAAGGAGTGCAATTAGAACCTGATGTAACATATTCTGAGTACCCTGTAAAGGTTCTCGATCGAAAGGATTTAATTACTCGTCGCAAGACCATCAAGTTCTATAAAGTTTAGTGGAATCAGCACTCAGAAGAAGAAGCTACTTGGAAAACTGAAGATTATCTTTTAGAGAATTTCCCAGAGTTTAATGCTTCTATTGTTTGAGCTGTTTGTAAGACTTGGTCATAGTTGTAACATGAGAAATGAAAAAGAGAAGGTGCTTGACACATTTCCTTTTCCATTACTTTGTTTCACTCCTAAATCTCGGGACGAGATTTCTTTAAGGGGGAAGGGTTGTAACACCCATGGTGTTTAAGCACTTAATTAAAATTTGATCATGTCATCATATGCATTAAGCATCATTCACTTGATTGAGAACCTTGCTATGCATTGAACTAAAATGAGTTTACTTGGTTGAGTTTGATTCAATTGTTTGAATGCTGAACATGTTTTCAAAATCTAAAAAGAATTTTCATATGGTTGTTTAAGAAAAGTTGTAGAGCTCAGTTTGAATTGCTTTTGTTGTGTTTACATTTTTTCAAGTGTTATTCAAGTTTTTAGAGTAATTGAAAAGGGGGTAAATCTTTTTAAAAGCGTTTTTAAATTTCAAAAATGCACTTTCATTTCTAGGCCGAATTTGAAAAAGTGTTTATTGTAAAAGTTGTAGATCATGAAATTTTGAGCAACTTTGGTATTCAAAGTTTTTCATGAAAACTCTTGGAAGCTTGAGAAATTTGCAAATCAATCCCAGGGGCAGTTCAGGCATTTCATCAAACAGTTGCATGGCGGCGTGGAGCTCAGTGCTGACACCTGGGCGGCCACCTGCCGACGCCACCGCACGCCTCCTGGACTCAACGGACGTCCTATCGTGTGTGTGGCATCGTCGCGCACACTCCACACTCGTCAAAACGGGACGGTGTCCACCCCTTGCTCCCTTTCAACGCCATGCCATCGCTCTGCTCTGCTCCGCCGAGTGCACCACCATCGTCGTCAAGCTCGCGTGAGCTTTCCAGCCACTGCCAAGCTCCCCATCCACCGCAATGGCTTTCGCCTTGACCTAGTACACCTCCCGCGCTAGTCGGTTGAAGCTGCAAACGCGTGAATCGCCAGGCGTGAAGTCTTCTTCCTCGGCTCCGACGAGAGCGCCGCCTCTCTGGTCCGTCGTCATCCGGGCTAACCAGGAGCCACATTGCTTTTCTCTTTCTTGTTTCATCTTTTTCATTCATCGCTGAACCTCGTTGGCTTCACCGTTTCTTCTTTGGTGAACCACAACCTTGTTGCCGCTCGACTCCAGCTTCCGCCGGCACGGTCTTCATCGCCAGCGTCTTCCTCTTCATCTCCGGCCAAGTTAGCGAGCACCTCATGCTCGTAGGGTAGATGGTTGTCACCAATTTTGGCCGGTTGGCTGTGTTCGTTTGCTTCGGCATGTTTTGCGCCGCCGCGTCGGTGCTCACCGCCGTGAGAGCTCGGTGGTCGATCATTTCTTCGATTGATGGGTGCGCTAGCTTCGCCTAGCCTTGCTGTGCATCGTATGGGAGTTGGTTGTTCGAGCGGATGCTTGTTTTATCCGGCGCAAGAAGCGCATATCTTGCCGCCCGCCATGGCCGTCGGCGAGGTCTCTCCGTTAGCGCTTCGTGTCGTTTTTCTGTTGTTTCGCTTGCGCGTTGTCTTCCTGAGTCCGTTGAATCGCTTGGTTGAGCCTGAGATGGCCTGTGGTCGCCGGCGTGTGTGCGACCGAGCTCGAGTCGCCGCCATCGTTGCCGGTGATGTCGATTTGAGGGATAGTTCGTGTCGTGTTGCACCTCATTAGGTTCGGGGTGAAGCGTAGAAGCCGATGCGCGACTTGGTTGAGCCGTTTGGTCGTTGACGATGACACGCGCCGGTTTTTGTGGTTGCCGGCGCCGCTGCGTCGTTTGGGTTGTGGCTGACAAACCGACCCCACCTGTCAGTCTTTGTTAGCTAGGGTTTCCTAATTTCCTGTTTTGCACAGTAGTGACTTTTGTTATTTTCATATGTTTAAATATGTGCATGCTTAAATTCTGTAAAAATTTGTGTATGCTCTCTGTAATGTGTAGTATTTAATAAAAATATGAAATGTGCATGTTTAGTATATTTTTAATCCTGTAAAAATACTCAAAGTAATTAAGAAATGGCTTTTCCTTGTTTTTTCATGCTCTGTATATTGCTCCAAAAGTTCTGGGAATTTTTGTGTAACCTTTATACACTGATACCTTGCTGTAAAAAAAGTTTGGGAATTTTTGGATGAACTGTCATACATGGCTAATTAGTTAATTAGGTTTTAATTAAATAGAAACCCTAATCCTTTTAGGTTTTGTGTGATTTTGTGTTGTTTGATGCTAATGGTCATTTGTCCAGTGACAACCACAAGTTGTACATGCTTGATGTGATGTTGTTTGCTCAGTTCTTTTAGATGTAATTATTAACCTAGATAATCAATCTTGTGTACCCCTCCAACCAAGGCAAGCCCTGGTGCATTCAAACCCTTCCTTGTATTTAAAATGATTACTTTAAATACACTTATGGTTTATATTATTGCATTGCCTTACTTTATTAAATTCCTACTTGATGCATAGCCTTATCCTTGTGTTAATTGTACCTTATACCTTGACACTCGTTTAAAGATGCAAAAGTTTGCTAAAATGCTTAGTTTGCTTAGAACTTTTATAGTGGGTGATTTTCGGTCACCTACGCATAGTGTATTGCTTCGGCAAATGGTTATGTTCTTTTGAGAAAGGGATGTTGTTGGAAGTAATAATCGGGACCGGGCGGACACGGTGTTTGGGAGCCACCAGATGTGGATATCTGGTGAGCGGGTTCTCTCCGCCTGTGTCATTAGGGACCGTCCGTTGATCTTGACATTGAGCGAGAATTTGGAGTACTAATCACATACTCCGGGAAGCTGGACTCTGGCTATTCCAGTCTTAAGAACGGTTAATCCACACTGGGAGTGGAGAGATGGCGAGAGTAGTGTGTACCCTCTAAGTTCGAGGAACTGGATGGAGGTTTACTATGCTCTCGGGTGCGGAGCCCCGGTCTTGGCTGGAGGATCTAGGGAAAGGTAGTTATATGGATGCTTTAGTGCTGCATATGGCGTGTGATTGGGAATCCCCAGCTGGGTTTAATCAATTTGAATCGTCGTGCTCCTCGGATATGGAGACTCGAATCATTCTTTTTCAACGTAGTTAATGAAACTTAAATTGTATACTGGTTGGTCCCTTTCATGGATGGTTTATTACCTTGTTATCGATCATACATCTAGATCGGTACCTAAGTAATCTTATGAACAAAATAATTGAACTTTTATTGTTTTATGAAATGCTCATTTATGCAAAATACTTGATTCTTGCAAACCACACCTTGATACCTATGACTTGCATATCTTTTGTCCACCAAATATTTTACTTGTCGGATAAGTCTTGTTGAGTACTCCCGTACTTAGGGTTTGTTAACCCCTGTTGCAGATGAGGGCCACAGCCCGGTCTGTGTGGCTTCGTGCTGCATGACCGTGGTTACTGTGGATGAAGATGTGGAATGAAAAGTCTTTGCTTGACTCTTGGGCAAGAGTACCTCGGTTCCTTGTTTAAACTCTATCACCTCTTGATGTAATATTATCGCATGACACTATGTTATGTTTCAAAAACCTATGGTTTGTAATATGACTCCAAATTTCCGCTACTTTGATGTAAATTAAATTATTGTTTTACTTCTTCAATGTTTGTGATGAGGATGATCCTGTTCGGAAAGAGGTGGATGACCCGCTGTAAAGTGGCGACACCTGACGGGCTAATTATGGTTTGGATCATTTGTTGGGATTAAGTAGGATGGACTATTAATCCTGGCACGTGGGCCCTATCTTAAGAGGTTCTGTCACACTTCACCATGAAACCCGGGCCATTGCCCTGCACCGCAGCACATGCCTAGGCCGCCTGAACTATTTCCTCCACTGTTTCCTCCTTCAACTATCTTGCTTCAAATCTTCTTGGTCCCTCTACATGAAGAGAGTGCCTAGTAGAGTTGTCTAACTCAACGATAATGGGACGATGGTTAGATTTAACCATCTCCCCATTTGTAATTTGTACATATGGAAACAACATGTTCCATTGTACGTTTGCAACTTGTAACGATCTCAATTTTCCACGAAGGGAAAATCCACAGATGCGAATTATAATACAATAGTCTCCGAAGATCATCCCATTGCATTATCAAATTACAGTCGATAACATCAACATACATCGAGTTCTGAATTAAAAGAGTACAATAGAGGGTCTATTTAATTATTACATCGCCACACTGGCGGAATCACACTAACACGCAGCATCCAGAACAGCGAAGGGAAGCGTAGATCTCCAGCATCTCCGACTTGAGCGCAGCACGAAACCCTACTCCTCCGGGTCGGCGTCCTCATACCCGTCCTCCGGCTCGTCACCTGAGTCCAAAATCTTTCAGTATGATTTGTACTAGCCACTGGCCCCCACCCTATGCATTGCATTTCGCTATGTGAAAAGTGGTATGCAAAAAGGGTAGAAAAGAGAAGCTATATCTGGTTGTGGTTTTCCCATGCAAGTTCAATATTAAGTAGTAATAATAACATAAGTTGTTTCTCAAGTTTTAACACATTTCCGACACATTCATCCCATCCACACATATCTCACCGCACACACTCACACTCTCTAGGCGACAAGGACAACTCCCTCTCGTCCATGTCTCAGCGGCTCACAGCCGGATCCTACAACCCAGGGGGACAGAAGGACTCATCTCACTACTCAAGAGAAGTGTAGGTCAAGGGAATGTCCATAACCGGGGACACGGCTATACGTATAGATTGATCAACTCTGCAGAGTGTGTACACCTCTACCCACAAGATCACCATCATCGACCATGACCACGGTCTAGGCTAATAACGGGCTATCTCCTGATCCGGAACGACACCATCCTGCCACTCAGCCCTGGGGCTCCCCAGCGCACCGCAAACTAAGACTAGGAGACGCAGCACCTGGCCACCGTGGTACTGCACATCTAGGATGGTACGGGTCTCAACACCGGCACCATCCACCCTTATCACCTAACAACCTGGCAGTAATGCATCGCCCAAACCGATCGACATCCGCACCCCGCCCATACAGTGACGAGTGGTGTGCACGAAGGTTCCCAAGGTTTCGGTCCACTTGACAAATAGTTCCTAGGTAGGATCAGACAGGTCATCTCCTCAATCGGGGTACTCCCCCATGCCATCACAACACCTCTATCCCGGGGCTCGCCCTGGGATCTCCTCAAAACACATGTACCCACCACAGGTACCTCACGTGGGGATACCCAGGTCGCACCCTCGGCAAGACTCGTCCCACGGATTCGTCGTAGGGCCTGCCTGATCAAATCAACCCTCACCACACACCCAAGACACACACCAAGATCTCCCCAGCTGTTTATCATCATTTTAATGGCACACGGTGCCTAACCACTCACAAACAAGTCCTCTCCTCAGCATAAGGTAAAAGCATGAATAGAGCATGTGACATGGTAATATAGCGGTGTCTAGCCTATAAGCGGGTGTGCAGGGGTAAGGTTGCGACAAGGTAATGGCTTTCCAAGCAATCTACCATGCAACCTATCAGCGAAAATGCATAAAGTAAAGCAATAGCAATCTACTTAGATCATGATATGCCTAATGGGTGCTACGATGGTGGGTGGGATGTGGCACCTGTCCAGTCATCGCCGAGGTCCTTCGTGTAGTCGGGGTCCTCCTCCTCAGCGGTCGGCTCCTCCGGGTCTAAAACCGTAAATGAACCACGACTTAGACATTATGAAAGATAACCACGAAAATGCAAAAGAGATGGAAAAAGATCCAACTTCACTCATTCATAAACCTACGACGTAGATAACGTTTTCAGAAAAATTTGGACAGCAAGTTTGTATTTTTCTGAAAACGTATGCATTTTCTATGCATTTTTAAAGTTCTAAAAACCTGATTTTCAAAAGGAAAGGGGAAACAGGGATATTGGGTTGGTTGCTGCTATTTTGCCCGGCTGGGGTCTAGGTCCTGCCGGCATGCTGGGCTGCGCCGGCGTCGAGGCCCAAGGGGCTCGGCCCACTCTCCTTCTATCTCTCCCTTGCACCTCTCTTCCTTGGTCCTGTTTGCGCCCGAGGCCCACTCTACTCCCTCCTTTCCTTGGCCCGCAGTTGCAGCCGATGCACGGTGGACTTCCCCTGCCTTTCTTTCTTCTTGGTCTAGGGTGGACCGGCACTGGTGCGCGCCGGCCTCCCTTGCTCTGCCCCGGGCGCGGACACGCCAAGCGCACACGCGCGCGCACGGCGCTTGCGGCTCGCCCCGGTCTCTTCCCTCTCTCTGCCCTTCTCCACGCGGACGCGCCAAGCCCCTGTGCACACACGCACATGGACACAGGAGCGCCCGGCTCCTCTTCCTCTCCGCTTTTGCTCGCAGGTGGGCAACTCGCATAGGTCGGCTTACGGAGCGGCGGCGGGTCTCTGCGGACAGCGGCGGCGGAGTGTAGCGGGGTGTGGTGCGCGGCGTGTAGCGGAGCTCGACGCCCCTCTCTCGGGCAGCGAGGTGGCCAGCGCGGCTCAGGACGCGCTAGGCACGGGTACGGTGAGGGTGCGCACGACGTTCGACCGTCGGCAGTGGCATGGCGACAGCGACCGGGGAACTAGGGTGGCCCTTGGGTTCACCCGACTATGCGGCCAGGTGCGCGCAATCATGGCGCAGCTCTACAGCCCCTCCTCGGCGGACGAGGTGGCCAGAGCGGAGTGGAACAAGTGCGGTAGGGGTGGTGGTGGCCGCGGTCATGGCGCTCGGCCGCCGGTGGTGGGGCGGACGCGGTGCGTGTGGCTCACAGCTCTGGTCGGGCTTGCGCGGCCAGCGCGACAGGGACTCCTAGGGCTCCTACACATGAAGCGGCTAGGTGCGCGTGGTGGCTACGCTGCTCGACGGCCCTTCCTCGTCGAGCGAGGTGGCCGGAGCGCTGCAGAACGGCAGCGACACTACTGTGCTTGCGGAGCTCGGCCGCGCCGGCGAGGTGAACGCGGCGGGCTTGGCCCATGGCCTTCCGACGACTGCGGTTGGGTGTTTGGGGGTGCCCTAGGTTCGGCGGAGGTCACAGTGGAGGTGGTAGAAGGTGAAGGTGCCAGGTGTGGTCGGAATGTGACTTCGCCATGACGAGTTCCGGACATGGCGAGTGCGACGGTCTTGGTCGGGGAGCGAGGCAGTGTTGTCACCGTTGGTGGCGGCGAGGACAGGCTGGTGGTGCAGTGGCGAGGCGAGGCTATGTCGAGTCGGTGCGGTGTGGTGCCGTGCCGAGCCGCTACACCGACGTAGTCGACGTCGCGGTACTCCCAACGAGCTCCGACGGCGGCACCGTGGGGCAGCTTCTTCTCTTCCTCTCCCTCCTTCCTCTTCCTCCTTCCCGTTCTCTGTGGTGTGGCGTTGTTGTGTTGACTGGCGGCTGGGACTGGGAAGGGCGCGGCGCGATGGGCTCGACCCTCTATATAGCCGACTCGGCCATGGACGTCGATGGACGACTGAGGCGCTCGGCTTTTGAAAAGGAGGGTGAATGGGGGCTTTAGGGCTAGGGTTTGGGGGAGCGGGGGTGTTGCGCGGCGCGTCCCGGTGTGCGGCGTCGGTCAAAGGGGCGCTGCCGGCCTGCCGCGGCGCCAGTGCTGCTGACGGCGAGCGTCAGCTCTGCCGCCGCTTGGCATGGAGCGGGGGCGGACGCGAGGGGGGCATGGGCGGGCAGGCACGTGCTCTGGCGGTCTGCGGCCGCCTGCCTCGGCGCGGTGCCTTTGGCTGGGCGCGACGCGAAGTGGTAAGGGCAGCGGCTCCTTTTCCCCTGCTCCCTTCCGTGCTCGGCCGATAGAGGAAAGGGAGGCTGAGGTGGGGGATGATGGGTGGGGCCGCGGGTCCACTCGTCAGCGGCGCTGTGAGGGGAAAACGGCGTGGGGGTGCCTGCTACTGCTCTCTTTTGCGCTTGGGCCGGCCTGCTGGGCGCGCGGGTGGAGGGGAAGAGCAGGCTGGGCCTTGCGCCTCCACTGGGCCACGCGAGAGGGTGAAGGGAAGGGGGGTTGCGGCTATTGGGCTCAGCTGAGCTGGGCCACTGTGTTGCGGGTTGGGCTAGTTGGGATGGCCTGGTGGCTTGGGCTTGTTGGCTTTTAAGACAACCCCTTTTCCCTTTTCTCCCTAAAATAAGACAATGTTTACTTAGTTGATTACTTAGCCACACAAAAATCCAATAGAAGCAAAACAAGGTTAAGCTTATATATGCTATGCAAACTATGACTAGCACTAATAGGATCTACTTGTGCAACTAACAAGAGGGTTTCCTATCATGCAAACACCATCATGGTTAACTTAAGGAAAAAGTTTTAAAAAGTTGTGATTTTTGTGTGTTTTTGAAAACTGGGGTATTACACAACTCCTCAATCCAAGCGTTCTCTAATTCTCCCCTCCTCGATCCAAGCGTTCTCTAATTCTCCCTCTCTGCCAAGTGAAGACATCACCCAAGAAGCCGATATCAGCTAGCTCACAATCCATAAGAGTGTCCTAAAAAGCTTGCAGTTGTGCTTGTGATCTTGCTCAGCCTCCTTCCTTTTCATGATGGAATAAAATCTCATTGAAATCTCCTACAGCCAACCATGGTAGAGACATGGTACCATGCAGGGACCGTATGGTCTCCCATGTCACATGTTTATGGTCCCATCTCGACTCACCATAAATTCCAGTTAATCTCCACTCCTCATTCCCCCTAATCACCCCATCAATGAAGTGTTGTGAAACACCTTGGCACTGAATCACAGTCTCCTTCCTCCACAACATGAGCAAACCACCGCTTCGGCCATCACTTTCATTAATTATGAAGTGATTGCATCCCAACTTTCTCTTCAAATTTTCTGCCTTCATTCTACCCAGATGTGTTTCAGACAGAAAAAACACGTCTGGTTTTTCCGGCTTCTGGACTTCCAGAAGCGCACGAACTGCCCGGGCACTAGCAAGGTCCTGGTAGTTCCAAGCCAAGATTTTCATTGTGCCCAGTCACTCCCCTCGAAGGAGAGTGCCTATCTTGCATTTGTTTTTGTCCCGTCTTCCTCCCCTCCTCCACTCTTCCTCGGCCTCTTTTTCTCTTGTTCTTTAACTGGGCTAATAACTACATCCTTCTGGGATGGATGTTCCAAAAGGTTGACCTGCATAGCTACTCGCCCTTCTTCCCTCTTTCTGGATATTAAATTTTCTGGATCGACATCAACATCTTCTCCCCGAGAAGTATACATATATTCAGTTTCATCATCACCTCCAGAACCTCGTCCGTTTCCTCTACCTCGCCCTCTACCGCGTCCTCTTCCACCTCCTCCACGTAGATCATACCTCCCTAACATCAAAGACACGAACGATACTCGCAGCCAATCTCCCCATTCACAACTTTCTTTACTATGGGTTCCATCTCCACATTCAGTAACATCATGCCCCATACATCCACAAAAGTAACAGAAAGCTGGTAAATTTCCATATTGCACTAAATATTTCATCCTTTCCTTGAGTCTGATTGGCACCACCCGGCCCAGAGGTTTCTTGAGGTCTAGCCAAACCCTAGCGCGCAGGTATGGTGTAGAGTTGATTTTACCCTCATTCACCGCTATCGTCATGCATGGGATCCCCGACCTTCTTTGCTACTTTCTCCGCCAACTCCCTCTTCTTCATGAGTCCCTCCGGGACAACTTGGATCCTAGCCCATACCGGGATCTTATCCAACTTGTACGTATGAATATTTGAGAACACGTCATACCCCTCCATCACAATTGCGGCTCCTCTGAACAGCCATGGGCTTCCTTCCATCACTCTCGACCAATCACCAAGGCATTGAAGTTGTGCCAGAAATAAATTCGGCTCCAAAACCTTGAAAGTCACCCCTTGCACCGCTGTCCAGGCATTTCTTAGGGCACTAAATAGCGCAGCATGACTGAAGGGCTTCAACATATGAACCCTAAAGAGAGCTAACCAACAAAGCTCTTGTACAAGTTCTTCGAATTCACCAGAGAAGTCAAGATCCTCCTCTTCTTCCCCTTGCAGCTTCATACTCGCCAAGCGCTCCTCTAAACTTGGAAGCTTTCCTTCCTCGTTCATCACCAATCCCTTCCCCGTCTCCTTCGCTCAATTCTCTGCCATGCACGAATGCGAGTGGCTCTCAGACTCCTTGCGGAGCAGATAGCAGCACGGGGCACTATCTTTGAGTGGAGAGATCGATCTCAGCACTTTTGGGTGGACTCCACCGGCGACGGTGGAGAAGAAAAAACCCGGAGCAGACAGCAGCACGGGGCACTATCTTTGAGTGGAGCGATCGATCTCAGCACTTTTGGGTGGACTCCGCCGGCGGCGGCGGAGAAGAAAAAACCCTAAGTTTAGGGGACTTCCGTTCGTAGTCTTGTTGAACTTAATTCCAAATCTCCGATGAATCGTCCCCATCATGTACATCGAACCCATGCCTACCATGGCTTCACTTTAAACTAGTCCATGCAACATTGCTGACACAAAGTGTATTTGCACCCGCATGCAAAACACTTTGCAATGCAAATATGGCAAACAAGCCAAATTTTCATCATGATCCCACAAAATAATGACGGGGTATTCATGCTTTAGTGTTTTTGGTTTTGAAACACAATCTTGAGTGCGGATTCCACCAAATTAACATAAAGGACATATTTCACATAATAAATATCTAGACCCTAGCTATAATAGGCTATTTGGAAGAGCTTCAGTTTCAACTTTTCTAAAGAGAATCACCTTCAACTAGCCAACCACTCTATTTACACCCACTAGCTTTAGCTTTTTCAATGTCAACTGATTCAGATAAGGATCAGGACAAAATTATTTCTCTATTTACACCAAGAGCTGGGAGCTAAAAAAATTTGCTTCATCTTTCTCTGAAGTAAAATTCTCATAAGCTCCCTACCCTACGTCCTTCTAGGAATTTAATAAAATCACTCCATCAAATAATCAAGAAGAAGAGCTAAAGAATTAGAGGGCGACACTCCCAAACAGAGCATGAGAAACCTTTGTGTTGACACCGTTTTTCGGAACGTGTCAAATGAGCTAAGACTTGTATTGATTGACAACCGTTTTCCATCGGCATCGGGAAGTCATGGGTCAGTGTTACCGATGAAAGATGGGACCTGGATGATTCTTGCCGATAAGGGTTAATTGGTGAATTCAAGTCACCAGAACTACAAAGTTTCCGATGCCGATTGCCGATGAGGAGATGATGCCGATGGGCACAGGGTGATGTGGCGGTTGACGTCAGCAGAAGATTGCCGGTGGCGAAAGAAGGAAGTTGCGGATTGAAGGAGTCTGCCGATGGAGAGTTTTCATCGAAGGAGAGACATAAGGAAACTGGTAATTTTATACCAGTATTGTTATAGTAGTTTAAGTCTGACTCTTGCACGAGTCGTTTGTTTTCCTTTAAAATAGAAGTATCTGTTTAGGAAAATAATATTGTTATTTGGGTCCGACTCCTACGCGAGTCAATTATTTCCTTTAAAGTAGGAGTTTTGTTTAGGAAAGGTATGAGTCGTGTCTCTGTACAACTCTCTATGTGGGAGTATAAATATGTGCCCGAGGGCTGCGTGTAAATAATCATATCAAATCAAATCAATTTACTCTTATTCTACTTTTACTGCAATTTATCCTTTTTGCATTAGTCTTAGTTTATCTACGAGTTCTTCAAGCTTCGACGGGCTGCATCATCTTGATCTCCGTCAAACCCTTGTAAGTTCCGCGTGGGAGTACCTCTGAGCTTTGACATCCGGGCGCATCGCTGTTGTCTCGTTCAGTTCTGCTCTAGTTATCCTGATCAAGTCTGAGTCTTGGCATCCGAGCGTATCGCCGTTGTCTTGATTGGATTTTGTTCTAGTTATCGTCCATGTCGATTAACTGGTCAAATCGACTGGCACACCCTCGGAAATTGAATTCGGGTAATAGCCCGAGGTGTTCGCAGATCCTGACGCTTTTTGTGTCAACACCTCTTTTGGCACACCCGGTGGGGCTCGATTATACAAATTATACATCTATCATGGGTGATAACTCCGACGTTAACCAAAGGAACGTCATCGGAGTCTTCGAAGCCAGTCTGAGAGATGATCAGAAGCAGGCTATGGAGCAGGCTATGGAGGAGTACAAGCGGTTATATCTCAAATCCTTCAGCCTAAACAAAATCGGCGAAGCAGTCCAGAAGCAAGATCCGCCGTCGCCACGGCAGGTCACTTTCGACGCCGATCCTGGTAAATTGCAAGAGATGGTTAATTCTGCATTAAATAATGTATTAATTAGCCAATCCAATGTGCTATCCGATACTGTATGCAATGTTGTTAAGAAAACTTTCAAGGGAGGACAGGCACCGTATTATGTTGGTTCGGAGTATCGTCAACTCGGATCGACATCTATTACGATCCCATCGGCGGTTCCAAGGGTGTCTTCACCGATTATGAACCAATCTGCCGATGAGATCATGCCACCAAGATCGAGCCTAGCAAGCATCACTCAGATGAATACAAATATGGTGGCCTCGACAATGTCTGGACATGTGACCCAGAGTCAGCCAACTTCTGCCAACTGGTGGGGATACGATATGTCTCTAAGTCCATTTGCTGATTCCAGATTGGTCCAAGGTAACCATGCAGGGTGGAAGATTCCCATGGCATCGGCAATACCTCAGCCGATGGTTCCAGTGATGCATTATGCTACATCTTCTCCAACGGTGCAGTTGCCAACAGGGAAACTTCAAATGGCAATACCCAGAGGGCCTTACGCCCAACAATCGGCAGATCACTTGCCGATACAACAAGGCCCAGCAGCTGCAAGTCAACCCATGGCGGCAATGGTTCTTCAAACTGGAATACCTGCTAACCAGGTAGTTATTCTGTTGAGTACGCGACGCCACAAGAACGACAAGCATCAGCTGGTTATCAGCTATCGGCAAATTCTTGGCCAATGCAACAAGGCATGCCAATTGACAATCAATCTGTATCGGCAATGGCTGCTCAAGTTGTGGTACCCCTGAGTCTAGGCGATCATCCAAGGGTACAAAGGCTACAAGCGTCAGCTGGAAATCAGCCATCGGCAAATCATATGTTGATGCCACCTAATGTAATTTGGATTGGTCAATTGCCGATTCAGCAGCAAGTTGTGCAGCCTGGGCACCAAGTGGCAAGAGCTCCGCAGTGTCACCCGGCGAATCTTCCGAATGAAATATCGGTATATCAGCCGATAAGTGCTACACCGCAATACTCGCAAGTGAATGTGCACAATGAGATATCGGTACAACGACCAATGAATATAAGGCCACAGCACAAGCCCGTGAGTGTGCAAAATTGACCATCGGCAACTCAGCCGATACATAGTGTTCAGATGACTGGTACTATGCACGCACCAATCACTTCAAGTACTTTGACATCAAGACCTGAAGAAGTACATCAACCTACTCAACCAGTGGACGTTCAAAGTTACCCATCGGCCAATCAGCCGATGCATAATATTCAACAGACTGGTGCCGCAAATGTGCCAATTGCCCCGGCCTGTTTACCACAAAGATATGAAGAGGTGCATCAACCTGCTCAACCAGTTAACGAGTCTATGCATCGGCAAGATCAAGACACAAAGGTGTTTTTGACCAAGAAAATGGAAGATTCAGATTCGGACGAAGAGCCAAGTATCAACATTGCTGAATTGGAAAGATTCACCTTTGATATCACAAAGGCCGATCAGGATGTTAAATCATTCGAGCCCAGGAAGACTTGGAACGAAAAGGTGTTCTTCGTTGGACAAGGGATTCTGAGTCAGATGAGGAGTTGAGTATCGGCACTGTTGAATGGGTGAAAGATAAGAAGCCGGTACCTTGTCCGCTTGGCCAGAAAGAGACCGAAAGGTTCACCTTCGATATCACCAAGGCCGATAGGATGTTTGACTTGTTACTTCAAGAAGGACGAATCAAGTTGGCGCCTAACCAAGTAATTCCGTCGGCCGAAGAGCCCAGGAAGATCAGGTACTGCAAGTGGCACAATGCAACTTCGCATAGTACCAATGACTGCAAAGTATTCAGGCAGCAATTGCAGTCAGAAATTGAATCTGGACGAATCAAATTTGAAAATTCTAAAGTCTAGAAGCCGGTGAAGATTGATCGGCACCCGTTTCCAAATAATATGATGGAAACTAGTGGAAAAACTAAAGTGCTGACATCGGAAGCTGCCAAGAAGAGTGTGTCGGTAGATCCTAGCCATCAAGTAGCTGAGAGCGACGAGAGGAGGTTTCCCGATGGCAGAAAGGGCAAGAGAGTTGCCGATGAAAATAGCAGTGCCAAGAGGGCTCCTAGTGTTATAATCACGCACAAACGGCCAAGGCAAGAGTATCGGCAATCGCAAAAGGAGCGATATCGGCAGGAAGAAGAAGAGCGTCAAGAATGGCTTCGGCATAAGGATCACTGGAAGTGTCCCTTCTTCGTTCACTGCTGGGAAGAAGGCATCAAGCTACCTACCACCAATAATTGTCCTGAATGCAATGGATACTACTCTACCGATCGGTCAGAAAAGAAGCTTCGCTTCGATGATCGGATATCCAGGTATGCTAGGCCGCTCAGAGAGAAGAAATTAGCACATGACCGACTGGGGGACAAGCTCAGCGCGCATAACAGGCTTGGTAGGCGCGTTGATCAAGAAGAGCTTGAGGAGATGGCCAGTGCAAGAGTGCCCGATGAAGAAGTGCTCTCCAGAGATCCAAACATCAGGAGTGGTGCTGATGCAAACAATGAGAGGCAGCACCAGCCTATTTGGAAAACTAAACTTCCTCAGTGGTGCCCTAAAGGTCTAACAAAGACTCAGAAAAGGAGAATCCAGCGCGAACACCGAGGCGATTTATATGACAGTGAGACTCCTTCAAGGGAAAAGCAGTGGAGGCCAAAGCGCAAAGATGGAGATCCATCGGCAGATGTCAATATATTGCCGATGGTATAACTGGAGTCGATGATCTTGGACATTTTGACTTGGGAGCAACACTCGGCAAGCTCTGGCGATTCCAACTATTACACTTGGGGGCACCGGTCGGTTGAGTAAACAGTTTGTGTATTAAAAGCAGCACGACCAGGAAAATGATTGTAAGAATGATTCTGTCGTGCTTACGTGCGATAGTTAAGTAGCATTTTGGGGGAGATTACTCTTTGGACTTTCTTTGGTGGGTCTACATGCAAGGAAATCGGCATTGTCTTAATTTCGTTCCGATGGAAATACGAAATTTCGTTGCCGATTATTGCTACTTCAACAAAAAATCAGGCTGAATACCAGGCTCTGCTGAAAGAATTGGGATTACTCAGGAAGGATATCAGCCGATTTGATAGGTCATGGTGTCAGTGATGGTTATCGACAACTAGGTGAAAGAGTTTGCCGATGGTAATCTGGTATGGAAATTAATTTTACCGATTGGGACTAGGTTCTAAGTTTGGAAAATGGTATCCTAATTGCGAAGGTCCTTATTGGATAAAACAGTCTGCTCCTAGCGATGCTTGTATTTTAGAGACTCGAAGGAATTGCATTCTCCAGAGCAATCAACGGTAAATACTTGAAGAAATGTTACCCTAGTATTTGGGTAAACGCATAGAGTGCTCGTTTGAATGCCGATGAAAGAAAATTTATAAAACATCGGTAAAAGTGTACTGACATTATATTAGAGCAAAATCAAGTGTTACTGTTACATTTGCCAATATGATAGATTACAACAGGGATTGGATAGTTGATATCGCATGCAGACGGATTTGCTCTATTTCTTCCATCTCCCTAGCGTCGTCATCGGCAGACCCTTCAGCTGGTTTGATCTTCTTCTTCAACAAGATAGCTTGACAGACATTTCTGTCCCTTTCTTATCGGAGAGCTTTGATGGTATCGGGCAATTGAGCTTTCTTCTGGTTGGCTATAGTCAGAGCTTCGTCAACCCTTTTCAGTTCAGTAAGTAGCTCTTCCTTCCTTGCCGATAGTTGAACGATCTCATGCTCAAGATCGGCGCCAGAAGCTTCTACTTGGCCGATGTCTTTGTGCTTCTCATCAGCAACTTGTTTGAACTTAAGCATCTCTTCTTCGAGCTTCGATCGGGTAGTCCTATCGGCTATGCGATGAGAGAGTCTTTGATATTGGAGTTTCTTGCTCTCGAGGAAAGCCGCCTGAAAGAGTATTTCTTCTGTATCGGCAGATAAATGACCTTGGATGTCCTTGAAAGCTGTCTTTGCTGTAGTTGAATCTTGGACGAGAAGAGATGTGTCTTGTTGCAGCGAAGAGAGCAGTGTTTCAAGCTTGAATTTGACTTCTGCCGATAAAGTTGGAGCAGAGCTTTCCTCGTCCTTGTCCTCATCGGGAATGTTAATGGCGAAGGAAAACAGGCTGTCTGCTGGAGCAGGGCCTTCTTGGTTTTCGTCCTCGTCCTGGAGGTTGACACCGAAGGAAAACAAGCTGTCTAGGGAGTCTTAGGCCTGAAAAGGAAGAAGTTAAGATGTGTCGATCATAGGGTTATACTGCAAATTTTTAGGTAACCGACTTACCATCTTGAAGCGGATTTCTTGCCTGGGGCTTGGCATGTCGGCTGGTACAGCCTCATCCTAGAGATCGGCAGCAGTTGCCGATGCACAAGCTTCTGTTGGAGAAGCGGTTGACGCCGTTGGTGCTGTTGCTAGCGCTGTTTCTGCTGCAGTGGGTGGCTCCTGTGGTGGTGATGTCGTCCTCTGGTCAAGATTTTCATTTGGTGCCAATACCGATGTTGCAACTGGTTCATGCGGTGGTGACATTGTTTCGTGGATCGAAGTTTCGTCCGCTGGCTATTCAGGAGCAGATGTCGATGGTAGTTCTTCTGTTGGTGTATCGACAGGAGTTGGTGATGCCGTTGGTGTGGCTAGCCTCAAGCGCGTCTTTTTTGGGGCAACAGTTGGTGAACCGGCCCGTTTTTGTTGCGAAGACTGGGGGGCATCGACAGCAGGAGTTGGAGAAGCTTGTATGTTTGCAGCAGCTGCCGATGACTTCGCCATTTGAAAAATATTTGGTACAAGTTATATAAAGAAAAAATTGCCGATGAGCAGGATGTAATCGGTATAAGTAAAGGTTAAGTTTACTGCAAAAGCCCGTGCTAAGATGGCCGCAATAGCCGATGGAGTAGTAGGCGTCGGCTTGGGCTTGAGAGTAACCTTAGGTACCTTCTGAGGGGTGAAGGCAGCCAGTGTGGGGGCATTATTGCCGATGAGTGATATAGGACTCATCACTCGGAGATTGAAAGGTTTGCCACTCCTGCTCATTTTAGGGATTGGATCGTCAACCTGTTAAGCATAAGAAGGTCAGATGCCAATGATAGGAATGAAGTAATGAGGAATGCATCGGGATTAAAAACTTACTGCATCATCGGGAATGATGTGATTGGCGTCAATCATATGCCGATAGTAGTGTGATGACTTGGCAAATAGTTGATATCTCCATTCTTGCCACTAGAATTTGTATTCCTCCGTGATGAAGGATGTTGGTGCCCAGGAGGATAAGTCAATGTCTGAAGTATCAACATTTGGAGGGAGGTTGACAACCTTGTTCTAGTCTACGGCGCTGGAGATGATTTGCCTTGGTTTTATCACCTTGGCATAGCAGAGCTTGATCGGCAGTTGGCCGAATGCCAGTTGTCTTGCCGCTGCCGCTGGGTAATAAAACTCGAAGGACAGAGGAGCATTCTTCCCAGTTTCGAAAATGTTAATTGGAATAGCTCAAGGAACAATGCTGGCCTTCATGATCACCTCATTCTGAGGCACGTTCCAATCGGTGAGGTTGAATAGCAAGGGGAATCGGTTGTCCTCATCAATGTATGGCCACCAGAGCCGCTTTGAAGCAGAGATTCCATTATAAATTTTTGAAAGAATCTGTCAAACTGGTCTGCATCGGCATCGGTACCTGGCAGTACTATGATGGCCTCTCCGAAGTTGAGTGGAGGACGAGTTGCCGATTCATCATCATTGACTATATAATTTTCCGATATGTCCCTTGGAAATTGTTGGGCGAACAAGTCAAACTGAAGGACTTTGTACATGTGCGCGTTCAGCCACATGTTTATGAAGCACCAGGGACCCCGAGGTTGCCGATGGGCTCGCCTAGCAGTAACTTCTTGGACACTTGGTGTAAGAGGCGGTTACCGATCCAAGAAGATATCGGCCGAGAGGGAGTCTTGTTCCATCGGCTAGGAGTTCTGCTGCCGGGAGGTACATTGTGGTCGGTCCGACTGTTTTGCCACAGAAGTTGAACTTCTCCAGCCACATGTTTAGAAAGATAGCATGCTCTCTTTGTCCTACCGATCCAGTTTTTTGGTACTCCTGGATGTAACCGGTCCAGCCGCCGATATTACGAGTGTTCACCTTATACTCGGCCTTCCTATTAAACAGGGTGAACGTATCGGCAGAGGAGACATCAAGACTAGTCAGCATATGCACATCGGCAAGGGTAGGAGTGGCTGGTCCATGTCTGAATAAGAAGGCATTCATGGTGTCGGACCAGAAGTAAGAAGTCGCTATTATCATGTTCTCGTTTTTCTCCATATCGACAATGGAGAGCCGGATGAACTGGTCTAGATTGCGCTCTGACCAATAAACCTGCTGCGTTCTAATTACCCTGAGGTACCGGTTCTTCCAGCCCTTGGTATATTTAGGCCATGAACGGAAAGCATCCTTCCATAAACCTAGGCTGAAACATTCGGATCTGAAGGGAATACGGTTGGTTTCCGCGTTGATCAGATAGCTAGGATCAGGATTTCCCATTGGGCCTAGGCAGTTGAAGTTGGACTGCTCAAGGGGGATTACTACTTTGTTGTACAGTTCCTAGGTTTCGAAAAGAAAAGGAAGGATCAAAGAAGGAGATTGAAAAAGGACTGCAGAATTTATACAGAAAGGGAACTGGCAGAAGATGGGATGAGGAAGAAGTGGATTTACCTTGGGGATGTCGACGTGAATCGCCATTGGAGCTTGGGGAATTCTTGCGATTTGTTTTCTGCCTGAAGAAGGTGATGTTGCTTGAGCTCACGGAGCTGTTCTTCGGAGTCACCGCCGAGGTTGAAGACGCCAAGGTTGAAGACGGAGGCAAGTGAAAAGTAAAAGTAGGCCCAGGGTAAAAAGCAGATTGGACTGTGGTAACTTTTATAAGCTTAGTCAGGGGTATTTTGGAATTTCTGCTCGCACTGTACAGGAATATGGAGAGGCCTGCGGTGGATGTGCGCGATAATCAAGGAGATATGATTAGATTTGCAACTGTTTACGCTATAGTCGAGGAATTTTATTAATAAATTCCAGTTCTGTGCGCGGAGATCGAGGAAGTTGTGCAGTTATCTCGGAAGGAACGGCTACAGTAGAGAAAATTTTGGCGCGTAAAATATTATACACTCCGAAATTGGGGGGCATGTGTTGACACCGTTTTTCGGCACGTGTCAAATGAGCTAAGACTTGTATTGATTGACAGTCGTTTTCCATCCGCATCGGGAAGTCATGGGTCAGTGTTACCGATGAAAGATGGGAGCTGGATGATTCTTGCCGATAAGGGTTAATTGGTGAAGTCAAGTCACCAGAACTACAAAGTTGCCGATGCCGATTGCCGATGAGGAGATGATGCCGATGGGCATGGAGTGTCGATGGGCACAGGGTGATGTGGCGGTTGACGTCAGCAGAAGATTGCCGGTGGCGAAAGAAGGAAGTTGCGGATTGAAGGAGTCTGCCGATGGAAAGTTTTCATCGAAGGAGAGACATAAGGAAACTAGTAATTTTATACCAGTATTGTTATAGTAGTTTAAGTCTGACTCTTGCACGAGTCGTTTGTTTTCCTTTAAAATAGAAGTATCTGTTTAGGAAAATAATATTGTTATTTGGGTCCGACTCCTGCGCGAGTCAATTATTTCCTTTAAAGTAGGAGTTTTGTTTAGGAAAGGTACGAGTCGTGTCTCTGTACAACTCTCCATGCGGGAGTATAAATATGTGCCCGAGGGCTGTGTGTAAAGAATCATATCAAATCAAATCAATTTACTCTTATTCTACTTTTACTGCAATTTATTCTTTTTGCATTAGTCTTAGTTTATCTACGAGTTCTTCAAGCTTCGACGGGCTGCATCATCTTGATCTCCGTCAAACCCTTCTAAGTTCCGCGTGGGAGTACCTCTGAGCTTTGACATCCTGGCGCATCTGTTGTCTCGTTCAGCTCTGCTCTAGTTATCCTGATCAAGTCTGAGTCTTGGCATCCGGGCGTATCGCTGTTGTCTTGATTGGATTTTGTTCTAGTCATCGTCCTTGTCGTTTAACTGGTCAAATCGACTGGCACACCCTCGGAAATCGAATTCGGGTAATAGCCCGAGGTGTTCGCAGATCCTGACGCTTTTTGTGTCAACACTTTGACTCCTCCATAAATGTAGTATACTACTTACTACCTTAATTGTTATATACTCACTCCGTTCTTGAAAGAATCAATTCCTAGAATCCGTGTTAGTCAAACTTTTTTTAACTTTGACTAACTTTATAGAGAAATGTAACAACATCTATGATTTAAAATTAGTATCATGTAAAATATGTTCTTAGATAAATCTAATGATATTAATTTGATATTATAACTTTTAATGCTTTATTCTAAAATTTTGATCAAAGTTTAAAAAGTTTGACTTAGGATAAACTCATAAATCTATTTCTTTTAGAGACGGAGGGAGTATAAGATATCTATCTTTTTTCTATATAAATATAGTATAATAACTCGTGATATCTATTTTTACATATCCAAGAATTAAAGGCATGCATGTTAGTCGTTGTGTGGTCTAGGTGAGCTTTCTCATATCTATATCTATATCCATATCTATATTTATATCTATATCTATATCTATATCAATAAAAAATTCAACAATGTCTTCCGGGTCCATCTTCCTTCTCTACGTATATATACGGAATAGAAGCACGTATCATGGAGTCCTAGACATACATACTACAATACGTACTACATACCAACCCCAGCCAGTCCCTAATAAACTGCTAGCTAGCTAGCTAGGTCATGGCTGAGAAACTAGCAATTGTCTTCCTGCTAGTAGTACTGTCGTTGACAATGATTTCTCCACACCAGGCGACAAAGCTTGGGTGCAGAGACGCCGAGAAGGTGCGCATCCTTCAAGACTGCAGAGACTTCATCACGCCCGGAGGTGGGTTTACATACCGTCCCGATCTAGCGACTGTTGCTGGGCCGTGCGAGTGGTGTCAGGCATGGACATGGACTGCATCATCCTTCTTCTCACGCCTGTCGAGAAGAAGGTACACAGTCTAGGCAAGATCCTCGGACTTAGAAATTCCTGCGTCTAGCTCGTAACTGGGCACGGCTGCAATCGCTGATGGGGTGAATGGCCATATCTACCATGGTTATTAGTGAGGAGAAAGATACATGATGTGGTTGATGATAGAATACAGTTCTAAAATAATTGGGCTGTGTGCATGTATCTTTGAACAACAATGAGAATAGAATAAATCATGTGTCTCCTTTTTTTGTTGGGCATGTATGTCATCGTTCTCTATTTCGGATGCAATATACTTGCGACGTCAACAGCAGTAGTGATGCATGGCGGGATGGAAATTATGAGCTGGCGAATTGGCATTACTTAAGGGTATGTTTAGATCTATTAGTGCTAATTGTTAGCCGCTAAAATTAGCACTACTGGATTAAGACGATAGAACTTGGGACGGACCCAGCAGAAAATTTGACTAGAGGCACATAAATAATTATCTTTGAAGATGTTCCAAATTTATAGCACAAGACAAAGGCCGACTTCTGACGGAGTGCAACGGAGGCCCGTCGTCGGGAGGCTTGATTTCATTCATTCTCTTGTAAGCCGCCGCGCGGCGTTGTAACCCGACTTTTGATAATAGTGAGGAGTGTTTGCTGGCTGGCGCCCGTGGTTTTTCCCCTTCGCATTGGAGGATTTTTCACGTTAAATCTTGTGTCTCGCTGTAATTGATCTCTCGGTTTTTTTATCGTTTATCCGCCGTTATTCATAACATTATCATCAAATAAACATTACTGTTTCTTGTTGTGTGAGGACCTTATCATTCGTTTGAGTGGGGGCAACAATAGTGAACAATAGTCTGAAATGACTGATAACAATTTTTGAGTTGCGGCATATATATGCCCTCTGCCCCTCACGCTGTCACGCACTGAACACTATCGAGGTCCGCCCCTAGAATTAATAGCTTGAAGTGAAGTATTGAGAACTTGCCAATCAAACATTTGTTAATTTGATTAAACTAACCTAAGATGAAGTGTGGCTAGGGACCATAGCAAGTTCCCGGAACGTTAGAGTCGTGGTACATTGTTTCTTAGGTCCATGAGAGGAAGGGAGTATACAGGTCGATCTCATTCCTTCTGTACTTGGAACGTGTACCAAGTGTAAATGGAACATGTCCTTGTGCGGCCTCTCCTCTTTTTTTCTTCCATCCGTTGAAATTTGGGCCTCAATTTTTTTATCAATGACTTACAACCATTCATCAGAACAAAAGGCTAAACCACACCCATATGTAAAACCCAAGTCTGAGGCCAATCGTTGTTCCACAAAAATATAATTGTTTACTTTTTGGTCCAATAAATTTCACAATAAAAATATAAACTGATTAGTGATTACTGGTGGTTTGATGACTAGATTTACTACCGGAAAACACACATCCGCAAGTCACAATTTTTTTCTAACAGTTATCAAGCTCACGTACAAGTATCTCTAAAAAACCAAGTCAATAAATTTGATATTGTAGTTTACCACTAAAAAAAATATGCTATACTAAATTGTAGAATAAAATAAAAGTACGAGCACCATACTAAGTCGATGACTTTAACTTAAATGAATAAATTCTATAATAAAAAATTACTAATCCATAAATCTGCATCATCAGATCGTAGTCTTGTTCGCTGAAACTTATCAATTATGGTATAATGTTGTTCTCTCACAGTAAAACAATATTAGCCAACTTATAAGCCGTAAAAACTATCAGCCAAATAACATCGAACCCGGCCATCTGCGCTCAAGCAACGTGTTTATACATGGAAACAACAACAACAACAACAATAACAACAACAACAACAATAACAACAACAACAACAACAACAACAACAACAACAACAACAACAACAAATTAAGTATGAGCAAAAACCATGGCTTCACTTAAAACTAGTCCATGCAACCTATCATGGACAAACATAAACTGTAACAACCTGGGTTTTCAAACACACAAAAATCATAACTTTTTAAAACTTTTTCTTGGTTAACCATGATGGCGTTTGCATGATAGGAAACCCCCCCCTATAGATGCACAAGTAGATCCCAATGGTGTTAAATATAGTTGCATATCATTTCATTTAGCTTAACTTTGTTTTGCTTCTTTTGGATTTTATGTGTTGCACTTAATAAGCTAAACAAACCTGTTTGGAAATAGGAAAAGGGAAAGGGAAAGGAAGGATGGCTTGGAAGCCAAACCGGCCCAGCGCAGACCACCCCACCAGCCCAGCGCCGGACGCCACCCCGGCCGGCCCAACGGTCCTCCCCATCACCCTCTTGTGTGGCCCAGTGGAGGGCGCAAGGCCCAGCCAGCTCTCCCTCGGCCCGCAGCCCAGCTTGGCGCCAGGCCCAGCCTGCCTCTCCCCCAGCCAGCGGCAGGCGAGAGCGCAGCAGCCCCGCGGGCCACCAGGAAGGAGGCAGAGTGGGCCTCTCCCGTATGGCAGGCCCAAGAGAGTATGGAGGGAAGGGAGGAGGTGGGCCTCTGTGTGAGAGCGGCCCAACAGAGAAAAGGCCAAGGCCGCTAGTGAAACCGCGAGCCCAGAAGCCAGCAAGCCCCACTTGTCATCCCCCTCCTCTGTCCTCCTTTCCCTTCTCGGCCGGGCACGGGAGGGAGTAGGGGAAAAGGCGCCGCTGCCATTGCCGTTTCCACGTCGCTCGCAGCCAAGCTCCGCGCGCAGGCGGACGACCTCAGACGCCAGTCACGCGTTTGCCGCCTCTGCCTCCCCTCGCGCTCGCCCTCGCTCGGTGCCAAGCCGTGGCAGAGGGTGACGCTCACCGTCAGCTCCTGGCGCCGCGGCAGGCCGGCAGCGCCCCTCTGACCGGCGCCGCACACCGGGACGCACCGCACTACTCCCGCTCCCTCAAACCCTAGCCCTAGAGCCCTCATCCGCCCTCCATTTCAAATTCCGAGCTCCTCGGCCGTCCATTGCCACCTCCTGCTCGCCATGGGCAAGCTGGCCCTATAAAATGGCAGAGCTCCGTCGTACCGCGCCTCTCCCTAGGCCCTTGGCCACACCACAGTGCTGCCAAGCCTCAGGGAGGAAGAAGGGAGAGAGGAGAAGGGAAGGAAGGGGACGACCGTCCCTGTCACGCCGCTGAGCTCGCCGAAGGCTGCCGCCGCGTCATCGACTACCTCGACAGAGCGGTTTGGCACTGCACGGCACGACAACGCCTCGACACGGCCTCACCTCGACCTGCACTGCCAGCCTAGCCTCACCGACACCCAAGGTGAGACGCCGCGACCACCTCACCCCGCTGTCTGCGCTCGCCATGGCTAGACCCAGCCATGGCAAGGTCGCGTTCCGACCACACCTTGCACCTGGAGCTTCTACCATCTCCACTATGACCTCCGCCGACCCCAGGGCGCCCCCAAACACACACCCGCAGCCGTCGGAAGGCCTTGAGCCAAGCCCTCCGCGTTCGCCTCACCGGCGCGGCCGAGCTCCGCAAGCACCGCAGTGTCGCCGCCGTTCTGCAACGCTCCGGCCGCCTCGCCCGATGAGGGAGGACCGTCGAGCAACGTAGCCACCACGCACACCTAGCTGCTTCGCGTGTACGAGCCCCAGGAGTCCCTGTCTCGCTGGCCGCGCAAGCCCGACCACCGGTGGCCGAGCGCCATGGCCACGACCACCACCCCGCGGCGCCTGTTCCGCTCCGCTCCGGCCACCTTGCCCGCCGAGGAGGGGCCGTAGAGCTGTGCCGTGATTACGCGCACTTGGCCGCATAGTCAGGCGAACCCAAGGACCACCCTAGTTCCCCGGCCGTTGTCATCATGCCACCGCCGACGGTCGAACGTCGTGTGCACCTCACCATACCCGCGTCGAGCGCGTCTTGAGCCGCGCCGGCCACCTCGCTGCCCCAAGGAGGGGCATCGGGCTCCGCTGAATGCCGCGCACCGCACCCCGCTGCACTCCGCCGCCGCCGACCACAGAGATCCGCCGCTACTGCATAGCCCGACCGAGCGAATTGCCGCCTGCGAGCAGAGGGGAGAGGAGGAGGAGCCGGGCGCTCCTGTGTCCATGTGCGTGCGTGCACGGGCGCATGGCGCGTCCGCGTGGGAGGCGAGCAGAGCAGAGGGAGGGAGCCAAAGCCGGGAACGCCGTGCCCGCGCGCACAGGGCGTCCGCGACCGAGCGAACCAGAGGAGGCAGACGCGCTCGCAGCGCGGTCCATCATGGACCAAGGGGAAAAGAGAGGGAGAGAGGCGGGCGGACTGGTGAACCCCGTCCACCGTGAGCCCCCAACCAGCCAGCAGGAAGGAGGCGGAGTGGGCCTGGCCCGTATGGTAGGCCCAAGAGAGTATGGAGGGAAGGGAGGAGGTGGGCCTCTGCGTGAGAGCGGCCCAGCAGAGAAAAGGCCAAGGCCGCCAGTGAAACCGTGAGCCCAGAAGCCAGCAAGCCCAGATCCCTTTGCCATTTCCCCTTTTTCCTTTTAAAAATGGAGTTTAAGCTTTAAAAATTCGTAGAAAATGCATACGTTTTTAGAAAAATACAAACTTGGTGTCCAAATTTTTTTGAAAACATTCCCTACGTCATAGGCTTATGAATGAGTGAAGTTGGATCTTTTTCGATCTCTTTTGCTTTTTCTTGATTATCTATCGTAATGTCTAAGTCGTGGATCGCTTACGGATATAGACCCAGAGGAGCCGACCGCTGAGGAGGAGGACCCTGACTACACGGAGGACCTCGGCGACGACTGGACAGGTGCCACGTCCCACCCACCATCGTAGCGCCTATTAGGCATATCATGATCTGAGTAGATTGCTATTGCTTCACTTTATGCATTTGCACTGATAGGTTGCATGGCAGATTGCTTGAAAAGCCTTTGCCTTGTCGCAACCTTACCCCTGCACACCCGCTTATAGGCTAGACACCGCTATATTACCTGTCACATGCTTCTATTCATGCTATTACCTTACGCTGAGTAGAGGGCTTGTTTGTGAGTGGCTAGGCACTGTGTGCCATTAAAATGATGATAAACAACTGGGGAGATCTTGGCGTGTGTCTTGGGTGTGTGGTGAGGGTTGAGTCGATCAGATAGGCCCTACGACGAGTCCGTGGGACGAGTCTTGCCAGGGGTGCGACCTGAGCATCCCCACGTGAGGTACCTGTGGCGGGTACTTGTGTTCTGAGGAGATCCCGGGGCGAGCCCCAGGATAGAGGTGCTATGATGGCACGGGGGAGTACCCCGATTGTGGAGATGACCTGTCTGATCCCACCTAGGATCTGGAAGAGCAAGGCAAAACGGAACCATGAGCCTCTCGTGCACTGGGACAAGGGAAAAGCAACACAGTCAAGGCAAGATCCTCGGTCTTAGAAATTACTGCAACTAGGTCGTCACTGGGCCGGCGAACTGCGCATGGCTGCAGTCGTTGATGGGGTGAATGGCCATATATATCTACCATGATTAGTGAGGAGAAAGATACATGATGTGGTTGATGGTAGAAATAAAGTTTGAAAATAATTGGGCTGTGTGCATGTATCTTTGAACAACAATGAAAATAGAATAAACCATGTGTCCCCTTTTTCTGTTGGGCATGTATATGTCATTGTTCTCTATTTCAGATGCAATATACTTGTGACGTCTCCAACAGTAGTAGTGATGCATGGCGAGATGGAAATTATGAGCTGGCGAATTGGCATTATTTAAGGGTATGTTTAGATAAAGATGTGCAACGGGCCGGCCAAAGGCCCGTGGGCCCACGGGCCGTGCCTTCCCAGGCCACCGTGCTTGCTTGCAGGCCCAGGCACGGCCCGTGGGCCGTTTTTTGGGCCGGGCCGGCCCGAAAAGCACGAGGCCCGAACCATGAACGGGCCGGCCCGAAGCTCGTTTATGAAAAATCCCTTGTTTAATGCAGAATTCAGTATGTTTTACAGTGTAATTCTATGAGTTCCCCTGCTAGTGAGCCGTTATCGGGCCTCCTGTTGCAACCGTGTCATGTCGTGCCGGCCAGCGTGCCAAGGTGACGGCCCAGGCACAGCCCATAGACCGTGCCGTGCCGGGCTCGGGCCGGGCCAAAAATTTGTGCTTCGTGTCGTGTCATCGTGCCTTGGGCTGCATGCTCATCTTTATGTTTATCTATTAGTGCTAACTGCTAACTGTGTTAGCAGCTAAAAAATAGAACTGGATTCAGACTACGATAGAACTTGGGACGACCCAGCTAGAAAATTTGACTATAGAGGCACAGAAATAATAATTATCATCAAAATATACATTACTGTTTCTTGTTGTGTGAGGACCTTAATTATCATTCGTTTGAGTGGTGGCAACAAGGGTGAGCAATATCCTAAAATCACTGATAATAATTAACAACTGTTGAGTTGCGGCATATGCCCTCACGCACTAGTAGCTCGAAACTAATAGGTCAGCCCCTGGAACTAATAGTTGGAAATGAAGTATTGAAAACTTACCAACCAAACATTTGCTAATTTGATCCATCTTATTTAAGGTGAAGTGTGGTTAGGGACGAATTATAGGCTATATGCCTGTTCTAGAAATAAAAAATTGTGGCTAGGGACCATAGCGACCAAGTTCCTGAACATCGGGGGTGTGGTATGGGAACATGATACGTGGCGTGGCGTGGCGTTGGCATAGTCAATGATTTGGTGATATTTTTATCATAGTCATGATTTGGTGATTGCGGTGATTTTTTTCTAGATTTTTAGTGTCCTACAAATATATTACAAATTAACTATGGTTGACTTTGTCTATTTATAAAGAGAAGTAAAATGATCATTTAAGTGTAAAAGAATATTTTTACTATATAATTCTCATCATGTAGAGCATAAAAAATTTTATAGTATAATTTTCAATCACTTATATGATCTTATCTTTATTTTGTAACGGCTTGAACCAGACCGCGGTGTTCATTAAGCCAATTACACGAAACCGCAATGTCTTATGGCGAATATTGAAAGTGAAGGTATGCACCAACCAATTTTGGCCTTTAACGATGTCCCACAACCAATTCTCCCATTTATAAATGTATAATGCACGCTTGGACCAGATGCCACGCACATAAGCCTGGGCAAAAAAAACCCGATACCTGAACCCGGACCCAAATTACCTGAACTCGGACCCGAATTACCCGAACCCGAGGTACCCAATCCTAAATTCGAATAGTGATTTTGATTACCCGAAATTAGTTTGGGTAATTCGGGTAATATCCTCCGGTACCCAAACTATCCGAACTACCCAAAGTTTTGTATTTGTTTTTGTATTTATGATGTGTTGTTAGTTGAACATTTGAACATATAACTTTATTAAAATATAATTCTCTATTTTTTGAACAAATAACTATAATAAATGATTCTCTACAAATTATTGTTAAAACTCTATACAATTGCTGCTGAAATTATGTATAATGCTACCAAAATTTTATTTAGTTTGCTGATTTTTGTAAATTCGGGTATATCGGGTAATACCCGAATCCGAACCCGAATTATCGGGTACCCGAAATTTCGGATATTTGTTTTTTCGGAGCTAATATTGGGTAGCAATTTTCATTATCTGAATTTAAAATTACCCGAATTACCCGACCCGAAAAAAATAGGTAACCCGAACGCCCAGGCTTACACGCACATAGCAGATTGGAGGAGTATATTAGCAAGCAATACTCTACGACACTCGTAGTTCGATTGTTTGCTAATTATATAATACTAGCAAATATACCTGTCCATGCAACGGAATATATAACTTGTTGCATTTTGCAAGTCACGAAGCCATTTGTGCGCCACAACATAAATGAGCTCTAGCAAGTTGCAATGGAATATTTAACTTGTTGCACTTTGCATAATTACGTATAGATTAAAGCTTGTAGTAGTCCGCTATCGGAAGGTCCAGTCACTTCTAAGATCACCTAGCGCGCTCATGAGAAATGTGTCCTACAAGAAATGGTGCTTTACATGACGTTTCTTGATGACGTTTAAAAAAATCATCATTCATTCATTAGGTTGACGTTTTAAAAAATCATCATTCATTCATTAGGTCACGGATTATTTTGGCAATTGAGTGGTTTATCTATGATGGATAGTTTTGTTTGGACAGAGATAAATCATCCAACATGGCCCTTCTTTTTTGTGTGGCCAACATGGCGCTGTGAGGTTTAATAGGTAAAAAATTAGTATATGTCTAGGAATTAAACACTGGACCTCTTGGCTATAGAGGCTAAAGCTTAGCACTGAGCTACAGTTCTGTTTTTTAAAAATACCGATCCATTAAGTTATTTGAATTAATTTAAGTGATTTAAGATTAAGGACGCATCTGAAATTTCTTACGGCGACGACATCATGCTAGTTCAATTTTTTTAGCGCCCGTTACCTCCTTAAAACAATTTGACCCTGACCACATAATCAAATTTGGCCCTCAATACATAAGTGCTATTAAGGATTACTATCTCCGTTCTAAATTATAATCCGTTTGACTTTTTTAACCCCAAGTTTGACCATTCGTCTTATTCAATTTTTTGTGCAAAACGTCACTTCTTTTGTTGTGTTTTGCTTATTTAATAAATGGTCTACAAGAATAACTTAAATTTAACTATGTTTGCACAAATTTTTTGAATAAGACGAGTGGTCAAACTTGAGGTCAAAAAAGTCAAACGAGTTAAATGGAGGGAGTATTATTTTCTCATAAGAGGGACCATTAGTGATTTACATAGATTATCGGGTTTAAACTACAACCCTACAAAAATAACAATTAATAATGGGTTCAATGAAAATTACCATGACTGCATCCACTATAAACAACAACCCTTAAAACAAATACTCCCTCCGTCTCAAATTATAATTCGTTTGACTTTTTTAACTCCAAGTTTGATCACTCGTTTTATTCAAATTTTTGTGCAAAATATCATTTCTTTTGTTGTGGCTTGCTTATTTAATAAATGATCTATAAAAATAACTTAAATTTGACTATATTTATACAAAATTTTTTTGAATAAGACGAGCGGTCAAACTTAGAGTCAAAAAAGTCAAACGAATTATAATTTGAAACGGAGTGGTAACAATTAAACAAGAACCCTTCTAAATCCTCAATCTAAAACGAGATTTGGTTTCATATAGCTAAAGAAAATAAAAGGCCTGAAACAGCACTGCCTTCCGAGTGCGGGATTCTAATAAAACAGTGTGAGCGTGAACCCTTAAAATTTCGCGGTGCGCGGCCTCCTCTACTCTTCGATTTGGCACACGCAATTACCGTTTTGCCCCTCACCGAAGTGAACACCGGAAACCAAACGCTGAGGAGGTTTTTGTAATATTGCACTATAGCCACCGCATCCCAAATCCTGCCGCAGCAGCTCCGCCATCCCACACCCACCGCGCTCCAAAATCCCCCATCCCGCAGCCGCGGCCCCCCAAAATCCATCCCGCAGCCGCAGCTCCGGTCGGTCACTGGCCTTCGCCTCCGACTGCATCCACTCCGACCATGCCACCACGGAACAAGGGCAGAAAATCATTGAAGAAGCCACGACCAGGACCCGGTATTGACAGTGAAGTGTCTCTTCCCCTTCCTGTTGTTTCCGTGATCCCATTCTATTCCTCATGCACTATATGGTTGCCTAGATTAGCTTCTATGGTAGCTCTGTTTTGCTTCTGTTGATGGCATCCTTCTAGATTGGCTATATTGTTCCTGTTGTTCATGTCTGTAAACTGGAATACCCACAAGATGCTATATTGTTTTCAATATAAGCAGGGTCATGGCCTATGGTCTAAAAAAATAGCTCCTATGAACCCAGATTAGCTACAGCGCTTAGGAGCTTGCTGTGAATTTGTGAGATATGCAGGCGCTTATGAGATTTCTATGAATTTATTTGTTAGTGTATATGCCTTTTGGTATTTTTTAATAGAATTTTGTATACATTGAACCGTGAATGATGCAAAGTGGTGCTGAAGGTTGCTGTGATTGTTTTGATGTTCCACTGGTATTTTTACAATCAGTTCAGCACAGATGTACTCCACCAATGAAGGGTTTTTTTTTGTGGCGAAATAAGAATTATATATATATATATGGTACATCAACATGTTACGAGTGTTAGATTTATAGGATCGTCTAGGAGCGGATCCAGTAGGAAACAGGTAGTTCAAGTAGATAATAGATGCATGTTCTATGAGATGCACAGAGAGAGAGAGTGGTAGATCACCGACCAGAGGAGTCGACGGGAGGTGCAATGGCGGCGGCGGTGGGAGTCGGGTTGGAGTTGGAGCCGCTTCGCATCATGGTCGTCGGAGTGGCGTCGTCCTCCACGCGTGCAGCGTCGGTGGTCGCGTCAGTGGAAGCCGCCTGCATCCGGATGTTCCCGGCGTCGATGGGTCTTCCCGTCGCTGGCAGCGCCCCTTGTTCAGATCGGTCTAGGGTATGGATGTCGGTGGGGTGACTGGCGGCTCAGGTGAACCTCGTAGGTCGTACTGAGCGCCCCGCCCCCCACCTCATCTATATAGCGCTGTGCGACGGGGGCCCACCAACCACAAGGTTGGGCGCCCCCGATTAGGGCGCAGATCTAAGGCCCGTTAGACCGTTGGGCCTAAACGGTGGGAGATCAACTTCTAACAACGAGCACTCTGGATTACACTAGATATATTCAAAAACTGATTTTCATCTAAATTATACCCACGGCGTGAAAAGCTCCAAAACTCAAAACCAAACTTTTTTTACGCTTCGTATAGATGGCAAATACTCGGCAACAGCAACATGCCTGAGAACAGATGCCCAACGAACGACGATCAACATTTATGTAGGCGGAATTGAGAGTCTTCTTCTTTCTCTTGTCTTCTTTGTCCTTCTTTCTGCCACCAAAGAATGGGAAAGACAGATCTGAAACTTATTCTCCCTAGTTCTTCATCGTTTTTGGATCTAACCACGAAAAAACGGAGAAGAGACCGAAGAAAATTATTCCATGGCGACGACATCATCTCCGCCTTGATGTCGCCGCCCGGAAATAAAAGTCTGCATGTCGTCATGCCGATGAAGTTGATGACGTCGTAGATGTCATCCTCATCTTCAATGGATCCGCCATGGAGAAGATGATTCTACCGTTCTCTCTCGCCATCGCTGAAGAGGAGCACGAGGAGAAGATAAATCTCCAGTACTAAGAGACTTGACATGGAGAAACCCTAACCCTATAAACCCAATCTAATAGAAAAATTATTAAAGCCAATGAATCCCCCTTCCATTCATCCTCCGACAAGATGCCGGAGGGGGACCAACAAGGGAGGGATGAAGAGAGGTGAGGCGACGACGCTACGGCCAGAGGAGGAAGCGGCGGCGGCGGGTGCGTGAAAAGCCGGTTCTTCTCCACAAATGAAGGTTGCGCTTAGGAGTTTTGATTGTTTTGCTGTAGTTCATCAATGACTGCTTGAGGGTAGTAAAGGCTAATCGTACACAAAACTATGCATGATTTTAGTGAGATGATTGTGTTTTCCTGATTGGCTTTTTGGTTTCTGTGAATGCAGTTGGTGAGATGATTGACTACGAAATTGAAAGGATGAAAATTTGTCAAGACAACAATGCTATTGATAAGGTGATTTCCAAATAAGATGTTACTTATTCCGTAGTGGCATGTGTTAATACGTGTTTTGCTTGTCCATTGCATCTAGTATTATATATCCTTTTCTAACTGTTTGACTGGTTCTTTGTAGAACAAGACTGCTATTGATTGACTTTGAAGGTTTCTGAAGACTGTTAGAACACAAATCGCAATTTACAGGCGTTTGATGAAGCTACCTTTAAATTGTGACTGGAGGATGAAGGTGCTCATGGTGGTTATTTTTGTTAGTGATAAGGATTTAGTTGCCAAGCAGATCGTGAGTTGTATGCTATACAAGCCAACATCTTAGTTTTATAGGTACTTGAGTCTAGCTTGGTTATTGCTTTAGCATTTTCCGTGAAAATTTGTACAAAACCAAATTTTGATGTTTCAATGAAAATAATGAGCAATATTTAATAACAATGTTGTGATGATTTGGCACTAATTTATGATGTGGAAAAACAAAATTCTAGCAATGCTGTGATGATTTAGTGCTAATTTGTGATATTGTTTTCAGTCACAATGATTTGGATCTCGGTTGCATATAGGAGAAAACAACAAATTCATGACGACCGCAAACCCCAATCTTTTTTTTCGAAGGGCGGCAAAAGCTTTGCCGGATTTTTATTAGATGAGGAAAAAGAAAAAGAAACCAAATCTTTGACGACTCAATTAGGTTGAGTAAATGTATGACATTAGTAAATACATGACGTATTTTTCAATCATCATGGTAAGTTAACCATGACAGTTCCAGCAAATCTTTAAGTGATCGTCATGTAAAGCACCATTCTTTGTAGTCTATATGGTTAGACTTTTCTTCTTCTTAATTATAATGATATGTAAATCTTTTATGTATTCGAGAGAAAAAAATATATGCATGGACACCCGCGCATGTTCAAGGCTAATTAGCTAGCCATTTTATCTGGCATCTTCGGTGCACGTGACCAAATGTTCATTGCATTGTTCTCTATTTCATCTTTATTGTATTTTCATATAAAGTGCACGCATAAAAATATAGGATCTCGATACATTTCCTTTGTCAATGCAGAAGTTAAGATTACATAACAATGAATGAGCCTGTGTGTAAAACTAATAAATTATTAATAAAGATGATAATGTATGACACAACATATACAGAGAAATTAAAAAGCAAGAAAGCATGTGTTACAACAACGTCGAATGGCAAAACATATACTATAGTAGTGCAGGCACACCGTACGCGTGGAGCGAGATAATAATGATTATGCATAGTTTAGTTTCTCAAACTTGAAGACAGCAGGCTTGCTGAGTTGATTTGAGGCAATTTGCTGCTTCAAGAGCTCCACGTAGTCTGCTTCTTCATCATAACCCTTAAGCCACAGTGTCCCGAGGTGATCTAGATGGTTAAGCCCACTACTCTCCTCGTTCGAGGAAATCCGGAAATCCGATCCTCCAGAGCAATGAACTATCAGCATACCAACATCTCGCGCTATACTCCTTTCTTGGAAAGCTACCTCTAATGGGGAGCTGCAATCAATCTTGAGAACCCTTGGTCGCCTGATATTATCATTAATGTCGACCTCCTTGAATTCTAGCTTTTTTACTTGTTGAGTCGGCTTGATACAAAGACGACGTCTGATACCAGTATTCCGTGTACGTGGCAACGATTCCACTAATCGATCCATGCCCTCTTGGCTTGATATAATCGCCTCAATATAAAACTTTTTGAGATTGGCCTCCAGACGACCGTCCTTGATCCAGGCTGGTAATATGTGAATATGACCATACAGCTTCAAGCTCTTCAGGGCCTTAGGTGGATTGCCGAAGTAGACATCTTCCCTGAAATCCTTGTCGAGTCCCAGTGACAAGCATTCAAGATGATCATGAGCAGAGAGGGCACCGCATAAATCCTTCCAGTTCTTCTTATTAATGCCGCACACGCTGAGCTTGAGCAGTTGGGGAAGTGTTGTTTTGAGCTTGGTCAGAAAGTCCATTCCACGTGCACTGTTGATATTCACAATACCAAGAGTATGCAAAACAGGCATGTCCTCAATCCCCTCAGGAACATCCACACCACCATTAATATTATCATTATCATCATCGAACCCAATAATGCAGGGCAATAGGGGGGACAACCGCAACGACAGTCTAGATGTGCAGCGGCGGCCCACCTTCTTTCTCTTGTGGTATTGTTTCTTGTGCTTGTTGTGTTGGTATTGTCCCTGATGGCCGCCATCACTACTACCTTCAGCTTCAGGTGTTGGTGTTGTCCTTGTCCCTGACGAAGGCTGCTGGCTTCCAACCGCATTATTATCACTACTGTCTTCATCTGGCAAAAAAGAAAAATTACAGCCAGCCCGAATGTATTGAATCTTCTGCAGCCTAATGATAGCCCTTGGAAGTGTGACTATGGAGGTGCCGCTGACATCTAGACTCTCCAGCTGCCTAAGGGCCCCCAATGTTGTTGGCAAACAAGTAATGCTTTTGCATCCTCTTAGACAGATGAACTTGAGACTTAGCAGAATCTCAAAGATATGCTCAAGGCAACAATCTTCTACACCAGACGTGCCCTCTAAATCTAGGACTCGGACCCGCTTCATCTTGTCAGAGATGAAGAATGGTTCCCACTTCCCATACACTGTCAAAGACCGCAGACGTGATACATCGATGCTCTCAAATACATGCTTCTCCCTCTCCCAGCTCTCCGTTATGGTCAGGTGTTGTACTGTGCGTTGCGAATTTGGCGTAAAATGTCCTTCTAGTGCAAATACAAGATTATCTTCCATTGGCTGCGAGATGATGTATTCACGGAAGAAACCATTGACTTGCCACACTAATTTATAGCTTCCTATATCCTGGATTATGTCCTGGTAAGCAAGCTGCATGAAGAGATTTTCAGCATTCTCCTTCGCACTACAGCCAGTTGTGTCTATACAGTAACCCTCTGCGATCCATCGCCTCCGCATGTGAGCCTTCCTGATTTTGTAGTTTGTAGGGAAGACTGACAGATAGAAGATACATGGCTTTACTGAATCTGAACGACCATCAATATAGGAATGCATCCATGATAAAACACCCTTTAAATTATCGAATTGTGGGTCATTCTTCAACTTGGTCACAAGGTCATCTTTTATATTCTCCCAGAATGAGCAAGGGGATCTGGCCACAGCATCTATTATTGTGGGAAGTCCACCACACTTGGGCACGATGCGTTCTACGTGCTTCAAATTTTGCTCAGTAGTCGATTCCTTTTGCTGCTTAGCAACCTGCATTCAGAATTAAGTTTGTCAATTCTAAAGCATATACTAATTAAATTTCAAATAATACGAAATCCATAGTTTAAGCTATTATAAGAATTTCAGCTCAATTTATCACTAAAATCAGTTTCAAGATTTAGCAATATAATGGACTCAACTGAACATAAGCATCCTCATATCTATTGAACTGTAGAAATTAAGGAACACAAAGAAATTGATTGGAACAAGATTTTAATTAAGGAGGTCGGGGGCCACATCATGAACAAAACAAGAGATGGATTCCTCGACAAAGTGCTAGTTTCAAAATCTCTGAATGCGAGTTGGCGACTGCATTGCGTACAGGTTCGCAAGATTGCGAGGATGCAAAATAAAGTAGTTCCTGTACTAGTACATTCAGCTATCAGGTCAAAGAAAAGTCGACTATGTCACCTATATGTGCAATGACATTTCATAATCATTAATGAGCTTCACTATTCACACAGAAAAAAAAATCATGTGTTGGTTGTACGTGCGCGTGTGCATATGTGTCTGTGAGCATGTATATCTATACTATGATTAAAACAACTTAGATCTTTTTTAGATGCACATGTACCTACCTTAAACCACACATGGATTGAAATGAGTTAGAGTGAAAATTAGTTCAAATACACACTAACACATGTGGTTTGAGTAAGATACATGTGGGAAATAGATTTGTTTGGGTCACACAGAGAAAACAAACCACGGTCCACGAGTATGTGTTTCTGAGGTTTGGTGGTTTCCTTTTTTTGAAAGAACAGGTACGGTTTGGGGGTTTCCTATCTTCGGTTAGCAAAGCTGTGGGAGAAACCATGACTCTTTTGAAATATTTTTTTTCAGAGCAACGGTTTCCCTCGTTTCATTTCTTTTCAAAACCAAAGCACACACAATAGGGTCCTGATGTTTAGCGGTGTAGTGTTGTCTGTGTGTTTTGCATCTGAATTTTCTCAGAAACCTGAGGAAATATTAAGCTTGATCAGTATTATAGAGGAGAGTGTAAATATTTATTGCACCAAGTAATAGTGTTCCAAAGATAGTAATTCAGTGATTCAGTCACGCAAATTGAAAGTCTTTTCTATTAGTTTCATTAAACTTACTATAGATTGATCGAGGAAAAAGTTAGAAATGAAATCCTTTTTTTGAAATGGATAAAGTACTACTCCCGACAGAAAGAGTCCTTTCGAAACAAAACACCACCCTCCCCCTCCTCCTCCCAGACTCAAGTTTTGTGATTGTCCGATTTACCTCCCTTATTTACAAAACTAGCGTTTTGAACTCACCTTAAACTTTTACAACAATTTGTTTTTGCCCCTTGAACAGTTTTGGTGGTGGTTTTGCTGTTGTGGTGCCATGTTAGAGGGAAGGTTAATCGGACTAGTTAAAAGTTTAGGGAGGTAAATTGGAATAGAAATATATATTTAAAAAATATCCAAAAATTCATCAAAATAATTTTCAGAATTTAATCCAAATACTTTATATGGAAATATAATGCAATTAAAAATTATAAAACTTGGTTTATTCTTAGAAATTTCATAGAAAATTTGTTTTGCCTTAGAAAATTATGAAACTACTTTCATTTTTTTCTGAGCTTGAAATTGTTTCAATCTTCATGGACTCATTTTGGTGCTTATTTGTTAGTACTAGCTTTTGTTGTCTATTATAATGAGACATTGTTGATCGTTCGGACTACATAGAAGCACTAGTTGGGCACCATTACGACCGTAGTGGATAGTGGTTGCTTGCGTTGTTGCATGCAACGTACCGTAGATATGCTTGCGTGCAACTTTTGTTTAATATACTCCCTCGTACCCGTGATATGGTCTCCAAAACTTAACTTTAACTCATTATTTTTAAAAAAATATTTATTGAAATATAACATATGTATATTTTTATGATTTTTTTCAAGACAAATCTATTGATATGATTTCCACATTTTCAAGCTCAATAACTTAAAATTTATTATGATTTATATTTCTAATGTTTGACTCAAAACTTGTCTAAAATGACTTATTTTATGGGAATGGAGGAAGTATTTAATTAAGTTTTACAAAGTTAAGTTTAAGTACAATGAATTATGGAGCCTAGTGCGGCAGGGAAATCGATCTAGATGCCATAATTCATTGTATCAGAAACCTTAAAAAAACTCAATAGTTAACAAACTAAAATTAAATATATTAAACGAAGGGCACATGCAAGCTAGGCATTATAAGTCAAGCGAGTTTTAGAGAAAATAAAACAAGTTTCATAATTTTTGAAGCTGAAACAAAATTCCTATGAATTTTCTAAGAGTAATAAACAAATTGGATGACTTTTTCATGTAAAACTATTTGGATAAATTCTAATTTGTTAATAATTATGTATATATATATATATTAAAAAATTAGTCTGATTTACCCCCTAAACTTTTAACTAGTTCAATTTACCTCCCTTTGATATAGCGCCACATCAACAAATGCACTATCAAAACCCTTATAGGTGCAAAAACAAAAGGTTTTAAAAGTTGAGGGGGTAAATAAACTAGTGTTGTAAATAGAGGAAGGTAAATTATTTGACCTTCAAAAGCTAAAGGGTCGAAAGTATATTTTTTCCACTCCAAACTTTGTTGGGCTCAGCCTGCACTACCAGAGATAGAAAAGGCCTCCGAGCTGCAGGATCGTATTCCAGAAGCAACTTAGTATGTACTGCATCTGTACTAAAAAAGAACATAACTATAGTATGCATGCTAATTAGAGCGTTTTATGTTTAATCATATTTCTAATAAATAGTATTATTTCTGTTCTGAAAAGAATACGACTATGATATACGTGTCAATTAAAATAATTTATGTTTGACCAAGTTTCTAATAAATATTATTCACATATATGGTTCTAAATTAATTTATTATAAAAATACATTTCATAATTAATCTAATAATCTTTATTTGATTAAAAAATATTTATACCTTTTAATCTATAATTGATCAAGCTCACATTGTATCAGAATTGTATTCTTCTGAGGACGGACCAAGTAGTATTCATATTTATGAGCATGTCCAAGAGTAACCCATACTCTTTGTCCAATTATGTTGTTTGAAAAAAAAGAAAAACTCATCTCCAAGAGCACCCATATCCCTTTCCCATCTTTTAGCAATTGCCAAACCGGCCTCCATTATGCTTAAAAATGGACACAAAAAATTCTTCCCCATCCACGCTGTATCTTAGAAAGTAAAAAATGGGGTACTCTTGGAGATGACCTCTTTCTTTCCTCCCCATACTTATTTTGAAAGTTGGCAAATACAATATATAGGGACAAAATATGAGATACCGTTGGAGATGCTCTTATAGAAATACATTTTTATTTAATATAAAAATATTTATATTTTTAATCTATAATTGATCAAAATTGGTATGACACTATTTTGGAATTATATTTTTTTATAAGGACGAGTAGTATTTAGATGAGGTATGCCTATTTACTAGTTTGGCTAAAACTTAGATGAGGTTGATTAGCTAGCTGGCTAAAAACTAATTAAACACTAACCAAGTGGTTTGAGGATATAATAATATAAGGACACATGCCGGACCAGCCTAGTACTCCAGGGCATTTTTTTATCGGCCTTTATAGAGAGAACTAGTATTACATAGCTGGCTACTTATAGAATAACTTATAACATAGCCACTTTGAGTTACAATGATTATTATGCTAATTTACAAGATTATAGTAACTTCTTACTACGTGGTTTACTATAACATTATGGTAAATATCCTTGTGTGTTATAGACACAACTATCGTAAATTATATATATTCACTTTATTATAAATTAATATTAATATATAAAATTATCGTAAATAGAGGTGACTATAGAATAACTTATTCTATAGCTAGCTACTCAATATATAAAGAGAGCATATTCAGTAGGGAGAGTATATTTAATAGCCGCTACAAATACGCACCTTAATTATGATAATTTTTTATATACTCCCTTCATATCTGATTTAGAAGTCTCTTTGGACAAGTTTGGAGTCGAACATTGAAATATAAATCATTATTAACTTTTAAGTTGTTGAGATCGCAAATGTGATATAATTTTCTTGAAAACTACTTTCATAAAAGTATATATATATCATTATTTCATAAATATTTTTATAAAAAAACAAGAGATCAAAGTTGTGTTTGGGAGACCATATCGATGTCCTAAACGACTTCTAAATCAGATACAGATGGAGTACTAGTTTATGATAAAGTGAATACATGTTTACGATAGTTATGTTATTATAACATAACATATGAGTATATTTACAATAACATTATAGTGAACCACGTAATAAGGAGTTACTATAATTTTATAAATTAATATAGTAATTATCATAACTCAAAGTGATAACAAAATAAATTATTTTACAACTAGCCGCAGAACAATAGTTACGCCCCCACGTACAGTTGATCATTTACGGGAGTTGGACGGCGTGCATTATATATTGATGAAACTGCAAATTCATGTGGTAGTAGTAACATTATTGATTAAAAATACTCTCTTTGGTTTGGTTTCTTAGACGTGAGAGAGGTATGTAGAAAAATGAATAGTCTGAGAAACTGGACCGGTGATGGAGGGTACTCCTAAGACTGCTGGTACACCAACACGGATCATATGCATATATACAAACAAAATAATTAAGCTAATTATATATGTTTGCTGGTACTAGAGCATGCATGCAGGGAAATATATACAAGTAAACACACCTCATTGAAGAGCTTGAAGGCTGATTTATCATCTAGAGCTCTCATACAGATGGTTCTTTGATGGCTGCAGTCTTCTTTAGCGACGCAATGTTTTGCGATACTCTCGTCAATGGTGATGACATAAACACAGGACTCTCGATGATGGTGGCACCAGAAGGCTTGTTTGATGGAGTCCCAGTCACGTGTGGACCGCAGACCATCAATAACCACTAGGCTTTTCTGCTTACGTATAGTTTCGTAACACCATTGAATTGGGTGACCTTGAATTATATCAACTGCTGTTTTCTCCATTTCCACAGGATCATATGAATTGAAGTCAAGAAGTAAGCGGCGTGAGAATTCGGCAAGATTAAATGGCTCAGGCACATTGACCCACCCGAACCTGTCAAATCGGGGCCACCAAAGTGGCTTCTCGTGCAGCAGCAATTGCCTTTTTGGAAGCTTAGTTGCTTCTATCATCTTCAATGAGTAGGCCATTACTGTATAGTAGACGAATCTGACAAGAGCTGATTTCCCAACACCAGTGCCCCCCCACACCGCAAAAACACCATAATTATCGAGGCAATACTTAAGAACCCCGAGCAATCGCTCTTGCTCCGGTGTAATATATGGCTCGAACAGGAACAATCCCTCAATTCGACGACCATGGCTGCCGAAATGGTGGCCCCAAGAATAATATTTCTCCTGCACGTACGCAAGACACATTTAAGACCTAATTTAGGCTCAATTTGGATCACAGGACTAAAAATTAATCCACCTTACTAAAAATTAAAGGCTAATAAACTCGATCTAATCACCAATTAACCCTCATTTAGCTCTCATTACCCACTATTTAGGCTTTCTAATTGATAGAGCTAGTTATTAGCTCCCGGATTCAAACACCCTTTTAAGCTAGAGAATAACTACATATTCGCAGTTAGTGTCACCCGATCATAAGAATCTTACTTCTAGAGAAACCAACTCTATAGGAAAACCACCACTGGGTATATATTAACTATATAAGTAAATTATGAGATGTCTTGGTCGTCTTTCAAACATATAAAAGAAATACTCTCTCATTAAAAAACTAATAATTTCTAAATTGGATCTATCCAAATATAGACTCGGCAACGGCGCTCCCCCACGGCCTCCTCGGCGACGGTGGCCCGGCGGCGTGGCCACGCCGGTGCGCTCCCCCACGGCCTCCTCCTCGGCGACGACGGCCCGGTAGCGTGGCCACGCGGGCACAGAGGTCCGGCCTCACCCGCGGCGCGACGGTGCCCTCTCCCCAACGACGATGACGGTGACGACCTCGCCCGAGCTCGCCGGCGACCTCATGGCGGGCTTATTAGTTGGCCCGTAGATGGGCTCGCCGGGCTTATCCATGTATTTTTCTTTTTTTTTGTTTTTTTATTCGATTAACGGAGGTGGGCCGAGGTACGGCCTCGGTTAATCGCCAATTAACCGAGGCCTTCCATTGGAGCCGATCGTGCTTACCCGTCTCCATCAAACAAAAACAACCGCCTTCAATAATGGTTTGTGTACTAGTGTAAATCACATACCTTCTGTGCGAATAATGGACCAATAATGTCAGCGTTCTTGGCTTTTCCTTCCTGTTCTTCGTCGTCGTCCATCTTCCTCAACGAATTATCTTCGCAATGTTTGGCCACGGCTTCTTCATTTGCAATGACGACGATACAGCTCTTAGTGTCCTCAGGCACAAGTATATCTTTTATCTGATCCCAGTGCTCTTTGGACTGCAGGCCGTTAATAACGATAACCCAACGGTGCTCGCACACTTTCTTCCTCCAGTATCCAGCAAAGTAGCTTTCGGGATGATCTTTATACACATCACCTACAAAACAGGGGAAGCACCGACGAAAGCCTTTCCAACTGAATGGATTGGGAACATTGATCCACCAGAAACAATAGTCAACAAAATTTACTGCCTCGAATTCTGCAGTCTTATTCCATATGGCTTCGTACACATCTCGCACAAGACTTGATGTGTCACCACCCTTGTCACCCAACAGCGAGATCACACGACGATGCCCAAGTTGGTTAACGAGTTCTGTGATATCAATACCGGACGGCTGCGTGTAAATAACACAAAATGAAAACAGCATTATTTGGACGTAAAGACCCGTTTATGTGGATTGAACATTTAGCTAATATATTTTAAAATATAGATTTAATTTTATTCATGTGTTAAATTTCAAACTCTAGCGCTAGCTTATTGTACCATTTATTCAAAATTGACATTATGTATACTATTAAAAAAAAGATGTTACGACCTAGACTATACTTGTAAATCTAGTATTTATACTATAACTATCACAAAAAGTAACTTAATATTCGTTAGGTTATTCTTTAATAGATTAGAGCAGCTCCAGTGTGCTCTCCAAACTGAACTATGAGGAAAGAGAAAGGAAGTATGGTTCGATCCTGACACTACATCATCCGAACCAAGCGAATTGAATCTTCACATCGACTCTCCGTTTCGGTTCGAACCGAACGAATAAAAAAATCAGCTAATGGACCTGCAGATGTACTACTATATATCGTCCTTTTTCTGCAGTAGTGTGAGGAGAGGGCCACACTTACTTTTCTACGGTGTATTTTCTATTACGTAGTGGTCCCCATCAGCTAATTCAACACTGTTGCTCTCGAATCGTAGGTAGTATGCGAACTTTGAAATCCAGGTGAGCTCCAAAATCGAGTGGTACACTGGAGCTGCCCTTAGGGGCCGGATGACTAATTTTATAGTTTTGTACCTACATATAAGGCTGAATAACGAGTTTATTTGACTCGGCTCAGCTTGTTTTGGCTAGTTAGGATAGCAACCTACCTCAGCTCGACTCGTTATCCTAACGAGCCAAAAAGTTAGCTCGACTCGGTTCGCTAAAAGCTTGAGCTGTCTCGTTAAACTCACGAGTATGATATCAAAAATCATAAAAATATAATATTTGTATTTATCTAAAGCATGATAATAATAATAATAATAATAATAATAATAATAATAATAATAATAATAATAATAATAATAATAATAATAATACAAAAGTAAAACATTCAATCGTCTTAAATTAAACCAAAAAATTAATATATATGTACTAACATATATGCTGTAGTATAGTAATATATAAAAATTAATATAAGTTATGCTATTTTTTTTACTTAAAATTGTGGTGGCTCGCGAGCGGCGTACGAGTTGGTTCTTTATAGCTAACGAGTTAAAATCTTGGGTCGGCTCGGCTCGTTATCTGAACTAGCCGAGTCGAGCTGAGCCGAGCCAGTCACGAATAGAGCGAGTAACGAACTTCGAGTTTATAATCCAGTCTGGCTACATGAGAATCACATGTTAGTTAAAGAACCGTCCGTATAATTATGAGCTATGGATCCACGTGTCGATTCCACGCTAGGGCGCCGCGTCAGCTAATGAACCGTGACATTGCTGTTTTTTGGACTGTTTTCTAAAGATATACAAAGTATGTATAAACCACTTGTGCATATACGAGTATACTACTAAAAGCCTGGTAATGTATTACTAGCTATATACAGTAGTACTAGAATTACTGAAGATTGCCAAATTCGAACTAGAGCAATATATATGCATACCTCTTGTGCGAATACGTCCATCTTCCTCCACGAATCATCCTCGCAATGTTTGACCACCGCTTCTTCATTTGCAATGATGACGATACAGCTCCTAGTGTCCTCAGGAACTAGTCCTGCATCTTTTATCAGGTCCCAGTGCTCTTTGGACTGCAGGCCGTCAATAACGACAAGGAAGCTGTCCTTGCATACTTCCGTCCTCCAGAATCCAGCAAAGTAGCTTTCCGGATCTCCATACTTATCATCGACGTAACCAGGCAAGCACCGACAAAAGCCTTCCAAACTAAATGGAATGGAAACATTGATCACCGCGAAACAATAACGGTCAAAATTTACTCCCTTGAATTCTGCAGTCCTATTCCTTATGGCGTCATACACATATCGCACAAGACTTGATGTGTCACACCACCCTTGTCACCCCACAGGGAGATCACACGACGATGTCCAAGTTGCTTAACGAATTCTGTGATATCAATACCGGATGGCTGCGTGTAAATAAGACAAAATGAACACAGCGTTATTCGAGCAAGACTAATGATTTAGCTTGCTGCTAGTTAAATGCAAGTGCCATGTCACATAAAGTAAGTGATACAGAAAATAGTCTGGATGAGAGACCCGCTGTATCAAATCCACGATTCCACAAACAATTAATATTTTATAGTTGGAGCCGAACGTACAGGAGAAGAAAGTGGCAGCGGCAAGGCAGCCTTTTTATCTCGTAACCAGTGATTCAGCCCGCGAGAAGCTAAACGCCGGCTCGGCAGCCTCTCTCCTAAGGTGGCATTTTCTATGTTGATGTGGAGCGCATCTCGCCGATTCAAACACCTTATTATACCTACTTTTTTAGGACAAAAAGACACGTTTACGTGGATTGAACATTTAGCTACTATTTTATTAAAAAGTATAGATTTAATTTTTTTCATGTGTTAAATTTCAAACTCGCTTATTGTACCATGTATTTAAATTTTTTATTTTCTATACATTAAAAAATAGATGTTACAAACTAGACTATACTCTTAAATCTACATATAACTACATATAAATACTAAGAATTTGTTTGGCATGGTTCCCTTCACCAATAAAGCCTTTATTTTTGGCTTCATCTTCATGAACAACTCTATCAATGAAAATAGAGCCGTTTTGATAAACCGTTTGGCAAAACAACTTCACATATAGAGCTCATTAAAATATGTTCTCATGGAACCCCATGTAGGACACACTAGAACGAGGTGAACCTAGATGAAGCCACTATTTTTTGCTCCATCCCATCTTAAACCTTAGCAAGAGCACTATTAAAGGGTTTCTTGGGTAAAACCGTTTTGTTTTATCTCGTTTGACAGAACACAGCTCCAAACGGATCTAGAAGCCAGTGGAGAAGTCGTACCAAACATGTCTAATATTTATCATAAAAAGTAAATAAATATCCAAAAATAGCAATATGTCACATCAATATTTTCAATATAATAGTAAGCATTATGTTTTAACTAAACATATACTAGAGGTTGCTTTGGATTGGGATTGTAGTACTTTGGTAGATTATGGACCAGATGACTATTTTTATAGTTTGGGACCTACATGAGAATCACATGCTAGTTAAGGAACAGTCCCTATAACTATGAGCTATGGATTCACATGTCGACCGCGCCATCTAATTGAATGTGACATTGCTATTTTGGACCATTTTCTAAAGATACACATGCGAACACATGGTCTATATGTATCCATGAGGTTCGATGTTTGTGATGAGTGATTGTCAACAAGTTGCGCTTCGGATTGAATTTATGAACTAACAATGTCACTTGGCTTGTTGTGTGTAGGTGTGGAGCTCGGAGACGATGATCTATGGCGAAGGTGAAGATCAAGTGGATTCATGTTGATGGACCTATAGCGGTGAAGACGGACGCCAGATGCTTGGACTGAGAGACTAGAGAAGTTGGACGACTAGCCATGGTGACTGACACCTCGGGACATCGACAAGTGCAAATGTACATGGAGGAGTGACAATGTTAACTGAGTCAAGAGGGCGGTCGAGGGGGTCGAGCGAGCGTTCTGGAAGACTTGGCAGTCCTTCGGTTGAGAACGATGATGACACACATCAAGTGGTGGGGGACACGTATGGAGTACGCTCCTCTAGGCGGTTTGGTGGGTTGAGCTTCAAAACGACTGGGTGGTGGTTTTGCTGGTTTGGCTTTAAAACCCGGGTGGAATTTCCGAGGAGAAACAAGGCGGCACATAGCGGAATCATGAAGGGTACGTCAAGCCAAACCAAATTCGTGAAGAAAGTAGGGCCGTCCCATTGACTGAAAAAGAGATGGACCATTATGCCTTATGGTTAGTGGTTTGGCTCAAAAATATGTAGAGGTAAAATTAAAATTGTGCAATAGCCGTGTTAAATAGGATGAGGGTGCTTCATCACCCTCACCGCTCTCCCCACTGCCCCCCCCCCTCTTTTCTCTGTAAGACGTGGGCTCTTCTAACATCTCTTGAGGGATGTAAAAAAAATGAGATGTTTTAGCTTATTTGCTGTGAATTAGAGTGGGAATGGAAGCCCGAATCATCCTCACGTCCTCTTGGATTTGTCACTTTTGTGTGTGATTTTTGTTTGTCTGTGTTTTTAGTTTTTCCCTGTTTTCATTGTTGGCTACAATCTAATATTCTAGACTTTAGGTCAATCTCAGACGTTGATTTCTTAGGATAGGTTTTCAGCTAGTTGAATTTCATCTATCCACAGTTTGGGAAAAAAATCATGGAGTTTTGATCTTGAGTTCTCTTTGATTTTGTGAACCGGCTTCTTTGTGTTTGTAGCTCTATGGCGCCCTGCTCTCTCTGCTCGGGTTTTAGATGTTCCTGTGCTTGAAAGCTTTGGACTCCAGAGACATGCATGCCCCGGTTTGCAGGGCTGCAAACCGCTTCAACTTCTCTAATAGATTTATTATTCATACAAAGTTCACAAAAGTTATTTTTTATCTCTTCTCTCTACTACTCTCACAGAGCTGGTGGGAGTAGGTGAAGTTAAAAAACTAGTTTTTCGGCTCCTACTGACTCTGTGAGATAAGAAGAGAGGAGACATAAAATCGACTCCTATGAGTAATATATAAATAGTAAATGTGTCAGTGAAATTGAAGCCGTTTACGACCGTGCCAAATAGGGCCAAAGTGGATCTCCCAACTGCCTGGTCCAGCGCCTGCCTCAGTCTCGTTGCCGCTCTCCCCCTGTCCGTGAAGAACAGGCAGCGCAGTCCCTGTCCTGTTCGTGCTTTGTTCTCGTCTCTCTCTCTCTCTGTTGCGGCACCGGTTCGTTTCAGTTTCCCAGCGCAACGGTGTGCAGACCCACTGCTCGCGGCTCTCCTTCCCTGATTCGCGTGCGTGCTGCACTTGTTGCCGCTCCCTGCTGAAGCACCAATGCCATCGGTGATTCGGTGCTCACTGTAGCTTTTCTTGGTTTGTATTTTCTTTGTTTCGGCCTTGCCCGGAATTTCCAGCCCATGTGTCTGGAATTTCCGGCCCTGCGATGCTTTTTCGTCTGTGGTTTTCACATTTAAGCTCCAATTTAAGTTCTATCTTTTGGGATGGTTTTCCACCGATCTAAAATATATATATTTAGGTACTCTTGTCAGTTGTCACTAGTTAGTTTGGATATCTTAGATTTGGAAACTCGCTTCTTCTCAGTAGAAGTTGAGTATCTCATTTTCAGCTCTACGATTTGGTGTTTGGTTCTCCCTCGGACTGCTTTGTGTTGTCCCGCTGTATTTTTAGGTAACATACATCCACTCATTTAGACCGTGGATATTGTGGTGTTGTTTTGGATCTTTGGTGGTGATTTTAAGATAACGGCCAAATATTTTGAGGGACGCTGTTTTCGGTTCTTCAACGCAAAGTATATATAAACTACTTATGCATATACGAGTACTATGTAAAATGTTGGTAATGTATTACTAGCTATAGTATAATATAGTAGTACTAGAATTACGTACTCTGAAGATTGCCAAATTCGAACTAGAGCAATACATATGCATACCTCTTGTGCGAATAATGGACCAATAATGGCAGCGTCGTTGGTTTCTTCCAACACTTGGTCGTCCATCTTCCTCCACGAATCATCCTCGCAATGTTACGCCACCGCTTCTTCATTTGCAATGACGACGATACAGCTCCTAGTGTCCTCAGGAACTAGTCCTGCATCTTTTATCAGGTCCCAGTGCTCTTTGGACTGCAGGCCGTCAATAACGACAAGGAAGCTGTCTTTGCATACTTCCGTCCTCCAGAATCCAGCAAAGTAGCTTTCCGGATCTCCATACTTATCACCGACGTAACCGGGCAAGCACCGACAAAAGCCTTCCAAACTAAATGGAATGGAAACATTGATCTCCGCGAACCAATAACGGCCAAAATTTACTCCCTCCAATTCTGCAGTCCTATTCCTTATGGCGTCGTACACATCTCGCACAAGACTTGATGTGTCACCACCCTTGTCACCCCACAGGGAGATCACACGACGATGTCCAAGTTGCTTAACGAGTTCTGTGATATCAATACCGGATGGCTGCGTGTAAATAAGATAAATGAACACATCGTTATTAGGACGAAACACATTCACTGTTACTGTATTATTTACAGAAGCCATTTTTATCTCTCCTTTCTTATCTTACATAGCCGTTGAGAGCATGTGAAGCTCAAAAAACTGGTTTCTCCTGCTCCCAATGACTTTGTGAGAGGAGGAGAGAACAGAGATAAAAACGGCTCATGTGAATAGTGTAGAAATAGTCAATGCGCCAGAGAAGTTGGAGCCGATAGGAACCCTATCAAATGGGGCCTTAGCTACTATTTTATTAAAATATAGGTTTAATTTTATTCATGTGTTTATTTGAGACTCTAGGGTTATTGTACCATATATTCAAAATTGTTATTTTTTATACTATTAAAAAATAGATGTTAAAAACTATTCCCTCCGTCCAAAAAAAGAGTCGCTACAAGATATGTGCGGGTCAAACTTTCTCAACTTTGACTAGATTTGCAGAAAATATGTGTAACATTTATATCTCCAAATAAGTTTATTATGGAAGTATATTCAAAGATCTACCTAATGATACTAATTATATGCTATAAATATTAATATGTTGTTAAATATAATTAGTCAAAGTTAAAAACCGTTGACTTTTTGGGAAGCGAGAATGACTCTTTTTTGGGGACAGAGGGAGTAGACTATACTCTTAAATCTGCATATAAATACTAATATCTATCACAAAATGTAATTCAATATCCATAAAATAAGCTATATATATTTTTAAATTGCATACTTCTATACTATTAAGTAAGCATAATGCTATGGTTCACTATGAAGACCAAGTAAACATTTACATATTTCTACAACTGTTAAGTAAGAATTGATATTTATTTTAGTAGCTTATCATGCGGTGAAAATACTCACTTAACAAACCACATAGTAATGACATACGCGATTCACGTACTTTACATTATATTAATTAATAGTTTATGTAATAAATTTCATAAGTTATTATTCTAAATAAGTGTATACATTTTAAATAAAGCATTATGCCACACCAGTATGTGTAATTTAATTTAAGTACTATGTTTTAACTAAATACATAACTATATGTTGTTTTAGACTAGGATTGTAGTAATTAAGTAGATTAGGGACTTAGATGATTAATTTTATAGTTTGGGACCTACATGAACATCATATGCTAGTTAAGGGACCATCCCTATAATTATGAGCTATGGATCACATGTCGATTCCACGTTGGAGTGACATGTGAGCCATGGACTGTGACATGGCTCCTTTGGATCGAGATGGTATACTTAAATAGCTTGGGGACTTAGATATGCAATTCTATAGTTTGAGAACTGAAAGATAATATAATTAGTGGAATATTGGATATATTGTATTGGGCCTCATAGGTTGATTATATAGGGTATATAGGACTAACAACTCTTGTTGTTAGACAATATTATACTATTCTTATTACTCTAACATCCCCTGCAGTCACAGCGGGAGCATTATAGACGGTGAGACTGGACAAGAAGCTGACAAGCTAACATCCCCCCCCCCCCCCCCCCCGCAGTCATAACAGTCAATGTGCCGCGTATGCTGTGGCTGAAGAAGAAGAAGAAGCAATGCGGTAGAGAACACGTCGGCGAGCACGACTCAACGACGACGCGAGTAGTCACCGGCGAGCAGGGCTCAACGACAGCGAGAGTAGTGGCATCTCGATGACGAAGACCCGATCAGCAAGACGAAGACCTTGTGCAGACGGACGGCGCAACAAAGATTGTGCAACACAGACGTCGATGCATAGGGGATGGCGATGTAGATGCAACGGCGAAGTGGACACACGGGCGATCATGCTGCAGCCCGAAGAGGCGACACAACAGCAAGCATGCATCACTATTGCTCGGAGTAGATGCGTGTACGACTCGGCGCGATGCCAGAGTAGTACATGCGAGGTCGACGGGCGGTGGGCGACTCAATCCCGATCAGTGACCGGGTAAACCAAAAAGATACAACATCAGTGGATCGGGTGTACCCAACCTCGATCGGACCGTGTAGGGACGCACGACGTGTCGTGGACGCGCAGGGTCGAAGATGTCGACGCAGATGGGGTCGACGTGGTGGAGATAGACAGATCCGCCCAATAACAACGACATGCTCGATTTAACTGCCTCCATGATAGCCCATGATCGAAACGTGTTGCTGGGCTTGGCCGCCACCACGGCGGCGGACACAGATTGAGTAACTTTGCTCTGGAAAGTCACAAGTTAACTTTGTCATCATCTCCTGCGTCCATTCTATATCCAACGTTGGATATGCTTCCAAGCAAAAACACAACCAACACTTGGCCATCTTTGGCTGGTATGCTTCAGTCCCGGAGACATGGCGACCACGCGTCTAGCGCAGCGAGTGTGCGGCGTACTCGCGGCCAGTGCCGAGGGCGACGCGAGCCATTGTCGCCGGAAACGGGAGGGTGAATAGACAACACTCCACCGAGCCATTGTATCCCGAGTGAGGACGCAGCAGGCGTCCGCACGGGAGGGTGAATACGGCGCGACACGGGGCACGGGTCTTCTCGACGGCGCGCATTGCGTGAGTGTTGCTGCGGTTCAGCGGAATGCTCAGAGCGCGGAGAACGCGACCAGCGAGACGATGCTGATGATCGTGAGTCTGCAGTGCGAGAAGGCTGCCGCCATGATAGAGGCGCGCGAGCTCCAAGGCCTCGAAGAGAGCTGCGTCGGCCGGGACCGCGACCTGCAGGACCTCCTCGCCGCGGTCTCCACGCTCGCCGCATCGTACGCCGCCCTGCTCCGCGCCCACGGCGTCGACCTCGAGGACGGAGACGGAGACGAAGAGGACCTTCGCGCCTAACAAGAGATGAGATTGTATTTTTTTTGGAATTGATTGAAGACATGAAAGCTCCATTGGTCGCACCCTCCACCGAAGATCTTGACAGTTACCGGCGCCGCCGCACTCGAGCCACAGTCGCCCGTGAGCTGCCCACGCCAGAGCGTTGTGCTGCTAGTGCTAGACAAAATTCTAAACGCATGAATGCGTGAGCTCAAGACAAATAAAACTTGCTTATTGTTTGTACTAGCGGCTACCCATTATATAAGCAGATTCACGAGCTGATGAAGGTGGATGGATTGACCATGTAATGGGCTGCGATTCGTCATATTGCGAGAGCAGTGGCGAAGCTACTTGCAAATCAACTCTGGTACACTGCTTCAGTAACTTGCACAACTATATTGAAATACATAGTAAAAATAAGATTATTAAAGGATAAAAACAAATTTACCCTGGTGCTTGTGCACCAGGTAAATTACATGTGGCGTCGCCCCTGTGCGAGAGGACGGCAAGGCATGGAGCCAGAGTGTCTGGGCTTGGGCGGCGCGGGAAGGGAGCGACGGCTTCGTAGTGTCTGGGGACTGGGGCGACGAGGCTCTGCACAGAGGGTCGACTGGCCGGGGAGACGCGGCGTCGGAGTGATGAGGCGAGACGCAGCGCCGGAGTGCCGAGGCAAGGAAGCGTGTCCTCAGGCTGCACACGGTAGTGTCTGACAGATGGCCCCAGGAATGAGATGAAACACAGTCATCGGATCTGATTTGGAAGGCTGGGATGAAGAGAAAGTTACGTCGTGACTTTACTGAGCAAAGTCACTCAATCCCAGTCTGACGGGGCGAGATCCATCTGCCTCCATGCGACGAAAATCAAGGTGTTGACGACGACAGCTCGACGACGAGTCCGGGGACGAGGCGGCGCGACAACGAGGGAAGATCCCGATCTGCTGCGTGACGACGACTATGGCAGCCGGATCAATAGGATCGGACGCCTAAACAGGGGCGCTGCCCCCGGCAGATATCGATCACTCCCCGGGGGCGCGCGGCGGAAGCGGCGGCGGTTAGGATCTAAACCTAGACGAAAGATATCATGAAAGATATATAATTGGGGAAATATTGGGTATATTGTATTGAGCCTCATGGGCTGATTATCTAGGATACATAGGACTAACACCTCTTGTGGCTAGACAATATGATATTATTCCTATTACTCTAACAAGGACCCTGGACAAGAAACGTGCAATAGCTTAGGGATCACTAGTGTAATTTTTGGTAGTTTGTTATATAGGTCCATCAACTTTTAAATTATATTTTTGGATCTACTAACTTTTGGTGATGTGTCACCAGGTCCATCAATATCCAAATTATATTTCTAGCTAGGTCTCTAAACTAATCTTCAACTGGTTCACTATAGATTCATGCCACTTCAATTAGTGAATAGATATTACATGACACCGTCTAATAAGCGGGCACCATAGAGTAGAAATGTGTAAAATATTTTCTACTAAATGGTTTCTAGTAAGAATTCTCATGTCCTATGACTAGTGGTACTATTTTATTATTACTTAAAAACAATCGGAAAACTCTACAACTTTGGTAGTGATTTATCAATGATAAAGTTGAGAAACTAAATTTTATAGATGAATGCCGGCAATATATAATAATACTCCTGGCCTAATAAGAGGTGGAGTTGATTACCTTGTAAAATGCGTAAATGTATCGATCATTATTGGGGAGTAGTGCAAGCTGCAATACTCGATATGGCTCGCCCGTGCACGAAAGTGCAATCCGTAATTGCTGTGTCGATATGACGACCCGACTGCCATTGTGACAGTCCGGTAGACAGAGCCTGATGAGATCCCATTCCAGCGCGGAAGATAAATCTTCTAGGATAAGGAGGTACTTGTGCTTGCTTAATAGTTGCCGGAGCTTGTCCTGTATGACATTGTCTCCCAGCTTGGTGTGGAGGAGGTCGTCCTGACCAAGTGTGTCCTGCTGGTGCGAGGTCACGTAGAGCTGATTCAGCAAGCTCTTGAGAAACTCTTGCATATTAAAAGGATGCATCAGCTTCACCCTGGCACGGGCATTGAACTGTTTGACGATTTCTGGGTCAACAAGGTAAGCTGCATCGAGAATGTGCTCAGCCTCAAGATCTATTCCTGCAGCTCTCCACAGTGAGATCACTGTGAGCTTGTTACACCGTCCATCGGACACCAAATATTTGAGGTTGCACTTGAGAGACGAGCTTAGCCTCGCGCTCGCCTTCCACAGGTCTCTTAGGATGTCAACCGTTGACGGGAAAGCGACGGCGGCGTTGAGCTGCTCCGGCGGCAGCGGGGTGGTGGAGGAGCCGGAGTGGTCATCGCCGCCGCCCAAGAGGTTGTACCGGGTGTTCCTCTTGCTCACCTCGTCCACCCTGGCCTTGAGCTGCTTCAACTGAGCAACTGCCTGCTTCAGGTCTCCGACCCAAGCCGGTGTCATGCAGGACGGCAGCCACATGACACGCCACACCCATGACCACCGGTGCGAGGTGGTGTCTAGGTGGATGACAAACTCAACGCAGTCTTCCACATCGAAGGCCAGCTCACGGAGCTGCCGCACCCACGTCTTCACTACCTTGTTGCTTGTACGCACCTTGTTGTCGTTGGCCATCTCGAGAAAGGACTGCATCATCTGGAACTCGTCGACGATGAACCGCAGGTCTTGCTGCGCCGCGTCCTTGAGCTTCGTGTCTTCATCGATCGCCGCCAGGACCCTGCTCACAGTCCCCTCCACCGCCTTCTTGGTCAACCCAAGCGCCATGTCCGCCATGGCTGCTCTCTCTCTCTCTCTCTCAAGAACTGGCGGATACTGACTGATCGGTCCTGGGAATCTATATATTGTGGAATTGCATAGTAAAACAGGATTTGCTAGCTCCGATCCACGTCACTGTCGAAATCGACAGCAACCACTGCGGACGCCCTCATGCACAACCGGATTTCTCGGATCTGAATAGTAATGGCTGGGCCCCCCGTGCACTATGTGACCGGCCGTACCCTAGCAGGTCATAAACAAAGGTAGGTGGCACGTACTGGCACCTGTTAAGTTTATTCTTTTATTCTTTAGTCTTTCTTTCATCTTTACCTCTAAGATAGACTCGTGTGTGTCACATTATCTTGAATCATATCATATTTACCCCTGTCATGAACATTGGTTTATCATACAAGTATGTTATTTAAAACATATTCATGCTAGAGACTTTTTATATTATCGTCTTCATTTGGAAAAAAAATAAATAACGATATCTTGAATACTTCTACGTGAAATATTACAACGGTAATTTTATGCGCTTGTGGATTTATTTTATAAATGCAAAGAACTTACCAAGGCATTTCGGATACCGTTGCTAGGGATGGATTCTATCTCTATTCCTGGTGATGACGTTAATTAAGAAACGCCAATAACCATGATCAATATTCTCATAGCTGTCACAAATTTTGTACTATTTTTCTGGATAAACGTAACATTAAATTGCCTAAATGTTTAACAGTATCATGCCTGTACGTAGGACCATGCGTCTATAGTAGTACCATCATTTGTTTATGCATCTTTTGTTTATACACCTTCTTCCAACATAAATAAATGGACCTCGGATGGCCGAGGTCATGTCTTTTGTTTTGTTTTATACAAAAAAAAATAATCATTGTCTTTTGTTAACACACCTTGTGCACAGTATAATCAACGGTTCCCACAAACTTTGAATACCTCTCGTCATGACAATTAGCGACTCTGTAGATTGGATCTAGCAACTACAGTGAGGGGTCCTTCAGACTGGAAGCAAAAAGTCGTCTTTTTTATGCCCACATGCCATCAATTGTTTATTACCAATTCACATGCATTCCCTTTTCTCTTCTGGTGGTCCAAGAGCATCTTGAACATGTTACATCTCATCGTCCAAATACCAATAAAAAACAGTATGAATGATTGAGAGCATATTGTTCCTCACTTTTATTTCTAAATTATATAGTATAGATTCATATGCTCATAAACATCTACGCCTATATGAACATAGAAACTTAAGCCATGTTTGATTCCCACCTCCTAAACTAAAGTGAACTAAAATATTTTAGTTATCTTTTAATACCTCTTGAGTGACTAGTGCAACTAAAATATTTTAGTCACCTTTTGACACTTTAGTCCCTAAAGTGACTAAAGTTTAGTCCACTAAAATTTAGGAGGTGAGAACTAAACACCCCCTTAGACTTTATCTACATGAGCACCTCCAAAATACAAGGCTGGTGGTCACCAGATCTGAAGAATGACGAAATCATCATAGACATTTCTCTATCTTGACAGACACTGAAGGAATAACTCTGTTAAATCTAGAAATACAAAAAAATGTAGTTGATCACTTTTCCATTTGAATTCATATTTTATGAAAAAATTATTTCAAGTTTTTAGATTTTAAAATTCATTTTTTTGAGTTTTCCAAATAACCTTAGATGGAAAAAGTAGCTGACTACATTTCATTTGAAATCATTGAACGCCTAGAAATTAAGTTTAAACTTTCAAATTTTATGTATTTTCTTGAATTTTCCAAGTATCTCGGATGAAGAAATGATCTACACCAAATTTGTTGTACTCGAAGAGATATAAAAATTTTATTTAATGATTTTTTCATTTGAAATTATTTAGAATATATAAATTTTGTTTTAGGATTAATGTTTTTAATTCATATTTTTAAAATTTTCCAAATGGGCCTAGATGGCGAAAAGACCTATATTAAACTAAAGTTGTAGTATTAGAGAAATCTAAAAAATGCCAGTTCAAAGTTTTTTTTAATTTGTTCAGGACTGAAGTATGTATTACTATATCCATTAAAGTGAAAGAGAAGGAATTATCTTCTACTCAATGGCAGACACATGCATGTGTATTTCACACGATTTTTTTTTGTCGGTAGGGTTTCTCAGGATTAAAAATTTGCTATTTTTCTAGGTCGAATTTGTCATTTCTAGAAAAATGATTTCTAATTTGATTTGTAGACCGTCGTCTCTACAAATCGTTGATTTATAGAGACCGCGCTAGAGAAAGCCTTTACAAATGCTTTACATTGTAGTGCACCTTTTTTTTTTTTTTGCAAAGGTTACATAGTAGTGTACCTTGAGCCCATGATTCATGAACGTTTTGTTATTCACATGGTGCCATGTTGGTTCATACGTAGAATAATCAACCGCCACGTCCTTGGACATATGTATAAAGAGCTATGTATAAATGTGTTGGATGAGGAAACTAGCACTCTAGTTTATTACGCAGTATGTGTACTTTATTGAGAGCAGCTGCTACAGCAGCTACAACTAGATTGTATTTTATTCAAACACTGCTTGGTTAACCATATTATACATTATGCATGATTAGTAGTTAATAACTTGGTTAACCATATTTATTGGAACACTTCTTGGTTCATCTGCATTATTCGAACACTGCTTGGTTAACTGTATTATACATTATGCATGATTAGTAGTTAATAACTTGGTTAAAAAAACAATATTTATTGGAACACTTCTTGGTTCATCTGCATTACAAATTTACAAGTGGTTACATCATATCAGAAACTTATAATAACCCATATTGTACAAAATGCATGGTTAGTAGTTAATTAAAAGATCCATAATATCCATCAATCAACATGATTAATTAATACCCCAAATAGAACTAAACAAATAGCAAAAGAAACATAAATTTATTAAAGCCTTGATACAATGTAAATAATCCCAAATAACATTAAACAAACTAAGGTAACGATGCTCTTTAGCAAAAGAAGGATTTCACGACCAATTTCCACTAAAACAAACAAATGATTCTTCTGCTGGTTCACTGCCTCATCCTTCACAGGTGCACTCTCATCAGGCGCCTCAACCGCCTTTGCAAGAGATATTCAGATGTGCTCAGCATACTCTTCCTCCCAATACCAACCGTCACATGGTCCACTGCCACCCCACTAAAATTACAACACCAAATCAAGAACTTTAATCAAAATCATCACGAAGATGGCTACAAACCATTTAAAAACATCATGAGAAAGAACTCACATCATGATCCGGACACATATAGAAGATGCGCCTATTGTTAGGATCCTTCTTCTTCACCCTGTACTTCCTCACAATCTTCTACATACTCACACTTGCCACACACAACGATAGGGAGGTTCGGCCTCAGTCGTCCCTTAAGAACCCCATGCAAGACCGAGGACCCGGAAGTAGTCGCCATCTACAACCCTCTATATTCATTTTCATCAACTACTAGAAATTTCTTATTTTGTGAACCATATACTTAAATAAGTTATGTTCTAAAAAACCCTTAAATTTCACTATTTCTAATAGTGCAAAGAGGAAATAAACGTGCATACTAGTTTTCATGAGCTACTATAAGATTCCTTTGTGAGCTACTATAAAAATCTGAAGAATCATTGCCCTGGTTGGTTTCGGTGATTAACGACAATTAGAGATTATTATGGCTAACGTGTGTTTTGCAGAGGCTATGCGTAGCTTAGCCATAGTGATCGATAAGAATGGGCTCCAATGGTCATAACTTAGCCCCCAAGATGGATATCGTTTCGGTTTTCAAGGAGACATGATGAAGACCCTAGAATGATAGGCTAAGTGCCATAAGGAGATGAAGGGCACTTAGAATTAGATAGGGCTTCTCTTTTTTACCTTTGACCGTAGTATTAAGAGGGGTTGAGATTAGTAGCTTGACTTAGGAAAGCTTCATAACTTAGGTGTGGTGCACACTTGACTTCCTTAGCTCTAAGCAAGCCTACGTTGACCGTAAGATAGCCTAGAACAACTTCCATATTCATCGCGATGAAAAACGAAGTTGATAGAACTATTTTCTGGGCGTCGGACGCTCCTGAAGGGGGCATCGAACGCTGTCTGTCGGCATCGGACAGAGGCATCGGACGCTGGGTGGTTGAGTCCACAGCGTCCGTCGACCTTCCAGTGGAGATGTTTTCTGGCTAAGTTTTTTAGGGTGCGTCGGACGCTGTCCGTCGGCCAGGCGTCGGACGCTGGGAAGAGCGTCCGTCGACCTTCCAGAGAGGGTGTTTTTCAACCCTAGCCAGAGTGAAGCACCGGACGCTGAGGATGAGCGTCCGTCGCCCAGTGACATAGCGTCCGTCGCTGGGAACAGTGTGTCAGAACTAGCCGTTGGGCAGGGCGTCGGACCGTCCGTCGCCTAGGCGCCGGAGCGTCCGTCGCCCAAACTATGAACAGAAACTAGCCGTTGGGCATGCGACGGACCGTCCGTCGCCTAGTCGATAGAGCGTCCGTCGCCAACTTAAAATGCCAGCCCGAGGCAGTTTTCAGAGGGTCTATTTATAGCCCCTCCCACTTCTCTCCCACCTTGCCTTTGCTCATTTGAGTTGCTGAGTTTGTTGAGAAGGTTGGGAAGCGAGCAAGAGCCCTAGAGAGAGAGAGAGTGATTCGCGAATTCATCCATACTCTCTCTAGTTCATCCAAGAGTTCAAGTGTGCATCCTCTAGTTATGAAGCTTGAGTGAGTCAAGTGAAGATCGATGCTTGTTACTCTTGGTGATCGACATCACCTAGACGGTCCGGTGGTGCTCGGAGGAAGGTGATCGCTGGAGGATTGTCGGCGGCCCTTCTCCATCGACGTTTGTGATCGGTTGTGGGCGATTCACCGAGCCGGAGTGGCGAAGAATCAGCTCTTTATTACCGCATTACTTTCCGCACTTGTCTTTCAATTCATACTAGAATTGTGTAGGAAGTTTTCGCTTTCCATTGACTTGCTACCGCTTTCTAGCTAGGACACACAAGCGGTAGGCACTAGGGGGTCAATTGGCTCTTTATAGGTTTAATTCTTGTTTAGAAATTAAAAAGAGCCCAATTCACCCCCCGTCTTGGGCATCTTGATCCTTTCAATTGGTATCAGAGCAAGGTTTGCTCTAAATTAGGCTTCACCGCCTAGAGCAAGATGTCCCATGGGGATGGACCACCTCCCATGTTCGATGGAGACGACTTTCCTTATTGGAAAGTTCGTATGGAGGCCTATCTAGAGGCCGTTGACGTGGGCGTGCTCAAAGCCGCCACAAAGGGAGGCACCCTCTTCGCGGAGGACCTCAACTTTGATAAGCACAATGCCAAGGCTAAGAACATTATCTTTCGTGGCATTAGCAAGGATGTCTTCAACCGAGTGCGTAATGCCAAAGACGCATTTGAGTTGTGGACCACTATTTGTGCTCTTCACGAAGGCACAAAGAGTGAGCGTGAAGAACACTATCATTTGGTCATGGCTAAGCTTAATTCTTTTTCCATACATGCAAATGAAAATGCAAAGGAAATGTACTCATGACTTAACATTATTGTAGAGGAATTAAATGGGCTCGGTCTCAACCAAATGGAACCGACCGATGTGGTACGCAAGATCCTTTGTGTCTTGCCCATTGAGAAGTATGGCCACATCATCACAGTGCTTCACCAAGGAGATCTCTCTGCCGCTACACCGACACAAATCTTGGGCAAGATCAATGCCCATGAGATGTACATGAAGATTGGCGATGGTGGCTCATCTTCCTCCTCCAAGAAGAAAGAAAAAGAGAAGGAGGAGAAGAAGGACTTGGCACTCAAGGCATCCTCCTTGGAGAAGTACAAGATGCAAGTCATGTATGAGAGTACAAGCGATGATGATGATGATGATGATCTCGCTCTCATGGTGAAGAAAACAACCAAGATGTTGAAGAAGCTAAGCAAGAATGGAGTCAAGTTTGACTCAAAGAAGAAATTCTTCACAAGCTCTTCAAGAAAGCCTCTCTCCAAGATGGATTGCTACAATTGTGGCAAACTTAGACACTTGGCTCATGCTTGCCCCGGAGAGAAGAAAGACAAGTACAAGAACAAGAAAGCAAACAACAAGTTCAAGTACAACAAGGGCAACAAAGTTGAGTCAAGTGATGAGGAGAAGAAGGATGACAAGCCATTCAAGAAGAAGAAGAACTTCAACTTCCACAAGAAGAAGAAGAATGACAAAGCCTACATTGTTGGTGATTGGCTCACCGACATTGAAGACTCAAATGACTCATCCGGAGATGAAAGTGAAGAAGAGAAGGTGGCCGCCTTGGTGATTGGTTCATCTACTCCACCGCCACCCCCTCCATCATCTCCGGGTTCATCCTCTACACACCTATGCCTCATGGCTAAAGGTGACAAAAAGGTACAAAAAGAGGATAGTGATGATGAGGCTAGCTCTAGTGATGATAGTGATGATGAGTTTGAGGCACCTTCCTATGATGAGCTAATTGTAATTTGCAACAAATATACTAAGCTCATTAGGAAGTATAAAGGCAAAAGTGAATCACTAGAGAAAGCCAATGATAACTTGCATGCTAAGCTTGATGACTTGTCTAGTGCTAATGATGAATTGAAGTTTGATAACAAATCTCTATCATCTAGCACTAGGGAGCTCAAAGCCTCACTCAAGCAAGCTAATGAGAAACATGATAAGCTTGAGAGGTCAACACAAGAGCTCCATACAATATACAACTTGCTAAAAGATGACTACAACCAAGTTAAGAATGAACATGACACACTTGTGATAGCTAATGAATTGCTTTCAAATGATCTTGCTACACATGTTGCTATTAACCCGGTTGTTAAGTGTGATATAGCTACTTCTTGTGAGGACATGCTTGATGAAGTTACTAGTGAGCAAAATGCTAAGTGCAAGGGCAAGAAGGTAGTTGAGGCCGACAAGCATGATGACTATGTGAAGATGAGGCAAGAGAACACCAAGCTCAAGGAAGAGCTAACCAACCTCAAGGCAAGCAAGCCACTCACCATTAAGTCGGTCAAGCAAGATGACAAAGATGCAATGACCTTGATCAACTCTCTCAAAGAGGAAAATGCAAAGCTCAAGGTTGAGAAGATCAAGCTCACAAGTGGATTGGAGAAGTTCACCAAGGGCCACAACCTCCAAAGTGAGCTCTTGATGAACACAATCATGAAGACCGACAAGACCGGCATTGGGTTCAAGGAGAACCAAGTCATGAAGGCCAAGGTCAAGATAGAAGCAAAGAACTATTACAAGAACAAGGCCATGAGAAGCAACTATGACACACCAAAGCCCAAGCCCAAGAAGTGCTATGGATGTGGTCAAGAGGGTCACTTTCAATCCCAATGCAAGACTCCACCTCCCAAGACCTTGCCCAAGCACATAAGGCCTTTCGCTCATGATGCACACTTCATCATCAACAAGGACTCCAAGGGTAGACCTCAAGTTGTGTTTCTCGGTCCTAAGATGAAGAACAAGCCCATAGTGCTATGGGTTGCTAAGGAGTTGGTGGACAAGGCTATGGGACCTCGCCAAGTGTGGGTTCCCAAACAACAAGCTTAACTCCAAGTTGCTTGTGTGTAGGTGAACTACAAGACCGGTGGAAGTCATTGGGTGATTGATAGTGGATGCACTCAACATATGACCGGTGACTCCCGGATGTTCACCACACTTGAGGAAGATTGTGATGGGCAAGACAAGATTACCTTTGGGGACAATTCAAAAGGCAAAGTGCAAGGCCTAGGCAAAGTGGAAATCTCAAATGATCAATCAATATCAAATGTCTTGCTAGTACAATCATTGAGCTTCAACTTGCTATCGATGAGACAACTATGTGATCTTGGTTTCCAATGTCTCTTCACTCCTAATGAGGTAGTTGTGTCCAAGATTGAAGATTCATCTTTGATATTCAAAGGGCTTCGGCACAAGAATGTCTATCTAGTGGACTTCACCTCAAATGAAGCTAGCTTGCAAACATGTCTATTCTCCAAGAGTTCTTTGGGTTGGCTATGGCATAGAAGATTAGCACATGTGGGAATGTCAACTTTGAAGAAGCTTGTCAAGAAGGAGTTGGTTAGAGGGGTGAAGGATGTTGTGTTTGAGAAGGACAAACTTTGTAGTGCATGTCAAGCCGGCAAGCAAGTGGCAAACACTCATCCAACCAAAGCTTTCATGTCAACCTCAAGAGTCCTAGAGCTACTCCACATGGATCTATTTGGACCTACCACCTATGCTAGCCTTGGTGGCAATCTTTTTTGCTTGGTGGTAGTTGATGACTACTCTAGGTACACTTGGGTGTTCTTTCTTCAAGACAAGGGAGAAACTCAATCAATATTCAAGAAGTTTGCAACTAGAGCCCAAAATGAGTTTGATGTGAAGATCAAGAAGATAAGAAGTGACAATGAGACTGAGTTTGTGAATACCAAGATTGAAGAGTATTGTGATGAAGTTGGGATCAAGCATGAAGTATCCGCTACTTATACTCCTCAACAAAATGGTGTAGTAGAGAGGAAGAACCGGACACTCATTACTCTTGCAAGATCAATGCTTGATGAATACAACACCCCCGAGAAGTTTTGGGCCGAAGCAATGAACACCGCATGCTATGCGGCCAACCGGCTATTTGTCTAAAGGCTTCTCAAGAAGACCCCCTATGAGCTTGTGAATCGGAAGAAACCGGATATATCCTTTTTCTGAGTGTTTGGTTGCAAAGTGTACATCTACAAGAAGCGCCAACACTTGGGCAAGTTCCAAAGAAGATGTGACATTGATTTCCTTGTTGGATATTCACTTAAATCCAAGGCATACCGTGTATTTAACAAAGCCACCGGCTTAGTTGAAGAAACATATGACTTGGAGTTTGATGAAACTAATGGCTCTCAAGAAGAGCATGAAAATCTTGATGATGTAGGTGATGAACCCTTGAGGGAGGCAATGAAGAATATGCCAATTGGTGTTATCAACCCGCAAGAGGTGGAAGAAATTGAAGATGAAGCAAATCAAGATCCTTCTCCACCCCACACGCCTCAAGTTGATGAAGAAGATCAAGTGAGGCAAGCTCAAGAAGACACTCACATTCCTCAAGATCAAGCCGAGGCCGAAGCAAGCAATGTTGAAGCACCGCAACCTCCTCCCCAAGTGATTAATAGAAGATCTACACCTATGCTTCAAGCTCATCCACAAGACCTCATCATAGGGAGTCCATCAAGGGGGGTAACAACTCGATCTAAACTTGCTTCTTATGTTGAACATCACTCCTTTGTTTCCTTTGTTGAGCCTTGTAGTGTGGAGGATGCACTTGCGGATCCGGATTGGGTGAACGCCATGCACGAAGAGTTGAAGAACTTCACCAGAAACGAAGTGTGGACACTAGTAGAAAAGCCCAAAGGAGCAAGAATCATTGGCACCAAGTGGGTGTTTAGGAACAAGCAAGATGATCAAGGCGTGGTTGTGAGAAACAAGGCAAGATTGGTGGCAAAGGGGTTCTCCCAAATTGAAGGCTTGGATTTTGGGGAGACCTTTGCACCAGTTGCAAGACTAGAAGCCATTCGTATCCTTTTGGCATATGCTTCACATCATAAAATGAAACTTTTTCAAATGGATGTGAAGAGTGCCTTTCTAAATGGTTTCATCAATGAACTTGTTTTTGTCTCACAACCTCCCGGGTTTGAAGACCCAAATTGTCCTAATCATGTGTATAGGTTGTCCAAGGCACTCTATGGATTGAAGCAAGCTCCAAGAGCTTGGTATGAGAGGCTAAGGGACTTCCTACTCAAGAAGGGCTTCAAGATCGGGAAAGTGGATACCACACTCTTGACCAAGGTGCTAGATGGAGAGATCTTTGTTTGCCAAGTATATGTCGATGACATTATATTTGGGTCAACAAACCAAGGTCATAGCAAGGAATTTGGTGCATTGATGTCCAAGGAGTTCGAGATGTCGATGATTGGCGAGCTAACCTTCTTCCTTGGCTTCCAAGTGAAGCAATTGAGGGAGGGCACCTTCATATCTCAAGAGAAGTACACTTATGATGTGCTCAAGAAATTCAAGATGGAGGATTGCAAGCCAATCAAGACCCCAATGCCTACTAATGGGCATCTCGATCTCGATGAGGGAGGTAAACCGATTGACCAAACTCTTTATCGTTCTATGATCGGTAGTTTACTTTACCTCACCGCTTCTAGGCCGGATATCATGTTTAGTGTGTGTATGTGTGCTAGGTTTCAAGCAAACCCTAAGGAGTCGCATCTTTGTGCGGTTAAAAGGATCCTTAGGTACTTAAGGCACACCCCTAGCATGGGTCTTTGGTATCCCAAAGGAGCTCCCTTCCAACTAGTTGGCTATTCCGATTCGGATTACGTCGGGTGTAAGGTTGATAGGAAGCGTACCTCCGGCGGGTGCCACATGCTAGGAAGATCACTTGTTTCTTGGTCCTCAAAGAAGCAAAATAGTGTGGCATTGTCAACCACCGAGGCGGAATACATTGCCATGGGAGCAAGTTGTGCACAAATCTTATATATGACCCAAACACTCTTTGATTACGGCGTGTTTTTAAAAGAAGTTCCACTTTTGTGTGATAATGAAAGCGCCGTAAAGCTTGCAAACAACCCGGTTCAACACTCTCGCACCAAGCACATAGATATTCGCCATCACTTTCTTAGAGATCATGTGGCTAGGAAAGACATAACACTAGTTGGAGTTAAGAGCGAAGATCAATTGGCGGATATCTTCACTAAACCACTCGATGAAACAACCTTTTGTAGGTTGAGAAGCGAGTTAAATGTGCTTGATCACTCTAATTTCACTAAAAGATGAGTTTGTGTGAACCATGCATTCATATATAATATAACATGTTTAATTTGGTAATGCACATAGGCTTGGCTAACGCGGTTAAGATAACCGCCCTCAAAGCGTGTGACAAAGCTTAACCGCGGTTTAAACTTGCAAGCAACCTAGATTCAAATTTCGTATTGCATAGCATATGCATGTGTGTTGTTTTCCGTTCTTTTTCGGTTAAGTTCTTTTGAGCATCCTCTATGTTCGTCCACTTAGGGGGAGCATTCCAAGCTCAAGACACTTCTTTACCCCTCTTGTGGCCATATGATGACTCCTTGGTGCTTCCATTCGAATATTTTGAGCTAAAAACTAAAATTAAGCCTATGGCAAACTAATTGAAAATGAGTGTTTGTGAGATGGTTCTCATATCAAGTCCAATCAAGTGTTATTTGGATCTTATTGGGATTGGAACTTGGTTGGGAGAAAGACGCAAAAAGAAAATTTGAAAAATTCTATTTTTAAGGCGTCGGACGCTGCCGACGGACGCTGCCGACGGACGCTCGGTGTCAATTGCCTCAGCGTCCATCGCGATCGTCCGAAGATTAAATTTGCCCGCTTACAGGCGTTCGTCGCGGAGCGTCTGTCGCGGTCAATGCGATTGGACGTTTCAAATCTATTCTGGAAGCCCGACAGACGATGCCGTCGGACGCTCCCCGAGCGTCCGTCGCATACCGACGGAGCGTCCGTCGCGCCGCGTCGGAGCGTCCGTCGCGAACTTAACGGCGAAATTTTTTAGAAAAACCCCGCTCTTCCTCAGTTCTGTCGCCCGATCCATTTTTTTCCGTCCGTCGCCGCACATCAAACCCTAGCCGCCGTTCTTCCGCCGCCGCTGGGCCGCTGTTCCTCCTTACGCCGCCGCGGATTCCCACTGCGCCATCGTCCCTGCGCCGCCACTGCTCCCCTACGCCGCCCTTCCACCCTGCTGCGCCGCTGCTCCACCACCCTGCCACACAGCACCACCGCGCAAAGCTTCAGTCCGCCCCTACGCCACTGTGTTCTTGTGCACCGTCGCCGCAGAGCTGATCCACCTTGCATCGTCGCCACTCCCCTGCGTAGTTCTAGCCCAAGGAGCTCCCCTCCCTCGCCCCCTGCGTGGCCCAGCCGCCAAAAACCCTAGCGCCATCACCCCTCCCCCTATAAATACAACCCCCTCAGCCCCTCTTTTCCCCACGCTGAGAGCAGCCGCCGCCACCAAGCCGGCCCATCGGTGTATTGTTCTAATTTAGCCATGTTTGTATGCTTTGTATGATCAGATTGCTTGTGTGGTGATTTGTTAATTACTGTCCCATCGGTGAGTTTTACGTTGGAGATCAAGAAGTTGGCTTTCTAGAAGATCTTTTGAAGACTAGAACTAGAAGAAGGATCTAAGCTTTTAAGGCAAGTATTATATGGGATCTTCCTTGATGTCCTATTCATGATGTTTTAAATAAAATCATATGCATGTGTCTAATCTTGTTACCTTACGGCTTACCAAGATTTGATTACCTTGAACCTTGAAATCTTATGGGTTATCTTTGCATCTGGGTAGTTATTGCTAGTGCTCCATTAATAAGCATGATCTTTAATCTTGATTAATGACTATATGAATTGATAAAGTAAAACTTGACTTTTTAGCAACATGGAATTAGGATCCTATCTGTCAGCAAAAGCTGGGACATACAGTACAACCACAAGCTATATGGCTCTGGCTTGACTCAGTATTAGGATTCTACTGGTTTGTGACAACTTACCCGAAAGGGCGCAAGAGGGGCTCACCTTAATTCCCTCGTAAGAGGGGTGGTACTAACCATTGAGGAAACGAATAGCGGGTTGTTACCTACCAGTGGAACCTGTGAACGGTCTCGTAGTGTACCCTGCTCCACTTCCTTGGTAGAGGTGATGGCATATGGGGATCACGACTTATGGGTAAAGATGTACACCTCTGCAGAGTGTAAAACTGATATATCAGCCGTGCTCACGGACACGAGCGGCCCAGAAAACTCACAGACTAATAACGGAAAACTCACAGAAACTTTGTTTACTTGTTGCTTATTATTATGAATCACTTTACCATGATATTATGTTATTCGTTCAGTTGTTTATATGATCATGTGGTTTAATTTGGGGCTTACGCATAATTTATGACACCTCAATTGTAAAGTTTTGAATCAACTAAAAATGCTTATTGCAGTAAACCAATGTCAACTTTTTGAGCCTCATGAACCCCATATATGCTTGTTGAGTACGAAAGTACTTACGCTTGTTTATTCTTTTCAATCTTTGGATAAAAATCCCGGATGGGTACCAGTTTGCAAGAGTCTCGAGCAGTTAGGCTTGTGATCAACCAGTCAGTTGGTCCCTGTGGAGTGGAGTCTTCGCTTGAAGATCGGAGTGTCTTTCCGTTGTTTGCTCTCTTAAGGTTATTTATTTGACCATATATGTTATATACTTAAGTGTTGTCTTTTGATATTACATTGTTCTGTGGCTATATGTGAGATTTGACTTCCTGGCTCACATATGGTGTATATCTGGTTTTATTCTTAAAACCGGGTGTGACAGTATTGCTTGGCATTTTCAAAATTCAAACTTGAATTCAATTTGTGCTTTGAATTTTGGTTTTGGAATTTCAGAAATAAAAGCAAAACACTTTCTTTTTCTCTCTCCCTCTTCCCCCTATCTGGCCCGCAGGTTCCCCCCCGGCCCAGCTCTCTCCGCCCCCCCTCGCGCGAAGGCCCAGCAGGACGGCCCAGCAACCCAACCCGCGCAGACTAATCGCTCGGTTTCCTCCCCACGCTGATAGGTGGACCCCGCGTGTCAGCCGCACACTCCCCCTTTCCTTCTTCCTCCTCCCCTCCCTTTCCTTTCTGCGCGCCGACACTTTCCTTCCTCGCCGACGCGATTTGAAGCAGGGAATCCCCCCCTTTCCTCAGCCGACGCAGCCAGGGGCTTTATAAAGCCGAGCACCGCACCCTACTACCCTCACCTCGCCATCTCGGAGCACCCCAGAACCACCAGAGCCGCCGCAAATCCTAGCGCCGAGCCGCCGTGGTTGCTTCGCCGTCGAGGTACACCACCGCCGCCTTGAGCTTCTTCCCGAGCCTCGCATCGTGGTAAGGAGAGCCTCCAGGAGCTCGCCATCCCCTTTCATCCTCTCTGTTTCGGCCACGTGACTCCCCTCTGCGTCCGCCGGTTTCACCGAGCCGCTCCGTCGCAAGCACCGCCGCGACCGAGCCCTTTCGGCTTCAATCAACCCCGCCGTAGTGTTCGCCATCTCTCCCTCTCCCTTCTCATCCTTTTTGCGCAGAGAATCATGCACTGAATCATCGGATTGCACTGCGCCGCTGCCGTCCGGCCATGGCGCCGCCGGTTGCTCGCCTCCGGCCACCGTGCGCCACCACTCCCTCTCCCTGATCTAATCGTGTCCATCCATCGTGGATCGGACGACCCACAGAGCCCCATACCGGTTCGGCCGACTGTTTTGCAAAAAGAACCCCGCCCCTTTTTAAGTCAGAACCCGCAATCCTAAGTGCATTTTCCCTCTTTACGTTTTAGTTCTGGAAAGCGTATTTTCCTTTCTGTTTTGTTTTAATTCGAAAATAAATGGAAAACCCTAATTACAGATTTGCCACTCAATTTCCAATGCTTATAAAATGTTCGTTTTAACTCCGTTTTCATCCATTCAAATTGTGTTAGGGTCGTATCGTCGTAATCTACGTGTTAGTTAGTTCATAGTTCATGTTAGACAACTTTTAAAAACATTTAATCACTTAACCTCTTTTAATCTCTGGGTTAAGTTATGAAACTTGATTAGTTCATATCTTCTTCGTTATAGCTCCATTTTTCGTGTTTCAAACGTCGATGTGATCGTAGTGAGACGTAGATCAGTTTTATGAACTTTTAATCTTGTTTTATTATGGTTGGTGTACTGTTCTAATCTATAGTCTTTGTTTGCTTGCATGTTATGCCCTGGTATGATTGTATGTGATGTGGTGATCGAGTATAGACGGTGAGTAGTACGTGGGTAACCAGGAGGTTTTCTTTGAGCAGGAGTAGCAGGAACCTTTTGAGCAAGGCAAGTATTCATGGGATCATCCTTGTTGTCCTAATCACATTAATCATTAATTCATGTTATGCATGTGTTTCCTTGATAACCTATGTAGTTTTACCATAGATTTGTACCTTATACCTTGTTACACTGGGATTTATGCATTGGGTAGATCAAGCTAGTGCTCTTGAAAAATAACTATGATCATGTAACCTTGACTAATGACTTATGCAACAACGGTAAAATATGCTTTTTAGCAACATGGATTAAGGTGATCTAGAGTACAGTTTTTGAGATGCTCTAGAACCTCTGTAAGCGATCACCCGGGATTTACAGTACAACCATGAGAGCTACATGGCTCTGGCTTTAGTTAAGTAAGGGGGTTACTTTCTCGCATGTGATAGTTCATGAAAGTTGCTATTGACGCACGGTTGCGGGGACGGCCGGAGTGGCTACCGCTGCGCGTGAGTACCATCGAGGGGTCCCCGTATACCCCTTGCCCGTGGATCCGTAGTTTTTGTTGTATGTCAGCGAGCCCCTCTGAAAGACTTCATAGTGTACCCTGCCCGCTCACCTTGGCAGTGTTTTGGGAGTAATTAACCCGGGCATATGGGCAACACGACTCATGGGTAAAGTTGTACAACCTCTGCAGAGTGTCTTAAAACTAATATATTAGCCGTGCTCACGGATATGAGCGGCCTGGAATTCTTATGGAACAGAATGACTTTAATCTACCATTTACTAGTTTGCTATTCATTATACATGTTTACTTGATCATATGGTTATTGGGTTGTTGATATTATTGATGCTATCCATATGCTAAAATTGTGACAACATAAAAGCTGATGCATTTTAACCAGTGTCCTACTTTTTGAGCCTCATGAACCTCATATTTACTTGTTGAGTACTAGAAGTACTTACGCTTGTTTATTTTCATATTTGGATAAAAATCTCGGATGAGTACCAGATTATCAGAGTTATGAGGAGTATCCAGAGGACTACTAGGTTTGGGGTTAACCAGTTGACGTCCCTGTGCGATGGAGCTTCGCGAGAGTTATCTTTTATTTTCGCTGTTATGTAATAGACTTTAATTAGATATTTATTCGCTATGTAATAACACTCGTAATGGTACATTTTTGATAATTTGTCGGCTTATGTGTGTGACTGATCTCTGGGCACACATAAGGTTTATCCATCCCGTTTTGCCTTTAAAACTGGGTGCGACATAAACCCTGAGTACGGGAATGTACTCAGCTAGACTTACCCGTCTAACTGAAAATAAAGACTCCAAGGATATGCATGGCTATATATGTGGATCTGGATAAGCTTTACTTTTACAGAAACACGAGCAATATGAAATAACCTTAAATATTAGAGAGCATTCATTTTCCATCCTATTATTTATCTCTAGGTTTGGCACCTGTACTAGAGCACTCACTTGATCTAATCAAACAATATAATAATACCATATCCAATTCCTTCATCAATATTTTAGTAGAACCATTACGATGTCACATGGAGTTGTACCGTGGTGAAGCTCAGCATAATCCCCCACTATCCGGTGGAAGGCGGCGACTCGAATCGATATACAACCAGCTGACAAGATTACCTTTAACACACGCCCACACTTCCCCGTCGAGTCCATGCATTGGGTCACCGCTCAACAAAGTCCAGGTAGTACCGCCGCGATCTCAGTGTAATCCACCCAATTGGAGAAATCAGTTGGCCACCACGGGGTAGGTCGTATCTCCAAACTAGAGGGTGCCAAAAGTAGGTTGAGAGTCGGCCCAGACAGTGTTTACTCGGCTTCAGGGTCGATACTCGCAACGGCCCCTATGTGAAAGAGCGCATTCAAAGATGTAAGAGGGCCACCATCGTATACAAACCTATACGATCCAACGGACGGACTGCCCCCAAGTCTAAACAGTCTTTCTTTCATCTTTACCTCTAAGATAGACTCGTGTGTGTCACATTATCTTGAATCATATCATATTTTCCCCTGTCATGAACATTGGTTTATCATACAAGTATGTTATTTAAAACATATTCATGCTAGAGACTTTTTATATTATCGTCTTCATTTGGAAAAAAAATAAATAACGATATCTTGAATACTTCTACGTGAAATATTACAACGGTAATTTTATGCGCATGTGGATTTATTTTATAAATGCAAAGAACTTACCAAGGCATTTCGGATACCGTTGCTAGGGATGGATTCTATCTCTATTCCTGGTGATGACGTTAATTAAGAAACGCCAATAACCATGATCAATATTCTCATAGCTGTCACAAATTTTGTACTATTTTTCTGGATAAACGTAACATTAAATTGCCTAAATGTTTAACAGTATCATGCCTGTACGTAGGACCATGCGTCTATAGTAGTACCATCATTTGTTTATGCATCTTTTGTTTATACACCTTCTTCCAACATAAATAAATGGACCTCGGATGGCCGAGGTCATGTCTTTTGTTTTGTTTTATAACAAAAAAAAATAATCATTGTCTTTTGTTAACACACCTTGTGCACAGTATAATCAACGGTTCCCACAAACTTTGAATACCTCTCGTCATGACAATTAGCGACTCTGTAGATTGGATCTAGCAACTACAGTGAGGGGTCCTTCGGACTGGAAGCAAAAAGTCGTCTTTTTTATGCCCACATGCCATCAATTGTTTATTACCAATTCACATGCATTCCCTTTTCTCTTCTGGTGGTCCAAGAGCATCTTGAACATGTTACATCTCATCGTCCCAATACCAATGAAAAACAGTATGAATGATTGAGAGCATATTGTTCCTCAATTTTATTTCTAAATCATATAGTATAGATTCATATGCTCATAAACATCTACGCCTATATGAACACAGAAACTTAAGCCCTGTTTGGTTCCCACCTCCTAAACTAAAGTGAACTAAAATATTTTAGTCATCTTTTAATACCTCTTGAGTGACTAGTGCAACTTGTCACACCCAGTTTTAAGAACAAAACCAGATATACCCTATATGTGAGCCCAGGAAGTCAAATCTCACATATAGCCACAGAACAAGGTAATTTCAAAAGACAACACTTAAATACATAACATATAAGGCCAAAGAAATAACCTTAAAAGCGCAAAACAACGGAAAGACACTCCGATCTTCAGGAGAAGACTCCACTCCACAGGGACCAACTGACTGGTTGATCACAAGCCTAACTGTTCGAGACTCTTGCAATCCGGTACCCATCCGGGATTTTTATCCAAAGTATTGAAAAGTAAAGCAAGCGTAAGTACATCTCGTACTCAACAAGTATATATGGGGTTCATGAGGCTCAAAAAGTTGACACTGGTTTACTGCGATAAGCATTTTTAATTGTTTCAAAACTTTACAGTTGAAGGGTCATAAGTTATGCTTAAGCCCCCAAATTAGACCACATGATCATATAGCAATTGAATGAATAACACAAATAGCATGATAAAGTGATTCACAAGTAATAACCAACATGTAAACATTGTTTCTTTGAGTTTTCCGTTATTAGTCTGTGAGTTTTCCGGGCCGCTCGTGTCCGTGAGCACGGCTAATATATCAGTTTTTAACACTCTGCAGAGGTTGTACATCTTTACCCACGAGTCCTGATTTACCCTTTCGCCCGAGGGGATCAGCCTCTTACCCACTTCCAAGGAAGGTCGGCAGGGTTCACTATGAAGTCTTTCAAAGGGGCTCGCTGACAAACAACAGATACTACGGATCCACGGGCAAGGGGTATACGGGAGCCCTTCGATGGTACACACACGCAGCTGTCGCCACTCGAGCCGCAACCCGCAACTGCTCGTCAATGACAACTTTCGCGAACTGCCACATGCGAGAGAGTTACCCTCATACTGAACTAAAGCCAGAGCCATTATAGCCCTCATGGTTGTACTGTATGTCCTAGCTTTTGCGGACAGATAGGGTCCTAAATCCATGTTACTAAAAAGTCAAGTTTTACTTTATCATTTCATATAGTCATTAATCAATATACAAGATCATGCTTAGTTAAAGAGGAGCATTAGCAATAACTACCCAAATGCAAGTAACCCATAGGATTCCAAGGTTCAAGGTAACAAATCTAGGTAAGCCGTAAGGTAACAAGATTAGACACATGCATATGATTTGATTTAAAAACATCATGATTAGGACATCAAGGAAGATCCCATATAATACTTGCCTTAAAACAGATCCTTTCTTCAAAGATCAACGTCTTCAAAGATTAACTTCTTCAAAAGGTCTTCTGAAACACCAACTTCTTCTTGATCTCCAACGTAACGCTCACCGATTGGACAGAATCACAAATCACCACACAAGCATTCTGATCATACAAAGCATACAAACATGGCTAAATTAGAACAATACACCAATCAATTAAAAAGATTTTAAAAGAAAACTACGCATCTCTATGATCACACAGTCTCAAAGAACACGCTAAACGAAGTTACAAAGATCAAGATACAACTAACGGAAGATTTGCTTTTATAAAAGAGAACTATAGGCTTTTACCCAATTTTAATAACTATATAAAAGAATGGATAAGGTATTTCAAAGAAACACCCAAGTTAGATTAAGTCAAAGTTATATTTGGATCTCGAAATAAAAGTAGAACTAATCATATTTTATATATAAAACAAATTGCATAGTTATTAATCAAGTTTAGGAGTTAACCATAAAATTTCAGAATTATTAACATGGTAGTAAAGATCACTAATGAAAAGGTTACGCCGATACGAAGCCAACGCAACTTAAACGGGACGAATCGGATCTAAAACGAAGAAGATATGAAATTAACATGATTTTCTATACCAGATTAATTCATTAAAAAGGGTTAATCTAAACTTTATTTTTAAAAGACTTTAACATATATGAAAACTGTACCATTAGATAGATCATGAAATTACGAGGCTAACGCAACTTGAACGGAACGAAATGGAGTTAAAACGAATATTTTATAAACAGTTGAAAACTGATGGTAGAACCGAAATTTATTTTTGGAATAAAACAATTACCGCGTGGAAACACGCTTTCTGAGGCAAAAAGTGCAAGGCCGGCAGGCGCTTTAGGTTTGCCCGGTTGCGGTTGGAGCAGGGCCGGCTTGGTGGCGGCGGCTGCTCTCGGTGTGGGGAAAGGAGGGGCTAAGGGGATGTATTTATAGGGGGAGGGGTGCTGGCGCTAGGGTTTTTGGCGGCTGGGCCGCGCAGGGGGCGAGCTGGGCCTGCTGCTGCTCTGGGCCACGCGTGCAGGGGGGAAAGCTGGGAAGCTGGGCCGGCCTGGGGGAAAGGGGCGCTGGGCTGCGGGGGGGGAAGCGGTCTGGCGGCTGCTGGGCCTGCTCGGCCGCTGATGGGCCGGCGAGCTGAGGGGCAGGGGAGGGAAGGAGGGGCGCTGGGGTGCCTGGGCGGGAAGAGGGAGTTGGGCCGCGGGGGCTGGGCTGCTACGCTGGCAGGCCGCACGGGAGGGAGGGGAGAGCTGGGAGCTGGGCCGCTCGGGCGACTGGGCCAAGGGGGAGGGAGAGAGGGGTTTCTTTTTGTTTTTCTTTTCTTTTCTTTTATTTGAAAGCTATTTCCAAATCCTTTTTATTTTCTTAATCCAAAGCTCTTTTCAAAACATTTTCAAAACCAATTGGAAATATGTCTCATTTTAAAAGCTCTTTTCAAAACAAGTTTCCATTAAAATTTTGAAAGAGTTTTTAAATCCTTTTAAATTTCTTTGACTTGGAAAACTTTTCAAGGTATTTTCATAAACCTTTTTGAAACCCACTTTTGAAATTCTTTTGAGTTTTAACAACACCATACAAACATTAAGTCAAATGCAGAGGCATGAGTGCACAAACATGTTGCTAATTAAAGAGCAAATTTTAATTTAACGAAAACTTTTTATTTTCCTATGTTTTTATGAGCGCCAAATCACAATTAAATCATTTTATTACTATTTTTCCAGAAAGCAAAATTTGGGGTGTTACACAACTAAAATATTTTAGATGGCTACAAACCATTTAAAAACATCATGAGAACGAACTCACATCATGATCCGGACACATATAGAAGATGCGCCTATTGTTAGGATCCTTCTTCTTCACCCTGTACTTCCTCACAATCTTCTACATACTCACACTTGCCACACGCAACGATAGGGAGGTTCGGCCTCAGTCGTCCCTTAAGAACCCCATGCAAGATCGAGGACCCGGAAGTAGTCGCCATCTACGACCCTCTATATTCATTTTCATCAACTACTAGAAATTTCTTATTTTGTGAACCATATAATTAAATAAGTTATGTTCTAAAAAACCCTTAAATTTCACTATTTCTAATAGTGCAAAGAGGAAATAAACGTGCATACTAGTTTTCATGAGCTACTATAAGATTCCTTTGTGAGCTACTATAAAAATCCATCATCATTCACAATTAAAAAACACAAATTTCTCTATTTCTAGACCACCGAATGAGCTATGCTACTGATGAAATAGAAGAGGATGAAGTTGCTAACCTTTTAGAACCGAAAATGGATGGACGAATAGAATGAAGTACTGAAATGGCAATCCGGCGATGAGCAAGAACACTAGGAGACGAGCAAGAACAAAGAGTTTGTGAAATGGCTCGGGCCCCGAGAGGAAGGAGAGAAAAGTATATATGCCAGGTGGCATGTAGTCTTGGTTGCTGGTGATTCAAACCTAGACTATAGGTGGGCGTCTAATCCCGGTTGGAGCCACACCACTAATAAAGGTTTAGCCACAGCGGATGGCTCCAACCAGGACCAAAGAGTGACCTTTAGTCCCTGTTTTAGCCACCAATTGGGACTAAAGGTCCTCTCTAGCTCCGCTTTTTGCAAAAGCTATGCCTCTAGCCATTGGATAGAGGACTTTTATTCAAGTTGGTATGTCTTATTTTGTCCCGACCCAAAAATAACCGGGACTAAAGTCTCGAACTGAAAACCAAAAGTCTGTTCTTTACTGATGGTTGCGAGTATTAAGAGCATCTCCATATCCTTTCTAAATGCTAGAAATAAAGATTTGGTAAAAAAAAATTATCCTCCAACAGATTATCTAAATGGTCATCCAAATATAGCCTTCTTCTATTCTGGATTTTTCTCGATACCAAAAATAGAAGACGAGAATGACTCTCTAGAGTGCGTATGAAATATAGAAAACTGTTGAATATATAATTAAAAGATATAGAAAGTGATTTTTATGCAATTACCTCTCCAAATAGTGATATATCTTGTGGCAGAACCGTCCAAATTATAAGAGATCAAGTACTAAAGAAGCCGACTTAACAGCCACTTAGAGCACTTGAGCCCATATAATCCCGGTAGTCCAAAAATCTCAAAGGATTTCTAACAATCGTATATCCGACCAAGATCACGCAAACTCAGGTATGCACATTCGAACGGACCAACAAATGAAACGAGAGTACTTGAAGTACGAAATAAAGTTATTACAACACTTTGATCCAAATAAAGTAGTACTCACGCCACAACACACGTTGTCAAATGAAACATTGTTTTGGAACTCGAACCCAAAGTTTTACTCCACACTACTACCATTAATAGATAGGGGTGCCAACGAGATCATGTCCAACAACAGCAAAAGATGAGCTCGTAGGAGACCTTGCCCAAAGCCTACTCCTCTTCTCTCTCAACAGGATAGAGACAGTGCTTACAATAGCCAAAGTATACTTGGCCATCTGCAACAAACGGGATAAACCCTGAGTACGGGAATGTACTCAGCTAGACTTACCCGTCTAACTGAAAATAAAGACTCCAAGGATATGCATGGCTATATATGTGGATCTGGATAAGCTTTACTTTTACAGAAACACGAGCAATATGAAATAACCTTAAATATTAGAGAGCATTCATTTTCCATCCTATTATTTATCTCTAGGTTTTGCACCTGTACTAGAGCACTCACTTGATCTAATCAAACAATATAATAATACCATATCCAATTCCTTCATCAATATTTTAGTAGAACCATTACGATGTCACATGGAGTTGTACCGTGGTGAAGCTCAGCATAATCCCCCACTATCCGGTGGAAGGCGGTGACTCGAATCGATATACAACCAGCTGACAAGATTACCTTTAACACACGCCCACACTTTCCCCATCGGGTCCATGCATTGGGTCACCGCTCAACAAAGTCCAGGTACTACCGCCGCGATCTCAGTGTAATCCACCCAATTGGAGAAATCAGTTGGCCACCACGGGGCAGGTCGTATCTCCAAACTAGAGGGTGCCAAAAGTAGGTTGAGAGTCGGCCCGGACAGTGTTTACTCGGCTTCGGGGTCGATACTCGCAACAGCCCCTATGTGAAAGGGCGCATTCAAAGATGTAAGAGGGCCACTATCGTATACAAACCTATACGATCCAACGGACGGACTGCCCCCAAGTCTAAACCACTTGGTGCCCTTGCCTTCCAGTTGACCGCATTTCATTACTACCTGTTGACACAAAAAAGCGTCAGGATCTACGAACATCTCGGGCTTATACCCGAAATTCGATATCCGGAGGCGTGCCAGTCGATTTGACCAGTTAATCGACAAGGACGATAACTAGAACAAGATTCAATCCAGACAACGGCGATGCGCCCGAATGCTGGGATTGAGGCTTGATCAGGATAACTAGAGCAGAGCTGAACGAGGCAACAGCGATGCGCCCGGATTTCAAAGCTCAGAGGTACTCCCATGCGGAACTTGCAAGGATTTGACGGAGATCAAGGTGATGCAGCCCGTCGAAGCTTGAAGAACTTGTTGATAAACTACAACTAATGCAGTAAAGGATAAATTGCGATAAAAGTAGAATAAGAGTAAAATTGGTTTGTTTGATATTGGATTGATATCTTTACACGCAGCCCTCGGGCACATATTTATACTCCCGCATGGAGAGTTGTACAAAGACACGACTCGTATCCTTCCTAAAACAAACTCCTAACTTTAAGGAAACTGACTCGCGCAGGAGTCGGATCTAAAACAATAATATTATTTTCCTAAACAAACACACCTATTTCAAAGGAAAAAAAACGACCCATGCAAGAGTCGGACTCAAACTGCTATAATAATACTGGCATAATATCACCAGTTTCCTTATATCTCTCCCTCGATGAAAACTTTCCATCGGCAGACCCCTTCAATTCGCAGCTTCCTTCCTTGGCCATCTGCAGTCTTCTGCTAACATTAAGCGCCAAGTCATGCCCATCGGCATCGGCAATACTTCTCGATCGGCAATCGGCAACATCCCTTCATCAGCAATCGGTACATTTCCTCATCGGCAATCGGCAACAGCAACTTTACAGCCCAGGCTACTTGACTCCACCAATTAACCTTATCGGCAATCGGCATCGGCAACATCCGAAACCTCCAGCTTTCATCGGCAACAGACTTAAGCCCTCACAGCATATTCCCATCGGTAGTACTGACTCATAACTTTCCGATGCCGATGGAAAACGGCTGCTGACCAACACAAGTCTTAGCTCATTTGACACGTGCCGAAAAACGGTGTCAACACATGCCCCCCAGTTTCGGAGTGTATAATACTTTACGCGCCGAAATTCTCTCTACTGTAGCCGTTACTGTAGCCGTTACCTCCGAGATAAATGCACAGTTTCCTCGATCTCCGCGCACAGGACCCCAATTTATTAATAAAATCCCTCGATTGTAGCACAAACAGTTGCAAATCTCCTTGATTGTCGCGCACAAACAGTTGCAAATCTCCTTGATTGTCGCGCACATCCACCGCAGACCTCTCCACATTCCTGCACAGTATGAACCGAAATCCCAAAATACCCTTGGCTAAGCTTATAAAAGTTACCAGGATCCAATCTGCCTTTTTACCCCGAGTTCACTTTTACTTTCACACTTGCCTTCGTCTTCAACCTCCAGAGCCTCCGAAGAACTCGAGTTCAAGCAACAGTGCTTTCTCCAATCCAAGGACGAACCACAAGAACTCTTTCTGCTTCAATGGCGATCCAAGTTGACATCCCTAAGGTAAATCTACCTTCCTCCTCATCCAATCCCCTGCTAGTCCTTTTCCCGTATGAATCCAGAATCTTTCCCTTTTCCTTCTTTGATTTCTTCTTTTCTTTTCGAACCCTAGGAACTGTACAACAAGGTAGTGATCCCCCTCGCCCAGTCCAACTTCAGTTGTTTAGGTCCAATGGGCAATCCTGACCCCAGCTACATAATCAACGCGGAAACCAACCGCATACCCTTCAGATCTGAATGTTTCAGTTTAGGGTTATGGAAAGATGCTTTCCGGTCATGGACCAAGCCTACCAAGGGGTGGAAGAACTGGTACCTCAGGGTTGCTAGGACGCAGCAAGTCTATTGGCAAGAACGCAATTTGGATCAATGCATCAGGCTCTCCATTGCCGATATGGAGAAAAATGAGAATATGCTGATAGCGGCCTCCTATTTCTGGTTGGACACCATGAACGCTTTCCTTTTCCGACACGGACCACCACCCCTACCCTTGCTGATGTCCATATGTTGACCGGCTTGGACGTCTCCTCTGTCGATACCTTTACCTTGTTCAACAGAAAAGTTGAGTACAAGGTGAACACCCGGAACATCAGTGGCTGGACAGGCTATATCCATGAGTACCAGAAGACAGGATCGGTAAACCAGCGGAGCACGCCACATTTCTGAATATGTGGCTAGAAAAATTCATCTTCTACGGTAGGGCAGTTGGACCCACCATTATGCACCTTCCGGCAGCTAAACTCCTTGCCGATGGAACAAGGCTTCCCCTGGGCAGATACCTTCTCAGATCAGTATACCGTCTTTTACATCAAGTATCCCAGAAATTACTGCTAGGTGAACCCATCGGCAATCTTGGGGGTCCCTGGTGGTTCATCAATATGTGGCTGAACGCACATATGCAGAAAGCGCTTCAGTTCGACTTGTTCGCTCAACAATTCCCGAGGGACATATCGAAAGATTACCAGTGTAGGGATGATGAATCGGCAACTCGCCCTCCACTCAACTTCGGAGAGGCCATTATAGTGCTGCCAGGGACCGATGCCGATGCGGAGCAATTCGGTCTATTCTTTCAGAAATTCTACAATGGAATCTCAGCTTTAGAGCGGCTCTGGTGGCCATATGTCAATGAGAACAATCAATTCCCGCTGCTATTCAACCTTACCGATGGGAATGTGCCTCAGAATCAAACAATCATGAAGGCCAGTATTGTCCCCCGTGCTATCCCAGTGAACATTTTCGGATCCGGGAAGAATACCCCTCCATCGTTTGAATTCTACTACCCATCGGCAGCGGCGAGACAACTGGCGTTTGGCCAACTGCCGATTAAGCTCTGCTACTCTAAAGTGGTGAAGCCCAGGCAGACAATCTCCAGTGCTCTAAACTGGAACAAGGTCGTCAATCTTCCTCCCAGTGCCGATGTGTCAGACCTTGATCTGTCTTCCTGGTCACCAACCTCCTTCATCACAAATGAATACAAGTCTTGGTGGCAAGAATGGAGGTGTCAATTATTTGCCAAGTCATCGCACTACTATCGGAATATAATTGACGCCGATCACATCATTCCCGACGATGCGATAAGTTTTATTCCGATGCATTCCTCATTACTTGATTCTTATCATCGGCATCTGACCCCTTTATACTCGACAGGTTGACGATCTGATTCCCCCGATGAGCAGGAGTGGCAAGCCCTTCAACCTCCGAATGATGAGTCCTATATCACTCATCGGCAACAAGGCCCCTACGCTAGCTGCCTTCACCCCTCAGCAGGTACCTACACCGACGCCTACAAAAATCAAGGCTACATCGGCCGTTGCTGCTGCCCTGACGCGGGTGTTTGCAGTAAACTCATCTTCACTCATACCGATTACATACTGTTTCATCGGCAATATTTACATTGTATAACTTGCACCAAATATTTTCAGGCTATGAGGTCATCGGCGGCTGCTCCAAGCAGACAAGCATCCCCAAGTCCTGCAGCCGATGCCCCCCAGTCTTCGTCGAAACGGGCTGGCCCTTCCAGTGCCGAACCAAGGAAGAAGAGGCGCCTAAGACTAGCCACTCCATCTTCGCCATCAACTCCGGTTGCTTCACCAACAGCCGACGCACCACCAGTAGAACCATCATCGGTTCCGATCCCGGATCATCCATTGGATGATGCCCTTGACCAGGAGATGACACCACCCATAGCAGTGGTGGAGGCAACATCGGCATCGGCACCACCAGCCGAAATTCCCGATGAGAGAACGGTGCCGCCACCACAAGAGCCGGCCACCACAGCGGAGGCAACGCCAGCACCAACGGCAACAACCGCTCCCCAAGTAGAAGCTTACTCATCGGCAACTCCTGCCGATTTCCAGGACGAAGCTGGACCATCCAGTATGCCAAGTCCCCGGCAAGAAATTCGCTTCAAGATGGTAAGTCGGTTACCTTAAAATTCATGGTACAATCTTACGATCGGCACATTTTAACTTCTTCTTTTTCAGGCCCAGGACTCCCCAGACAGCTTATTCTCCTTCGGCATCAATCCCCAGGACTAGGAGGAGCACCAAGAAGGCCCCGTTCGAGCCGACAGCTTATTCTCCTTTGCTATCGACATTCCCGATGACGATGAGGACGAAGAAAGCTCTGCTCCAGTTCTATCGGCAAAGGTTAAGTCCAAGCTTGAAGCACTGCTTTCCTTGCTGCAACAAGACACATCCCAGCTCATCCAGGACTCAACCGCAGCAAGGATAGCTTTCAAGGATATCCAAGGCCACCTCTCTGCCGACATGGAAGAAACTCTTTTCTAGGCAACCTTCCTTGACAGCAAGCACATTCAATACCAGAAGCTTTCCCGTCGCATTGCCGATAGGGCTGCCCAATCCAAGACTGAGGAAGAGAAGCTCAAGTTTAAGAATATTGCCAATGAAAAGCACAAGAGCATCGGCCAAGCAGAAGTCTCCAGCTCCAACCTTGATCAAGAAATCATTCAGCTATCGGCAAGGAAGGAGGAGCTATTGGCTGAGTTACAAGAGGTTGAGGAAGCCCTGAACACAGCCAATCAGCAGAAAGCCCAATTGTACGACACCATCAGGGTTCTGCGGCAAGAAAGAGACTAGAATGCTCGACAAGTCATCCTACTGAAGAAGAAGATCAAGCCAGTTGAGGGCTCTACCGATGCCGACGCCAAAGAGATGGATGAGATAGAGCAAATTCGCCTGCGTGCGATATCAACCATCCAATCCCTGTTGTAATTCATTCACTGTATCGGCAAATGTAATATTGATACTCAATTTTGGCTCTTGTAATATAATGTTTATACGCTTTTACCGATGTATTATAATTCTTCTTTCATCGGCATTCAAACGAGCACTATGCATCAACCCATATGCTAGGGTAATGTAACACCCGAAAATTTGAATTTTTGAAAATAGATTGAATTTGATTTAATTTTGAATTTTGTGCTCATGAAAATATAGGAAACTAAAAACTTTTTATCAAATTAAAAGCAACCTAGGGTTTAGCAAAGTGTTTGAGCATTCATGCCTCGGCATTATCCTTTTTGTGATGCTTGGTTTTGCAAAACTCAAAGCTTTTCAAAACAGTTTAGAAAATAGTTTTCAAAAAGGATTTAAGAAAAGATTTGAAAACAAAAAGAAAAGGAATAGGATCAAATCCTCTCTTCCTCACCTTCTGGCCTAACCAGCCCAGCCGGCCTGGTTCCCTCTCCCCTTCCATCTACATGGGCTGCTTTGCCTCGCCCCGGCCCGCGCGCTTTTCCCCCTTCCCTTTTTCCTATGCGGCCCAGCGCGTCGACCTACCCCGCTCCCTCCCCTTGTCTCGCCGACGCGATGGTCCCGCGCTGTCAGCGCCTTTCCCCTCCTCACGCCGCCGAGCTCGCTCCGTGCTTTGCCACCACCGTAAGGAGATCACCGAGCTTCGGGACATTCTTCCGAACTCGCCTAACCTTCTTTATCCCTCTGCGTTACTCTCAGGTGCTCGGCATACCGTGCAGAACAACTCCGCCCGCCTCTGCTCGTCGTCGGCCCGCACCGTACTCCTCCGTTCCTCCCTATCGGTACAGGTGAACTCACATCTCCTTCACCTACCTCCTGGAACCCTTTCCGAGTCCATTCCGGCTCAAACCGCCCGCGCCGGCGTGGAGCAGAGCTCCCGTCCATGGTGTTCACCGCCGGGCCACGGTTCCCCCGGTGGGGAATCCATCTCCCTCTCCCTCCATCTAATCTGGGCCATTGGCCTTAGATCCAACGATCCCTAATTCTTAGAACCTTTTCTCATTTTTCTGTGACCTTAATCTAATTTTTCTGGCTTTTTCAGAACCTTTTCTCATTTTTCTGTGAGCTTAATCTAATTTTTAGATGCTCCAAAATCTCTTTTCGTGAGCTCCAAATACTTTATTTGGGTTCATAATATTCCAAAGTGTCTCCGAGAATTTTCCCAGAATTTTTGGAGACTTCGGAGTATTTTTTGTGACTTAAATATTAGTTCTAGACTTTTCTGGAATTATTTTATTCACGAAAATAATTTATTCCGAAAATATATAATAAATATCTCAATTTTCCACCGGTCCTCAAAGCCCATATGCAATAATCCTAATAAATCTCAAAATTCCATGCATTTATTTACTAATGGGATTTTATGTCTAATTGGCCCATTAGTAAATGTGAAAGTGCACCATCAATTAGTACCATATCGCCAGTTGATGAACATGTAGGGAGTTTTTCTCCCTATATATATCTATCAGCTTCTTGCCAAAGCACACCACAACTACCGCAAGAGGAGCCCCTAGTTTGGGAAATCTCTCGTGTAGTAAATTATAGTTTTCTCTCTTCCTATCATATCATTGGCGGTCAACTCCGGCGAACTCTCCGGCGAGCTTTTCTGGTGCTACAAGGTTCGTCTTGTTTTTCTCTTCGTCGTAGTGTATCCCTTCCATCCAAAGCGGTTTTCACGTTTACGTTTTCCCCTCTGGAAAGCGTATTCTCTTTTTAGATCTGTTTAATCCGGATTTAAATAAAAATCCCTATTTACAGATTTGCCATCCGATTTCAAAACCCTATAACTTCTTTGTTTTTAATCCAAATCGATCCGTTCAAGTTGTGTTAGATTCGTAGTTTTATGCTCTATCCAGTAGTATAGTTTTCATCTATGTTAATTACTTTTGAAAATCAAAGTAAATTAATTCTTTTAATGCATTAATCTTGCCCTTTTCAAAATCTTGTTTAATCTATAGTTTATTCGTTTTAGATCCGTTTTGTCCTGTTCGAGTTGCGTTGGTTTCGTAACGATAAGATCTACCTATTAGTAGCAATATTAAATATGTTTTATTCTCTGAAATAAAGTGATAATTGATTAATCTATACGCAATGGTTTTCCAATTAAAACAAATTAGGGTTTCCACCTCGGCTTTTCATAAAATAATATATATACCTAGTTTAATCTTGTTTTCCAAGAAAATATAATGTGAATTAATTCAGTTTGGGTATTTCTATGAAATATCCAATACATGCTTTTTATATAGATAAAATAAATGAAGCCTAGTTTCTTGTTAAAAGCTAATCTTTCGGTAGCCGTTTCTTTTCCGCTATAGATCCGATTAGCGTGTTTCTCGCGTCTGCGTGATCGTAGCAATACGCAGATTTCTTTTAAACCTTTTTCGTTGATTGGTGTATTGTTCTAAATAGATCCATTGTATGTTATGTATGTTTGTTTAGCTGCTTGTGTGGTGTTTACTATCTTGTCCAATCGGTGAGTGTTACGTGGAGATCAAGAAGAAGCCATCTGAAGTTGAGAATCAGTTGAAGAAAGGATCTAAGCGTTTAAGGCAAGTATAGCATGGGATCTTCCTTGTTGTCCTATTCACCTTAAATACTTAATTCATATGCATGTGTCTACCTTGATTCCCGTGAGGATTACCTAGATTTGATATCCTGTACCTTGTCACCTTTGAGGGTTTGCATATGGGTAGTTTGTGCTAGTGCTCATAAAGAATAATCATGATCTTGTAACTTGACTAATGATATATGCAATAATGATAAAAGATGACTTTTTAGCAACGTGGACTATAGGTGGAACATCAGGAACTCACACCTGTGTTCTCACTCATAGGGATATTTCTGTAAGAGATTACCTCGAGAAAACAGTACTACCATAAGCTAATGGGCCCTGGCTTGACTCAGTATTAGACTTTTGCTAGTTTGTGGCAACTTACCTGAGAGGGCGCAAGAAGGGCTCTGAGAAAGTGGGGACTTGGTCTGCCAGAAGGTGCGCTACGGTGACTTCTGGGAGGGGAGTTCTTACGATCTCATTCAAGGGAACTTGTAGCGGGTTGTTACCTATTAGTGGAATCTGTGAACGGTCTCGTAGTGAACCCTGCCGGCCTACCTTGGAAGTGGGTTAAGAGGGTCGCGTCCTCGGGCGAAAGGGCAATTCACGACTTATGGGTAAAGATGTACACCTCTGCGCAGAGTTAAAAACTATCATGATAGCCATGCTCACGGTTACGAGTGGCTTGGGCTCCTTACTGTGTGATGTCCTTATGTCATGGCTCATCAGTTGTTATTTGTTATTGATTATTGTGACTTGTTCATATAAGCATTATATCTTTCTTGTTCACCTGATCATGTGGTTATTTGGGCTTATGTTGAACTTGATGCTACTCAACTACTAAAACTATGACTCACTTAAAAGCTGATGCAGTTAAACCCGTGTCTATCCTTTTTGAGCCTCATGAACCCCATGTTATATTGTTGAGTACGACATGTACTTACGCTTGCTTTATTTTCAATACTTGGATAAAAATCCTGGATGGGTACCAGTTTGCAAGAGTTGGAAGGGATAGGCTTGTGATCAACCAGTTAGTTAGTCCCTGTGGAAGTGGAGTCTTCACCCGAAGTTCAGAGTCGTCTTTCCGCTTTTTGCTGTGTTAAGGTTATCCTTTGACCTTATATGCTATATACTTAAGTATTGTCTTTTGATGCTACCTTAATTTGTGGCTATATGTGAGATTTGACTTCCTGGGCTCACATATGGTGTATATCTGCTTTTGTCCTTAAAACCGGGTGTTACAGGTAATATTTCTTCAAGTATTTACCGTTGATTGCTCTAGAGAATGCCACTCCTTCGAGAGTTTCCAAAATATAGGCATTACCAGGAGCAGACTGTTTAATCCGATAAGGACCTTCCCAATTAGGAGACCACTTTCCAAATTTAGAACTCTTAGTCCCGATCAGTAAAATCAACTTCCAAACCAAATCACCATCGGCAAATTCATTTACCTTCACTTTCTTGTCATACCATCTAGCAACCCTCTTCTTATTCTCTTCAATGTTGATCAATGCCCTCAACCGATAACCTGCTAAGTCCTCTAACTCATCTTTCATCAGAGCAGCATAATCATTGGTAGTCAACTAATCTTGAAAAGATAATCGCCTAGAGCCAGTTTTGATTTCCCAAGGCAGGACAGCATCGTGTCCATAGACCAACTGATACGGCGAGACTTTGGTTGCACCATGACAAGTCATCCGATATGACCATAAGGTTTCGTTTAACACCACATGCCACCTTCTAGGGTTCTCTTCAATCTTGCGTTTTATAAGCTTAATAACTCCCTTATTAGTCGCTTCAGCCTGACCATTGGCTTGGGCATAATAAGGAGAAGAGTTTAACACCTTGAACCCCATACTAGCAGCAAATTCATCAAACTCTCCTGATGTGAACATGGTCCCTTGATCGGTAGTAATAGTCTGAGGAATACCGAATCGGTAAACAATGTGTTCTTTAACAAAATCCACCATGTTTGCCGATGTCACTTTTTTCAAAGGAATCGCCTCAACCCATTTAGTGAAGTAATCGGTAGCCACAAGTATAAACTTATGTCCTTTACTCGATGGCGGGTAAATTTGACCGATAAGATCAATAGCCCATCCTCTAAACGGCCAAGGCTTGATTATAGGATTCATTGCCGATGTAGGTGCCCTCTGAACATTACCAAATTTCTGACAATCTTGGCACCCTTTGAAATAGTTGAAGCAATCTTCAAGGATTGTCGGCCAATAATACCCATTCCGCCTAATCATCCACTTCATCTTGAACGCCGATTGATGTGCTCCACACACGCCTTCATGGATCTCACCCATCAATTCTTTTGATTCCTCTTTACCAAGGCATCTGAGCAAAACTTCATCAATCGTCTGATAATACAGTTCACCGTCAAGGAGCACATACTTAGTGGCTTGGAACCTTAGACGCCTCTCAACTTTCTTGGACGGATTCCTTAAGTAATCGGCAATCTCGCTTTTCTAGTCATCGGTAACTGCTACCGATGGCATGACTTCCTGAATCGGCTGATACCCTGAGGCGTTCTGTGCTAACCGATTGGCCTCTTCATTATGCAATCTAGAAATATGTTCGAGGCGGTACTCTTTGAACTTTTTTAACAACTGCAGGCATCTTTCGTGGATTGCAATTAAAGCTTCACTTCGGCATTCATATGTCCCGATCAGTTGATTAATCACCAGCATAGAATCACCGAAGATCTCAACAGCATCGGCATGTACCTCTCTGAGTAATTCCAACCCCTTAAGTAAAGCTTGGTACTCAGCCTGATTGTTTGTTGAAGTAGCAACAATCGGCAACGAAATTTCATACTTCTGTCCCCGGAGTGAAATCAAGAGAATACCGATGCCTGCTCCATCTTTGCACGTAGACCCATCAAAGAATAAAGTCCAAGGAGCAATCTCTACAGAGCCCACCACGTTGCAATGCTGAGTAACAAAATCGGCCATGACTTGACCTTTAACAGCCTTTGCCGATTCATACCTTAGGTCAAACTCCGAAAGTGCCAAAACCCACTTACCGATTCGTCCACTTAGTATCGGCATTGATAACATGTACTTAACCACATCATCTTTGCAGATAACAACGCATTCAGCCGACAATAAATAATGCCTCAATTTAATGCAAGAGAAATATAAACATAAGCATAATCTCTCTATGGCCGAATACCTAGTTTCAGCATCCACCAACCTTCTGCTCAGATAATATATTACATGTTCCTTCCCTTCAAATTCTTGAATTAAAGTCGACTCGATAACACTATCATCGGCAGACAAATACAACCTGAAAGGCTTCCCGTGTTGAGGTGGAACCAAGACTGGAGGGTTCACTAAATATCTCTTGATCTCCTCCAAGGCTAACTGTTGTTCTTCTTTCCATGTAAACTCTTGACTAGCTTTCAGTTTTAACAATGGACTAAAAGATTTAATCTTACCTGATAAGTTAGATATAAACCTTCTAATGAAATTAATTTTGCCGATCAGAGATTGCAGCTCAGTCTTGTTTGTAGGAGCAACCACTTTGCTAATTGCATCAATAGATTTTCTACCGATCTCAATGCCTCTTTGATGCACCATAAAGCCCAAAAACTGTCCCGCCGATACACCAAATGCACACTTGTTAGGATTCATCTTCAACCCATGATCCCTTGTGCATTCCAATATCTTTCGCAAATTAGCAAGGTGTTTCCTGAAATCTCCAGACTTAACCACCACATCATCAATGTAGATTTCAACTATCGTGCCGATGTACTTATGAAAGATGAAATTCATTGCTCTTTGATAAGTAGCACCGGCATTCTTTGAGCCAAAAGGCATGACTATCCATTCAAATAAGCCGACGTGACCTGGACATCTGAAAGCAATCTTGGATATGTCCTCTTCAGCCATGAATATTTGATTATACCCAGTATTGCCATCCATGAAGCTAATAATTTGATGTCCAGCAGTAGCATCGATTAGCAGATCGGCAACAGGCATCAGATAGCCATCCAATGGCGTAGCCTTGTTGAGATTCCTGAAATCAATACACACACGAAGTTTTCCATTTTTTTTATATACAGGAACCACATTAGAAATCCACTCGGCGTATCAGCATTGCCGAATGAACCCAGCTTCGATTAACTTGGTAATCTCAGCTTTGATGTCGGGAAGAATAGTAGGATTGCATCGGCGTGCAGGCTGCCGATGTGGTTGGAAACCAGACTTGATGGGTAACCGATGTTCAACTATCGATTGGTCTAAACCAGGCATCTCTGTATAATCCCAAGCAAAACAATCTTTATTTTCTTTCAATAAATCGATTAACTGCTGTTTACATTGGGAATCTAGCTTTGCACTAATAAAAGTAGGCCTAGGTTTACTACCATCGCCGATGTCGATCTCGAGTAAATCATCGACGGACGTGAAGCCCTGCCCCAATTTCCCGTCATCGGCAAACTGATCCATTAAAACTCTTCTTCAAAACCGACTGCTTGGATCGGTGTAATGCGGTAATCGGCAACTTTGAGGAACTCCTTGTCCCAGGCTTCACCTGATATACATCTGGTTTGCTCATAAGTTTCCGATTCTGCCGATGCAACAGTAGATGGGGCCTCGTTTCAGACGATTTCGATTCTGTCCCCGATCCACTGTACGAGGCTCTGATGCATATAGAAGGGATACAGCAATTGGCATGGATCCAATCCCTTCCGAGGAGCAAGTTGTAAGTGCCTTTGCCACTGATCACGAAAAAGGTCGTCGGTAACGTTTTACTGCCGATGGTTAAGTCAACACATACAGCTCCCATAGCTGTCGACACGTTGCCCTCAAAATCCTTGAGCTTCATGTTGGTTTTGACTAAGTCTTGGTCGCCTTTCCCAAGCTTTCAGAAGACGACGTACGGCATTATGTTTATTCAGGCCCCACCATCCACCAGCATCTTCGTCATCGGCTGTCCGTCCACTTTGCCCTTAACGAACAGAGCCCTCAGGTGCTGCCTCTTGTCATCGGCAGGCTTTTCGAAGACAGCCGTCATTGGATCTAGGATCAACTGTGCCATCTCAGCAGGTCCCCCATCATCACTGACAGGTGCCATGAACTCCATCGGCAACATGACGACCATGTTGATATCTGCCGATGGATCCCTGTCCTTTCACTTCGGCCTCCACTGCTTTTCCCTTGAGGGTTCTTCATTGCCATACAAGTCATCACAACGTTCGCGCTGAATCCTCCTCTTCTGAGTCTTGGTCAGACCCTTAGGGCACCACTGAGGAAGCTTGGTTTTCCAGACAGGCTGGCGCTGCTTCCCGCTGCTTGCATTGGCACTCCTTCCGATGTTGGGATCTCTGGAGAATATCTCTTCATCAGGCACTCTTGCATTGGTCATCTCTTCTAGCTCCTCTTGATCAATACGTCTGCCAAGCCTGTCATGGGAGGTGAGCTTTCCCCCCAGTCGGTCATGCGCCGACCTCTTCTCCCTGAGCGGCTTGGCGTACCTGGATGCCTGATCATCAAAACAAGGTCTCTTACCTGACCGATCGGCAGTGTAATACCCATTGCACTCCGGGCAATTATCGGCAGTAGGCAGCTTGATGCCTTCTTCCCAACAATGAACGAAGAAAGGACGCTTCCAGTGGTCCTTATGCCGAAGCCATTCCTGGTGCTCCTCTTCCTCTTGCCGATATCGCTCTTCACGTGATTGCCGATGATCTTGCCTTGGCTGCTTGTGTGTGATTACAACACCAGGGGCCCTGTTGGCACTGCTACCTTCATCGGCAACCTTCTTGCCCTTTCTGTCATCGGCAAATCTTCTTGCGTCGCACTCAGCCACTTGGTGGTTAGGATCTACCGATGAGTTCTTCCTGGCAGTTTCCGATGTCAGCACTTTAGTTTTCCCACTAGCTTCCACCATGTTGTTTGGAAACGGGTGTTGATCTATCTTCATTGGTTTCTGGACTTTAGAATTTTCAAACTTAATACGTCCAGATTCAATCTCTGATTGCAACTGCTGCCTGAATACTTTGCAATCATTGGTACTGTGTGAGGTTGCATTATGCCACTTGCAGTACCTGATTTTCTTGAGCTCCTCGGCCGATGGAATTACTTGATTAGGCGCCAACTTGATCTGCCCTTCTTGAAGTAATAAGTCGAACAACCTATCGGCCTTGGTAATGTCAAAGGTGAACCTTTCGGTCTCTTTCTGGTCGAACGGACAAGACACGGGCTTCTTATCTTTCACCCATTCAGCCGCATCGACGCTCAGCTCCTCATCTGACCCAGAATCTTCCTCCTGCCCGATGAAGGTCACCTTCTTGTTCCAAGTCTTCCTGGGTTCAAAGGTTTTAATATCTTGATCGGCAATCCTCTGCACCAGATGACTTAGACTTTCAAACTCTTGGGACGTGTACTTGTCCTTGATGTGCGGCAGTAATCCTTGGAAGGCCAAATCCGCCAGTTGCCGATCATCAAGTACCAAGCTGTAGCACTTGTTCTTCACGTCCCGCAGCCTTTGAACAAAGCTTTCTACCGATTCATCATTACGTTGCCTCATCTTGACCAAATCGGTAAGCTTCTTCTCATGTATGCCAGCGAAGTACTTGTGAAATTGCCTCTCTAGATCGGCCCATGTGATTACAGAATTTGGAGGCAGCGATATGAACCATGTGAATGCCGATCCAGACAATGATGAAGAGGTTTCTCTAGTCTCACCCTCAATTCCTCCCTGCTAGCAGTTTCTCCGCACTGGATGATGAAGCGGTTGATATGCTCCATCGTTGATGTGTCATCTTGGCCAGAGAACTTGGTAAAATCGGGCACTTTGTACCGATTCGGGAGAGGAATCAAGTCATATGCTGGAGGATACGGAGTCTAATAAGAATATGTATTGACTTTGGGTTTGATGCCGAATTGTTCTTTCATAACTTCGGCGATCTTATCGACCCAATATGCATCCTGCTCCTGCCGACTCATTGGCGGATTGTTGACTGGTGGAGTCGGCTGATGCACCTCTTGAAGATGATGCGGAGTGGTCACGGGCGCAACACCAGTCATCTGAACACTATGCATCGGTTGATTTACCGATGGATAGTTTTGTACACTTAGCAGATTAGGTTGAGTCATCGTATTCATCGGTTGCTGTACCGATGGTCCGCTCTGAGTGTATGCTAGGCCTCCGTAATGATGCATTGACGCGCCAGGCTGTTGAACTGACGGTTGGTTGGCCCATCCAGGATTGTAAATCATCGGCATGTGACTTACCGATGGCTGATAGCTGACTGGAGCGTGTGGCTCTTGTATTCTGGAGCAATCAATCACCAGATCTTGGGGAACTAGCACTCCAGCTTGAGGATTTGCCACCAGAGGTTGACTGCCAGCTGCTATAATGTGTTGCACCGGCACAGAGCTCGCTGATGGCGGCATCAGAGGTATCTTGGGAATTACTTGAAGATCTTCTGATGGCGCTCATACAGTTGGAGGAGGCGCAGAGTAATGCATCATGGGGTCACCGGCTGTGATTGCGTTGCCGATGCCATAGAGCCCTTCCAAGCTGAGCTATTTCCCTGCACCAGATTAGAACCAGGAGATAGACTTGAAGGCATACCGTAACCCCACCAGTTGACGGGAGTCGGTTGACTCTGGATAGCAGGTCCTAAATTTGCCGACGCCACTGAATCTGTATTGAGCTTGATGACGCTTTCAGGGTTCGGCCTTGGTGGTATAATTACATCGGCAGACGGTTCCACAGGAGTAGAAGACGTCAGTGAGGCTGCCGATGGACTTATAGATGCCGATCCAGGTTGATGATACGCTGGACCAACATACTAAGGTGCATATCCTTGTTTGAATGATTGCATGACAGCATTGTAGACAGTATTGGACAGCACGCCGGAGTGGCTAATTAATGCTTGACTTAGAGTAGAATTAACCATCTCTTGTAGCTTACCAGGATTGGTGTCGTACGTGACCTGCCGTGGCAACGGCGGTTCTTGCTTCTGGATTGCTTCGCCGCCCCTGCTGAGGCTGAAGGATTTGAGATATAACTGCTTGTACTCCTCCATAGCCCGCTCCATGGCCAGCTTCTGATCATCTTTCAGATCGGCCTCAGAGACTTCAATGACGTTCCTCTGGTTAACGTCAGCATGATCACCCATGATAGATGTGTAATTTGATTGATCGGGTCCCACTAGGCGTGTTAAAAGAGGTGTTGACACAAAAAGCGTCAAGATCTGCGAACACCTCGGGCTTATACCCGAAATTCGATATCCGTAGGCGTGCTAGTCGATTTGACCAGTTAATCGACAAGGACGATAACTAGAACAAGATTCAATCCAGACAACGGCGATGCGCCCGGATGCTGGGATTGAGGCTTGATCAGGATAACTAGAGCAGAGCTGAACGAGGCAACAGCGATGCGCCCGGATGCCAAAGCTCAGAGGTACTCCCACGCGGAACTTGCAAGGATTTGACGGAGATCAAGGTGATGCAGCCCGTCGAAGCTTGAAGACTCGTTGATAAACTACAGCTAATGCAGTAAAGGATAAATTGCGATAAAAGTAGAATAAGAATAAAATTGGTTTGTTTGATATTGGATTGATATCTTTACACGCAGCCCTCGGGCACATATTTATACTCCCGCATGGAGAGTTGTACAAAGACACGACTCGTATCCTTCCTAAAACAAACTCCTAACTTTAAGGAAACTGACTCGCGCAGGAGTCGGATCTAAAACAATAATATTATTTTCCTAAACAAACACACCTATTTCAAAGGAAAACAAACGACCCATGCAAGAGTCGGACTCAAACTGCTATAATAATACTGGCATAATATCACCAGTTTCCTTATATCTCTCCCTCGATGAAAACTTTCCATCGGCAGACCCCTTCAATCCGCAGCTTCCTTCCTTGGCCATCTGTAGTCTTCTGCTGACATTAAGCGCCAAGTCATGCCCATCGGCATCGGCAATACTTCCTGATCGGCAATCGGCAACATCCCTTCATCGGCAATCGGTACATTTCCTCATCGGCAATCGGCAACAGCAACTTTACAGCCCAGGCTACTTGACTCCACCAATTAACCTTATCGGCAATCGGCATCGGCAATATCCGAAACCTCCAGCTTTCATCGGCAACAGACTTAAGCCCTCACAGCATATTCCCATCGGCAGTACTGACTCATAACTTTCCGATGCCGATGGAAAACGGCTGCTGACCAACACAAGTCTTAGCTCATTTGACACGTGCCGAAAAACGGTGTCAACACTACCATTGGTTCTTTCCCACGATAGCAAATATAGCCAACCATGATCGGTACTACCCCATGGGATAATACGAACATAAATATAAATGTAACCATTTATTCTAAGAAGACTAAGCAGTTGCTTTTACTTTTATTTATCAGGTTAACAAGGTAGGTAATTCAATAGTCAAGGAAGGTAATGCATCAATTTGGGATTCAATCAACTCCTGTCACCTAATGCATCATAGTATAAAATACTCAAGTAGATTAATTATAAAACTGTTGGGAGGCTTAAGAATGCTCTGGGGCTTGCCTTGATGAAAGGTAGAGGGCTGATGGTCAGGGCACTCGGGGAGGTTAGCGTCGAGCTCGTGGTACTCCTCGTTCAGCTCCTGCACCTCCTGGACTCCTTCCTCTGGAAGTGGCACCTGGGGTTCCTCTATTGATCCTGAATGATTGCAATGCATATAAGTAAACTTGATAGTGCAGGGATGATGCTTGAACAAGATTTAATCACTCAAAGATGGCTTTTAGAACTAACTTAATTATTCACCCTAGCTCCATATTACACAGCAAGCCTATTATAGACTACTCAGAAAAATCTACCACAATTACGGGGGACAGAGCAAGCCTACTGGATACTACTGCAGAAAATTCACTCATCACAAAGCTACCAATCAGCAAATACAAAAAGATGAAATTAAATGCAGAAAAAGCACTTAGAACTAGACCTACTGTCTCACAGGGTAAAACATGCTATAACTATATTTTAACAGGGTCTTTGGTTAGAAACATATTTATCAAGAAAGTTCCATGATCAACACTACCAGATTATTTTCTATATGATTTTCCATAGAAAACCCTAGAAAAGAACAGTTGAACTACAAGTATCTTTTTTGCCATAAAACACACCACATATTATATTTTTCATAGACAGATCCAGTCATATAGAGACTACACAAAAAGTTTCATGATTTATCTAAGCATAGATTTACCATAGGAATTAATCTAAGAAAGCAATAGAAACGCATTTTAATAGGTATTAATTAATTCTTTCACATAAGCATGGCATATTATATTTTTCCTAGCTTATACATAGGACGACAAAGCTAGTATAAAAACCTTACATTTTTATTTGGTCAAAACATGCAGGAACACATTTAACTTTGAGAAATGCAGAAAAGAACTATTTAAATATTAGTACTGAAGACATTCTCCAAAAATTACTTTTATATTTTTAACAAAAAGATCTTTATTTATAGAGTCTAACACAATTTATTTCACCATTTTAGGGTTTACCAAACTCCAAATATTAAATAAACAAGCACTAATACATTTACTGAAAATAGGAAAAAGGAAATGCATTTCTGAAACAGGCCCACGGTGTACAGTGCATGGGCTCGGCCCAGTGCGCGTGAGCGGCTGACAGGCGGGGCCCAGCGGTCAACCCGGGTCTAGTTGCCAGCGAGCAGGAAGCAGAGCACGGCGCTGACCGGCGCGTTCTCGCCGGCGGTGAGCTCGTCGGCGGCGGTGCGGTACATGGCGTGCTCGTGGTGATGACGCGAAGCGGCTGGTGGGGTTGGTTGAACCAGCGCGGCCGCGAAAGTGGTCGGCGACGTGCAGTGGCGGAGCAGTGCAGCGGTGCGACGCGGCGGGGCCGTTACCGGCGGTGTTAGGCATGGCTAGCGGTTGCGTGAGCACCACAATGTTGCGGTGAGTGCAGCGCAAGTGTTGGTTGGACCGGAGGAGCTCCGAAGAGGTCCGGCCACGTGCGAGCTCCGCGGCGGCGGCAATGGCGCATGGCGCACAGTGCTGCGCTGTTCCAGTGCGAATGAGCAAGCGTGTGAAGGCGTTCTCA